>JAQQSE010000023.1:1200000-1900440 GCA_035772565.1 Antheraea assamensis | reverse complement strand
TTAACATAAAATGATTAACTTTCATGAAAATACACCTTAATGTCACAGAAAATTAAATAAATGACTTTGTTCGTCGACTTTTATATCATAGTCTTTTGAAGTCACTCTATTGTATTAAACTGTAGACAGTGGTTTACACATCCAAGATAGGAGTAATCTACTAGAAGCGATAACAATATATTAGTTTGCTTTCGAGATTATCTATGACATAGGTGTTGGCAAAACTTTATATATTATATTGTATAATATGACTTTGGATAAAACTTCGGAGATATAATATACTTTATTTCACCACCGCTTAGTGCCGTTTCGTAAAATTCACAGTGAATGTCGGTAATAAGGCCTTTCTTGGAATCGTAAATCGTGTTCGCTAATGAGCTCGTGTAATAAATCTCCCACGTTTCATTAATTGTCTCCAGAATTTCCAGGAGAATTTCGTAATGGAGCGGAATTAAACACTTTACCTTCTAGAAATTTCCAGAATTATTTATCTTGTAATATATTTGAAATTAGATTAAAACATAAATATGCTGTTTTCTCTATGGACCTAGATTTAAATATAGATTTTAGCTTATGATAACAGTTTTTTCTGATGTCCTAGATATATATTCCAAATCAAACTAACTGACATATCAACGCACAGCCCAATTACTGAGCTAGGGCCTCAAAGTTCGTATGAATTTGAAAGTTATGATTGAACAAAAAATCTGTTTTCATATTAACTTGTGTCCTTTTTTATAGCGGTTCCTGCAAAATTAAATTTTCGATGATTATACAGGGGTATATGAAATAGAAAAATCCAAAATAATTACTGCATAGAAAACGCTAGCAATTCACGGGAATTCACTTAATATGCCACGCTAAACCTAGGGAAGAACTAGTACTTACTTCAGCTTAGACAGATTCCTAGTATTGACACCAAGGCAAGAGCCCAAGTCGGAGACATTTTTTCCATACCATGCGTCCAGAGAAGGTAGAGGAAGACCGAAAAAAGTGCGGATTGTGTTAAAAAAATTATATGTGTAGTTACCGAGATGACATCTGTCAGAGGAGAGTGGAAAAGGAAAACCTGTTGAGCCAAACCTACTTACATGGGATAAGGATAAGAAGATGATGATGACGTTGATGATGATTATATCCTTCGTGATTACACCCAAGTGAAACCTGGCCGATCAGGCACTTTTAATAATACTAACAAAACAATGCACCACTGAAGGTTAAAATGTATAATAACAAAGAAACGTTTGTTCATTTCAACAGATGCAAAGCCTCGTTCCGACTCTGACATTTCCGTTCATTTAATAAATTTATTTTTTGATAACATCCTAAAATCTTGCTTATTCGTTTTCGACGATTTTACGGTTTATAAGATACTCGCTTTGACTGACAAAGGGCGCCTCATTACCTCAAAAGGCTTTTGTAGATTCCATTCGGATTTAGAAGACTTCTTTACAACTTTTGAGACTGATCTCTTTCATGTTTTGTTATTATTTTAATATTAATTTTAATGGTTACTGTTTATACTATTCAAAGTGGTTCTACTAATTGTAGTAAGAATAGTTACTAATTGGATTATAAATAGGCAGAGATAAAATATTTAAGTAATCATCCTCCTTTGTGTGTCAATCGGTATTCTTTATCTCTGTTTGGGGAAAACTGAAATACCTACTTTAGTGCGGACCATTAAGAAAATAAATGAAATAAATACCTTTAATTCTTCATACTGAAACTTGTAAAATTAATGAATTATGGTTGAATTTCGACCCCTGGATAATCATCAGTTTGTATTATTCGGTAGTTGGTCGTCAACAAAGCGTGAACTCTCAAGTTGAGAATCTCTCACCAAGCATCTATGAGTGTGTTCCGGCATCTATACTTGAAAACTAGTCCTTTCTGTATTTAAAGTGTTTATTATTATAGTGGAATTACAGTATAGTTGTTGTCCGAAGTTACGTGTTTTTTTATGTAAAAAAATCCCGAACGCAGTCTTGAGCGGAAGCTGCAAAAATATATAACATGTTAGAAATAAGTTTTGTAAATGAATATTAGCGTCGCCAGGAACGAATGCAGAATATATATGTAAATATACGATTCGCTCCACAGGTGATGAAGAAGAAATATAGAAAACGTGCGAGCATTTGGGCCGTTTGTTTAAAGACGTCTCGGTCCGACCGATGCGTCATATAATAGAATATGCGAACACATACGCGGAGTGCGCTCATTGGTGGATCTCAGCTACGAGGCGCATTGATAAGAAACACGAAGATACTTCTAAAACACTCGCACAATAGAGTCCGATCAGGATAGTAGCACACGATACATCGGTAGAAATAGATCGAAAGAAAGAAAATGATACGCAGCGATTAACATACAACGAGATACAAATAAATGAGTCTACGGGCAAAGACTTTACGAGCTACAAGTCACCAAGATAGTGGTCATCAAGCCGGTGACAATAAATTGTATCACACAAAACTGTATTGTACAATGGAACGAATTAAAATATTGTGAATAGAGCTGCTTTACTACCACTTCATATAAACACGCAATAACTTGGACTACATCATAATTTAACATCAAGTGAAGTTATGGTTAAACGCTGAAGTCATTTAAAAAATAGAATCGATTTATATCCATTAACAACAAAGCAACTATCATGTACGATCAGTCAAATGGAAGCTCTCTAGCTCAATTTTTAATACATACGTACGTAAACAGAATACAATCTAGATTCCTGAACGATTTCCTATTGCGATTGCGACAAAGACGTTAAATTTCAACGCGAGCATGGAACAGAATGTAAACGTACCCGGGAACAATTATGCGAACTAATGGATATGAAAATTACTCCTTGAAATTGGTTCCTTGGAGCTATTTTAGCTTCTAATGTTGTATGAAATCGAGGTTACATTGCTGCTGATGGTCTAGGAAATTGTTTAAACCGCAACGGGTGCGACTGTGTTTAAATAAATTTACTTTTAAACTTAGTCTCTCAATAGATCGTATTTGTGAAGTGGCTTGTGCAGAGATGGATAAAATAATTATTCTCTGTATTTATATGCTTATAATGCTTTAATTTCTATCCGCTTGAATATATCGCCTTTCGTTTCTCTTCGTATTCCTTTCGCTAGTAAACTCTACTCGGACGGATCGTAGCGCGCTTGTAGGCCTTTTAAATAAAGGAGGGTGGAAATATCTAGATGATTAACGTCATTATTCGAACAATTCCACAAAATTTAATACGAAATCTTTCACTAGTTCGTTATTTCTGAGACCACATCGTCATTTAGAGATTGTTGTAAATAGCTAAAACCTATAAATTATTTAAAAAAACTTACAGTTTATTTAACAGCTCTTAAATCAATTTACGATATTAAAAATTGCCTTCCCGTAAATGGTAAGTGAATGTGTTGTAGATAAACGCATGTGGGTTCCGAAAGAAAATATATCTACAAATTAATCAAAAAATTCTTTTCGAATTTTTTGATTAATTTGTTGAGGAAGGAATATTAGATCATCATGCTACGAAGGTTAAGAACGTTGCAAAGTAGCAAAGAATAAAAATGTACCGCGTTACAGAAAATCATCCGCCTTTTGCGTAATTATTTATTTAATAGGTTTACAGTCGTTGTTACATCGGCTTAATACGACATACGATGTACAATTTCTTAAGTAAACACAACTTACTTATTAATTTAAAGTGCAGATATTTTTAATTTGCTAAAACATAAACTAAACAAAAATATAAGAAACATGTAAATTAACAATTCCTATGTTTAATTGAATATTTAAATTTTGATAGTGTTATGCCAAATATTTCTAAGTATTTGAAATTAATAAAATAAGTCACTTTTTCGAGAGACTGGAGAATTTGTACCGAATACGGTTTTTCTAAAAGGAGAATTGAGAAGGTTAATAAAATGACGAGGATATCTGGAAGGAGTCCTGAATCCAAACATTCTCAGTAAATCAGGGCAATCTATGTAATTGTTGAATGATTTAACCAAAAAAAAAACTAAATCAAAGATATTTGTACGCTCTTCTAATGTTTCAATTTTGAATTTCCCTAGTCAATTAAGAAATATTATCCTTCAAAAATCAATACTAATTAAATACCACGGAATATCACAACAATGAAGCCTCTAATGACGTTACAGAAAATTGTATTATTTATGATCAATTCATATCCTATACAAAAGCCATCGAAATTACACAAACAAATCGTTAATTAACGAAACAGATTTCGGTACAACAGTAAGTCATAAATCTCATGAATATAGGCAAAACACGCCACTGTGGTAGCATACCATTCCTAGTACAATATGCAAACGTTACATTAACTGCATTTCAAACGAATTTCACCCTTAAACTTGACTACATAAGATTCATAAAGACTGTACATAGAATCTAGTCGACAAACACAGCCCACCATATCGAGTAACCGTTTAAATACGAACGGATCAAATAGACCGATTTATGATTTGTACCGTTTGTTATGGTTCGACGATATTTCGTTTAAATGCCGGTCAAATTAATATATTTGCAATAAATTATTTTATTTAAATTTAACATTATTTTGTTATGTATGCCCAGTACAATGAAATTATTAAAGAAATATGTATAACTATATATAAACATCGTGTATAAATTCACAGATATAAGACAGAATCGGGATGTAAAAAGACAAACTCCAGAAATATAATTATTAGAATCCGCCCCTTTTTTTTAATTTTATTAGTATAGAAATATATTTTTTTGCAATCTTGAAATTTCGATCCCACGTTGTTACTTGTTATCGTATATGTGTATACACAGCGCGACCAATAACAGTAACCGTCGATCACACCGCCATAGACAGACGGTTGACTTTGCTCCGGCACACCAGCCGCAGTCCCCTCGACAACATCTTAAGTCTAGGTTCGATCTCTGGGAGTGTAGCTTTAGAGTACCTTAGAGTAGGTACTGCTTTCACTAGTTCACCAGATACACCTTACAAACGTACACATACGGTAGGGCCATAGGTTGTGCATGGAACTTTTTTCATATGTCATTAGAGAGCCTTAGCCAAAATTTACAGACTAAAAATACACGTACGCACTCGTGTGGCACATACGAAGGTATTCTTATGTATCGCACTCTTGTAAACATGTATGGTTGGCTAGCTTATCTCGCCTGGTTAGTTTGGCTTAATTCGCGTATTCAAGGCAATAGCTCAAACCGAGGTTTGGTCACTTTGGCACCCTTGGGCTAGTTGCCAACAAGTGGAGAATAAAATATATTAAATGTTATATTAATATTTGGCTGTATTTTAAGAATGTCATTGCTTGTTAATTTTGTTTAATGTTGATGGCTCTACTATCTTTCCTTTGTCATGTCGTTCTTACCTTACTGTACATCGTATTATTTTTTATAATAAAATTTATCATTCAGTTTAAACTATAAGAGATCTTGTTTATTATCTTAATCCTAATGCGGAGTGCCTACCAGCATGGTGAAGCTGTGAAGGTCCATCGGGCTAACAGCAATAAATCAATTCGAAAAGAAAAGTCGATTGTAGCAATGTTAGTTGTAACAATGTCTGCTGGTAATTTAAAAATTATTTTTACTCGACATAAAGATGATCGTACTTTATTGACCCTTATCTTTCTTCAGCTTTAATATACTTACCATCAAGACATACTGTGAAGCTGAAACGAAAAATTATAGTGAAAACAATCCAATACAAAATGTTAATAAACAAATTGTAGCCATCGTACGGGTTAACCCAAATCCAACTTACAGACATAGTGGTTCTGAATCAGCCTAGATTCCTTGCAGATTGCAAACGGTTTGTTTCGAACGCTAATATACGTTAGTGTTGCAACATCGAAAGTGGTGTCGCGGGATAATGAAAATTATGGCGTTGCCACATCGAAAATGCTTATATTTGATTGTAAATTTGATACATACTGGAAAAACGGTTGTTATATTTTAGGTTAAAACTAAAAATATATGCATATATTTGACTAACCCCTTTTCGATACAGAAAAAAATAGAGTAATTGGTGTCCATGAAAAAATTGGTTTGCTAATAAAATTTTCAAAAAAATACTCTGTCAATGTAATTAATTTTATTATATCTGTAAAAATAATATTTAATATATGCGCTAGTCTTATCATTATGTTTGATATCTGAAGTCTTTATGAGCCAATTAATAACAAATTAAAATGTAGGTTTATAAATATTTTCTAACGATTCTATCAATAACCTTTGAATACCTCTCCCACGCCCGCTTCGACGGCTTTTCGTACTAAAATTAACATGAAAAGTTGTTCCGATAAAGTTGCAGATTAAATGCTCCCACCTGCGTCATTCCAATTACAAGAGACTGTCGATTGCTAAACGCCTCGTTGCGTTCGTTGCACAGAAAATATCATCCCACACGTGCGTTTAATGGCGTCATAGACAGATCTTGGCAATAGACGCAGATGTGGGAAAGACGTAAATATGTGCCCAAAAGTAAATAAAATAGAAAAGTCTAAGAAAAAAGTGACATATTTTTTTTAAACATAGTCATTGCTCGTTTCTGTGCGTGCGCTTAGTTATTCTAAACAACGCAACAGATTTTGATAAGACTTATACTATTATTTCATTCGAAATATTTATATATATATATATATATATATATATATATATATATATATATATATATATATATATATATATATATATATATATATATGTAGCAAAGAAGTTTATTTTATTATTTTACATTTGTTAGAAAAACTTACACCTAAATTAATATTATAAAACGAAGAGTAGTTTCGATTGACATTGACATTTACAAGTTTTGCATAAATAGAAGGAAATAACTCGAGAAAGAAGTTACAGTCAGGCGGTAACGGTATTTCGGAAGAGAAGAAATGTAACGAAAGAATGGAGGTTTTAATTTATTTTTAAACGGGGAAACGGTGGTATGAAATAAATGAAAACTTTTGTATAATCCATTGTATAAATATTATTACTATAAGCAGTTTTAACTGATGGCACGTAAAGGAGCTGCAAACTTCTGAGGAATGCAGTAGGAGTATGTAAACAAATGCTACTCACTAGTTCAACGCAGTAAACAGCTCCATTGATGATATTGAAAAAGAACGATGGATCTGCAACGCCTACTAAAGGGAGAGATTGAAAATAAATGTAGGTATATAAACTTTAATAACCTGTATCTTAAATGAAGCTGTTATGATATTTTAGATACGAATTTTTTATAGGTGGTAGAGCTACGCTGAAAATATTACTGGTTTCAGCATGAATGGGTCGGCTCGCCCGGGGTAGTACCACCCTCTCACAGAAAAGCGACGTGAAGTAACAGTGGTTGCTCTGTTGCGTTTCGTTCGGTCAGTGAGAGCGCCGGAGGCCCACATATTTAAAAGGCCGGCAACGCACTTGCGACTCCCCTGGTGTTGCTAGTGTCTATGGACGGCGGTGATTACTTACCATCAGGAGACCCACCTGTTCGTTTGCCCTCTATAATATAAAAAAATATAAAAAAAAAGAATTAGATACGAATCAAGTGCATAAGAAGTAGTACAATTTAAAACATTTGTTCGCAATCTATCCACTAGTTTTTAAGTGATGCGCATACAACCGCATATATCTAACATTTGATTTACATAAATGTACATAATTATGAGTCTCAAGCCTATAAAGTCCTATCTTTATGTGTGCTGTCAGTATGCAGTGGAACTAGGCACAATAATGTAATCATTGAATATGTTATCACTCCATGTTCGTTTAAAATAAATGTCACTTGGTATCGCGATATCTAAAACAAGTTTACAACTAGTTATAACAGTAAAATGTCATATGCAACACGCTCAAACTTTACACCGACGTCCGCGAATAAAGTGCAGTTACAAAGTGATAAATAATACCTCCAGACAATGTTACTTCGGGCTGAAAGTTGAACAGTTTTGCTGCTTAATGCATGCTCGTTTGCAGTTTCCGAGTTATTTCACGGGAGACACAACGAAACGAACGATTCTTTAATTAAAATAATTTGTGAGACATAAACAGAAGCTACAGTTAAAGTGCGGCATATAGATGATGTATTATATAAAAATATGATAGAAGTGAAAACTTATAAATAAATATACGTAAATTGAAGTTCTAACAAGTTAATCAATGTTTATATTGTAAATAAATATTAGTAATATTTATATATGTACAATATAAACAAAAATAAAAAAACCAGGGTGTTTTGTAAAGACACAAGATAGAAGTGATTTTTTTGTATTACAGAGTAACAATTTAATTTAAAAAATACAACAAAAAGCCAACGTCACCCGGTGTTCACAGGGTTGACCATCCAATTATTAATTCCTTAATTTCGGTAATCGGACCACTTTACCCGACATACTGTTTACCTTCACCACTTTTCGTTACACAAAAAGAATGCCGGTTAAAATTTCACAGCACCCACTTCAAAAGTTTCACTTCGGAAACGTTAACATTTAAACGATGGACGTTTTGTGAGACAGTAAACGTGTTTGATGACGACTGCAGCCGAGTATGCACGATTCAGTGCGTCACGGACCCGAGCACGCTTGATGCTGAGTGGGGGCCGAGAAAGATCGATTCACCGTCACCGGTCCAAGCATGACAGTTCACTTTCGACCACTGTTCAACGCGCTTAAAGAAATTATAACTTATAATTAGCAAACTTATATAAAAGTGTACGAATTGGCCGTAAATTCCAAAGATCAAAAAGAAACAACAGACAACCAACATATTCGTATCCGTCCATACAAAAAAGAATGTTGGTGTATTAATGTAAATAAAATCGAACGCTGTCTTACCGATAACCATTAAAGTTCGTACACCTAAATATTTTTTCATGGAGAAGGCATTTATGATATCTATTTTATCATAACTCGTTACTAGATGGCGTTGTAATATATCGACTTCTGTAAATTTCAGTCAATTTAAATAAAATTTGTTCTCGTGTATATTTGATTACAGAATTTTTTTTTTACATAATATCTCTTTTGATATAAATCAAATATGTATTGTATATTTACGCTTTCACGCCCTGAGTACGTACCCGACTAGCCATTATTAAATTTTACATGCACGTTGTAATACAGAAAGGGACATAGGATACCTTTTATCCGGAAAAAAATTACTGTTCGCAGTACTTCAGATGTATATTAAAACGATCGAATTCACGGGTAATAGCTAGTAAAATATATTACCCTTTTACAATATGTAATTTGGTGACGTTGTTTAAATAATAAACATTGCACCACAAAAGGTGCCGCAATAAATGTTTACAGATTAAATAAACGATGCATTGTATTTGCATTGCAAGAAAACATTATTAAAAATACCTTAATAATGCTTTGTACATATAATTCATTAATTAAAAGTTCAATGTAAACATAATTTAGGCTCTATCATTGTAAAGCGTTCAATTTAAAGGGAAAAATTAATAATGTTAGGATCGTTCGAAAGAACTATTTCTAATTCTATAATGCTCGTCTGAACTACAACTAGAACCGATAAGATTAATAACGAGTATGTAAGAGGAAGTTTGAAAATAGCAACAGTGATTGAGAAGTTGAGGAGTAATAGGTTAGCATGGTATGGGAATGTCATGAGGAGAGATGAAAGCCGTGTCACTAGGAAAGTTTTAAGTATGAAGGTGCACAGATATAGGAGTAGAGGAAGACCGAAGAAGGTATGGATGGATTGTGTGAAAAATCTGTAAATACTGAGATGACATCTATCTGACAGGAAGGAGTGGAAAAGGAAAACTTGTTATGTCGACTCTACTCAGGTGGGATAACGGTAAGAAGGTGATGGATCTTATGTTCGTCTGTTTCAGTGCTGTTTTTTTTTTCAACATCATTATAAAAAGTATTATTAATTCAATACAATATGTGTAGAAGCTTAGTCGTAATAAAATAATAAATAGACAGAAAAATTTTCGTTCACAAATATTAAAGAAACAAAATTTATTCAGTTTAAAAGGAGGACCAAATTACACACATATAAGTACAATTAGAGTGAAGTATTGTTACAATCTAAATAATATACAAACACGTTATAAATAAACAAAGAATGAGTCATCGACCGTGGGAACCAAAAACAATGAAGTACCGAAATTAGTCCGTCTCAAAAGTTATCAAATTGTTCGAATAATTACACCAGTCTTCCATAGTTCTCTGACTTGCTTTATTGAAGGGTGTATAACATGCACGCTAAGATGCATCCGAGTTCATTTCTATTCTGGATATCGAAGTAAATACAAAGAGGACCAAGAGAAAGAAATATGCAAACGGATCGTGACTACAGAATTATAAGGTGTATGTGTAATTGTGTGATAAAGAGTCTATTTGATTTTTATCTGTACGTTACCGAAAAGGTTACCTCATTCAACTAGGAAAAGGACCCCGCGTAATCATTTGCTTGTATATTTTTTATTACGTCATCTGTTATATCGAATAATACGTAGAATAAGTATTTTTGTTCTATTCATGCTTTGTGTAAATGACTGGCTGAAATGTTGACATGACAATGACAAGTTGACGTCTACTCAGCGCCTATTAGAATTGTGCTATTCATAATGAAAAGTTATGAAATGGAAATTAAAGAACGAAAATCAGTTATAAATTTTATTATATGATTAAAATCAGAACGTAGGGCTTATCAAATTGTTACGACTTATATAAAAATATATATCATCCGGGCACCGAAGATATATCTGAATTATTCAAGAATTCTCTTCAGATATCCTAATATATTCGTTGTGAAGAATAAATATTAAATGAATCATCGTTACGTGGGAAAAAGGAATGCACGCATTGAAATTTTAGCGCCTTTACGTATGCAAAAAAATGTTCTAAAACCTTGAATGATGGTATCGTTTCAGAGATTTCCACCTTCCTTTTAATAAGGTATATAAACGCACAACAAGACGGCTGAGGTTAGTCAAATTCAAAATGCATGTACATGTATCTAAGATGTTACTTATGTGTGTCGCACTAACACTTATGTGTATGATTACTTTAGATAACTTGGGTAACTTAGATCAAATCGAGCGGTTAGCGTTATTTACTATATTATACTAAAAATGGTACCAATAACGTAAGTATTAAAGCTACATTATTCTAGATAATACCCCAAACATGGGTGCGAGTTTAGGGTCAGATACTACAATGTTAATGGTCGCTCTATAAATGTAAAGAGCAGGTACAAACTCGGCACCCTTCGCACATTTTGGCGTAATCCTAATGCGGGATTTATTTAGTCGGTCACTTTGTATATTTTAAAATGCAAATTAATGTTAATTTATTACGGAGTAATATATTTTTAACAATATTAGCGCAGTGCGACATGTTTGTACATTATTCGATCTATCTCCTTAACCAATGCATTATCTACCCATTTTAAAAGTTTTTAATATATTATGTCTGTTTTTTAAGCTAGGTTTGGATGTAATAGATATTTAAAAAATGATCGTCCGTCCAAGTTAATAAAACATCGTTTTGAAAATTTTATTTTCGGTTTTGTATATTAATAAAAATGGGGTTTTCAAGTTTCATTTTATGATTTTAAATGGAGCATTTAATTTTCTATATAAATCATGGCGCTTAATATTGCATTGTAAATTTGTTCATGTCGAAAAACTACTTTGAAAAAAATCCAAATTTCATATATGACTCACCGTTCTTTAGAAACCCATAACTTGAAAAATAAACATGACAGATCGTGTATTCACATTCATACTTACTAAAAGACCAATAAGGATAAATCAGATTAACATATTAGATAATTGTTTTTTATTTATGTACATTATTTTACGATTATGTGTTTTTATAAACACGTTGAAATTTCCCAAGCTAATAATTACCTGATGAGGACGCGTACCCAACCTTTGGCCGTGGGAATTACTCACGTCTTGCCCAGAGAGCTGATATTAAGATGGTATAGTTGATCGTAGGGCTATGTAATTGAAATTTCAGTTTGAAACTATCCTGTTTGACTTGATATAGTTTTGATAGTATTAATTAAATACAAGTAAGATTATGCGTAAGTCGGTCTATCTAATGAATAGTAATAGTAGTTTTGAAATGGCCCAATAGTTGGTTAATATTCGAGAGAAGACAGTCGCACGACATAACAATGAACATCACGTTATATTTGCGTTATTTTTTATCACAAATAACTGTTGATCGAAATCAATCAATGGCAGAATATATGTAAGCGTATCACTTTAGAACGGCTACATCTATTTGGGTGATATTTTTTTTGTTGTATTTGTGATTGCCAAGATAAGGTTCGTATGTAAGAAAAGATTTGAAAAATCGCAAGGAAACGTGAAATATTTGTATTTAAAAAAATGAATGAGTGAGTAAGGCAGAAGATAGCAGCAAGATCTTGAAAAATATTGACAGAATGACGTTCGGTAGTTCAAATACCATTTTATATAACTACATAGTCGTACTGAAAAGGGAAAATTTGGTTTCATTTTCTTTGCTACTACACCAGGTAGGTTCGTTGTAGGTGGTAAAGCTACGCTGAAGCTATTACTGGTTTCAGTATGACTGGGTCGGCTCGCCTGGGGTTGTACCACCCTCTCACAGAAAACCGACGTGAAGTAACAGTGCTCTTGCACTGTTGCGTTTCGTTCGGTCCGTGAGAGCGCCGGAGGCCCACATATATTAAAAGGCCGGCAACGCACTTGCGACTCCCCTGGTGTTGCTAGTGTCTATGGACGGCGGTGATCACTTACCATCAGGTGACCCACCTGATCGTTTGCTCCCTATAATATAAAAATAAATAAATAAATAAATAAACCAGGTCCGAAGCCTGGGGTACGTACATCTAGTTATTTCATCACATCGAAGCGATGGTGGCTTTATTGATAGTGTGTTCGGACACAGCGCCAAAAGACGTAGGTTCGAATTCTAACAACTAAGTTGGATCTATCGGTGAAGGAAAACATCGTGATGAAACCATAGCATGATGGTAGGGTTTTTTTTACTATATGGCGCTGATGCTGTATATATAGTAGCGCGGCCTGACGGTTCGCTAAAGAGATTAGAGGTTTACCTAACACAGTCTCGTCCGGACTGTAATTAGGTCAAAATCAATAAACATTCTGAATTAACAAGTCCATTATTCTATCACCACACACATATAACTAATACAAGCTGAACTACATTATGGGCAACCTTGAACTTACGACTAGATTATGTACGAATTTTTTACCTATATCATACCTGTTATAAGATATTTGCCGAGACATACATACCATTCAAACAATCCACCAAAACATTTAATATCAATGAGAAAATCCAACGAAGTGAAATCGACGCACGTCGCCGGCTTTCCTCGCGAGTTTCCGACTTATCCGATAGGTATTCGATGCATAATAATAATCGGCATGCGTTTATACGAATTCCTCGGTGTGTTCGAGCTTCGATCCGGCTCTGCGGGGTCGTCTCGTCTCTTAGACCTTTTTTCGCACGTGCCTCGAATGGCGAGCGGACGAACTAATTGCTTCATAACGGTTTCCCTTCTGGCGACGGTAGTTACTTCGAGATTTTTAAATTGCGTTATAGGTTAACGTGTCGCTAGATTAAACTTAATGCGAATTAATCCAACTGTGAGTCTTCCTTTAAAAAATGTTCGTTGCATCGAAACTAGAATAATTACAGTACTAAATTATTTTATTGAAGTGAAAAGTTTTTTACATCGCCTCAAATTTTTTTGTCCATCTATCCCATGTCGCCTTACAGCCGGCCGCTAAGTAGATGTAAAGTAAAAGACGCTCAGCAGAGCAGTCAAGGACAATATAGCGGCGCCCATGGCTTAATTCAAAATGATTCAATGATTTAAACAATTATTGTGCACAATTTTTTAATGAAATAAAAACGCGATATCAATACCCTAGTTTGAATAATTGTCCGAAAATTTCTAGTTAAATACGTATGATCCGTAAAAAAGTTTCACTTGCATCATGGTTTCAAAAAAAATTCAAAAAAATATACAGTTCTTCTTTATTCAATTTACGTTTTCAATTTAACACTCTTGTCTGTACTCGTATTTATACTATACATTACTTTTTCTTAATGTAATTTAATCATTATACTATAGCTCCCTATGTAAAATTGTAATGATAGATATCGATTATAGTTCTATATTAACTTGAAAACTAGTTTCCAGTCCGTTCAATAATTTTCAAGTAATCTATATAGTATTACTGAACGCTTAAGATTTTATTATTATATATATGTATTTATAGACTAACTGCGCCCGTGTCTCTCCTCGCGTGTACTACATAATTATTATTTTCGGTTATTTTTGGTCATCCAGTAGCCAAAACCCGGTCATAGCAAAGGGTGTAAAGTTTTTCCTACACATCTTAATACATATTTTTCAAAATCGGAATCAAAAATGCTTTATTCAGTTTAGGCCCTGAGAAAGCGCTTATGAACATCAAAGTTACCACCAGTTCGTACAAAGAACCCAGTCATCGAGAAGAACCGGCAAGAAACTCGGTCTGCTTTATCTTTTCATCAAACATTATGAATACATATACATATATTGTACGTACACACATACATAAAATGGGCACAATCAATTTTTATCGGTCGCAATTTGCGTTTTATTATTAAAATTTATTCCATGTAAAATACAATACTCTGCAAGAAATATCAGATTGAAAAATATAAAAGTGAGTCAATCGACTGAAATTTAATTAGAAGAAGCCGTTGGCCGCCTGCAGACAACGGAAGAAGACACCCCGTCGCAGGCTCACATTTCCGTTATAAACAACGGGCGGCGGGAACAAAGTGCATTGAGCGTTCTAAATGAAAACAGGCTACGGCATACTAATTAAATAATCAATGTGTTTTTCTTTACTGCTTTCTCGGACTTTTAATGCCTTAAGTAATGTAATTTACACTTTTATATATATACATATAATGTTAGAGGCTGCAGTTGTGCGCGCATCACTTGATAACTAACTAAACACTTGGCCCTTATCTAAAAAAATATTATGATAGCCTTTTTTTATACTTTGTAGGTTAGGATTTGACCACAATCTCATCTGATGATAGATGATGATGTTGTCTAAGATGGTAGTCACGCTAATTCTAGAAGGAGACTGGCTCTCGAGTACAGCTGCCGGAACACACCAACAGGTGCTTGGCGACAGATTTTCAATTTAAAGGTGGTAGCTAGCCAGGCGGACTTAGAAAAAGCCCTGCAACCATGCTATGGTTTCATCACGATGTTTTCCTACACCGAAAGCTCTGACTCAGTTACTAGGATTCGAACCTACATCGCTTCATTCGCCTAATTAAATGTAAAGTTGTTGAAGTTTTAAGTAAACACGATTTTTATAAGCGCTACGCGTTTAGCGATGTGTTTTCTTGCCGTGAAGAAATGGGGCAAGCAGTGTGGTCCTTATGTTTTTTTTCTATGTACGTAAAATGTATTGTTAAGCTAATAAGCGATACAAATGTAGTCCCGGGTATCAGCAAGTCTAATATAAAAAAAATGAGTGTCATGTCATCATATGTAAACGTAAGCTCGAATCCTTGCGACTGAGTCGGAGCTTTTGCTTAATGAAAACTCGTTTTGAAGATGGTTTAGTGGTAGGGTTTCTTCTAAGTCCATCTAGTTACCACTTTGAAGTTGAAAATCTGTCGGCAAACTGCTGTTGGTGAGTTCCGGCATCTGCATTTGAAATCCAGTTCCCTTCTGGGTTTAGCGTGCTTACCACCTTAGACCACATCATCATTTAACATCAGATGAGCTTGTGGTCAAATGCTAAAACCTACAAAGTATATATAAGCATTCAGTAAATATAGTAAGGAAAAAGTACGAACAAATTAGTCGGGAAATTCACTCGAAGAAGTTCCACTCGTACATTACATCTCAACTCAACTATAGGTTCAAGATAAACTTGTCAAGTTAGATAGCTACAAACAGAGAGTCGGTGATTCAGTTCTCTCTAAATTACACCGACTCGATACAGGTTGTTTAGCTACCAGCAACTTCCCACATTAATCTTGTCGCCCTGTTCCGGGGAACAATGAAATCAGTATTGATTGCTCGCGGTAACCTAGCGTCGGCTTGTATTTAACTAATGACGAGATTGCGATCGGATAAGGCAACGTTTTCAAAAAATATCCACCATGTATATATTATGAATAATTAAAATAAAAAAAAGAACACTAAAGAAACAATTATAATAAAATAAATGTTACCACTACTGGGCATAACTTTACGCCTCGAGAAATCAATTAACATAATCATCTCTTCAGCCCACATCATTCTAGTAAATGTAAAAGTCAACAGTACATATAGTGGTAATCCAAAAGAATCCCCAAGAGGGTTGATGTCAGGCAGGCCACCGATCGCAAAAATTAAGCCAAATCATACATCATAATATGACAAACATGTTATGTTCACCTTATTTAGGTGGGATAAGGGTAAGATGATGTTGGTGACTTCAGAAACAATAAGACACTAGAAAGCGAAAAATGAGTACGTTATTACATTAATTAAATGAAAAAATATTTAGTATATACGCTACCAAATAACCTATTAGAAGTCGGTGCCAACCGAAATTCATAACACCGACATATAAAGTGTAGGTTCACTCTCGCGTCCCGCGTTTAGGATTGTATATATATATATTTTTTTTTTTTTTTTACCGACTACAAATTTGGGTAAAATTACGGTTGAAAAGAAAGAATTTATTAAAAATATACTAGGTAACAATAATATAATTCGACCTAGCCCTCGGGAAGGGTACATGTTTTTTTTTTTGGACGAAAGGTATGTCTTTTTCTATAACGTGAGAATATTATACAAAAATTTTATGACGATCGACAGAAGATTAATTAAAGCGTAACAAACAAGCGAACCCACATTCGCATTTATAATATTAATAAATGAATTCATGAGAGAAATTCATGACAAAATCTACTCAAATGCTGCACTTGAATTTTTTTTTTTTTTTTTTATATTATACGTAAACGAACAGGTGGGTCACCTGATGGTAAGTGATCACCGCTGTCCATAGACACTAGCAACACCGGGGGAGTCGTTGCCGGTCTTATAAATAAAATAAATATATCATTTAGTCTTTGTGTGTATTTCGTATCTAGAATTACTTTTAGAAACAAATTATTATACTTTTGCATCCTAATCATTATAAAATATTATAAGCGTGTATGTGGATTGGTTTGTTTGCTTGTCATGCTATCACGCTTTAGCTATTCAACCGATCGTAACAAAGTTTTACATAAATTGTCAGGGATATAGGATATACTATACGGTAACTTTTAATTAGAAGGAAAGTTATGTTCCCAAAGTATAGAAAATATATTTTACTGCATTAAGCCAAGCAAAACCGCGGCGAAATTACTAGTATAATATAATCTATAAACTTTACAATATGCCATCTGTCAAACTTTTAGCGAATTATATCATTTTGATAATTCATAGAATAAACTTTAAAACACCGCCATCTGTTAAATCATCAGCGAAATATTTTTACAGTGATTCGATACAAAAATAATTGTACTATATTTTTATAAGTTAACTAATAACTATTAGGGACATGTTTATAGTAGTGAATTAATAAAAAAATTTATACAATTTGTTTCATAATATAAAACGTGACTTTAAAAATGTTAGAACGTATAAAATTACAAAAAAAAAACTATTAATTGGTTATATTTTTTGACTAAACAAATAAGGTAATTTCTCGAATCCTTTTTTAAGTATTAATTTTAGTATTATTACAATTATTTATTTGTACCACAGTAAACAACTAAGACAGATATAAGAGCATAACGCTTTTTTCCATACGTGACGATTTCCACCATTTAACTGCTACCGCAAGCCTCATTAAGGAACCTCGTTACAAAAATAATTTACACAAACATTGAATCGATAAACAATTTCCAATTTAAAAATAAAATAAAACGAAGTAATCTCTCTGATATTTACAGAACAGCCCCTTAACAAAGCCAACATCCATCAAAGGGAAGTGTTTCCAGCTCTTAAGTCAGACAAACAGTTGAGCAAACTTCATCCGACTCTTTAAGACTTGATTCATCGCACTTTTGTTTACTTTCTCTATAATATGTTGCTATTTATCTCTTTTTTTTGGGATCGAAGAGAAAAAAATACATATTATAAAAGTCTTTAAATCTGTACATATAAATAAAATTGGCTTGTTTGTTATTTATCAGTGGCTCAATAGATAGCGTGTTCGAACAACACGTCGACTGACATACGTTTAAATCTTTGCGAATTAGCCAAAGTTTTTGATGACGGAAAACATCGTGAAAAAACCATTGCATGGTAGTAGGACCTTTTTTAAGCTCGCCTGAATAACTACCATACTTGAGTTGAAAATCTGTCGCCAAACGCGTATAAATATGCTCCTATAGATTTTGGTATTAGGTCGTTGGCTATTTTATATTGTATTGCAGTTGGTAACAATAATAGGATAATTAAATTAGTATTCGTAGTTGGTATCTTGACTTTGAGTGCGAGCAACGTTAAGTACTCTTCCCTTTACACCTTTTGGTTATTCCATTATGCTTGCTTGCTTCCATGTTGCATTAATACTGGTTGAATATTGTTATTGCCAATAAACTGGCAAAAGTAATGCCTTTTTATAATTTATAGGTTTAACGTTTGACCACAATCTCACCTGATGTTAAATAACGGTGTGGTCCAATATGGTAAAGACGCTAAATCTAGAGATGAACTGGCTCTCAAGTACAGCTGCCGGAACACACCATAAAGGTGTTTGGCGAGAGATTTAAAACTTAAGACTAGTACTCAACCTTGCGGGTTTAGAAAAAGCTCGCATGGAAAGTTCCGGTTCATTTGCAAGGATTCGAACCTATATCGACAGACGCAGTATACGGACATACAAATTACTGAGTCACCATGTCTTCAATAAGGCCCAAAATACACATGTATGTAAATGGTGTATCAGGTAAACCGGTACGCCGGTTGCTGGCATTCCGTGAAGCTGCGATCCACATGACTGTGGGTGGCATATCATTTTCTAAAATCAAGCTTTTTCATGCTAGTGTCGTGCTATGCTCCTTACCCACTTCCTCTCGAGGGGAAAAAATCAAACGATTTGCGATCTCCTGGTATGCTTTGTTTGCACGCGAGCTACGGGCAGAATGTTGATACAAATGCAAGCAGCTGACATGCTTTTATACGAGTAACAAATAATGAACTATTTTATTGGTGGTTCTAATAACGTCCATCTCTCCATATAACGCGATAAAATATTACGATTTTACTTACTGCCAATTTATTAGTACGTAGAATTCCTCTTTATAATATGATTGTGGGAGTTTCTAAGAACTCATTTAGCTTTATTTAAAAGGATTTAAACACAGAACCCTGTGCACCACAGACACGGTATATCGACGACGGTATAATTAGTACCTATCAGAAGCAACGAATAGCGTTTCATTAACGACCCAAAATACTTCTGAATCGTGCGGTTTGAGTCATAAGCGGTAATGAATATATAATTATTCTTATATCAATTTTTATAAACTCTATTTGTTTTTCAGTATCGACCTACAATATGAAAAAACATTTGTATGAGGTAACCTCTGAAACCCTGAACACGATTCTATAATAAAAACTTTTATTGGAAGCAACATTTTTCCTAATTAATATGGGATTTATTTTGTTGTTTTTTTTTGGGTAGCTTGTGACTCACGAACTCCTTTAAAACTTAAGGAGAAGGTGTAAAAAACTATTATAAGACCAGGCGTGCTATATGCATCTGAGTGCTGGGCTACGAAGGAGACGAATGAGAAAAAACTACATGTGGCTGAGATGCGAATGTTAAGATGGATATGTGGTATTACTAGAATCGATAAGACTAAGAATGAGTATACAAGAGGAAGTTTGAAAATAGCACCAGTGACGGAGAAGTGGTGACTTGTCGCTGCCGAGCGTGGTTGTGGCCATGCTCGGCAGCGAAGAAGCATGGATGGCCATGGCCTCCTTCTGCGAGGAAGTTATCTCGCAGAAGGAGGCGGCGGAGAGGGTCCGAGAGCTGGACCCTCTTAGCGGCCCTCTCCGCCAAAGGAGGGTCGGTGGAAGGAGGCGGCGCTTTGTCCGCCTCCTTCCACCTCCGTAGCCGGACCTGAGGAGGTGGGCCGGGGGGCCCATCTCCTCCTTGCACAGATCCGGCTGACGAGGGGAGGTAGCTGGTTGTGTACCCAGTCTACCTCTCTATTAGAACGGAGCCCGGTGGCCTTTCGCCGGGCTGACCGATGGGGCGACATGGTGATAGCCCAGCACGATCCCATGTCGCCCCAACCAAAATCGGCGGCCGGTACACCGTGGGGTTTTAAATATTTCCCCACGTAAATAAAAAAAAAAAAAAAAAGGTATGTCATGAGGAGAGATGAAGGCAATGTAACTAGAAAAGTTTTAAGTGAGCAGGTGGATTGATATAAAAGAAGAGGAAGGCCGAAAAATTTATGAATAGATTGTGTGAAAAATTATATGTGTATAAAAGGTGTGAATACTGAGATGACATCTGACAGGGCGAGTGGAAAAGGAAAACATGTGCGGACCCTACTTAGGTGAGATAAGGGTAAGAAGATGATGATGAAATATTATATTATACGTGTATAATTTCATAGGCGAATACTATTATGTTTTAGTAATATATTTGAGAATTATTACTAACATTTGCTCGGGGGCTTCACTCACATTAATGTAAATTACATCTATCCTCAGATAAAGTTGTTTTTCTAAATTTACTCTGTCCTTGCTTGCAAAATTATGTAATGATCAGTTAGGTAAGTAATTAAAACATGAAAGCGTGACAAGAAAACCAACTCACTTAAGTACCTATTTGTAGTTAAGTTTTAGTTAAGTAGTTAAGTTTACATATTACAAAATTAATTCTCTCTCTCTTTCTTCCTGTATATTTGTTTATATCTAAAAAACCTAATGTCTGATTCAGGTGACACCTTTGTTAAATATATGCTCTACCCAGGTCTCATTATATATTTGACTAGGGACGTCCTTATTTTTTTATGCACGGAATTAGTTTTTGACTTAAATGCGTATGTGTACGTTGTATTAGTATAATCAGGAATATGTATAAAGAGCGATAGAAGTAGAAAACTTTATAAATACAATGCACACTAAAGGTCATACTGATTTATCAATGTTTATATGTGAATAAATGATAGTAATATTTAAATAGGCATAATATATATGGTTGAAATAGTACAAAGATTATATACAAAGCTTATTATATATGTTACTTTATTATTAAAATACGTAACAATGAATAGAAACTCCTTCTGCGACGGTAAACGTGCTTAATGTCGAGTGGAGCCGAGTAAACCCGATTCGATAACACCGACCTAAGTGTGACGTTTTACTTTCGTTCGATGTTCGACAAGAACAAAAATGCGCCTTAAGAAGTTTACACTAAAAAAAAACACTATCAATGACGCCTTAAGTAGAAACGCGGTCTGTAAAACATTCGAAAAATAGGTACTAACAGAAATCTACTACTATCGCACTCTGACCGAGCGAGCGCGAGAGAGGCAACGACATGTCGGACTGATCATACCTATACAAAATAAACGAAATCATGATTTCGTATTCCCCTGTTTCCTCCGTCAAATCTGAACCGATTCTAATTCATTTTTCATAATTAATATAATAAGGAATTTGGCTGTGTCTGTATGTTTATCTTGTATATATCGCACTAATCAAATTTGTTTGCTGAATGTTTGAAAACAGAGACGTAATTGGACAATTTTAGTACTTTTAAAAGGCTCCTAAGACTTACAATAATTAATTTATAGCAAAAAATGACAACATATTAACATGGCAGATATATATTACATGGGGAAAAAAAATTACTTTAAATATGTAATCCAAGGATAAAACAAAGGAATACGTTTGTATGGAATAAACGCAGCTCACGATTCCTTTCTTATCATACTCTAATCAATATGAGAAGAACTGAATTCTGACAGAAACAAGTATAAAAAAGATGTAGAAAAATAAAATCTACCCACATTATTCAAACTACATATGGAATAAAGGTGTCTATCAACGCTTCTATAACTATTATAGTCCTATACGGATTCTGGTCGGTTTACGAGTGTCGATGGAATAACCCGAATTATATAGTATCTCAATGGCATCGTAAACATGCTGCTTCTATAAAAAGTGTACCAGCTCGGTCGCACAGTTGGATAGAATAATAGATAAAAGTTCTAATATAAATGTAATTCAGATATTTATTTTCTGAATCTCAGTGTTTATTATTCTACCAGCGACCCGCTCGGCTTTGCACGAGTATAATGTACTAATGTGGGGTCGTAAGTAGTTACCCATTTTGATGTGTACAATATATTAAAGTAACAAGTTATCTCTCGGTAGTCGCCATTGTTTTCGACTACATTAATATCTCCGTGACCGCTGAACTGATAATAAATGGACGGAATAAGCAACAATGATAGAATTTAACGAAGCTAACTTAAAATGGATAAAAACATTATAGATATTCTTCTTATATTTCAATAAGATACAAAAAAGTATCCGGCGATGGAATGGTCATATGAAGAGAATGTCATAAGACTAAGTAATTCAACAATACTACTGTTCCTTGTCGGCCAAAGATTCAGAGGCCAGCCCAAATTGAATTTGATTAATGTAGTACTATGCCATATGAAAGAATACAATATTTCCGAATGGGACGTCAAATATAGAGAGAAGTAGATCAGCAAGGTACGAACCTAACAGAATGTAGGTAAGTAATAGTAAGGAAAAGAGAGAGAGAGGGAAATAGCAATAAAGCATGCAGTTTATCTTTTTTTTTTTTTTTTTTCGAACTGACCTACACTGCCGGCTTATTAGGCCTTCACAGTTCCACCGGACTACTCGTGCAGTTTATCTGTTGCCATGGCAACGTATAACTACGTGTAACCAACCTCATTTCTATTTAGAAGATGTTGCAGTTCTTGAATACTAAGTTGAAACGTCTCTTGGACTAATATGATGTTAGCAATATTATCCTCCAAATCGAAGCAACTCGGCTACCTTGCGGTGTATATAGCATGATGGTGCAATGTAGTAGTGACAGAATTGCAAAAAAAAAAAAAAAATAGAGGCCACAATTAATCTACTTAAATGTGTAATGACCATGGCACGAACCAGTAATATTATCTCCACTAGAATGAATTTACAGGGATCAGTTAGTAAGATAATAACATTTGTTTCCGAAAAAAGTTTATGGATTAGGACGCAGCAAAACGCCACGGGCTGGCGATGAATACTTCATTACTACGGAAATAGGGCGAAGGTTGCCTTTTCATACGCTTTGTAACGTTTTTATTTACGAACATTACGCTCGATTCCGCGGGAATCCGGAATTCCTTGTTCGGTGGGATAGAAACATCAATTGTGTGGGCGAATTTCAATTGGCAGTACTTCCGTTTCTAAAAATGTTAACTATGATTTTTAATGATTTTTGTACCGTTACAATTTTGTCAGTTGAATTTGTTTTTTTCCAAATTTATTGACGCCGAAGATAGTATTGTTACGCCTGTGGGTAAATCAAATGCCGTTTGCGTCAGCAGACATTTATTTTATACACGTACAGACAAGAATCAATTAGCCTCAATATCACAAATTTACACTACATTGCACTACAGTTGTTGAAAGGCTTTCAGTTTGTCATCATACCAATGACTAGCGATGGATTGTAAATTTTCGGTGATCACAGTTGCCATTGCTTGGAGTCCACTGCGTTTACCATCAGACATAATCACTTTCTCACGCTACTATAAAAAGTACAACTGCTGGATTACACTAACTAACGCTTGTCAAAATATATTCAACTTAATTAACGACATAGAAAATTTTCAAATTTCTCCAAAACCTAAGTTCAGTCTAAGTTTCGAAGTTACGTCGCACGAAGTAATTAGTTAACAAGCGTTAGTTACTTATCCGTCATTTCTTCCAACGATATGTTTCTCACTTTAGAATGTTTGAGAAGTGGAAACTTAAGCTTAATAAGTAAATTATTCTTTGTCTCAGCCTACACCATCTAGCATTTTTGAAGGCTTTTATTATCATATAATTAATTATTTTTATATACATGTCTAATTGCTGTAGTAGATGTGATTGACAATTGCCATTCTAATATTAGTCCATTTAGCGTACTTCAAATATATCATACGAAATTTTGAATGTAAAAGTCAAACACAACACTTGATTTCTTTAAAAAACCAACAGTTTATTTAAAAACGTATGCAGTAAATACCAGGCTGAAGCTAACAGTGAAATCAAAAGGAAAGTATTGTGACACAGAGTCAGAAAACACAAACGACAAAGCTCTGTGTAATAATTGCACCCGTAGGCAAGCCTTTGAAACTAGACAACTGTGACTGGGATAACCCAGCTGGTTTTCATGTACGTTACCCATTGATATTTATTTATTTTTATAAAAACTGTTAACTAACGAAATGAGAGTTGTTTATTACTAATTACTGTAATTACCACGTATTATAGTTAGTACTTCATTATTAACACACTTCAAAAATAGTTAAAAGTTCTGATCTCGGCGATATTATCCTATAATGTTTGTGCACCGAGAACTTCGTGACTTCATGATCATCATCATCTTACCCTTATCCCACCTACGTAGGGTCGCTACAACGTGTTTTTCTCCTCCGCTCTCCCCTATCAAATGTCATTTCAGTATTCATGCCTTTTATACACATATCATTTTTCACACAATCCATCCACACCTTTTTCGGTCTTCCTCTACCCCTATATCTGTTCACTTTCCAACTCAACATTTTTCATGCTACATCACTTTCAACTCTTCTCATAATATGCTCATAGCATGCTAACCTATTACCCCTCAACTACTCTGGCACTGGTGCTATTTTCAAACTTTTTCTGATATACTCATTCTTAATCTTATCTATCCTGGTTCGAGCATAGATCTATCTTAACATTCCCATCTCTGCGACATGTAATCTTTTCTCATCCGTCTCTTTCATAGCCCAGCACTCGGATTCATATAGCGTGACTAGTCTCATTATAGTTTATATGAATATATATATATATATATATATATATATATATATATATTTTCTATATTATAGACATTTGTGATTTATTAACCTATTTGGAAAATGATTTAATTGATTTCTAACGCTTGAAAAATTAATGACAATAGAAACTTTAGATAACACATGGCAAAAAACAATAGCATGTATCAAGGCGACAATTTACGTTATTATAATATTTAATAACGTACTAAAAAGCAAAATATAAAGTAAATTTGAGCGTTTTAAAAAAATACCTAAATTTACACTTAACTGAACAAGTTTTTGTTTCGCTTATGCTTTCCGTCCAAACTGGAATAATTTCCGAATTTGGCTGAAAAGTAAAAACCTATTTGTCAAATTTAGTGTGACGCTACTCCCATATCTGCGTGACGAAGCTCCGACTACTTGTCGCGATATCTTCTCACATCTGCATTTAGTCTGACCATAGACAAAACTTCGTGCCGATACACGCAGGTATGGGGTTAGCGTAACAGTAAAAAGAAAGCAGTGATTTGGTTTTTAAATACTGTGCATGTTGTAACATTTGATGTTAAATAACGACGTGGTCTAAGATGGTAAAAACGCTAAACTTAAAGGGAACTGACTCTCAAATGCAGCTGCTGAAACACACAAAGAAGTGTTTGGCGACCGATTTTCAACTTGAGGGTAATCAGGCGGATATAGAAAAAGCCCTACCACTATGCGATACTTTCATAAAGAGCTTTTCTTTACCGTAAGGTCTGGCTCAGTCGCAAACATTCGACCTTACGTCGATATATTTAAAGAACAAATTGTTTAGAAGTTTCTAGAAGATAATGATATCCAATATTTTTATATATCACTTCAATCTTTACTGATTTCATCTCTGGGCCCTAATGCCATCTACTTCCCATTGACAGAATCCAACGTAGAGTGGCTCAAATCGTCGACGACCGAGTGCTTTTCTTAAGGCTCGACACCTTGGAGCTTCGTAAGGACGTTGCGACACTTTACGTCTTTTACAAGATCTACCATGGAGAGTATTCTGAAGAGCTGTTTGGATTGGATACTTGTTTGATAATTGATAATTGGATGTTCCATTGCCGAACGACTCAACACAAAATGAAATTCCATCAGTGTCATCTCGATGATTGGAAGTTGTCTACTATGCAGTTCTGGCATACGTTTTTCCACGTACGTTGGTTCTCTGGAATGAACTTACAGAGGCAGCGTTTCCGAATCAATACAACTCATAAACCCTCAAGAAACGAGCTCATTCCTTCCTCAAAGGTCGGTAACGAATTTGTGATGCCTCTTGTGTCTCTGGTGTCCATGGGCGGCTTCGATTACTTACCATCAGTTAACCCGTCTGTTCGTTTGTCTCTGATCCCATTAAAAAAATCTTAAAAGTATTAGAAATCGAAAGCTTCTTAGAATTCCTCAAAAAAATTTCGTCGGGTGGTATTGCGGGTGTATTAATTGGTTCGCGAATACTATACATCAAGGGTAACATCCATAGTAGCCCTGTTAAGCATGTTGCATCCTGATGATACCGAAAATATATCCAGTATGTTGGGTCCAGTTGGGTCCTTATGTGTGCTTTAACGCATGTATAACGGAGAGTGCTCTGAAGAACCTTTTGATATGGTGCCCTCATCACCGTTTCAAACTAGCACCACCCGCCGTTGGCTGGTTGCTTATCCACATACCCTAAAGCCTAGTAGAATGGCGACAACCGTAAGGTTCTCTAGAAGCTTCATTGTGCGCACGCTAACGTTGAGGAATGGGTTACCAAGCACAGTGTTTCCCCAGAGTGATGACATGGGGCTCTTCAAAAAAGGATTGAAACATGCTCTTCAAGGTCAGCAATACAACAGTGATGCCTCTGGTGTTGCAGTTGTCCATAGGCGACGGTAACCATTTAACATCAGATGGGCCGTCTGCCTGTTTGCTGCCCTTTGCCATAAAAAAAACCCAGCAAATCGGCAGGGACTTATAGATGTTTTTAGTTGGTCGTATTTTAGAATCAGCTAGTGTATATTCAACAGACGAGTGGATTCAATACTGGGATGACATCATCGAGCAATGTTTTTGGATTGCAATATTCTTACACCTGGCAGAGTTCTGTCACTAAGCCGTGCTATTAGAAAAAGAAAAATGGTATATATAGACAGGCTTTATTACTTTAAATGTTTTTTTATATTTATTTCCTCCTCATACATATTTATTGTATAACCATGTATGTTTTAATTCTGAAATATGTACATTGAATTTCAAAAACATAATCAAGTATTCAAACTGGACGGGTATGTAATATGATTTGTGTTTCTGCTAAAGAAATTTCATCGTCATCCTCGAAATTTCAAACGACCTCTAAACAACGCAAACTAACGAAGGTAATTTTATATTCTCCAGGGTTAGAACCCTCATTACTGCCAGGATAATGGTCGACGATGAAACTGCGACATTCTCGTTGCTTCTAAAATGCACTTTGTAATATCGTTTGCGTTTGCTATCAAATGGGCTCATAAGGCAATTATTATGCACTTAAGATTATCACATTACATTTTAAAAGATATTTTAAGTTATTTTTTTTTTACTTAAAAACCTCCTGTTATTTTGCATATAAAAGAAATTAATATTAATATTTAACTATAAATATAATAAAATTGGTAAGTAATGAATCTTTTATAAATAATTTCCAAGGTTTCAGTCATCGAGTAATTTTTTTGAGAATATTTTTGAAATCTTCCAATAATGAGCCTTCTAATGTATGTATATTGAAGGTAGTTATTTCTGAATCACAATTACTTTATAATACAGTACATACGTTTAAAGTCACATTTTAAACATTATTTACCACTGGACTGCGCAATTGTATGAAAATGTAATTAACATTTTATTTGTCGTTTGAAAGAGTATATAATTTTAGCAAGTAACTTTTTTACAGAACAATTGGTGGAATGGTCACAACAAAGGATATCTTTGGTATATAAATGCAATATTCTACCTTTATGATTAACATTTATTTATCGTAATGAGCTTTATTGGGTCTGGATCATCACTGCACTTTTGATTATTCTAGAATATTTATAATAAACGTTTTCTAGAAACATAAAGTCCGAATTCAATAGTTTTTAGTTTACTTCACTTAACATTATTATATAATGTGAGTTGGCATATTCTAAGCAATTTTGGTATTGTGCCAATAAACCTTGTTAAATTGTAGATAATAACAGTGGACGTTTGACAAATGAAACATGAATAACGATTTTGTCCCATTTATTGCATGACTGACATCTATTGAAAAGTGCAACGAACCAGTTAGCCATTGATTTAGGCTAAGTTGGGCGCTTAGATACGTTTGGGAACACGCTGAAACTTTCCACTGCTGCATGTACTGCAATAGTACTAACCAGCCACACTTTCAAGGATGTGCTTGCCTCATGCTTCGAATTGTTTGACCTGGGCTAAAAACCGATACTGGGCGAGATCGAAACGAAGCAAAAACAACGAGTGGTGGTAATGGTGAGATACAAATAATAACGCCGTTTTGATTCACCTCCTGGAAAATGTAGGTCTGGTGTTGGAAGCACTCCAAGAGTTCAATTGGTTGTAATGTTTATGATTCAGTTTGCGGTTTGTTTTGTAATAGTAGGTCGGCGGCTCCTGCTCTTGGAAATTTCCTGTAAACGTTCAAACTGTTTCTCTACACTTGTATTACAAGACCGAATTGCAAATTTTCGTACTGTAAATTGTTGACAAGTTCTCCTCATGATAAATAAAACAAATGAAAGTAAAAAAATGTAATCAGAAATAACATATGTATGCATGAAACGTGTGTTACTCCTTAGGTTTAATTTCGCAAAAAAAAAATGAGCTCTCGATTCTTTTCCTTATAGGTTTAATCAAAACAAAATGTAACCATTCGGTTAAATTACCTAGCAATGTTACGTAGAAAATGCTGACGTATGAACGTGATTTACGCATTTTTGTAACGTTATCTAAATTAATATCAGAAAGCGTAAAAGATTGTTTGTTTTTTGTTTGTTTAAAAGTTTTTTATTAGTTGAAAGTTTATCTTAAAAAACAACTCTTGTGGAGAGACCCGATTACATGACTGAGTTACGTGGGTTATCTTGTTAGTATGGGCATTTACAGTTCAGTTACTCTTGGTAAGGCGTAATATTCGTCAGCCAGCCGACTCGTTCTCGGTTCCCAATACCTCGCGTCGTGCTACATGTCTATATGTGACCAAATATTTTTTCTCTCTTAGCACATATTTTTACGAACGCCTTGTGTGATAATAACCCTGCTTCTAAAGTATGTAGGGTAATATTTGATAGGCTATAAAACAACTCTTCAAATCATAAAGAGTGCAACCACATTATCACTATTATAGATTATGATCATACAAGACGTTCGTAAAAATATATACTGATTGAGAAAAAAATATTTGTTCACATGTAGCGTGACGCGAGGTATCGGGAACTTAGGGCGAGTTGGCGGCCTGACGAGTATTACGTCTTACCAAGAATAACCGAACTGTGACTGCCCATAAACATCAAGATAACGTACAATGCAGCTCAGTCAAGTGATTCCTCCAGAAAGTCATGTTTTATGCTTTTTTAAACATCAATTTGTTAAAATTAATTCAAAAGTTTATATAAATCAAACGCAAGTAAAACCACGTGTTACTGTTATTACTATGCGCAGGGAATATTAAACATAGTTGTGTATGCTTAAATTAAAAATATTGGTTGTACAATTTTTGAATTAATCTCAATTATAATAGAAAAGCAAGGAATTTTATTACCATTTTTTTTATAATTATAGATTCTAATAAAATATATAAAATGGTAAAATACAGTTCTCTTTTCGCATGTTTAATACCGTTCATGGAATATAAACACAAATGTATTTACCGTATTTTCTGGAATACCAAGAAGCGTTCCATTACTTGGAAGAACTCGACACGAGTTGTTAAAAGGAAAACTATTTTCGTTTAAAGTTCTGAATAGTGCGAGTAGATTACCAATATGTTAATACAGTTTCCGTCTTTTAACGCTGTAAAATAGAAGAAAAATATATACATTAAGGTCACAAATTTCATTCTTTAAACATTTTAGCGTTTGGCCACAATCATACTGATGTTAAGTGTCGATATCGTCGAAGATGGTAAACACGCCGAACCTAAGTGCGTACTGGTTCTCAAGTGCCGCTGCCAGAACATTCTGATATTTGGCGTCTAAATTTCTTCTAGGCGATTTTGCTAATTAGGTGATATAAAAAAGCACCACTACTACCTTACTATGAACATGACATCTTTCTTCATCGATGTATAGTTCTTTGCAGGATTCAAACATACGTAGTGTTTGCGCCTTTTGAGGCTACATATGTCAGCTTAAAATGAAAATAAAATACGTGCGTCGTCTGATATGATACGTATAATTCGAGATTTACAAAGTGATTGTTAACGGACGTTTTTAGCTTTGTCGCTATTGGTTCGTTTGTGTCGGTGTCACGTTCCATGTGTTGCGTTCTTGATTTTGAGCGTTATTTTATCAACGATAATGTCCTAATATGATTGAGTCTCGTCTGAGCAGCGGTCGAGTGCACACGTGCCCCGCTCGCAGCTCTGACGGTCCATTCATTCGGCAACTCGCGCGCAGTTGTCGGATATTTTCGTGTGTGTCCGGAAGTTTCGTGTGTTCGAGCGGCTACTGTCGATCGTACGCTCTTTTCAGAGCGACGGTGCACCTCCATTAGTGCACCATTTAAACCGCACTTTTCGGTGCGAAGCCGTGCACACTGTTTGCAGTGCGTCGAGTCGCCGTGCTACGCGTCGTGCCTCGTGCTGCGCTTCGAGAGTCGTGTGCCGTGCAGAGCGTCGTTCTTCGCGCCGCGCCGTGTGCAGTTTTGAAGAGAAGATTCGCGTTCGCGTCGCGTCGCGTTTTCCCTTTGGCCGGACACGGATTGTCCGTTAGATTTGAATTAGGCGCACCCCCCTGCCCCTCAGGCAGGGAGGATAGTCATGTCTACCCCCGCGACCCCGCGTGCCCATCCGGCCCTTCCGGCCGTTGAAGATACCGTCCACCTCGAAAAACTGTTACGCTTCCACATGTTCGTCGAAAAGGAAGACCCGCAACTCGTCTCGGAATACAACAGACTCCGGAAAGTCTACGCGCGCAATCCTCCCGGTAAGATACCGCGTTGTTTCTCCGCGAACCCTTTCGCGAATCTCCCGGACGACCCGTTCACGAGGCTCTCGGACGTCGATTCCGATGACGACTCTGATATGGACTACGATACTGTCCCCGCGACCGCGCCCGCGACGGTAACCACGGCCGCGACCGTGCCTGCGCCCGCGACCGTGCCAGCGCCCACGACCACGCCCGCCGATGACGACGGTTTCACAACCGTCACGCGCCGCGGTAAACGCCCACGCGCCGCGAATCAGACCAATAGCGACTCGGCTGCGGGACGTCCAATCCCAAAGTAGTCCAATATAGGTGGCGCTCGGGTGCCCCGAGCCTCTCCCACGCCCTCTGCCGCGAATTCGGCTAAAGCTTCGGCTGCGGAACCCGCGGTCGCGGCTAAGAAGCCACGCCCACCGCCTCCCGTCACCTTCCGTGACAAAGCCCGTTGGGTAGAGATTTCTGAAGACCTTAAGTCAAAGGAAATCGTCTACAAGTCCGCCGTCAACACTGTTGCCGGCATTTCTATTCGTGTTTCGACCCCCGATGAGCATCGCAAGCTCACGAGATATTTCAGGGAGCGTCAGCTCCCTTTCTTCACCCACGCGCTCGAGGAAGAGCGCCGCCTCCGTGTCGTCATTCGTGGAGTTCCCTCTGAACTCACCGAATACGACATCTGCGATTGCCTGAACGGTCAGGACTTCCCAGTCCGGAGCGTGCAGCGCATGCACCACCCCCGTACGAAGGCCCCCTTCAACTTGGTGTTGGTCACTCTGGACCGCACCTTGGAAGGCAAGGCTATTTTCAGCCTCAACTCAGTTTGCGGCCTGTCCCCTGTCTTCGTAGAGCTTCCTCGCAAGTCCCAGGTACCCTCGCAGTGTCACAACTGCCAGGTGTACGGTCATTCCGCCCGACACTGCCACCTGCGTCCCAGGTGTGTCAAGTGTCTCGGGGATCATTCCACTAAGGAGTGCCCCCGCACTCCCGAATCCGTCGAGCCTCCGAGCTGCGTCCTCTGCGGGCAAACGGGTCATACCGCGAACTATCGCGGGTGTCCCCGTGCGCCTCGCTCGACCTATCACCGTCGCGGCGGTCGTGCGACCCGGTCCAGGGCGCACGGCCCACCGACTCGGACGAATCGGCCTCCGCCTCCGCCCATACAAAGCCAGAAGGCTTTCCCCGATCTGCCGGGCACCTCCAGTGCGCCGGCAGCATCCGCTCCTGCGCCGAGCGCGCTCTCCTGGCGCGTAAGACCTTCCCCGCCAGCTCCCTCGGCTCCTAAAGCCAAGCCCCAGCCCGCAAAGGCTCTGTCCACTCCTGCGCCACCTATCGCGGATTCAGCATCGACCTCCGGTATAGACTGGATAGCTCGCTTACTTTTGGTACACGATGTACAAGAGATAATCGCATTTAACGCGTTAGCTAATAGTACGTCTGAGCTCGGGCTCTTAAACGCTATCTCCGCTTTCCCGGCCGTCGCGACCACGGTACAGCAACTAACCCGCGCCGCGCATAAATAAATTCGCGTAAATCAAAATATCAGATCGAACCCGCGTGTTCATACACAATAGACCGTTACATTAGGATTTGTTACGTAATTATTTAGTTAAATCGGCATCGTGCCGTTGTACTTTATTTTTTAGCTCGATTCCCTCTCAAATGATGCGTGTTTGCGCCCACGCCCGCGACTCTCTCTGCTCACGCCTCCGTGAGCGGGGGGTGAAGATTCGATCCCGCACACTCGTCGCGATTTTTCTTGTAACAGCTCGAGCCTAGGTAGTCCCTCGGTGTGGAGCCCTCGAGTATGTTACTCGCGCGAATACAGTGATTTACACATGTTCTACACTTACACGATCACCCCACACTCTTGCACATCTAGGCACTCAGTGGTGGGCTATTTTTTTTGCCCTTTTCGGACTGAAATAGGTCACATAATACAGTAGTCAGATACCAAATACACATATACATTCGTGAAACATGCATGGTCACACATGCATTTTTCACGAATTCATATATGAGTGTTGTATGGATAGATAGCTTAGTTAGTTCGGGAATCCGGCGACAGCTCAAGCCGAGGTGCACCGAGTGCCCTTGAGATGTTTCGCCTAAAAACAATCGGGTGAGTGCCCTAAGCGCTCCCCTTAGTAGTCCGGTGGAGCTGTGAAGGCCTAATAAGCCGGCAGTGTAGGTCTGTTCGAAAAAAAAAAAAAAAATCCTAATATGATACCACTGAGCCATTCTTGACAATCATCAATAATATATTCGACAATAACGCATGCTTTATTTTTTTCATATCAAACCCCGTGGAAAGTTGAACAAAGCGTACACACAAAAAGAGGAAAATTGAGTAATATTGAAGTTATATATTAAAATGATAATCAAAGAAAAGGAGAACAAAACAAACTTTTATGTATAACTGTTTCTTTTGAAGTCAGAGAATTATAAATCGTCAACATCAATTTTGAATTCATTATCTGTTCCATCTTTGAATTTTGGTAGTAATTTTGACAGTACTACAAAAAAAAAAAAATTGTCGGAATCAAATTATTAAATAACTAAAATATGTAGGAATTAAAACACCTAATAACATCATTCAGCTATATGCTGCAGTACTAGACAATTCTGCAACATTGATTTTCAATGCGAACCTAAAACAACCCACGGACGCCGTATCAATGAACATTCAAAGAATAAAAATTTTAAACAGAAAAAAACTGAAGTTACAAACAATGGTACAGATTATAAAGTTGAAAAACATACTAAATTTATTCTGTTGCAATAAAATACCAATGAGTTAATTCCTTGCTATTCCTTGTTAAATCTTACCTTCACTGGACCCCTATAGAGTAGCATGACATGCAGTAAGTGTAACCTAATTAATACTCTGAGAAGTCTTCAACCTATCAGTAAAAGTCTGGTCAAAATTTTGCCGTTACCGAGTTTATACTAGACATACAACAATATATTTCAATTTATTCATATTTATAGATTATATGTTTAGATAATCAAATAATGTTATTACTACAAAGCTTACGCGGGCATTATTATTAATGTCCTTGGAGATAACAAGCTAAACATGAAAGGTGCCTCGTGAATTCACCTACCACGAAACATGCTAAATTCATAGATGCATATATACTGCATGTATGTTATATTTGTGTTTAATTATTTGTATATATGTATGCTTAGTTAGATCAAATGGTTGAATCTGACTACCTAGATTCAATACGTGGAATTGCATACAAGGTAACACTTTGATATATTGCATTATATATAATTTCAGCTGAGTGTCTTCCGCAAACGATATTAAATTAGCTGAAACTGTAAAGCTATCTTCCGGCCAACAACGTGTTAATCAGACGAAAAAAAATTCATCCAATGTGGATTTTATTATTTTGGACTGTTCCTAAAACTTCATAAGATGTAATCGTAATACCATTCATGCAATAGTTTGCTTATAAGTGACGTTCTAGGTTGCATAGTGTAACAAATTTTAGCGTTTCAGTTAGCTCAAATCGCAAAGCGTGAGGATAAAAATCCTTGTTACTCATTTTCTTCGCTTCGCTGTTTCTATTTACTCGTATGACAAAACATATCCCAACTTTGTTTCACTTTGTAACATTTGATTTTGTAGTGCACTTTGAAAATTTGCATAACCGTAAAAGTTCTTTAGAATATTCTAGATTTGCTTCAATAAATTAACTTCTATTAGTGAACTGACCTGAATTTTGGAATTGTTTGTATATTGTAGAAGTGTTTTTAGGCACAATGACAGTACATTTTCAAGATTCAATTTGGTGTAATGTAACGTAAAAATGACATATAACAGGAATTTTAGTTTTATGCCAGAACGATGCGTTGACTATATTATATATGTTAGTAAGCACAGTGTATGCCAAAGAGAACGTCGTCTATCGAGAGAAATAAAATCCCGACAGATAAAATCTTGAGTATGACGGATTTATCGCCAAGAGAATAGCGATGATGATTCAATTGGGTACTGATACTTACGGTGTTTGAAATGTTAATTTTACCGAGCTAATAAACAATTAGAAACTTTTTTAACGAATTTTTAAAATCGGTTATAATTTTGTTACAGACAAAGATCGTTCCGGTGATGGACATATTGATTGACATGAGAAAACAATTGAAACGTGAGTAGTTTTCGAAAGTATATATCTGTTTGGAAGCAAACAAAAGAACAAATTATTCATACATGAACCCATTGAAAGGTTTCCGCGGGTATTTGCGCGGATTTTTGCAAGCCTTTTATGTCCAGTGTGATTGCGAAGCGCTCCCACCCGAGGATGTTGGAAATGATTTGAATTGCATTTTCATACGACGTAAAATGGGTCATATAATACATATGTTTTTACACATTTAACATGTACTATACAATCTTTACTTTATTTTACATGAGTCCATGTGTACCTTACATTTTTGTTCTTATGTTTCTCGTATGTTTTGTTTTTTTATTACTATTGTTCTGTTATATGTATAACCATAACTTTAATATGTACGTACTTTTATTATAATTTTAAGTAGCAAATTTATCGTGTTATCATGGCAACGGTTAAAATATTATTGCTTACTATAGCAACTGTAACGCGTAACGAAAATTGTTCCTTACCTTGTCAAATATAGTTTCACTTTAATAATCAAGTTATTTACTTATTAATTTAGTATTTGTTCCAGTGAATTTCAGTTTAATTTATTTACAGTAATGAATAATGTATTGTGATATAACCAGATTGGTAATTTATGTTAAGAAATGATCGAAGTCAATTCAAATTAATAGCGGCTGACGTTTTTCATTAATTAAATAAGTCTTTTAAATTTAATAATACATTTTTGATCGTCTCTTTTAGTAAAGTTATGAATAAGAAATCAGTTGCGTTTAGAAAGTCAATAAACCACTTATTACTGATCCCTCGTAATATGCAATAGTTAGTAGTTTAGTTTTATGACTTATAAATCACAATCCAGTCCTTTTTGAAATTATAGGATAAGGTACATTATATTTGTAACATAATAATTATTTGACAATAATTATTTAAGATTAATTTTACGCCCAACCATTATATTCTCAACTAAGCATGTCTTGTATTATGATAAATAAACAGCTGATATATATAAATATACAAGAAATATTATAAGCGTATAACTGACAATGAGCTTTACAAATAACAGTCAGTCGTGTGGGGAGGGCGGGTTGGATCTGTGACTTCTCACCACAATATTCCTATTGTAACTTCCAAGAAAATGTTTTTGTACATCATCTTATACTTACTTGAAGGCGTTGACATATTCTTCTAGTAATATGTAACCTTTACATTAGCGCATTTCAACTTTAATTCTGCCTCAACAAAAAAACCTACTAAATATACAACAATGGGAAAAGATATTCTGAATTCATATAAAAATATATGATTTCTATCAGAAATCAAGAAAAAAGGGAGTCTCGTTTGAGCAGCGGCCGAGTGCGCACGCGCCCGCTCGCAGCTCTGACGGTCCGTTAAGTTCGGCAACTCGCGCGCAGTTGTCGGATATTTTCGTGTGTGTCCGGAAGTTTAGTGTGTTCGAGCGGCTACTGTCGATCGTACGCTCTTTTGAGAGCGACGGTGCACCTCCATTAGTGCACCATTTAAACCGCACTTTTCGGTGCGAAGCCGTGCACACTGTTTGCAGTGCGTCGAGTCGCCGTGCTACGCGTCGTGCCTCGTGCTGCGCTTCGAGAGTCGTGCAGCGCGTCGTGTGCCGTGCAGAGCGTCGTTCTTCGCGCCGCGCCGTGTGCAGTTTTTGAAGAGAAGATTCGCGTTCGCGTCGCGTCGCGTTTTCCCTTTGGCCCGGACACGGATTGTCCGTTAGATTTGAATTAGGCGCACCCCCCTGCCCCTCAGGCAGGGAGGTTAGTCATGTCTACCCCCGCGACCCCGCGTGCCCATCCGGCCCTTCCGGCCGTTGATGATACCGTCCACCTCGAAGAACTGTTGCGCTTCCACATGTTCGTCGAAAAGGAAGACCCGAATCTCGTCACGGAATACAATAGACTCCGGAAAGTCTACGCGCGCAACCCTCCCGGTAAGATACCGCGTTGTTTCTCCGCGAACCCTTTCGCGAATCTCCCGGACGACCCGTTCACGAGGCTCTCGGAATTCGATTCCGATGACGACTCTGACATGGACTACGATACAGTCCCCGCGACCGCGCCCGCGACCGTGCCTGCGCCCGCGACCGTGCCTGCGCCTGCGCCCGCGACCGTGCCTGCGCCCGCGACCACGCCCGCCGATGACGACGGTTTCACAACCGTCACGCGCCGCGGTAAACGCCCACGCGCCGCGATTCAGACCGATAGCGACTCTGCTGCGGGACGTCCGACCCCAAAGCAGCCCAATATAGGTGGCGCTCGGGTGCCCCGAGCCTCTCCCACGCCCTCTGCTGCGAATTCGGCTCGAGCCTCGGCTGCGGAACCCGCGGTCGCGGCTAAGAAGCCACGCCTACCGCCTCCCGTCACCTTCCGTGACAAAGCTCGATGGGTAGAGATTTCTGAAGACCTTAAGTCGAAGGAAATCGTCTACAAGTCTGCCGTCAACACTGTTGCCGGCATTTCTATTCGTGTCTCGACCCCCGATGAGCATCGCGAGCTCACCAAATACTTCAGGGAGCGTAAGCTCCCTTTCTTCACCCACGCGCTCGAGGAAGAGCGCCACCTCCGTGTCGTCATTCGGGGAGTTCCCTCTGAGCTCACCGAATACGACATCTGCGATTGCCTGAACGGTCAGGACTTCCCAGTCCGGAGCGTGCAGCGCATGCGCCACCCCCGTACGAAGGCCCCCTTCAACTTGGTGTTGGTCACTCTGGACCGCTCCTTGGAAGGCAAGGCTATTTTCAGCCTCAACTCAGTTTGCGGCCTGTCCCCTGTCTACGTCGAGCTTCCTCGCAAGTCCCAGGTACCCTCGCAGTGTCACAACTGCCAGGTGTACGGTCATTCCGCCCGACACTGCCACCTGCGTCCCAGGTGTGTCAAGTGTCTCGGGGATCATTCCACTAAGGAGTGCCCCCGCACTCCCGAATCCGTCGAGCCTCCGAGCTGCGTCCTCTGCGAGCAAACGGGTCATACCGCGAACTATCGCGGGTGTCCCCGTGCGCCTCGCTCGACCTATCACCGTCGCGGCGGTCGTGCGACCCGGTCCAGGGCGCACGGCCCGCCGACTCGGACGAATCGGCCTCCGCCTCCGCCCATACAAAGCCAGAAGGCTTTCCCCGAACTGCCGGGCACCTCCAGTGCGCCGGCAGCATCCGCTACTCCGCCGAGCGCGCTCTCCTGGCGCGTAAGGCCTTCCCCGCCAGCTCCCTCGGCTCCTAAAGCCAAGCCCCAGCCCCCGAAGGGTCTGTCCACTCCTGCGCCACCTATCGCGGTTTCAGCATCGACCTCCGGTATAGACTGGATAGCTCGCTTACTCTTGGTACACGATGTACAAGAGATAAAAAGAGATAATCGCATTTAACGCGTTAGTTAATAGTACGTCTGAGCTCGGGCTCTTAAACGCTATCTCCGCTTTCCCGGCCGTCGCGACCACGGTACAGTAATTAACCCGCGCCGCGCATAAATAAATTCGCGTAAATCAAAATATCAGATCGAACCCGCGTGTTCATACATAATAGACCGATATATTAGGATTTGTTACGTAATTATTTAGTTAAATCGGCACCGTGCCGTTGTACTTTATTTTTTAGCTCGATTCCCTCTCAAAAGATGCGTGTTTGCGCCCACGCCCGCGACTCTCTCTGCTCACGCCTCCGTGAGCGGGGGGTGAAAATTCGATCCCGCACACTCGTCGCGATTTTTCTTGTAACAGCTCGAGCCTAGGTAGTCCCTCGGTGTGGAGCCCTCGAGTATGTTACTCGCGCGAATACAGTGATTTACACATGTTCTACACTTACACGATCACCCCACACTCTTGCACATCTAGGCACTCAGTGGTGGGCTGTTTTTTTGCCCTTTTCGGACTGAAATAGGTCACGTAACACAGTAGTCAGATACCAAATACACATATACATTCGTGAAACATGCATGGTCACACATGCATTTTTCACGAATTCATATATGAGTATTGTATGGATAGATAGCTTAGCTAGCTTAGTTAGTTCGGGAATCCGGCGACAGCTCAAGCCGAGGTGCACCGAGTGCCCTTGAGATGTTTCGCCTAAAAACAATCGGGTGAGTGCCCTAAGCGCTCCCCTTAGTAGTCCGGTGGAACTGTGAAGGCGGAATAAGCCGGCAGTGTAGGTCAGTTCGAAAAAAAAAAAAAAAAAAAAAAAAATCAGAAATCAAACGGTTAATGTTCTAAAAATGGGACGGGGTAGACCACTAATCAAGTGGTGTCTCTCATTTAATACCAAAAATGCATTTTATAGTCGCCATAAACGTCCATTCACCTCTTTATATAATCGAGTTACCACGAAAGGAAGCTGTAACAGATCGATTCACACATTCAAAGCTAGAGGATTTAAATAAGTTGATTTAAAAATCATGTATAACCACATTCAGGTATGTTTAACGGGAATTCGAATATACATGTTATTTAAATTTATAGGTTTGCTTTGTATACACTTATGCTTTATTATTTTATATGAATACTATGACAAAGATCAACCGTTGTGCGTGTATCACGGAAAATGTACTGGATAGGTAACGATTATTTATTTAGTGTTATTTCTACGATACTTCATTCTTATCTAGAAAAAGGAATATCATTATATCTTTGTTAAGAATAAAAATTAAAAAAGCTAGGTTTTTATAAGCGCTACGCGTTCAACCATGTGTATTTTCATGCCATAGAGAAATGGGGCAAGCGTTTTTTCCTCTCAACATAAAATATATTGTTAAAATAACAAACAAGGCAGGTGAAGTCGCAGGTATTGACTAGTATATAAATGAAATTAAAGTCTCTCTTATTTTCGAAATGGCTCAAACGATTTTGACGAAACTTTTACAGGCAGATACTCTATACTAACTGTGGGAATGATAAACTCGTAACAAGATAAAAATCAAAGACAAACCACAATCAATCCACATAAAACACAGTTCTCTTAAATTAAAATACTTTTTTCTAATAATTACAAACTATAATACTTGGTGCGAAGGAAGTACATGTGATTGTTTACAAATGTTCATTACTAACTGATATTCGCCCGCTAAGCACGTTTTTTGATTTTATTGGCTATAAAAATATATACCAAAGTAAATCGAACAGAGAGTCAACGGTCAATTGCAGAGGGTCAATGGACTCAAAAAAGTTAGTATCCGAGAACTATTTACGAAAAGTTCTGTATCGATTGGTGATAGTCTTATGGAAATATGTTCAGTAAGTCTGATGTGATTAAGCTTTAGATTGTTTCATTGTATATTTTCATAGATTACGCGTCTATTATAAGTAATAAATTATTGTTATCGTTCTCGCCATATTCTTTGACCGTTCTGAATATAGTTCCGCATTACACAAATTTATATTTATTTTCCATTCGATCCATTGATAGTGGCATCAAAAATCGTTTACTCATTAATCATTCTGTTGTAATTTTTCAAATGATTTTGAGATTGACGATGATACTATAGCCACAATTTTGTTTGGGACCTAAAACAGAAATAGGTGATTTATTTAAAACTTAGTAAAACAAAAAAATATTTTATACGTCATGAAGAGACAAAGAGGTAGCAGTCCACTTGCTTTTAAATCGTAATTGTAGGCTATAGTTACCTTAACCTAACCTCAATAGGACCACAATCCTAAGGTCAGTCGGAGTAGAAACCTAGTAGACCTTTGAACTTTTTATGTGGCAAATTGCTAACCATACCTTTAGACGCAGTACACACAAAAGCGTCAACAAAACTCTTTTGCTACAGAAATAAGAGTAACGCTTATTGCAGTCGAAACTTGCACAAACTGTTCCATATTTGTTAAGGACCAGCTGCCCACCCCCGCTTTGTACGAGTAGTCTGACAAAGAAAATGAGACCAAATCTTCTCATTACCGTACGAGTGTGTAAATAAATAAAATTGCAACTGAACAACTCACCGTCAATCCGTCAATATTTTTAATGTCTTCCTATTATTTTCTGTCTCACTAATGTTCACTTTTTTATTTAGAGATATATAAACCCAAATGTTTCAATTTTTAATGCAATTTTTTTTAAATCTCATTTCACACAAATCTTTTTTTGACAATTAAAAAACAACAAAACAAGAATTAACGATATAGATGCAGCCATTTATGCACTTACATAGATTCTATAATTTATGTATATTTGTTTAGATGTAAATATAATCAATTATAATCAGTCAGAAACGAACGGGGCAACATCAAATTCAGTGATCTCAACAATATCGTTCTAACCAAAAACTCCAAGCTAGGTTTATGAGAGAAAAATGTAATAATTGAGTTATTTGCGTCAATCATTCAACCATTATTTCCTTCCATTAAAAGAACGACATTAAAAGAAAACAATATGTGTTTTTATTCAGTACAACATAATTTCTTAATGTACCTTCTCTAAGAAGATTATGAATAGCGAGATTATTATTTACCAAAAACGATTTTCTACAGCGCTCACAGTAATCCAGTACTGTAATATACCGATCATTTTACCAATTATTTTGAAGGTTACTTCCAGTTTGAAACGCTATGTATCACTTTACTAAATTATAGAGAAATATTTATTAGAAAACGGTAACAAAATATATAAAACAAATGTGCCATAAAACACATTTCTATCTATATTACTTCATTCTGGAAACGAAGAATATAGAATTGAGTGGAGGACATTATTTAGGAAAAATGTTCTTCAAAATTATTACTCGGAGTTTTGGACAAAATGTTATCTTCTAGTAGCTATACAACGTAACGTATTAGTAATAAAAGACTTACAAAAATAAGACACAATAGAAAGAACTGTTGATGTAGAAGTTAAAGTAAATCCAAACTAACAATATATGGACCAAATTAATAAAGTAGTGACTGTAGGACAAATAAAAATGACTTAGAATCGTCACAGTTACGTCAGAGGATTAATGACTGTGAGTGAATGTAAAAACAAATATGTTCCATCCTTTTCGCCTACTATAATAAGACATGATGGCATCATATTTATTAAACAGTAATAGCACTTCGTAATAAATTCATTACATATAATACTTTGATGATATATCAAACATCGAAGGGAAAAGAAGAACATGAAGTTAGAATTTTAGGTATTTACTTCGAAACTTGTATAAAAAATTGACATAAGCAAAATCTCTTTTAAAAACTTAACCTAACAATATGATTTGCGAGGTTAAATATTTACGTTCAATTTAATTTTGTTAGACGATAAAAAGTCTAATTCGTAATAACACGGCACAGTTGCTGAGCCAATATCTTTTATTTCAATTCATTACGCTAACGCAGGCATCTGTTCCAATTTCTAATTGACTTCAATGGTTTGTCCAATTTCATTCAACCTTTTGTAATTTCCAATTTTATTGGTTATATTTTTTGTCATATTATATTGTAATGTTTGACTTAGTGGTAGGTAATGAGATAGCTTTAGTTAAATACACCTAAGTTCTGTACACTTTTTAAGTGTACCTACTCAATATGAAAATTATAGTAAAAAATTAAACAGACTTCAAAAAAAATTACTCTAAAAAATGCACCAGATCATCTTTAACGATAATCACCTACCTAGACTTAGATTGTAAAAAAACAATTTCTAAATTGCTATGCATTTACTATTCAATTTTGAGGAGTTTTCTGGAATATAATGAAGTCCTTGATCTTGTGCTATTTAAATTAAAATAATATCCCCTTGAAACTATTCCAAATCGGTTAATAAATCACAGAATTCTGGAGTAACGAACATTAAAAGATATATATAGCCAAGCGAAGAATTTCCTCCTTTTGAAATCAGTTAAAAATGAACGAATACAGTCCTTGATGATATGCTATAAACTTAAGAGAGGTAATATCATTAGCAAGTTCATTAGTAATAAATGCCTTATCATTTATTTCTTTTTTATCGCGCTATTTTTCCTTCACCGAGAATGCAGTTGTAGTCTGTGCTCACATCTATAAAAGTTTAAATCGCTTGCAAACTGCAATTGACATCTTCTTGATGAGTATTCTGAACTTTTGCATTAAATGCAGGGACTTTAATACGATTCTCACTCGTACCAACTTTAAGAGAATTAATTTTAAAACCAGCCAAGTGGAATATTACATTAAACAACAAATAATTAATTAAAGTCAAGAGTTAATGCAATTATGTACGTTACTCATCCTTTAACGTTGCTTTGAAGTCCCAATCAAATTTAATTAAGGACTATACAACGTACAACTAGTTAATTGAGAAAGCGTAATCACCGTCTATTCAGTTGGAAATGGAACACCCAAATAATTTCTGAAGTCAAAAAAGGATCTCCTTCTATTATAACTAAATTCTATATATAACTTAATTATATTTTGTAATAATTTATACCTCAGTATTAACAACGAATTTTATTTTATTCAACGTTAGATTCAATTATAATTAAAATTAGTTTCAGCTAAATCTAACATGTTGAAGGTCACCTTCTTCGTGGAGGAAAAATTCGAATTAGTCATGTGATATTAGTTGTAGTTTTGTGATTTTGTCAGCATTTTAGTTAGGTATCATTTCTATCTACAAATTGTAACTATAGGACATTTTTAGTCAGTTAACGTTTGTACTTCTTGCTTTTTAGTTAAAACAGATATAAAAAACTATTTGGATAACAATCGATATTAGAACAAAAGTCTTTTAAATTTTTATTATTTTTTTGGCCCCTAAAGTATACGAAGAGTATATTTACAATTAGTTAGGTAGTTCAAGTCAAACTGGAAGTCTCTGGCTTTATGGTGGTTTACATATTTAAGATTCTTAAATTATTTAGGGCACTGATAAAATTGTAGGATACATTTTAAATATCTTATGACCGTTTCAGTCCACTTCAACTTCTGAATAGAACTTTTGGATGGGCAAATATAAACTAAATCAGCAAGCTTTAAGGTATTAAAAAGTCTTGCAGAGGGAAATTAAAATTTATATTTCAACAACAGACCAAAGTTTTATCAATATTAATTATTTAGACAAAACAGATAACTGAAGGCTTAAGGAAACATAAAATGTTTTACTTTGGTCTATTAACTGTAAATTCTTCTGAGCGTTATGGTCTTGGAATATATAGTTTTACGTCTAAAACTAATTACGGTCTCGGAGTAAACTTGCCTCTTGTTCGTATTTTCAGCCTCGAATTATGTTTCTGACAGGACTTTAATTAAAACAAGATGTATTTTTAAGACGTCACGAAAAAAGCCGACGCCGAAATGATTTGAACTATTTTTTTGTACGATATTTCTTAAATAACCTGTAACTTCAAAAACAGGCAGCTTTATTATTATGAGTTGTTTTTGAAACAAAACTGAATCCTTTCAGACAAATTTCTTCAAGTGTTCGGGTTTCGTGAAGGCGGATTTACTTTTGTTATAGGGTTTTTAAATGAATTCTTAAACAGGTCTACATGTTTGTCATTTGAGTTTGGTGAATGGCTGTGTTTCACTGAAATGTGAGTAAATAGTCCACCAAAGAGTAATATATCTATTCTTCCATTAGAATTATTTACGCCGTATATTATTTTTAGTGTTCCACTGTTTAAGGCCCTAGAGATGTGAATCTATCACAAAGCGCCTGCCTATGCATTTCTGCAGTACTTACAGCAAGATTCTTATTTTATGTTAAACGTATTATGATTTTGGACTGCATCGTCATTTTTTATGGTATATGAGATTGTTAAAATGATTGCATTTATGGAAAGTCCAGAAACAACGCTGACCGTTGTTGGTAAATTCCATTGGCATTTGCCGCCTTATGACTTAAGGATTTGATGCCATAGGATGTAAATGATGGAAAACTTTAGCTTAGGTGAGATTCCACATATAAATTCTACAACAAACACAACAATCTACAAACTTCTTTGTTCTGTCCGAGTCTATTGCTACTTCGTACATGTGGCTTCGCAGAATATGGGATAAGGTTAAAGAACTTTTAGAATACTCGCCATAATATAAATGATAAATACACTCAGTGAAGCGCATTGCGGCGATGTATTCGTAGGTGATTCGGTTTCTTTTCTATAGATATTTTTTAAGTTACGCTTAGTTACTTCTATATTGTTTTATATATTTATGAAATACTTCAAAGTCGTCTAATATATCAATAAACTTCTCTAAATAATTATGATTAATATGCTAAGCTTATTGTTTAAATTTAATATTATAATAAATAAATTAACTTAAATTAATATGACGATAAACGTGTTACAACGTCTTTTATACTTTGATATGTTTATGAGTCAGCCAGTTTATACCCAAATACATAGAGGATCACAGAACGACGTCTCAGCAGCGACTGACGATGAATAACATATAGATGGATCTATCAGTGGTTGCCGTTGTTTTAGATCGTGCTGTTCTCATCATCAGGCAAAGCGTCTCTTGTCTTGTCTTGCTTTTCTCTTCTTCTTGAGCTTCTGTTTGTTAATTTATTTTTCTATTCTTTTTTTTTGTAAGATGTTTGTTTCATTGTTGCATGTCTGAAGCGTGTTCTTTTCGATAAAAATAAAGGAGGAATTAAGCGTGTCTTATGCTATGAGAACTAAAAATATTTCATATGTAATTAATTATACATTATTTTAACAACATCCCATAGTATTGTCAACTACGCTTATCACACAAGAGTCAGCCATGAGTTCTAGCCCACGACATGTACTATGTACGTAGCCACTACGCAAACATGCAAATCAAACGACAAATTAATATAATTGAATATGTCTTACAGTATACAACTTGAAAAAGAAGTAACGATATATAAGCAAATTAAAATGTTTTTTTTTTTATTAAATTACATATATATATAAATTATATTTTTGTTGCAAGGAACATGTAAGAGTTTTTCCAATTTCTTGGGTACAAAAAAAAGCATAACTAGAATCACTGGAAGAGGTCATAAAGTTAAAATTTCCAAGAATTTCGCGCTATCTTTCCGTTTCAAGAGAATTTTTATTAAGGAAGGCGGTTCAACGACAATAAGAAATAAACATTATTTGGTCAAAAAAATGTCCCCCAGAAAATTTCTCGAGACGACCGATTGCAATTTTTTTTCATACCAAAATAGCACAATTACATGAAATTTCTCTCTTCCATTCTACGAGGGAGGATGAGAAAGACCAGTATTTTGTCAACAAAAAAACTTGAAAACCCAAGCTTTACGAGGCGTCGTCGTACAAAAGGTGGATACTTTAACACTAGGGTTTTCACAATACTAAAAAATATTCTGACTGAATTCCAAATATGGTATGTTAATTCTTGTTAAATACAAAAAGTTGTTGTTGTTCGTTTTTATATAAGGACATAGTTTCAAACTTAGTTCTAAACTAAGCAGAGTATCAAATATAAAGTTGAGGCAAATGGCCAAAATGTTATGCGCAAGGTTCGAACCGACGCGGCCTATCGAATTAATAATATAGCTTACTACTAAACCTCCAAGAGGCCTGTCTATTAATATAGTTTTAAATTAAGTGAAAGAGTTATTCGAATCAACAACTACAGTACATCCTACTAAATTTTCTCCATTTCGTCTCCGCTAAATCTATAATGTAAAAATGAATCGCTGAATGTGTTGCTAAGCGCAAATCTCGAGAACAGCTGAACCGATTTCGCTAATTCTTTTTTTAGAGTATTCCTTGAAGTACGAGGATGGATCTTACGGAGAGAAAAATTTTAAAAATTGCCTGAAAAACTCTAAAAACAACAATTTTCTATACTCTCACATACAAACAATTCGTAATAATACTTAAAACTCAATTTGAACTTTAATACTATAGCATAAAGTTTAAGTGTTAGTGGAGAGGTTCCGGGTAGGCAAAACAATTGAGTGACGTTAGTATCGTATAAATATTAATGTCAATATTTATACGATAGTCCCGAATAGCAGAATAAGTATTAAAATAATTTTTTAAAGAATCGACTGTTAGGCGTTACGAAGTTCGCCGGGTCAACTAGTTACTAATAAAAGTCTTCAATGAACAACAAGAACTTGAATAATCAGCAAACAGATCATATCACGAATGTTAGTTATAAACCGGGAAAGAAGTCGGAAGAGTTTCAAGGTCTTGCACTACGAAATCATAGAACTTCAACCAGTTGAAAGCAAAATTTATTAAAATAGAACAATTGAAATCAACTCATTTAGTCTCAACGATGCACAGTGATAGCCAATCTAAAATAAAATAACCTAAGTTACTCCTTATCAGATCAGCTATATGACAGTAAAAATCTCATAAAAACCCGGCCAACCGTTTCGGACGTTACACTATGGACGAAGATGTCGGTAACAGATAAAATAAAATAGCCTATGTTACTTTAATTTCATAATTTCAGCTATCTGGAAGTGTAATGCGCGTTAAAATCATTTCAGCTATTTTGGACATTACCCGGAACAAACAGATATAAGATAGACCGACAAAATTTTGGGTTTTTTATTATAAGTAGCGTATATACTTTTGTATCTATTCAGTACAAAATTTTTGTTTTGATATTACATACAAACTCTTCATTTTCATTATATGTATAGATATATTTATAAAAGAAGGTTATAGATTATCGAATATTACGCTACATCTCTGAGGAGAGGAGCAATTACCACATAAAGGTTTTTTTTTTTTTTTTTTCGAACTGACTACGCTGTTGACCCGGAGGCCGCTACAGTTTTACCGGACTACTAAGGGGAGCGCTTAAGGCACTCACCCGATTTGTATGGACGACTAGCACAAGGGCGCACGGCACACCTCGGCTTGGGCTGTCGTCGAATACCCGAATCTGACTAGCTAAGCTAAACTAAGCTAAACCTATCCGTATCATACCTGTATGAGTTCGTGAAATATACATGGTTACCAAGCATGTATGTTTCACGATCCCGTACATGTATTTTGTATCTGACTATCTGTGTTCTAAACTATTTCAGTTCAAAAGGGCAAAAAAACAAACAAAAACAGCCCACCACTATGTGTACCTACGAGTGTGTGTGTGCACGTGTGTGGGGTGATCGGTGTTGTGTTGTAAAGTCGAGTGTTTGATTAACAGTGTCACTGTGTCCGCGCGAGCAGCATGCTCGAGGGCTCCTTTCCGGAGGATCGTACCTCGGCTTGAGCAGCTGCCGAGGGGGGCCTAAGTATGTGTGCTGGAGCAAAATTCACAGCCAAACCGCGGCGGCGTGATCTGTGATTACGCGGGCGTGGGCGCGCACACGCTTTATTTCGAGGAACGGAAGGGTAATCTGCGTTAGCTACCGTTATTTTATCGGGAGGATCGGAAAAAATATGTCGCGGACGTCTTTTATAACGCGGCGCGTTCGGTACGGCATCGTAAGTTACCGCGGATACCACTAACGGACTGGGATGATTCTTTGCATTCTCAAAATAATTACTAGTGAGGGTCTTAACGTACGCCCAGACAGACGGCATTTCCAGGTCCTTGTGGAGGTCGACTCCCCGGACGTACCAAGGGGCACCGACCGCCCTACGAAGAAATCGGTTCTGCAGTATTTGCAATCTCTTGAAGAGATTTTCTGACATGTGTGCGAAAACGGGACAGCTATATGTCAGAATGGGTCGGATACACATTTTGTACAGCGTGAGCTTGTGTCTGAGGGACATCTTGCTCTTGGAACAAACTAAGGGATGTAAGCGGCCCAAGACCATGGCGGCCTTGTTTCGCACTCTCTTAACGTGGGATCTAAAAGTGAGACGCCTATCAAGGGAAACTCCGAGATACTTGACCTCGGAGGCCCAGGGGATCGCTACGTTATAAAGTTTAAGGGGCTTGAGTTTACACGGCCGCTGGATGGGATCGAAAAAGACAGCGGCACTCTTATCGGGATTGACTTCTATTCGCCATTGACGGTACCATTCGCCGAGAATGCGAACGGCCCGTTTCATGCGATTCCTAAGTACAGTCGGCCGCCAGCCGGAAGCGTAGATCACTGTGTCGTCAGCATAACAACCTAACTCGATCCCCGGGGACCGAGGTAGGTCACTGATGAACAGGTTGAAGAGTGAGGGCGCGAGTATGGACCCCTGGGGTACACCTGAGCGTATCGGGTGGGGTGGGGACAGTTCACCTTCCACTCTAAAGCGGAAAGTCCTATCTGATAGAAAATCGCGAATTATATGAGCTAAAATATCGGGAACGCGAGACTGAATGAGTTTATGAACGAGCCCGGCGTGCCAGACCTTGTCGAAGGCCTTGGCGACGTCGAAGAAGACTGCTATTGTGCGTTTCGGTTTAGGCTTCTTCGGATTTACATCCGGATTGGGATCTTCGTTCCAATTGCCGAAGATGTACTCCGTGAGGCGGTGTACTTGATGTGTGCAAGAGTGTTTGGCACGAAAACCAAACTGCTCAGGTGGTAACAGATTTAATTGGGATATGGAGGCTTGGAGACGGTTCAGAAGGAGCCGCTCATATAGCTTGCCTAACGTATCGAGGAGGCTGATCGGCCGATAGCTATCGGGAAGCGTAGCTATCTTGCCGGGTTTGTGAATGCCTATTACTACGGCCTTTTTCCAGACGGCTGGAAAGTAGCGCTGGGACATAGCCGCATTGAAGATGCAGACCAGAAGAGCTATGATGTGGTCAGGAAGGAGCTTCAGTACCTCGTTCCTGATCCCATCAGGACCTGGGGACTTCCTATTTTTAAGACGCTTGATGGCGGCCGACACTTCATCGAAAGTGACCGGGGTTAGGGTATCCGCGGGCGGGGACGCGAGTGCATGTTCCACCGAGGATTCGATCGATCCAATATGGATAGGGTCAGTGTTATCAGTGTTAGGCGAACACTGTTTCTCTAAACTATTCGCGAGACATTCGGCTTTATCTACACTATCGAACGCGGGAGGCAACCCAGGACCTCTGTCAAGGGGGGGCATAGGAGTGCTAATATCTGACTTTAATTTTCGCGCTATATTCCAGTACGCCACGTGGGACGGGGAGATATCCTCCAAAAGCCTGTCCCACCTGTCGCCCCGGATCTCCTGTATTCTAGATCTTACGAGTCTCCGTAAAGAACGTAAACGAACGCGGTTTGCCTCGGTCGGGTAGGCGTCGTGAGCACGAGTCGCGGCGTTCTTTTCCGTGATCAACGCCCTCACGTCGTCCGGGAGTATAAAACGGCGATCGTTCGCCGCTTGTACCTCTTTCGAGGTCTCCCTTACGGCGGTCTGAAGGTAGTCGACCAGGGAATCGATAGCCAGATCCGCGTCGGCTTTAGACACCAACACGTCCGGAATCCTATCTAAACTAGCCGATGAGAGATTCTCACTAAGATGGACGCGAAGCGAAGGATAATCAGCCACTCTGACCGACAGAGGACTGGTATCGGAAGGCGAACCTAGTTGCAACACCACCGGGCGGTGATCTGAGTCAAGTTCGTGTACGACTTGTATGAGTCGTACCTTAAGCCTGACATTTTTAAGTAGAGCTACATCTAATACTGTCGGACGACAGTTATCCTGAAAGTGAGTGGGTTCCGGCGGGGCTATGACGTCAAAATCGAGAACGTCACCTAGCCTATCGAGTCTCATCCCGTTTCGAGAAGTACTCGGACTATTCCAGATAACGTTCCCGCTGTTGAGGTCCCCGGCTACTATGACCGATGGTCCTAAATTGAACAAAGCTTGGAGGTCGGACCCCAGAAGCTCTTTGGACGGCGGAAGATACGCGGAAACTAAAATAATTGACGGATGACCGGTCATCCCTAGTCTACACACTGACACTTCCATGTTGGACAGAGCGGGCGGGTCGACCGGCATGCAATAAAGCGATCTTTTATAATAAATCAGGGTGCCACCCCCGCGAGTGACCCTGTCGTTCCTGACTATACAGTAATTCGCGATCGCGGGACTACGCGCTTTAGGTTTTAATAACGTTTCCTGTACGAGGAGAACGTCTATCTGCCGTTCGCGTAAGAAGGAAGCTACTAAGTCGCGCTGAGGTAAAAGATTCCTAGCATTAAAAAACGAAAGGGATAGACCGCGCGGTTTAATTTTATTCATAGCCGCGAATGCTATATCTATTTTCCGTGAGAAGCACGGGCTAGGCGCTGTACGGTAGCAGCCACGTTAGGGAATTGAGTGATCGCGTTCAGCAAGCCCAAATCCTGGTTGGAGTTAACCACGGCGTTAAAAGCGATGATCTCCTGCAGATCATGATAGATAAGGATCTCTGTGAGCCAGGAGAGTCCGGGCAAATTAAAAGAGAAAGCGGGACTGCCTTGTGCAGGAGCGGGAGCGCTCTTCGGGGGCTGAGCCTGAGGCCTGGCGGCCTGAGGCTGAGGTCTGGGTGCCCAGGGGGCCACGGGGGCCCGTCCGGGCTGGGGAGCGCGCGGCACAGAAGGTGCCTCACGCGGTTTGGGAGCGGCTACTACCGGGCGAGAAACGCCCGGCAGGCGCGGGAAAGTCTCCACGGACATGAGAGGTGGAGGCGGAGGGCGGGTGGCGGCGGCAGGCGCCCTGGGTGCTTGCCTCGCCTGACGGGGGCGTTGTGTTCGCGGGGCGCGGGGACAGCCGCGATAATTCGCGGGATGGCCCGCGTTACCGCAGAGCACGCAGCTGGGAGGATCGAGGGAGGCCGGAGTGCGGGAGCACTCCCTAGTCGAGTGATCACCCAAACACTTCACACACCTGGGACGCAGGTGACAGTTCCGTGCCGAGTGACCGTAACCCTGGCAGTTGTGACACTGCGAGGGCGCATTGGACTTGCGCGGTGGCTCGACGGTGACGCCCGTGAGACCGCAGACCGACTTAAGGTCGAAGATGGCCTTGCCCTCCTTAGTGCGGTCAAGAATGACCAACACCAAGTTGAACTTGGCCTTTGTGCGCGGGTGGTACATACGGTGTACCTCCCTGACAGGGAAATTGAGCTCCTTAAGGGAGTCTTCGACGTCCTCGATCGACACCTCGACCGGGACGCGACGGAGGACTGCACGGAGGAGACGCTCCTCCTCTAGGGCGTGGGTGAAATATTGAAGCTTGGCTTCCCTGAGAAAGGAAGTCAGCGCACGGTGGTCGTTGGTGGTAGGCACCTTGACCTGGATGCCCGCCGGGATGTTGAGGGCGGACGTGTAGTAAATATTCCTCGCCTTAAGGGCGGAGGAAATAGCCACCCAGGACGACTTGTCTTGGATGGTGACGGGGGGCGGGGGGCGGGGCTTCCTCGTCTCAGCTGCGGAACTCGCAGCTTCGGTTTGAGTTGGTCTGAGAGCGGGAGCGCTACGGCTGGAGGGAGCGGGGGCGTGCGGGACGGAGGGGGTGGGTTTGCGCCAAGAGACGCAGCTGTCTCCCTGCCTTGGCTCCGTACGGACGGAGGCAGGGGGGGTTGCAACTACAGGGGAGCGGGTGGGGCCGGCCGGCCGGCGGTACGATACGACTTGAAAGCCGTCGTCGTTGTCGATGTGAGCCGCGGGAATCGACGGATCGACATCCATATCGGAGTCTGGGAGGGGGGGCGCGAGGCTCCCGAGGTTCTGTGGTGTCGGGTCAGGGGAGAGGGGTGACTCTAAAGAGGTGAGGGCGGGGGCGGCAGGAGCTTTCTCCTTCCGCGACCTGGGCTTGCTCTTGGTCTTTGAAACCGGGGAGCGCGAGCGACCCGAGTCGCTATCGGACGCGTTTTCACACTCCGAGTGTGAGGGGGATGTCGACGCGGAGTCATACGACTTCTCTATCTCCTTGTACCTTACCGCGAGTTCGGGGTTTTGGGCTACGAACCAAGCTACCTGCCTAGCTAGACGTTCTTCGTTAGTTAACGAAGCCATAGTGGCTGGGTACGCGGGGGGCGGGGGGCCGCGAACAAACCTCCCTGCCTGAAGGGCAGGGGGGCGCGCCAAATCAAAAAACTACGGGACTATCCCGAGTCCGGACCAAAAGAGCTGTGGGCGAAGTGCAATGCCGCACAGAGAAGAACCTACAAAGCCTAGGGGGAGGCCCTATCAAGCCCAGGGCAGAGAACGCAGACCGGTAAACCGGGCTACGCCCAAACAGACACCCGGGGATGGAATGAGGGGATAGGAGGGTGGGAGGGCGATACCTGGACCTGACTAGGCGCACACGCCAAGGCCAGACAACCCAGGCCCAACTGCCTTTACCGTTTGCCTCGGGGCAACCGGCGAGCGGACAGGGCGCTCTACTCACTCGTTGGCACCGTGACACGTATTCCCGTGAGTAGCCACTAAGCGTGGTCTTCGATTGACAACGCGAGAGGTCGCACCGAAAAGTGCGGTTTTATATTTGCACTAAAAGTGCGGCGTCGCAGCAGATGTCTTGTTTCTTCGAAAAAGGCTCGAACAAAGCACCGGCCGTTGAATCACTCGATAACAATGCGGGTCGGGCAGCGACGAGACCGTCGGAATGCGGACATCTGGTGCGCAGGTAGGCGAGCGCGGCGCGGCGAGTCGGAAATAACCGAGGATAGCCGAGCGCGGCGAACCGAACGGACTGTCAGAGCTGCGAGCGGGCGCACGTGTGCACTCGACCGCTGCTCGAACGAGACTCCCCACATAAAGGTCAGAAATCTCCACCTTTAAGAGCCGAAATTTGAATGTCTATAACGGCTCATGCAGCACAAATCAGTTGCGTTGTCAGTTCTCTACATAATAGCAATGCTTTTTACCGAATTTGCTTACCTCAATCCATTAATAGTAATACAATATTTTAAAACTTAAAAAAGATATATCAAAATACTCGGCTTGTCATTAATATATGTATAATTATTTAGAAGTAACAGTAGCAACCCTACCAAATGGAAAGAAAGAGTGAAGCGACGTTGGGCAGAAGGATTCCGTATAAATATTATATGTTGCGTCAGATAATGTGACGTTCTGTCGAATTGAGTTTTCTTTGTTACCTTTTAGAGTAACAGAAAATAGATTTATATCTACACAAACGATGACTCGTGATTCTATTCGATTTGGTGTATGAAGTATAACATATTTATAAAACTAAATAACGTATTCACAAAGGAGCGTAACAGATTGTCCTTATATTTCAATAGAATGTTTCGTTCACTCAATTTTATTTGTAATACATAGTCTCCGCGGCGCGGCTCGTGGTTTTGCAATATGATTCATAATGCGTTCTTAAAGTTTTTTTTTAAATATCATATGGTAATTTTAGTTTCCTTAATTTACTTACAAGCTGTCAAGTTATGTTTATGCTACTTTTAAAGTGAAATCGCCTCAAATTTTTTCGCATTGCATACCGCCGGGGAGGTGGGGTAAAGTGAAAGGCTCTCGCAAGAGCAGCCAACGACACTATGGCGGTGTCCATGGCTCAATTCAAATATTGTGTTTAGGTTTTAAAATGCGGTTAAATGCTTACAATCCGAAAAAAAGTTTCACTTGCATCGTGTTTTCATAAAATCACACAATTTTTTATAATTTCTATTTTAAAGAACTGTTTACTTTATGATATTGATTATTATTTAATACTTAAATAATTTAATATGAGAGATAACTACACATGGTAGAGATGCGAATGCTGCGATGGATGCGTGGTATAACTAGAATCGATAAGGTTAAGAATGAGTATATAAGAAGAAGTTTGAAAATAGCACCAGTGACAGAGAAGTTGAGGAGTAATAGGATAGCATGTTATGGGAATGTCATGAGGAGATAGAAAGCCATATAACTAGAAAAGTTTTAAGTATAAAGGTGGAGGTATAGGAGTAGAGGAACAGATAGATTGTGCGAAAAACATCAAACATATTTAATTCAATTTAAGGCAGTCGTTTAAGCGCTTCAAACAAGACGTCAAAACCACCAAGGATTCGGATAACAATCTAGTTAATAGATCGGGAAACTTGGCGACAGTTCAAGCTGAGGTGCACCGTGTGGCCTTGCGCTGATCGCCTAAATTAATCGGGCGAGTGCCATAAGCGCTCCGCTTAATAGTCCGGTGAAACTGTAAAGGCCTGGTTAAACTACCAGTGTAGTCAGTTCGAATAAAAAAACAATCTAGTCAATAAGACGAACCGGCAAGAAAGTCTCTCTGGTTTATCTTTTTCATCGTAAATATTTTATAAATGTACATTATTTTCACGAATGTATTTAGCCGAAGCATATAGCGGGGTGTTATTTCCAAACATCATCATTGTTCACAAATTGATGAATCTTATAAAATATACCTTTTGAGAATAAAATTAGTTTTGACATTTTGCTAGAACTTATACCAACCTGCAAATCGATAATGTTTTTTGCGACTTTGTTGTAAAAATATTCTAACATTTCTAATATTAATCTATTAAACTTTACTAATACTGTAAATGCTAATATGAGTGTGTTCGTTTGTTTTAGGCCTCACACCAATATAATCTTACTTAAGCAAAAAAAAAATGCATTTGACAATAGCTCTTGATTATTTTCGAAGAGATCAATTGAAGTAGTCAATTTATGGGTGTTCATACATTAAAGCGAGATATCGATTGCACTTCAATATCTATTTTAAGCAGATATCATAGCCACGCTACAGAATTGCAAGTCAGCGAAAATAAATATCGCGACGGATTTCACAAGCGGGCTTCCAGTCGGTGACTCTCCTTCGCAAATCACTGCAGATACGTGTGATCCAGATTACGCGTGAGTGAATAATGGTTTATCTTCAGTTTCAAATATGTTAATACCATCCAATATATATAAATAGGCATATTAATTAATAAAGCAGATAAATAATGTCAAAGAAAATCGTGTTAGAGAGTTAAAAAGGTATATGAAAAAGGTAATGTATTGTCGTCTGTGTATAACTTGTGACCAAAATTTATGTTTCAATAATATTGACTATTGTGTTACCAATACAATAGATTTCAAGAGGTAAGTATCGTGAAATATGACGAATAGAGCCCTATAAATAAAGCCTTATAAGACTCGTCGATGGTATGTGAAGAAAACAATTTCTAAATTTATTATTGGCAACACTAAAGCTAGATAGCTAGCTAATGAATGAAAATAAATTATCTTTAGTGTAAATTTTCTATACAAACGGTTGACAAACAGAGGTGAAAAATGTACTGAACAGTTTTATCATCATTTATATATAGAAGATTTAGATCTGTTTCTAATTCTCAGTCTATACTGGTAGTATTATTACTATTCAATAGCAGTAAGCTCTATAACGAAGCCTGCGGTGGGAGTTGCGAGGTAGAAATTGCTAAGTTAGGAAAGGCGTTATACGCCCTCTGTGCCGCTCTTTTTTTTATACTTTTTAGGTAAGCGTTTTTGACCACAATCTCACCTGATGTTAAATAATGATGTGGTCTAAGATGGTAAGTCACGCTCAACCTAGAGAGAGACTGGCTCTCAAGTGCAGCTGGCGGAATACACGAACAGGTGCTTCGTGACAGATTTTCAATTTGAGGGTAGTCGCTAGCCAGACGAACTTAGAAAAAGCCCTAACACCATGCGAAAATCATACACAAGTGGTTTTAATTGTATTCACAGTTCTCAAAACATGACTAAGGTACTGCTTAAAATGTAAGACATCAATTTTTGCATCAAAGAAAAGAAACGATGGCAACGTTTGCAAAATTCAACTAACTTCTTTCCACATCATGTTTGTGTACCCCTTCAATTAGTGAAAGCTCATAGGTAGCTATGCATAATTTATTTTGTTCTTCACAAAGTAAAAGAGTTCTGTGACAATCTAAATCCAAAATCATTCATGGATGGTACGCAAGCATGCCTTTATTCGACGATCGGCTTTGCTTACCCCATCCATGTTAGTTGCAAAAGCTGGTATACAAATTTATGTTATTTGATTTTTAGAAATTACTTTCCACTCTTGCGATTTTCTTATTTCGTTAAATGGTTACCGAACTCTAAAATATAACCATCCGCAGGCACGCTAACTATAATTGCACCTTCAGGTTAAAAAGGAGTGAGCTGAAAGGACACTCCCGGTATAAAGGCACGAAGGACCTGAATGCAGACTGACAAGTTTATTTCTGTATTCATAACGACCCTATACTGTTCTAATAAAGTCTATTGTTGTTTATCTCTCGATATTCAAGTATAGTTATCGTCACGATGTCTAGTTTCTGTCTGGAAACGGTTAAGTGATTCAGGCTGACTCGACTTTCGTGGTAATCACCAATATGAAAGCATCTTTATACTGTTTACCAACTGATGTCATTGAACTTTATTTCTTCTATTCGTTTCTTATATCCAAATAGTTTTATCTTTAATCTTGTTTGCACTTAAGCTTTAAATGTTGGATTAACAAAAAGTATCTTGTCAAAGATATTAATTCCACTGTTATATCTAAGTATACATAAAATATTGCAGAGACATAAGAATCTTTAATTTTATACTACTATAAAAACGAAGTAAAGCTAAATAGATGTATAAAAACATGATCGTTTGTTGGTTTAAAACATGTGTGGAATCTATTATGTTTTTTTAATTAAATTAGTACAAACTGATTTCTTATGGATTTCTTTATCATCTTTTAACCCTTATCCCATCTAAGCAGGATCAGCACAACATGTTTTCCTTTTCCACTCTCCTCTGTTAGACGTCATCTCAGTATTTACACATTTTATACACATATTATTCTTCACACAATCTATCCATACCTTCTTTAGAATTACTCTACTCTTATATCCATCCACCTTCATACTTAAAACTTTTCTAGTTACATGGCTTTCATCTCTCCTTATGACATGCCCATATTATGCTAAGCTATTGCTCTTCAATTTCTCCGTCTGCTATTTTCAAACTTCCGTTCATATACTAATTCTTATTCTTATCGATTCTAATTAAACCACACAAGCATCTCAATATTCGCATCTCTGCCGCGTGTAGTGTTGTCTCATCCGTTTCTTTCGTAGCCCAGTACTCGGACGCATACAATATGACTGGTTTTATAATAGTTTATACACCTACCCCTTAACTTTCAAAGGCATTCGTGGGTCCCAAGCTACCTCCGAAGACACCTTTCGCCATTTCATCCACCCCGCATTTATCCTATTGCTCACCTCCTTGTCTATGCCACCGTCGTTTTGAATCAATGAACCAAGATACCAGAAATTGGAGCTTTGTCATGGATGCGAATGTGACAAATATAACGTGTTTTGTAATTGGATATGTTAGTGAAAATAAAATTATATTTATAGAATAATGCGATCAAAGTAATAATGATTTGATTATTGTTAAGTCATGATGGTCGGAGTGATTTGATTGTTGGTATGTCAATATCCGCTGGCTTGAACCTTGGCGTGCACCAACTATATTTACGAAATTCACATATATCCACTAATTTGACATGGTAATTAATACCTATCGATTAACGATTGAGCAGAACGTTGCTGGGTAATCTAAATACCTGAGGAATATTCTTGTAGTGCCACCGCAGAAAATATAAAACTGTGGATTTCTCGAAGTTTGAAATCATCTGTACCTCGTGGGTCGGCGTTGGTGATGACGTTCATACCGTACTTCGGAAAGAAGACTATGGCCCTGCAACGGGTCTCTTACAGCCTGATGTGACTATTATAACGTTACATAATCTTTTCAATTATGTATGACTAAGACACAATAAAGAAATATCTCTGTAATATAAATTAGAATTTGTACTTTTCATTATGGAGTTACTCTTTCACATACACCATGGAGTTACTATATAAATCGTAGTATAAATTAGTACAATTCAGTGGAAATTAATTCTATGTTTTAGGCTTAGACATGACTGGAATATAAAATGAATTTCCCATTAAGAAATTATATATTCTATAATTATTGTTATCGCTGCTGAATACGTGATCAAGGGTCCGTTTACTTTTTCCCTATTATAAAAAGCAGCTTCAGTAATGTATCAAAAAGCACTCCTCATAATAATCATATCGAAGCTCCCCGGAGCCCTTGATATTAACGGAAAACCGTAATAAATCTAATGTTATATGGTTCGAGACTCGGACAGGGAGTATAAATTTGTTAGAAACACACGCCCCAACTTACTCTCGGTGCGAATCTAATCCGAGTTATTGCACATACCTTCACAAGTTTTGCTTGAGACGAGATCGGAATATCGAAGGGGACCGATTTACGCTACGTTAATCCTATATAACATATACATTTGATTGATCCCTGTGTATTTTTTTTTAATATCAACCATCCCAAAAATATATTTAATAACACGCTTTTATATGTGCTAAAATGTTAAATCAAAGATGTTTTTCAATGTATATGGTGGCAGCAATTTTGAAATTCGCCATCTCATTTAAAATTCATTTTCGTGTCATCATCATCTTCTTACCCTTATCCCACCTAAATAGGGTCGGCACAACATGTTTTCCTTTTCCACTCTTCCCTGTCAGGTGTCATCTCAGTATTTACACCTTTTATGCACACATCAGTTTTCACACAATCTATCCATACCTTCTTCGCTCTTCCTTTACTCCTATGTCCGTCCACATTAATACCTGAAACTTTTCTAGATACATGTATTTAATCTCTCCTCATGACATGGGCATACTATGCTAACTTATTACTCCTCAACTTCTCAGTCACTGGTGCTATTTTGAAACTTCCTCTTATATACTAATTGTTAATGTAATCGATCCTAGTTATACCACACATCTATCTAAACATTCGCATCTCTGCCACGTGTAGTTTCCTCTCATCTGTCTCTTTAGTAGCCCAGCACTCGGATGCATACAGAATTACTGGTCTTATAATAGTTTTATACACCTTCTCTTTGAGTTTCAAGAGCATTTGTAGGTCACAAGCTACCCCAGACATATTTCGCCATTTCATCTACCCCACATTTAACCTATTCCTCACGTCCTTGTCTATGCTGCCGTCGTTTTGGATTAATAAACCAAGATATTGGAGCAGAAATAATTGGAGCAGGCTTGTAGGGAAAAACCATTTAAGGCTATATAAGAAAAACTGGATGCACCACTGAAGTCGCAAAACAAATGTTCAGTTTTCGTTCTATTAATCAGCAAACCCACATTCTTCAGTTCTTCTCGTCAATTCCCTAGCTTACTCTATACCTGAGCAGCAGCTTTTTGTAGGTGGTAGAGCTACGCTGAAACTATTACTGGTTTCAGCATGAATGGGTCGGCTCGCCCGGGGTAGTACCACCCTCTCACAGAAAACCGACGTGAAGTAACAGTGCTTGCACTGTTGCGTTTCGTTCGGTCAGTGAGAGCGCCGGAGGCCCACATATTTAAAAGGCCGGCAACGCACTTGCAACTCCCCTGGTGTTGCTAGTGTCTATGGACGGCGGTGATCACTTACCATCAGGTGACCCACCTGTTCGTTTGCCCCCTATAACATAAAAAAAAAACATTTTCTCCGACAAGAACAGAATCTGTTCAAGACCAACCCTATTTGTGGACAATTATTCTTTTTAATTCTGAATTTCAAATTTGACATTGTCATGTGTCTTGTATAAAAATTAAATTTCTTCTCGATAATGTAGCTGGTCCTTTTTCCTTTTCTTTGGATCTGGGGATCTCAAAATAAATATTTACAGTATCATCAGCAAACAGCATGCACCAAGGTACCTCCCCCTGTATTTCTGAACAAAACAAAACTTACTGAATAAACATGTTAAGATTTGATTTAAACAAACGAAAAGTTAATGGAAGGTAATTTAAAGCCTGTAGAAGTAATAATATTAATAAAATGTACCAAAATTCCATAGAACATTCGGAAATTATATTTTCATTCCTTTAATCCCCTTAAAATAGGAGAATTAAATATTACTAAAGCTTTAAGAATCAGTAAAGCACTTTTTCTCTAATTGGCGTTGTAAAATAATTCGTCAATGTCAAAAATTGATTTCTATTGAAATATTAATTTGAATTCGACCTTCATTCTTATTTAATATCTAAATTATTCTGATATGTTATGTATGTTATAGAAAAATGGTTGTTGGTAATCGATCATAAGCTTGCATGAAAAGACGTGTATTGGTAAATTATTTGTACTTCCTTTTGATTTGTCACTGAATATTTTTTGACTCTTCAGAGGCCCTTTTAGTGACGTGTATAACTTCTATAGACGTATTAGGAAATGAACGAAAATGAACCCGTCACGCTTTTGTCAGTGACGCACTGAAAACGTTTACTCGCTTATAAGGAGTACATCGTTCCAATAATTACGTTTGTATTGTTATTTATTGCAATAATACTATATAATCAGTATAGGAGATATTAAAGTTATTTGTTTACATATAAACATTGATAAATCTGAATGAACATGTATTTGTTTATAAGTTTTTACTTCTATCGTATGGTAATAAGCACACACTCGCTTTTCTAATACGGACACAGAATAACTTCTCAATTACTGTAACAGTTTTCTATACTTTGGCAAAACATCTAAAGCGACTATTTTTTGTAACATATATAGATGAGAATAAAATAGCAAACGTTTCGTTTTCAAATTAAATAATAATAGCACAAGAAGTATTGCTAATGTGATAACATAAACATATTCAGCGTTATTACAAAAAAGTTAAATACACGTCGAACACTTAATTTAAAAAAAAAATTGACCACAAAAGAGTGTCTTACACTTGTTTAGAGATAGACACTATTTAAATTTAAACATTGTGTAACAATTAACTAAGTTTACAGTTCTTATTTTATTGTTGCGATTTATTATATTTCTATTTGCCGGCAAAAGACGTTTCTTAATAAATTATCGATTTCGTCTGTATAAGTAATTTGGAAGATATAGATAAATTAGACAATTTTGGCGATTTACAAGTAAATCACAACTACTACGATATGACATTATTGATATTTCGCAATGTATCTATTCTGAGATTATACTGTTGTTCCACTTTACGCATCTTAGCGTAATATTTTAATATCATATATTGCTTATTTTAATAATGACATCATTTCATCGTTCACATATATTTAACTTAAATACCTTGGTATACTTTGATAGGGTACCTATCGTATTCAAAAACTACGTGTGATTCATTACACTTACGCTTTGCATATTTCAATTCGTAATGAAAGTAAACAGTTTTGTAAGGAACACGTGCGTGAGTTTCAAATTCAAGATTAAAGGTTCTGTCGTACTATATAATGCTTAAGATTAACATTAGAAAGCAAGAAAATACATTTATTATTACAGATACAATAAAATAGTGAAAAAAGTAGACTTACAAAGATATATATATATATAAACATTATATATTAAAATACATAAACAAAAAAAAACGTTACAAGATATTAAATAATGCCATGGTATTGTTATAATTGCGCACAATTCAGCAATGAGCTGGCTGCCACCATAGCAGGTGACCACAACACTGGTTTTTCAATTGTGGCCAATTAGGCCATTACGCAGAGTGATGTACTCACTCTGTATTTGATGATAAGCACAGAATAAATGTGACATTTAAGAAATATACAAATTATCCCTAGGTACTGTTATTATGACGGCATGCAATATTTTCGGCTATTGGATATATAAAAAGAGCCAGTGTGACGTATTTATAAGCCTGTGTTTAGAAAAAGCCCTACGACTATACTGTATTTTCATCACGATGTTATTGTTCACTGAATACTTCGGCTATTCAAACTTACATCTATTGTTCTGGTATCGCAAAACTCTACTTCTGAACATTATTTTCTTTAGTAACATAGTCTTTTTTTTTTAATATAATCCTTGCACTGGAGCTTTCGGTGAAGGAAAACATCGTGATGGAACCATATAGCCTGGTGGTAGGACATTTTCTAGGCTCGCCTGGCTAAGACTATCGAGTTGAAAATCTGACGCTAAGCACGTATAGGTGTGTGTTCCGGCGACGGCACTTCTCCCTCTAGCTTTAGCGTGCTTGCCATCTAAGACGAGATCATCATTTAACATCAGGTGAGGTTGTTGTGATCAGGCGTTATAACATAAAAATGTTACAGGGAATAAAAAAAAAATTCTCAACAGTTCTTCGCTTCTAATGTTACCGCAGTTTTAAAATAGGGGGCTTATAAGTGTACTTAGACGAATCGACGTAAAGAGGCTTATTCCGGAACGTCGTGTGTCAATTTTGCGCATCTACAAAATATGTTTAACTAGCTGATACCCGCGACTTTGCTTGCATTGTTTTGTATCTTGATATGTACAAAGAAATAACCAGAAGAGGAGAGGAGAGAAGTTGTTTGTTTGAATGCACTGTGAATGCACTGTTCTCTGGAACTATGAGACTAATTTGAAAAGTTCTTTTTGTATTTTATAGCACATTTACCGAGGAAGGTTATACGTTATGTAATATCATGCTATAATCCTTAGAAAAAGAATAATACTTATTAATAATTGATACAAAATACGCTGACAACCAAATATAAAACATAATCACGTTATTTCAAAAATACTATTCGTCGTTAAATTGTACAAATTGGAACATAATAACTTTTTTTATGTTTCAGTATTACTGAGTTTTTTTTATGGTAAATAGTTTTTAAATGTCGTAAATAACAAGCGTAAGGTTTATAAAATATGAAGGTTTCTTATAAATAAAAGTAAGCTCGCTGATGGTATAGTAAAAAGATACACGGTTTCCAAAACCACTAAAACTCGTCAAGAGCTACTAAACTAAAAGGAAATAAAGAGAACTGGTTGAGAAACTCAGGAGAAAGATATTTACTGTAAATGAATAAGAGTACGTTTCGCCATATTATCTTTACCTTTATTTTTTTTTTCCTTACAATAACCACAATAATACTTAAACTATCTCTTTTGCACTACTTCATTCCTTATCTATTTACTCTTTCACTCTCATCGTACTATTCTATTATCTTCTCATTCACTCTTATGTTCCAATAATCTTTTCAATATTTTGTGAACATAACTCACGTTCCATACCTTACAATACTTAACCGTTTTACCTTTGTCAATTTATATATGAATATTCTAGAAAATAGCTAATACTAGGTTGAAAGTTATTGATCTATATATGATAACCGCCGTCACCTGAACTATGCAGTCCTTTTTTTTTATTAACGTGGGGAAATCTATCGTGGATACGCACCCTCTTGTGGAAGAGAGGGGCTAGTGTGGCTAGTGGCTCTTACTCACTAAGACCCCATGGTTTTCCGACCACCGCTTTGGTTGGGGCGATACGGGATCGTGCAGTGCTATCACCATGGCGCCCCAGCGTTCAAGGTAGCCGCCAGGAGTCGTCCTTATAAGTAGGTAAGCTGGGTGAAACTCTTTTGTTTCAGGTGGCAACACCGATTATATCACTATTATTGAAACAACATTATAAGCCGCGATGGATATATTCGTTTAAAAAAATTTATATAGAATAAGAACCTAAATGTCCTTAAACAAAAACAAAAATTTGTTGCCTATAAAGTCGGTACACGGGCGATAATTTTATGTGATAACGTCATAAGAAAACATATTTTTATAAATATAGTTCAATTATTATTATCACTGAATTATCATTATATTATAAAGTGAAAGAGAGATAGATGCGTCACAAGCAACGTGACAATGAGTTATGCTTTTTCGTTCGTGCAGCCGGCGTTCATCGATTTATAAGACGTTATCACGTCAAAAATCTAATTTAAATTGTAGTAAAGGTTTTTTCATACCATGAAAATTAATCATTTACATTTTAATAGACCCCATGATACTTTTTAGCCTTTTTTAATTGATATTGGAGGCCAAGGGCGGATTAATCACCCGACGAGAATAGGAATGGTTGAATTATAACAGAATAAATTAAATTTGCACGAAATAACAAAGACTCGCTTGTCAAGAATGAAATGAGGTATGGTATTATAATAGTGCAGAACAGAGAATGGCCATTTTGTGACTAACCAAACAACACTCCTACTGAACAAAATGTAAACAATTAAAAAAAAAACAAGAATAAAAAACACCAAATAATATTTTTGCTACTTTAAAACAAATCTTAAAGCGTTTATTTAAAACCCAACATTAGTTAAAACGGTATTCTCAAGACAGTTATTTTTCAAGTTAAAATAAATTAAGCCATCAGTGTAACAGCACAAGTTTTATAGCATTTTTGAACTGTTCAGGGCTCTTATCAATTTGTGCGAGGGTTATTTCAAGGGAATAAAAAAGGTAAAGTCCTATAATCTATTATGATATTACTAACAGTGTCAAGAGTGGTCAGTCACGTTTATTTTTTTATTTTTTTACTTTCATTGTACTGTTAAGGCAATTATGTAAGTTTAAATAAATTTATATATATATCTCTATATCGTTCTATGCCATATCGGAGGGTTTCATATATATTTTTATTTTTTTTAATTTTGCGATTTGTTTTAGTACCTCTCTTAATAGCCCTTTTAGCAAATTTTGAGAACTTTTTTATTACTCGTCGTTTAAAAGATATCACATTTTCAATTTATTTTCGCTTTTTATTAATTTTAAATCAATAAGAGCTTTGAAAACTGAACACGTTTGTAATTAGATTGAAGTTAAACTAAATCAACATCATAGATATTATGTTTAAAATATAACAGAAAATTCTGGTTAAAAAATGACACATAAAAAATTGAGAGTGAGTGAGACAGAAGACAGTAGGCTGATATTCAAAAATATTGACTGGATTGACAGATTGACGTTTAGTTATTCAATTGCCATTTTATTTTATTACATCGTTGTACTGTAACAGGGGAAACTATCGTACGCCCGTGCGAAGCCGACACGATTCGCTAGTGAACAATACAATAAACTTTTGAATCACAGTAATATTGACGCGATTTTGTAAGGTACTGCAACATAAAATGCTGAACCAGTATAATAACCTTTGGCGTAACCCTGAGCACCCAATTCATCAATAAACCTCTGGGTTTTACCACTTTTTTTTCCCAGACCGCTTATCTCGCCCTCTTATTGAAACTAAAGAGCCCCCGCGGGGCCAGAAACGCGGCATGAAAAATAGCCCACTTTTACCCCACCGCTGTGTAGGTAGAAGAGATTATGCGAGGTAACGACTGCTTCACACACACGACGGTTAAAGAGAACACCCGAATTTCACAGACGTTCGTTAGAGCAACGAATTTTATATTTTTTTGGGAAATATGAACGCCAGTTTTTTAGCATGATTATATGGAGCATACAGTTCGAAAAGGCTTATTAAACATGAAGTCATAAATTGAATAGAAGCAATTTGCAATTAAGCAAATAATAATAACCATAAATAATGTTTTAAATCACATGACAGACTAACTGTTCCCGGCGCCTACAAGCGCGTGAAATTTAGTAAAAAAAAATGCTGGTACAGGGTTTAGACGTGCGCGTGGAATGATCTTGATACTGAAATCTGCCTGTTTAGTTTATTATATTTGCGTGAAACCTTAAGTTTTTTTCTAATCAAAGTACTTAGTTATTCTTTATAATAAAAGCTATTAGCAAGTGAAAGTGCCATCAAAAACTATCCAACCGTTTCGGTGTTTAGCCGGAAGTAACGGACAAAATTATATATAACATTTTTTTCTGCTGTAAGTCCATCAAATACTTTCATATCCATTAAATAAAGTTTTGACATTACAAAAAAACACTTTCATTTTATTTACTGTTACTAAATAACCATGGAGTAACATTTGTTGTTTTAGAGTCAATCTTCTTCTTTTAAATTGGCAACATGTGTGCCCATACAATTTTGCACCAATGTCATCCAATGTCACAGTAATAGAACTAACTATAAATATAGAGATTATACCCAACAATTAAACAAATTTCTTTTTTATATCTAAACCGGACTATCTACAAACAGACACCACAATCAGCATATATGTAAACTGTACATAAAACATATACTTAGATTACAAACGTACACAAGAGAAAGACATTAAAAGTTAAAGTTTTTTGATTTTGTTACTTTTAACAAATTTCGACAAGCATTCAATAATATTCCGCCTCTTAAAAACAGTAGATATTTGATCCGAAGAACATATTCATACCAATTTAAAAGTAAAGCATACTTTCTAACCTAAACTTTGAATAGTAATTAGTATTTTTTTTTATATTATAGGGGTCAAACGAACAGGTGGGTCAACTGATGGTAAGTGATCACCGCCGTTCATAGACACTAGCAACACCAGGGGAGTCGCAAGTGCGTTGCCGGCCTTTTAAATATGTGGGCCTCGGGCGCTCTCACTGGCCGAACAAAACGCAACAGTGCAACCACTGTTACTTCACGTCGGTTTTCTGTGAGCCGATCCATTCATGCTGAAACCAGTAATAGCTTCAGCGTAGCTCTACCACGCAGTACGCTTTTAAAAGTCGTGGCATAACACTGGACAGAGTAATATATAAATCTAATCTTCCTTGATAAGCTAGGTAATACTAAAACAATTTTCCAACTTTAACCGAATCTAAAAATATATTTAAAAAATGGTATACAACAAGACACACCGATTTCTTTGTGTAGATTGTCTCAATCTTCTCGTTACGTTACGTTACGTACGTTAGACTTTAATAATAGAAATCGAATACAAGATAAGACATATGAAAACCCCATGGAGTAATCGAAATATTATATATAACATTGGTTGAACGAAGATTGACACACATAAATAAGGGCTTACGGAAAAATGTGACCGGATAAGAAATATTATAATGTAAATTCTCCGGTATCCATAAAATATTTCACGCCACATTTGTATGAATTGAAACTTGATTTTTTTTTTCAATATTCCCTTAACTTCTTTCATATAAAGAACGTTTTCTAGACCCCTGTTTATTATATAGTTAAGGTCCAGTATGTAAACTATTACTTTTTAATTTTAGCACTATCTATTGTCTACGACTTTGGTACAGTGTAATTAGTATTTTTGTTTACGTGCTATATTTAAAATAATAATGGTTTAATCTTTACGTTTTTTATTGTTTTAACTACTTAGCTTCTGTATTATATGTGTATCTTTGTTCCATTCCTCTATATTACATCTGTTATTGCTACTAAGCATATAATTATATACCCTTAATAATTGATTAAAATGTGCTCTATCTGACATTAAAGATTTCTTCAAAATTGGTTTAGTCGTTTAGAAGATAAACTAGGAGAGACAACAAACACTTCAAGTTTCCTTATAAGTACAGATTAAAATCAATGTTATTAATATTGTTTAGTAATTGTACAGAAAAAAAAAATTTTTTTGGTCTCTTAAAAAATATATCTATGCAAAATTTCACTATAATCGGTTCAGTAGTTAAAGCGTAAAAACATAAGTCATATTCACATTAATAACATTTATTAGCAAGGATTTATTATAAGCATGGAAAGTGCAAACATAAGAAAACAGTTTGTAATTACTGTCATACGGTGTTAAGACTTTTTCTAAGTACGCCTGGCTAGCTACCACTCTCAATTTGATAATATATGGCCAAGTACCTATTGGTATGTCCCGGAATATACACTTTAGAGCCGGTTTCTCTCTAGGTTTAACGTATTTACTGTCTTAGACCACATCCTCACTTAACATCAGATTAGATTAAGTTCAATCGCTAAAACTTGTAAAGTATAAAAAGAGAAAAACTAACGCATATCCTATAATATGCTTGAAGATATAATTATAACGTATGAAATATAGTAAGGCGACTACTTTTCTTACTGAAAATTACAGCCTTTTCTAAGTAATTTGCAATTCTTAATTTTTTTTATTAAAACTGTCGCTTAACCAGCAGGTTAATAGACTTTACCATCAAAAAGTTAAACCATTACGTTTTACTGCACAGAGTTGTTGAGTTGTTTCATTGATTCTAGATTTGGAGTCCGTAGTTCATCATTGAATCAATCACCATACCTATTTTTTTAGTTTGACAAATTATATTAACCGCAAGTTGCAATACTGATTGCTCTTATACTTGTGTAAGTCCGAATAATGTGCCCACGTTGGGTTCACGGGACGTAAATAAAATGTGGTCGCGGCACTTAGCCGCTTGTTCCGCGCTATTAGCCAACCAAGAGTCTCCATTTTACCCTTGCACAGATTGGACGTTGCGGAGAGACAATTATTTTAAGCGGCCTGCTAACGACAATACTTAAACAAGAGATAGTATAATGATTATTTCTAGCTTGTTTGTAGTTATTGTCACGGTTCGATTTCTGTATAACTCAGATATGATTGGAGGTCAGTAGGTACTCCAAGACAGGCGTATAATTCGCCTTGTTAAATGGAATGATACAATTAGACTACTAATTAGAATACATGACTCATATTTTAAGTAGAGTAGAATTGAAAAATTTTTATAATATAAATTCTATTTTACTATTATTAAAGTTTAACTTCTGACTGAAAGAACCCCACAAAGCGACTGCAGAAATATAAATCAAATTGCGGTATAATACCCTAGCGCGACAGTACGGAACGCAATTTCACGTGTGCCTTTCAAAAATAGCTTCATGTATACAGCGTGTTGCTTATTTTGTTGCAATGTTATTGTATTTAGGAATGTATTAATATTGAAGTACTATTGGAAAAAATATTGTAATTTTATATATCCTGTTCTATTAACTAAATAAAACCTTTGATGATGATCATAAATTCTTAGTTTATGATGAGTTTGTGTCCAATTAATGACATATTTATTGAGACAGTCCTAAAATCATCGATTTTTTTTTTAGAATTTCTATAAATTAAAGGCCGACAACGCATCTGTGTCGCGGATGTCCATGGGCGGCGGTGATTACTTACCATCAGGTGACACGTCTATTCGTTTGCCTCCAATCCCATAGAAAAAAATCATGCAATGATATTTTTGTACGTTCTTAATCAGGACGACGCAGCAATTAAAACAAAATTGAGTTTCTGCAATTAGAGATTTCATTTTATTTATCTGACACACCTGATTAATATGATTTCAAGTAGTGTAAGTAAACTTTATCTGAAATTAGAGAGACGACATTTAATGTAAGCAATCATAATGCCGATCTTAAATTAACCCGAAAAATACTTTAAAAAAAATGTTTTTCTTCTTTAATTTGTGACGCCGTGCGTAGGTAATACATAATTCCGACAATGTCATGTAGGTACAGAGTGAGCGCAGATCTGAGGCAGATAGTGTCATAAACGAAGGAGAGCAATTAAAAAATGTAATTTGTGAAAAGAAAATAGTTATTTAATGTAATTTGTATTCAGACCGAGTTATTGTATATTTCGCAAAAGTATTAATACAACAAAATTAAATATATAGCGATTAAGAGTACTTTCAAATATATTGTTCTCTGATGACAGCTCTCCGTCCACAGATTATACATTTACAACAGATCACAACAAATAAACCTGTGGTTTTGACTACGTTGTAACAATATTAAAATCGATGGAATTTACGTTTTTCTTTATATATTTATATATATTTGTATATATATATATATATATATATATATATATATCACACGTAGAGAAAATTTACGTGTGTATGTTTTATCTCGCATAGAAAACTTTTGTAATAATATTCTAGTAAAAGATATAAGATGTATTACGTTTATTAATTTTCTATTCTGTATTAACATTTGCCCGCGGCTTTGCTCCCGTTAAGGTAGATTTGTCCTATCGCTCAAGAATAATGCTTTGTTTCTAGATGAAAAGTACGTTATACCTTTTCCTGTACTCCTGACAACGGGTAAGCAAAATAATCATGGATTGAGTATTTAAGACGTTTAAACATAAGAAGTAAACAAACTCATAATCACGTTTATGATATTAGTAAAGATAAAACAATCTTTAACCATAACCTTAAATGTGTTCAGTCTACAGATAAAACTGTCTCTCGTGTGTAGCCGCCGTACCACACCGATGTGTACTTCGCGATAGATTGCCTTTAAAAACGATCCGCTATAAGAGTGTATAAAAAAGAAACAAGAAAAATATCACCCCAACTGCATTTCCCCTTAGGAAGTGTGATTGCATTTCCGAGAATGCAATGTTTCAAGGAATTTCCTATTATAAATCAAAGCGACAAACATTTCTGGAATCCTTATGGAAAATGTGCTTATTATTACATAACCACTAATGTAAAAATAACCTATTAAATTATTAGAACTATACGTTCCAATATAGTTATTTTAACCCGTGTATTTGTTACCATTTTATTCATCTTACATAATTATCTAAATAAATAATTATATTAAATGCGAAATTGTTTTTTTTTTATAACCAAAAACACGCGAGACATATTCTGCGCCGAATTATTACTCGCTTGATATCAACAACGGTTGCTGTCTGACAAGGAATTTATCTTTCAAGTAATTATATTTTCATTATTACTTATAATAAAATAATAGCATGTAAGTTGCTTTATATAAATACTAGCTATGCCCGCGACTACGTCCGCACGGAGTTTCAATTCTAAGTACCGCGATTAATAAAATCATAGATGAAAAGGCGTATCAAAACTCGACATCGATTCTTTGTGAATGATTTTGTTCTTCGAAGCGTGGCGTAGCACTACAATGTCTAGCAGTTGCTCATACTGTGAATGTATAATTCTCACTTTCGATTCACAGTGTGGTACTGAAAACAACAGTCAGCAATGTCAAAATCTGTCCAGCAGCTTTTGCGTAAATTGCTTCTCTTTTGTGTTTTCTTATAAGTAAGATAAATATATATACGAATGCGACATATATGTAAAACATAATTGCAATGAAAATATTACATAATTTTCCTTCAGAAAAATGTTCTGTTCCATAGATATGGGTCAAGTCAATATTAACGCACTCCCTATTAAGAGAAAGTCATAATTGTATGAAGTAAATAAAAATCATTCTGTTTTATACAGTTACCACAACAAGAATACGAATTATATGAGAAAAAAACATTTTGGTCACTTTCAACCACTATCTAGCATAGAATTACGAAAGAAACGTGACAGTTTTGCTTTTTGTAAAATCTAAATTTGTCGTTATTTTTAAAGTCCTCGTTCCTTAATAACTATAATTATTCGTGCATAGTCGATTAACATCTGACTACAGAGTAAGTTTATCATTTGTGACACGTTAGCAGATGTTCAAACAATCTTAATTACAACATCAAAGAATCGTAACTAGGGTTACCAATATCGGTTATTATTTAATTTAATTTATGTTACACATTTAAAATGACTGTAAAACACTCTATAACATATATTATTGGTTAGTCCGGTGAAACTGTAGTGGCTCTGCCAGGCTAACAGTGTAGGTCAGTTCAAAAAAAAAATTATAGGAGTAGTCCAGTGAACCTGTAGAAGCCTTGCCAGGTCAACAGTGTAGTCAGTTCGAAAAAAAAAAATATTATGTGGCTTAAAATTGGTAACCATTGCAAATACTAAAACGATATGAATACTAAATAAGGCCATTTTGCTCGATCGCACAAGAGAAAAGATTTTTATTACTGGAAATTTTTTTTGTGGGAAAACCAAGAAAAGAAGGTAAAGAGTTCTTTGAGAGCACGAAAAGCGGAAGCAGTAATCCTCCAATCGACCTCTTCCAAAGCAGTACCAGTAAAATAGAGAACTGAATAACCGTAGGAAAGTGTGGCACAAGCAAGCGATTAGTCAAGTCCAAGACTCCACAACGAAAGATGGTTTCCACCAAAAATTAGTTGTCCCGCGTTATATGTATTTATTTGGTACGCTGTATAACGTAAACGATTTGATAGATTTTAACATATGAGGTTCCGTTAGATTCATTTTAACTATGGGACTGACATAGACTAGGTATATAACATTTAGTAATTGCCATTGTGACTAGAAAATAAATATTTTGCAGTCAGTTTGTACATTTTCTCTATTAATCATTCTACTGGAAATGGCATGAAGAAGCAAATCGGCTACAGATAAACCCACCCGTGAATAGCAGTATCCAGCTCCATATAGGACTAGTTCTATAATAGAAAAGACATATCAGAAATATGTAATAATAAGTCCGTAACGTAAATTCAAATATGCAGCACTCATCTTAATAGACTTATTTGAAAGAATATTTTAGTTTATTGTTGCTGTACTAACGCTTAGTTACAATATGAATATTGCTATATTGAAGCTTAGAGTTAGCTATTTGCGCTATCGGATTTCTCTTTCGAAATAAACTATTAAAAGGTGAAGTAATAACTTAAATCGGTCATCAGGTCGCTGCTTTTGGGAACTGACTTGAAACGGCTCATCTGTTAACGTGGTTTATGAAAAGAGCGCAATAACTTTTATTTTTCAATAGAAGCTTGACATAAACTCGTTGATGCCGTCGCATTAGTACTGTAGGAAGAAAGAAGAAGAAAGAGTAGAAGAAAGAAGTAGTATCGTTAGTATTGTTATTTTTTATAAATTCATTTAACATAACAATTTGATGTTTCTTTAAAGGCCGACAAAATCAAGAAGAAATTCAATTTGACAAAATATATGACGTCTTAATGTATATACAACACGGTTCTAAAAATCCTTACTAAGTTATAAATGCAATAGTGAGCTTGTTTATCACGATTTCACGCCTTAACTACTATAAGATGAAATCTTTATTAACACGTGTGACGCCACGATCAAAAAGTAGTATACGATAATTTTAATAAAATTATAATTCTTAAAGTGTAATGTTGTTATAGAAGTACGGGAAGTTGCATTTCAAATGATGAAGGCAGAGTCACCAAACTACAATATATGCGGACAAATTGTTGATAAAGGAGAACAGCATCGAAAGAGAGTGCTTCATGAGTATCATGAGTGTTAATTGCCAAAACATAGGTATTTGTCACAGTATTTGAGCAGAATACTGTTCGGATGAAGCAAAGATGTAGTATGACTTTGAGATATCATTATATCTCATCAGCGACTCTGCTGTTAAAGCTTGAAAGAATGGGGAACAATAGGGCTGATATATTCAATAAAAATAAAAGCTCCTAAATATAAGATAAAAAAAATAATGTATACGATATTTGTCAACCCTAATCGAAAGTCAGATGTTTAGTAATCCAGCGTGACACATATTTACTCAAACACTTCCGTCGAGTCCCTCATGAGTAATTTTATATCCTTTAATCTTTTTGAAACGGTTTCTTTGATACTGATAATAAGATTCAAATGTATATAATTATATTGTTAACTAGCTTTGCCCGCGACTACGTCCGCGTGGAACTTTATGCAAAAAAACTGTGAATGATACAACCACTAATATTAAATGATGATGTGGTCTAAGATGGTAAGTCACGCTTAACCTAGAGGGAGAATGGCTCTCAAGTGCAGCTGCCGGAACACACCAACAGGGGCTTGGCGACAGATTGTCAACTTGAGGGTGGTAGCTAGCCAGACAGACTTAAAAAAAGCCCTACCACCATGCTATGGTTTCATCGCGATGTTTTTCTTCACCGAAAGCTCCGACTCAGTTGCTTGGATTAGAACCTACGTCCTTCGACGCTGTGTCCGAACACACTACCAACTGAGCCATCATCGCTTCAAAAATAATCTTCACATCATATCAACATGTAAGAGATTACTGCAGCTCCATGGACCTCTCCCCAAAGAGTAAAAAGAGCTTCTTCGTCTTCTACTCGTACTGTTGCGTTTGGTTTGGTTAGTGAGAGCGCCGGAGGCCCTCCGAAAGAGGCAAAAGCCGACAACGTATCTGTGATGCCCGTGTCGCAGATGTCCATGGGCGGCGGTGATTACTTAGGATCAGGTAACCCGTCTGTTCGTTTACTTCTAATCACATTTTTTTTAATTAACACCAGCCCACCACGTACTGGTGATTTTAAGCTCCGACAAATTCACAATTCTATATTTTTCTATGTTTTCTATTTCTATATATTCTATGTTTACCTTGTTCACATGCGATGGTACTACGAGAATAAACCTCAGGGTCAGATTTCCTCGCTATGTTTACCTTCACCGTCACCCATGATACGAGCTTAAATTGTAAATGTAATATAATTCTTTTGTATATACCAGGGTTCGAACCTGCAAATATCGAATTGACATTTTACCAGTCAAACCACTCGACCACCACGACTAGGTATATTTATTTATTAAGTTTTATTACTAGTTACTTTAATTGTAAAGTAAATACATACTTTGCTATTTATTTAGTCTCAACCAGGAAACAAATTATTTCAATGCTTAATTTAAATTTGTTAAAGTAATATGAAACACCTTCTCTTATTTTGTGTATATTGTGTTCACATTTATCAGGGTTCATGTCAATTTCTGCTGATTGAACTTAGTTTTGTGGAACTTAAATAAATAATTAGTACCTACATATAAATGTCTTTTTTTATACTTTATAGGTTCGTGCTTAACCACATTCTCATCTGATGTTAAATGATGATGTGGCCTAAGATGGTAGTCACACGAAGCCTAAAGGGAGACTGGCTCTTAAGTGCGGCTGCCGGAACACACCAGCAGGTGCTTTGCGACAGATTTTCAACTTTAGGGTGGTAGCTAAAAAGTCAGGCGGACTTAGAAAAAGCCGTACCAACGTGCTATGGTTTCATCATGGTGTTACCCTTCACCAAAACTACGGCTTATTCGCAAGAATTGAAACCTACGTCAGTCGACGTGGTATCCGAACACGGTGTCAAGTAAGCCATCAACGCTATCAAATGGTCCGGAGTTTATCACACCCAAATATCCCAGCATCCATTTTTATATATGTCTTTAACAAATTACCGAAGAAAAAACTTACATGCATAGATTTATTACCGCTAATACAATATAGTAATAAATAACACAGAATCCGAAATCAATTACGTGAATCACAAACGATACATTGACGCGGGCGGAGGGAATTTTCCTTCCTTAACATCCAGATAAATAGCGCAGCGTCTCCGGACATAGAGGTCCAATTATTGAGATAGATCACACCTACGGGGTTCGGCTCCCTCGACCGGAACACAGCCGATCCATTTGAATGAACCCAGCGAATTTGTATAGTGATCTATGGATGTTAATCTCGCGAACCACCTTCGTTAAATGTGTATATACTTTACTATGATTGCATAACACTAATACTTACTAGTCTAAACCAGCGTCTTTGCCTGTGTGAACCATTATCACAAGTATTTTCTTATAAATACTCTAAATGGGTAGAATTATTACTTGAGAACAACTCTCGCGGCATTTTTCGAAATATAAAATTGTTTTAACAATGGCTTCTAAAGTCTTTATAGATTTATAATTGTGGCCACCATCCCAGCTAATTGTCCAGCACGTCAGAGAAAAGAGTACGACGTCCAGCTAAAATCAGCTTGCTTCAGTTTTGTAAAACGTTGTCTCACTCACAAAACTAAATGACTGCAATAGACAAAGATAACGCTATACGTTATTGAACTTGACCAACTATCTCAGTCTTCTATACAACGTACCAAATCAAAAGCCGGTTACTAACATGTAAATGATGATATGGCCTAAAAGTGACAAGCCCTCAAGTGTCGCTAGCGGAAGACACTTATAGATGCTTGAACAGACTTTAAATAAAATATAGTAAATGGCCAAGTCCTACCACTATGTTATAGGTCGTCGCATTGTTTTTCTTCACCGGTTAATTGTAGGATTTGAAGCAACACCAATATATACAACGTAGAACACGCTGCTGCTCCTCATCTCCTATTGACTTCTCTTTAAGATATTATATTAATTTTATGAATAGAACCCAATATTTTATTACGATACCCCTTCGACTAGATTAAGGTTTCAAAACGATAACTTAAAATATACTATTATGGAATCTGCAGAATAAACAATAAAGTAATAATGGCCTGTATCAGTTCCACAACCGGGCCAAAAGCCTCTACCCCAGAAAAAGGCACAGACTTAATGATCGTGTCAGCCTACGACGTACTCGTATCGGCGGAACGGATTTTGTCGAAGCTCTACAATAATATTATGTTTACAGCAGACTAAACATAGCCTATGTTATATTATTATATAGATATATGTTAATTAATGTAATTATATATTATCTATATTAATAAATATATTATTTAAATTGTCTAAAATATAACAATTAGTGTTACATAACTTGGAAAAAATTTTTAGAGATCTGAGTGCGTTACTTGTTTCTTTTTTCTAACTGACTACACTGTTGACTTGTTAGGGCCGCTACAGTATCACCAGACTTCTTACTGCGTGCGTTGCGCAAACATAAGATAAATATATAATGTCATAATTTATAAACATACAAATTCAGACAAAGTCGCAGGCGATTGCTATATTAAGATATACTTAAGTTGCCCGTGAAGAATAACATCGTGTTGGTACATATACACTAAAGATAATCTTTCTCATCTCAAAACAAAAAGCTAATTCTAGATTTCCAGAGCAAACAAATAAAGTAACTTAGAGAAAGCAAAATAATAGTAAAAAAACACTTGTTTACCTAATAGTCCGTACAGTCCTAAGAAATTGTCTAACTAACAGACATGTGTACATTATAAGAAGTGAGGCGAATACTAACTTCCATTTCAAATATTCAGGTAAATAGCTATTATAAAGTTCTACTACTGCGTACAACTTAGCTTGATAAATGGTTTCTAAAGAGTTGTGCAATGCAGTGTTTCTTTGTTTAGTATTCACCTATCTACATATAAGAACATCAATGTAACTCAAAAAGCTTACACATTAAGAAAACTGTGTATTTGGTATAGAACACACGGTTCAGCTTTGAAAGATTCATGAGTGCCTATTTTTAATGCGATGCAACTATGCGGTCGATAGTTCGTGTTGAGATAGATATTTGTACCACCAAAGAGTACCTGTGCTTAGAATTGCAGTAATTCTTTTATAGGCTGACTGTAGATACCTACCATAAGTTGCAATAGTTAAATTTGCATAATCTGTTATATGTATAAATACCAGTGTAACTTTTAATAGTGTCTATATAATAGTGCGCAAGTGTGTCTTATCAACGCGTATATGTTTGATTAGCATGCAATATAACGAAAAAGCTCAAAAGCGGTCGATTCACTTTAGCATTCTTGCGCATTTCGAGTATACGCCTTAAGCGCTTACCCAAATAGTACGTTGAAGCTGTGAAGACTCGTTAGGGTAACAGCGGATAGTCACTTTAAAAAAAACCCACAGTGTCTACCGTTATCGTATGTTACTCTGTCTAATAGAGTAACATAGCAGACAATAGTACCATTTACATTATTTCCGGACCAAGTACTTTTCCCATTTAGAATGTAAAAGAAATTCATAAATCTATATACAGAAATAACATTAAATGTCTGTTGTTAGTGCGGAGTAATCCCGGAAAATTCTGAACTAATTACGGCTTACATTTTTTACAGGCAGAACGAGTTCGTAAGCAACAATTATCAAAAGCAGGAGTTAGCAAATAGCAAAACATGTGCTTGATTATATATATGTACAAAAAACGAATTGTCTAATGATGGTTAAATTAAAATGAGAAATCTTCAATCATCTTTAACATTAAGAAACCGTATCATTTGTCATTAAAAGTTTTCCGTCAAAGATTAATTATGCTACTTACAAAGAAAACAAAGGCAAAATTAACTTAACAAGAACATTTCAGTTCACAAATAAACCGTGAACAGAGAAATTCGTTCCGGAGCCAATGACTTGAAATTAGAGGACATTATGACAAGGCGACTTGGCAAGTTTCTAACTCCCGTTACAGACTACATTATTCATTTGTGAAAGTAAATTTGATATCTTAAATGGGAAAACTTAAATAAAACACCTACGAGATACGAATTAGAAATAGTCGAGGAATATAAATCACGGGCTTATGGCTACGTCCCTGCCAGTGAAATTAATATTTCTGAAATCGAGCCCTCATTTTTGTTTTTTTTTTTTTTATGTTACTTTTGTAGCTTTTCCCTAGACTACGCTTGAATTTCCTGAACGGATATGAAGTAACTAGATTGCATCTAGCCAACGGTTTATTTTTGGGACGACGTGTCCGCGTTGCTTCTTGATGTGGAATATTTTTATTGTGATTCTACTCTTTAAAATACATTTTAATTTGAATGCTCCCGAATAAATATGTATGTTTAATAAATATTAATAATTTACGTTATTTCATTTCCTTATTGTGAATATATACGAGGAGATTGTATATCAACTCAATCCGCGATACAGTTTTGTATAGTACAATTTATCGTTGTGGTTCGATGAATTGTGGCTCGTAGAGTCGTCGCCCGTAGCTTTTTTTGTAGCTTATTGTATACTAATCGCTGCGTATCTCCTATCTCGAACAGCCCCCTCGATATGTCTAATGTGACTGTCCTGACTACATCGTGTTTCTATTTCCAGGAGTGCTTCGTGCTCCTTATTAACACGCTAATAAACGCACTCCACATGCGTGTTCCCGCGTTCCACATCCATATCAGGCGAACAGAGACCCCCGAGATGCACCCGTCAGTATACGTTTAATAAATGGCCCAAATGCTCACATGTGTCGGCATTTCTTCGTATAGGTACCACCCCCTGTGGCGCACACCGTATATTTGTTACATCTTGTACAACAAATCTTGTTTCTGTCTACTCAAAATGACGCAAACCTTCTTTGACATAAAAACTTATCCCTTAACATTATAATTTCGGACATTTCTTACAACTTACAAATTACACTAAATTTTCTGCGCATGGCTCGCTGTCTGCAACGTATAACAAAAGGTAACATCTCTTTATCCATTTATGTGCCCTTAGGTGTACTTGTATTCGAAAACCTCTTAAGAGACTAATGATATTATAATAATATAATATAAATTAAATTGATATAATATAAATTGTCATCATTAAAAGATAAGTTCCAGGAGTTCGGTATCCTAACTCTGCCTTCCTAATACATACTTGAAAATCTAATGTACGTCCGCAAAAACTTAGATAAGCTAGATTTCGTAAAGGACCGACATAATCTAAATACAAGAAATAAGAACAAATTGGTCATTCCATGTTTTAGGCTCACTAGGACCGGTAACAGTTTTTTAGGTAATAGTGTTAGGTTTTATAATAAAATTCGAAAGCACGTTACCGATCGGCCGGATACTAATTTCAAGCACCATGTCAAGCAGGTTTTAATATCTAAAGGCTATTACAGGGTGGATCAATATGTGAACGACGGTGACGTCTGGAAATGACGCCCTCTCTGTGCATCCACCAAAACCGAATGTAATTATTTATAACTATGTTTTAAAAATGTGAGTTATAATATGTTAATGAAAAGATAAACTAGATCGAGTTTCTTGCCGGTTCTTCTCGATGACTGGGTTGTTTTCCGAACCGGTGGTAACTTTGACGTTCATAAGCGCCTTCTCAGGGCCTAAACTGAATAAAGTTTTTTTTTTTTTTTTAATTTATTTATGGCAAAAAAAAATACATAAATTTACATAGTAGGACTCTTCTCAGGAAACCGGTTTAATCGATCGGTATTTTTGATTTTGATTTTGATTGATTGAGAACTGAAAAATATCAGAAAAAAAATAACAAGTATCAAAACCGTGTATTAAAACAATATTTTCAAGTATGTATCTTCACTATTCATCCTTGCTATGGTAAGCAGAAAGAAAGGCACTTCATATATACAATAATAATAACTTCCTTAATTTACCTTTAAGCATTATAGTGATGGTATTCCCTTCCACTCCAGTTGTTTCACATATCTCCTAACACTCAAAGTGCTCTACTAATGTAACTCAGCACACGGAGGGATGATTACTTTAAAACTGTAGGATTAGGATTAACGTTTAAAAAAACATCTCATATGAAGAAGAGATTTCTGTTCAGCAACGATTTTTTTGCAAATATAAGAATGGACGGTGGAAAAGTGCAATAGGTAAGGAAGCGGATAACTGTTAAAAGAGCTCAAATGTAACATAAGCGTTATGCGGATTTAAATAAAAAGTAAATGACAATACTTACAAACATCTAGCTTCAAAATGTGATGTGAATAAAAGTTAATATGAAGTACATAACATCATCATGTTCTCACCCTTATCCCATATAAGTAAGGTCGGTACAACATGTTGGTCAATTTGTGATGTATGATTTGGCTTAATTTTTACGTTGGGCCGCGCGCGCCTCACGTCAACCCTCCTTGGGATTATTTTGTAGTACCACTATAACATCAACTTCTTAACTTCGTATGGATGTCAAACGTAGATATTTGACTGTTCAATAATGCTGGTAAGGATACTAACGACGCGCTTGTGTACGATTTCTCCATGAATTGTACCCCCACAGGCTGTGGTTTCAGGTCTGTCGTAGCCATGAGAATTTCTTCCTCCAAATCTGATTCAGGTGGTTCACTGGCAATTTTTTTTCTTTTCTTGTCCTTTTTACCAGTTATTGTTAAATAAAATAATATTCTTATTAAGCTAAATATGATTTTTTTAATTCAATTATACATTAACTTGTAAATTGTACCACATAATATTGTATTGTCATTGACATTACGTTGTACATAAAATAACAATAATATAGTTGCAATGATTAACCTCAAATATTGTATAGATACAGATATAATCAGGTTGGGAAATTCCCAAAATGAAAGAAACATTCCCCAGTCAAATGTAAGGCGTGCGCTGAATAGGGCGACATCCAGTTCATACATAAACATATATGTTAATGGTGTATATTTGACCTCACCGAGTAGGTACTCTGGCGAATTAACTTCATGCCGGGACCCGTCCTTTATTCATTTTTATACCGGTATCGACTACCTAGGGATGTCAAGAACAGTTCTATATTCTTATATTTTTTAATTTCAATACCATAGAACTTTTCTCAAAGAGTTTACAAGTATTGTAGATGAAAATATCGTGACTCTGACTAATTGATGACAAGGGAAAATGCTGTTTGGGCTTATTTTTATTGATAAAATTAAAACTTATCTGTCAATATTACACAAAAAAATTAGGTTGACAAAAAGAGAAGAAAAGGTAATGTTTTCTTCTTTCGTATCGTCATGTAATCTTCGTTCATTTGTACAAACGGTAGAACACACATAAAGAGGCGATGCCTTACCTTAGACTGAATAGTTCGATACCGTTTGTGAATTTGGGATCGTCAACAATTTTTATAGCTCATCTTTGAACTAAGTCAAATGGGCCAAGTTGCTATCTAGGTGCTCACGCCCAGAGATGGCAACAGTACTCCAAATGTGGTCGGACTTCCGTCTTATACAACAGCAGTCTTTGTGCCCAGGGATGAAGAACCGTTTCGTTTTATTTAAGACACCGAGATTTTTGGATGCCAGCTTAACCTTATGACAACGGAATTGAACAATGTGAAATGTGAAAAGTGAAAATGTTGACATCAAGGATCCTAATACTCTCAATTTTTACCATTTTTTCTAATATATTTTTCCAATTTACCATTACTCATTCATTACTTTGTGGTATTTACTCTTCAAATGCAGATGCTGAACAATGCCCATAGGTGCTTAGCTACAGATTTCAACTTGAATATAGTGACTAAGCAGGCGAGTTTAGAAAAAGCCGTATCACCATGCCAAAAAGGGCTATTAGTTTATTTTAGCGACAACCAGTTAATGGTCATGGATTGCCGATCTTTCGCATTCTTGGATTATGTTATGCTTATTATGAGGCACAATGCTTTCATTTTGCAGTACTATTATAAAAAATATACTAAACATTTACACATACTGACACCAAGCATTAGGTTTATAGCATTGATCAATAGATACTTGAACATTCTTGAAGTAACATAAAAGATACTAATTAACGTAGTTGTTTTTTCACATAAAGCATCATGATGGGGCTGTTTTTAAGTCCGCCTGGATAGCTACCAATCTTGAGCTGAAAATTTGTCGTCAAACACATGTGTTTTGTGCTTTATAAGGTAACGTATTACCACAACCTCATCTAATGCTGAATGATGATGAGGTTTAAGATGGTAAACAAGCTAAACCTAGATAGGAATGACTCTCAAGTGCAGTTACCGGAAAACACCATCTGATGCTTGGCGACAGATTTTCAGCTTATGGATGGTAGCTAGCCACGTGGACTTAGAAAAAGCCGGACTGCCAAGCTATGGCTTTAACACATCATGGGCTTGAGAGTCAGTTTGTCTAGGTTTAGTTCATTTACATTGTTTACGATTTTCTACTACATCATCATATAACATCAGGTGAAATTGTGGTCCAACATTAAAAAACCTTTAAGAATAAGAAAATAGAGTCTCTAAATTCGCTCTAAGTGACTTATTTTCGAATCGAACCAAAAATTTCTCACATTACATGTACAATAAATATTGCTCTAGTAATATCATAAGAAAGGATAGATTTGCGATTTTTTTTTTTTTTTTTTTTTTATATTATAGGGGGCAAACGAACAGGTGGGTCACCTGATGGTAAGTGATCACCACCGTCCATAGACACTAGCAACACCAGGGGAGTCGCAAGTGCGTTGCCGGCCTTTTAATATATGTGGGCCTCCGGCGCTCTCACTGTCCGAACGAAACGCAACAGTGCAAGTACTGTTACTTCACGTCGGTTTTCTGTGAGAGGGTGGTACTACCCCGCGCGTCGGGCGAGCCGACCCATTCATGCTGAAATCAGTAATAGCTTCAGCGTAGCTCTACCACCTAGAAAAATTAAAATATAATTGTGGATTGGACGAATATTCAAAATCGTTACTCTTTTATTACGGAAACGTGAACTGCTTCACAAAATTAACGTCACTCAGTGAATGAGTAAACAATTATGCTTTCTAAAAGTATCTTCTAGACATGATCATTATTACCAGAGTCAAAAAATCACCTATCTCATTTGTCAGCAGTCGGTCAAATTATGAAAAAAAATATACATCTTTTTTGTCACTCGACAACCCTAGTCATCGGTAATGAGTCGTTCAATAAAATTGAGAAAAGAGAGAAGTGAAAAAAAGCAATCTACCCATCTATATACAAATCGCCAGGCCCACTGTAATTTTCAATATTTTATGTAGACATAACTTTTCAGTAGACCAAAATCTTGGGAACAAACATTATCCGATGACGTACTAATAGTCTTGTACTTAAATTAAATGAAAGTATTCCTAACCAATATCATAAACGCGGAGATATGGGTTTGTTTGTGTGTAATTTTATATATAATTGTATGTACAATTGTATAACAGTTGTATGTACAATTGTATAACAGTTGTATGTACAATTGTATAACAGTTGTATGTACAATTGTATGCACAGTGATAAAATAAAACACAATTAACTTGCATTTTCAAATTTTACATTGACATAAACATTTTTAAGAAGATTTTACCTCATATTTTTTTAATAGTATATACTTCCCGTTTAAAAAGAAAAATTAATCACAATCTATTGAAAGAAATAAGAATACACCCATATATTTTATATATTCCATATAGTCTCTGTCTGTTGTCAGAGGTTTTCATTATTCCTTAATAATATATTGCAAAAAATCTATTGAAAATAAAACAGTTTTTTCTTAAAGTATTCTCAATAATTATGAATATTTGAATTGAGGTATAATATTTACTTTTCGTATGTAAAATTACATGGAAATCGGTCAAGCGTTCTTTAGGTTACATCGGGGCATATACATCATTACTCAAAAAAAAAATTGGTAAACATTTCGCCAAAAAACTTAAAAGTACAGACAGAATTACAGATTAATTAAAACAAGTGTAATTAAAGAAAACTTACTCATAAGTGTAAGGCGAAAAAATGCACTAGAAACAAGTTTAAATATATCTTCTACGACGTTGAAGCCTTTTAGCGCTTGAAGTGAATATAAATTTATTCGCACATTTTACTAAAAGTGCATGCAATTTATATATACTACACAGGTACGTCTCATAACGTTTCTAGATTCTTGTTTCTGTAGTTGACGGCATTATTTTCTATTTTCTCGCTTCTATTGATTTTCTCGCCGACCGTGTTTGCTGTAGGATTTATTGCAGTCGGCTTTTGCAGTCAACGCTTCTCGACTTTATTGAGAAAAATACTCTTCAGTTAGAAATTTATTATGCGAAATGTTTGTATCACAAACTACTCTTTGCTATGGCTGCACGCTGTTTACTAGCTTTCAATTTGTCAGACTTGTATTTCGTTTCAGAATTACAATTGAAATAATGTCTTATTCTAAACATATTGATTTTGAATTTTGGCACTATTTATCATAACCACCATCGTCAGCCTGCAGGGCTATAGGACGGTATGGGCATAATTACTATGCCATGCCAGCCTTCGACGTATTGGCGATTTCAAATATTGATAAACCCACATTTCTATATTTTCCCAGATACGATGAGCATTAGAATATTTCTCAGATTCAGGTTTTTTCACCTTTTTATCCTGCACCATTAGCCGACGGTGTTACCAAATTAAACTAGTAAATGTACACATTTTCTATGCAGTAAGTATTTTGGACTCTTTATTTTATATACACGTATATAGAAGAAATACTTACTGGCGGACAAACGATCATACAAACTTTCATCCCCTTTCTCACCTTGGTGCCTTAGAGGTTAGACATTGAATTTCGCTAAATTTGGGCTATATATAGATGGCTCAGTCAGTCAATCAATAATTTTTTTATATATGTACATTTAATGAAAGAGATATTTAAAATTGGTTCTCATACAAAAACCTACACAAAGATAAATTTTAACTTAAAATCTTAGGAGTTTTATGTGTTTAGGAAATTAATGTACCCCAAAAGGAACGTTAAAGCTAGCATACACGGGGAAATCACGTCTTATCGCGTCCGTTTCACCTGCGAAAGGCACTTACGATGAATCCGAAGCGGGATTGTCCACAATTTATCTTCATAATGGCTGTACCTTCTAACCTTCGCTTTAGAAAGATAACTTGTTTTCTTCGAACGTGATTTCCTCGTGGACTTTCGCTTTAAATGGGTCTATAATAAACTTCTGTTTAATATCACCTTACGCACGCCATGGACTTGAATTTAACACCATAACCACAGATTATGTTGAATTGTCATTGCGTCCTAAAGCTATAAAAAAAGTAAAAGAAACTTCAGTCATAGGGCCAAATATAATAGATTCCTTATCGAAGGACTAAGTAGGAACCACCTGTGTCAGTTTTTCTTGCTGACGAGATCCTTCCAATAGGAACACTACTGCTTTGTGACAGAAACATTTTTTGTAGATAATGCCCCTGCAGTCAAACCTTGCATAGGTACTAACATACTTAAAAAAATTAACATGTTATCTACAAAGCGAACCGGCTGAATGGTGTATGGACGTATGCATGGTTATAGAATATTTTCTTAAGCCCGGTTGACTAGTCACCACCCTCAAGTTGTAAATCCACCAAGCAATTATAGATGTGATCAGGCATTTATACTTGAGAACCATTGTCTCCGGGTTTTGTATATTTGCCATCTTAGAATAGATCGTCATTTACCATCAAACGAGATGGTGTTTGAACGCTAAAACCTCTAAAATAATATATATAAGGCATAGAACCTTCGGAAGATTTTCTAGTTCGAATTGGTAAATGGTTAGTAGAAAATTTAGTACCTCTATATCGTGTTTTCGTGAGATTTTTCCTTCTATATGTGGGTGGAAGATTGTATACAACAATTTCTGAATGGTGTCGATTGAGGATGCCCGTCCAGAATCCAATAATAGTGCCGTATTAGGAGTAGAAATATCAAACGAAATATATTTCGTGCAGTTCTAAAACCGGTGCCGTTGCAACGACACCGAATGGTGTAAACCAGGCGCTTGGAGCGGTATATTGAGTCTCTCTTACATTGAATTAATTTTGTATATTTTTTTTTATTGGTATTTTATGTCATCATTATGACAATGTTCTAATATATGACAGAGGCCAAAAATCCGTTTTCTAAAGAAACTAACGGTGGTTAAAATCGAACACATAAACTGTTAATAAAAAAATAGCGTTTAAAATTAAGTAAAACCTATAAAGGCACTTATTTCACTCTCATAAATATTTATATCTCCAGTAGAAAATTTTAAACACTTACAGAATATCTGTAACTTGGAGTTTGTGAATTTTTAATAGCCATAATAAGATTATAAACTAAAAGAAATTATAAACGCTATGAAAATGATACATTTTAAACGTATTTAATAATCTAACCTACAATATTAATATCTTTTAACTATTCAATTTAGTATTATTGGTTAGATAATAAATATTGTGTACAAAGAATCTTGCGAAAAATATTTAGATACAAAATGAGCCGCCTAAAGATTGAAAAGTTTTACAAGTTGAATATGTAAAAAGATGTCAATGTAAAACATGAAAAAGAAAACAAATTATTGAATAATAAACTAAGAAACATAATTCAAGATTAGGTTATAACGGAACTCGTGGAGTAAGAAAGGGAGTCGGTTTTTTCAATGGTTTTTCTTTGTCATTTCTGACGTCTGCGTTAATGCCGAGATTGTTTCAATTTAAAATCATTGTGGGGCTCTCCCCTCCTGTCACAAACACCGCATTGCATTACGAATTCCAGTCAGGTTCGCCAGGTTCGATATAGAAAATTGGGTTGCCGGCTCAAACCTCCCTCGAGTTGTCTGTAAAATATTTTTCGGACTGTCGATTCGTATTGATTGGGTTAAATCTTCCAGATTATCCAAAATTATAATCAACTTTTTATTTATTATTTAAACTGTATTTTTTTTTTTTTTACAGTAGCATAGTCATCATTATCATCACATCAACTTGTAAGAGGCCTTAGACCTCTTCCCTAAGCAAGATATAGACGTAATCACCACATCAGCCCAGGACGTATTGGCAAATCCAAACTCCGAGAAATCCAGGTCTATATTTTCCCACGTACGGTGACATTACAGAGGTATTTCTCAGGTTGAATTTTGCTCATGATGTTTTTTTTCCTTTACAGTCACCCGATAATGTTATCAATTTGAATTGGTAAATGTACGCGAATTCTGAAAAACTCGTTGCTACATGCCGGGTTTGAACTTGCGGACATCGAATTGATATTCCACCGGTTAATCCGCTCGATTACCACGGTTAATCGATCATTATAGTGATGCATAGCATAAACCAAGAACACACTGGCTATCATGGAGTGATAGATCGATTGAGTGAACTGGTCACCGAAAACGACACGCCTAAGCCACGTTCTTGGATTTTAACCCTAGTTCAAAGAGGTCATATTTTCTTCTGTTTTTTTAAAATTTTATTTATTATTTTCCTGCAGACACTTGGTGCGCACATATTGAAGTGAGGAAGATAAGATATTATTTTTAAACTAAATAGTTACAGCTAATTTAAACATACATTTTTTTTTAATCTATGTTAGTTAGTTCTTGCTGAGATTATAGCCTTTATGGCAGTTTCATTTTTATGGCCATTATTAGATTGTATTCCACGAGGTGATACTCTAGACGAATACAATTGCGCTGTCTTAACTCTATTGTATTGAAATTAGTCTGCCGCAAACTTTCGTGTAAAAGTTATTTTTGTTATAAAACTAGCTGCCCTCTCGCCTTCGTACGAGTACAGCAAAGACCAAAATGAGACGAAATATTTTCTTTCCAGTATGACAATGTAATTAAATAAAATGGCAACTGAACAGCTGAAAGTAGATTTATCTATTCTGACAATATTTTTGAAGTTTTACTGTCTTCTGTTTCATTCACTCATTCGCTTTCTATATGGGGATTTTTTAATGCAATGTTTTCACTTAAGTATGTTTTTTTTAAATATTATTTCATAAAAGCCTTGTCCTGATAATACTTACACACACCATACAAAATACTTAGTCTTAAATGCAGCCGTTCTGATGTGATTACATTTGGTAATTAATTTTTATTTACATAGACAGATAAGGTAAAATGCAGTAATTTACCTAACTGTACCAATTGCAGTTATCGCTATCATGCCACGCAGCATTTCACCCGACAATTGATTTTTATTCATATAGATAGAATATTGTCATTCGATGGTATTGAAATAATTCCCTATTACTACTCCCCTATCTGCGTCATGAAGCTATAACTATTTATCGTGCTAAAATTAACATAAGAAATTATTCCGATAAAGGTGCAAATTAAATACTCCCACGTTTCTATCATTCCAACAATTCAAAATCAGCGTTTGGTAAACTTCTTTGATGTGCGTAGAAGCCGCCGGTCTAATTGTTATATCGCGTCTATCGTCAGGCAACACGATAGTTCATAAAGCATGACGGTAATGACTTCCCACATTTACCAGATATTTACCACAGAGCTGACGAGTATTGTAATGTAGCGTAGCGTGTCGACAGTAATTGTGCTTCCTTCTCTCGTAGATGGGATTCATTGCAATCTGACAGTACTAATCTATCTATATAATGAAAATACAGTCGTTTTGGGACACAATCATATCAAAACTACTGAACGTATTGGCACAGAACTATGACCATTCGGTGCGGAATTTTTCGTAAATGGCTGTAATCTACTTAGTAATTTGAGTCGATTTACCCTTTGCCATTTTTTTAATGCTCAATGGAACAAGGGAATATCAGCTAGCTACCTTATTTAGGTATGTTTTTATTTACTACACTTATACTATACTTATATGTCTGTATACTTGTTATACGTTAGTTAGCTCAATTTAGTATTTTAATAAATTATTTTTGTAATTTTTGTACAAACACATTACCAGTAGTCTGAAGGACGTTACCTTTTGGCATTAAGCTCACTTGTATACGATCTTTTTTTTTCAAATTGACAGACTACACTGTTGATATAGCTAGGCCTCTAAAGTTTTACCTGGCTACTAAGTGTAGCGCTTAAGGCACTCACCCGATTTTATATAGGTTGTATACGATCTAAAAAATACAATACAACATTAACTCATTCAATTCTGAGAATATGATCATAGGCATCTCGGTCACTTGTAAAACAAATTAACTAAAGTAATTTGATTCGGGGACAAGAAATTGTCGGTTAGTTTACCTATGTGTCGGAGTTTTATAAATTTTACGAATTAATATTATTTTTCACTGATTTAAGCATTTTTCATTTAGAATCAATTTATTTATTCCAAATCCGGTAGACGTTACACCACGTTTTACATTTAAAAAATAGTTAATACATTTACACTTTGACTTTACTGTCTTCTAATATTGAGTGACTATTTCGCTAAGACTGTAGCACCAATTATTTTTTTCGAACTGAGTACACTGTTGACCTGGCAAGGCCTCTACAGTTTCACCGGACTACAGCACCAATCATATTGTAAGCACGATCTTACTTCACTACATAGTATGAAATAAAGTCGCTTTCTCTGTCCCTATATTCCTATGTATGCTTAAATCTTTAAAACTACGCAACGGATTTTAATTCGGTTTTTTTAATAGATAGAGTGATTGCAGAGGAGTGTTTATATGTATAATAACATCCATTAAATAGTGGAGAAATACTGTTATTTTGGAGGTTTCTAATGTGATGTCGTAAATAATTACATTTATTCCGCATACACTGCAACAGACGCAGGCTGAACCCTACGAGATTTATCAAAATAATGTGTGCGGGCCACGGGCAGTAATGAATAAATCAAAACGACTGGATCGATTTTAATCATTTTTTCAGTGAATGACGTAGGCTATATATTGTATACCCGTGCGAAGCCGGAGCGGACCGCTAGTATAGTATAATCGGATAGTACGCTAAATATTGTGATTCCTTGTTTACGAAATCATTGTGATAAATAAACATCGAATGCTCAACGGCCGTGGGAACTAAAAACAAAAGGGTTATAAAAATAGCTAGTCTGGAACGCTGTCGAATCGTTTGAATAATGCTTCTTTAATGCATCCGAGCGGAATTTCATTGTGGATATTAGAGCAAATATGAAGAGAAACAAAAGGAAGAAATCTTGTAGTGTAATTGTGTGCCAGTGGGTGTCTATTCGATATTTGTCTGTACAAGTACAAAATAGCTTTTTTTCTAATACAACCGGCATTTAATTGACACACGGGTGTAACAATATGAAAAGAGTATGTTCAAAGTTCTGTTTCCAAGCTACCTGTAAGTACTTAGCAATAGATTCTTAACTTGGACGGTATATATCTAGACCACTTGGATTAAGAAATGTCTTAAAATATCAGCGGTTCTGATAACGGTTTATAATCTTATCTGACATTAGCTGATGGTAAACGTGCTAAACCTAGAGGGGACTGGCTCTCAAGTGCAGCTGGCGGAACACACCAACAGGTGCCTGGTGTTAAATTATCAACTTGAGGATGGTAACTAGCCTGGGGAACATAGAAAAAGCCTTACCAGCATGCAACAATGTCCAACACCATGTATTGGACCATGTAAGGTATGTCCGTCCAAGTGTACGAGTGTTTGAGGTGTGTCAAAGACTACTGATCCGATCTGAATGGGGTTTTCGTTATCGAATGCTTATTTTATCAAGACAGGTTTTAGTATATAACATATTAGGATCGGAGTAAGATCTTCGTTTATAGACAATGGAACTCTTCAATATCTAATAGCAAATCACACGTGATTGGTGTGAATATATATATAACACATTTCACCATTCCATAACATATCATCACGTCTGTATGATTTTAGGGGGTAAACAGTTATTACAGTGCACTCCTATTTTAAGAGACAAATTTACATAATCACATGAGTTGCTTTTTTTTTTTTTTTTTAATGTGGGAAGAAATCCTTCATTGGACACCCACAGCCCTGGGGAGCTGTGGGGTGTCAGACTCTTACTGACTAAAAAAACCCACAAGATACCGTCTGCCGCGCTATGGAGTGGCACGGGATCGAACAAGCAAGCACCATGCCACCCCGGCGACAAGGCCCAGCGCGAACGCCCTGACCGCGACGACAGCCCGGTCAAGCTGACTAAGGTAACTGCAATTGAATCGTCATCATTACCATACATGAAGCATTTTTTTTTAATTTAGAACGTCTATATCAGCTTGTACGTTAATTGGAATAGGGTTTTTATTCGTGCAGTATTTTCGCTTTACCGCGGTACGTGCATTGATTGAGCCGCGGCGTTGCCAATTAAGACTTGCCTATCAACTTGTTACCTACGTTTCTGTTCATTTGTAAGTGCTATTTGGTTATTGATTAGTTACTATTTAAATCACCTGTTTTGAATCAATTATATTATTATTGACTTGCCTGTGCAGACGGAATGCTTTCGAATATAATGGCTGAGTGAATAGCGTGCTCGAGTATCGCTTCTATTGGCGTAGGTTCGAATTTTTGCGAATGAGTAGGAGTTTCCGCTTAAGGAATAAATACATGGCGAATGAAACCGTAGTATAACGGTAGGGTTTTGTCTTATCGGCTAGCTATGTGCCACTTTGAAGTTGAAAATCTGCCGTCAAACAACTATATGTGTATTCCAGCTGTTGAACAACAGTTGAGCTACAGCTGAGATTGCTGTTAAATGTGTATGTGTAGTCAATAATAGTTGTCAATATTCATTATCCATTTTATATAGAACCGGGCTCCTAATTATGCATTTGGCAAGAACAAAACGATAACAGAAATGCCTAAATTTTTACTACAAACTGGCGTTTATATAACAGTTAGAATATGCACAAAAATGTGCACTCTTCTAAATAGACTTATACGTGTGAATTACATAAAATAAATCGTAATACGTACACATAGACAGGGCTATCGTCTTTTTAATATGACTTAGCTTGGTACATACATCACCTTTTGCTTTTCTTTTGTCAATTTTTCAAAGCATGCATTTTAACTGATACTGAAGGAAATACCAACAGATCCCACAACTCCCAGCTGTATTCGTCGCTATCATGCCGATCTTCAAGCCTTTCGACAATAGGCTATGGATTTGCTGAACCCTAAATGTTACAAACTAAAACAGAACAAGTACGTTAAGTGGTAACGATCACATCGAGAATAGACAGCCTACCATTCCACTTTGTTACTAGATATACCCAGAGTAATCCAGAAATACGACACATCTAATCGCCTAAGTAGGAAATAATTGCAAAGTTCTACCGCCCTGTCATTATTGATTAGTATCATTAAGGTTCGGTTGCACCAGTTAATGTTAAAGTTAAAAATTCGGTTAAAGTTATTGTTAGGCAAAAAATAGGTTGCACCAATTGACAATGGTTAAAATGACGTCACGATTTAACGTTAACTATTACCGCTCCATGTTGGCCGGTTACCGTTATTGTTAATGTCAATTTTTGCATCGGTTGTCATGTTCACTAGAAAAAACTTTATAATATCATGTCGTTGCTAAGAGAAATCCTGTGGGAAACTGAAAATAGTTCTTCCGATGACGAAATCAATATATTTGAAGATAATTTGCGTCTTAAAAAGAAAAAAGTTTAATTTCCTAGAATTGGAAAATGTCCACAGGACGACAAACGCTAACGTTTTGTCGTTGACATCTGAAATCTGTCATCAAAAATCTGTTGACAGTCACAGAATAACAATAGTGACACTTGGTGACACTTATAACAAAGTCCTGCCAAGTAAAATATATTACCCTTTTCGATTTTAGGGACTAATTGGCTTATTGAAGTAGCAACCCTAATAACTTTAACAATTACAAAATGTTTGATGGTGCAACTCGTTTTGGCAAATGTAACTGTTAGCAAGTCTTGTCATTGTTAAAGTTAACTTTAACAATTACAATAACCACGATTTTGGTGCAACTCAGCCTAAGAAAACTGTAAGTAACATACAAGTTTAAAATACACTTAAGTGCCTAGCCAGGTACAATTGTTAGGTTTTACCACGTCATCATTCTTTACTAGTAACATTAAAAGAATTGTAAGTAATATAAAAAAATATACATCACACTTAAGCGCCTAAGCGAACACAACTGTTAGGATCTACCGCCCTATTATTACTGATTAGAAACATCAAGAAAACTGTATTTTTTTTTAATGTCAAATGGCATCAAGCAGGCATACAGTACATTTGTTGTTAAATGGTTACCGTCGCCTATGGGCAACTGCAACACCATCACTGTTGTGTTGCCAACCTTGAAGAGCGTGTTTCAATCATTTTTTGAAGAGCCCCATGTCATAACCCTGGGGGAACACCGTGCTTGGTAACCCATTCCACAACGTTAGCGTGCGCATAATGAAGCACAAATGAAAAAGCACAAATAAATAATTGTTATTAAAATAAGAACAACTGTAAAAATATTATTATATTATTAAAATTTGGATATATAAGGAAAATTATTTATTTCCAGTGAACTATCCAGTGAACTGTAAAAAAAAGTAATGGATACCGAACCGCGTTGTGCTGACTCCCACACGCGTCATGACCGTTCGGTGACAAGGAATTATCGTGTGAGGCGACCGTCCTTAGAAATGTTACCGAACCTACAATGGACGCCGGAAAGGGATTTTCGAATGATATTCGTTTCACATTATCTATTTTTATCTACCACGACCAGAACGAACGCCTATTATTCCTATGTCAACCTGATTGCTTGTCTTACTTGATTGACGCAGTTTGAAAAATGATTGAAAAAAAATAACCATGATACTGCAATAATTAGCAGATAACTAAAATATAAACTACGTTAGGACTCATAATGCACTAATAAGACCTATATAAAATGTGGTGAGTGCCTTAAGCGCTCCCCTTAGTAGTCCAGTAAAACTGTGGAGGCGTTGCCAGATCAACAGTATAGTCAGTTCGAAAAAAAAAGCACTAATAAGAGATAATATATTATGTTACAACCTCTACACGAGCGTTTTACATATAAACAATGACTCATCGACCGGGGGGCGGACTATAAATAATGTGGTTCTAAAAATATCCCTCCTCAAAGTTTGCCGAATCGTTCGAATAATGATGTCACAATTCCGTATTAAGGAATATATTAGCACGCCACGATACGTTCGAGCTAAGTTTTATTGTAGACATGAAAGCGAATATGAAGAGAAACAAGGACTATGAATACAGCGTTATAAGTAGTAAGTCTGATTATAGTATAGTTGTGTGATAGTGAGTCTGACGATAAATAATTAAATATATAGATAGAATAGATCATAATTAAAGTGTTTTAAGACTTTTTTTCCAACACTTCTTGCTATAGTTACCGCCAGTGTTATGAACTATACAACTATACAATTTTTTTATTTCAATAGCAAAAAAAAGTATTTATTTAGACAGTTCTTAAATGTTTATTTGTTATTTACTTAATTATCCCAGATTATTCAGTGTTTTTATTTTATGCTTATTTATTCTATACTTAATAAATATTTTTTATCGTAAATATTTCAATTTAACTCTACCAACTTGATATTTTATAATATAAATTACAAATGACTCTGTAGCAAACGTCTAACAAAAAGCGAAAGGAACTTCGTTCCGATCGGAGGTTCATAGACCCCTCACGCCTTTTAAATTTAAAGGGTTATGTAATGCATAGAGAAGTGGATATAGTGGATATGTATTAGCTATTATTATATATATAATTGTAGGTGGTAGAGCTACGCTGAAGCTATTACAGCTTTCATCATGAATGGGTCGGCTCGCCCGGGGTAGTACCACCCTCTCACAGAAAGCCGACGTGAAGTAACAGTGCTCTTGCACTGTTGCGTTTCGTTCGGTCAGTGAGAGCGCCGGAGGCCCACATATATTAAAAGGCCGGCAACGCACTTGCGACTCCCCTGGTGCTACTAGTGTCTATGGACGGCGGTGATCACTTACCATCAGGTGACCCACCTGTCCGTTTGCCCCCTATAATATAAAAAAAAAATTAGAGATTATGTAAACGATATGGGGTGCATAAGAAGTGCTTAATTGCTTACCGAGTCGCTCTTGGATGCAGCTGCCGACTCTCGAACGTTTCACGAGTGTCTTGATGTTGGTAACCACTAGATCGTTCAGTCATTTAATACAAAGTTTATTTTGCGTCACGAGATGCGGAAATGGCTTCGTAATGAACCCAAAAGCGGGTTTTTATATAATACATGCATGTAATTTTCCAAGGTAATTAGATAAGTTCAACATTGCCTTCGGTGTGAAAGGGTGACAAATTTTCAACGCTCCATGAAGAAAAAAATATTTGTATTTGAAGGTACATAATATGTGTTTAATCTTTTATAGAAATCTTTTTGAGAGGTTGTTAATAATGCTCTGTAAGTTTTTTCTATAAAAATAAACGGCTCACTTCACTCGTATTTTAGTCGGTACATCTGAATTCGCTTTAAAATATTTCAAAAGCTGTTATTATTCTCAGTAATAATTATATTTCAGTTGAATTTTCCACAATTTCTATTTTAATTTAGCTTCTGCTCGATGAATTTGAATAAGCTTATTTAACATTACGGTACTTACTCAGTTCTTAAGTATATTATGTAGACATAAAAACTATATTTATTCTAAACTAAATTTCCAAGTTAAGGATTTAAAATATCACTTTAAAAGATTTCTTGAAAGTATATTAAATAGGAAAAAACGTGTGCGGTCAGGGGACTCCCGTCTGGAACTAAATTTCTTATGCTTTATTTATAACTCTGAATGTAATTCGATGTGGAGGTTTAGATAGTTTGTATTTGTATATTTTCGTTACGAAACGAAAAAGCGTTATGTGTTTCCGGACCAATACAACCCACACAAGAACCCTTCAAGAAATGAGCCTATTCTTTCCTCAATGGCCGGCAACGCATTTGTGATGCCTCTCGTGTCGCAGGTGTCTATGGCCGGTGGTGATTACTTACCATCAGGTAACCCGTCTGTTCGTTTGCCTCCAACCATATAAACAAAAAGAGAGAAAAAAGTGTCCCCTCCATTCGTCTATCTCTATTTCTCTCCGTGTAATTTATATATTTTCTATTTATAAAAAGTTTAATTTCATATTTTGGGATAAAATATTAATTGGACATAGAATAGTGAATTACTAATTGCGTGAATTGCATTTTCACGCGTTCAGTCTTGAGGTTATACAACCAATAGAACACGATGAATTCAAGCAGAATTTCAATTCTTATAGGTACACACGCACTCGTATACAATAGAAAGATATAGAGATAGAACGACAGAGAGAAAGAAAGTCATGAGTGAATCTTTCTTCTTACGTGACGATTTCAACCTGTCAACTCCTACCGCCAACAGTATTAGGGAACTTCATTCCGAAAAGAAATACAATTTTATGAATTTAAGAAATAATGTAAATAACGCTTTCATTTCCGCATCCGAAGTATTAAGTTATCTTTTATTATGATCAGGACCGTCTTAAAGTCGTAAAACTTTCAAACAACTCTTGGGAAGCATTAAGTATGGCGATAAAATTGTACGGTTATGAAAAAGTTTATTTACTTCATGCATTTTTAATCCCGCGGACGGTATTTTGGTAAAAGTATTCCTAAATTCTTCGAAATTGCTATTCAATTTTAGGATATTAGATTTGATGATTCCTACCGTAGTTGTTAACTCAGTAGTAACTTCTTTTAGTGACGAATAGACGTATTAGGTATTAGTTGGACAAAAATATTTAATGAAACCGCAATGCAAGTGAAACTTTTTATCGGATCGTAGGAATTTAACAGAAAAGTTTCGGAAATGCATTTTAAAAACTGTGCACCATGAGCGCCGCCGTATTGGCCTTTTACTTTACTCATACTTCGCTACCGGCATTAATGCGACATGCGATAGATGGACGAAAAAATTTGAGACCAGGTAAAAAGTTTCACTTTAACATTTCTTCTTTTAACCCGTGCTTTATTGTCATCTGTATGCAGTTCAATTCCACTGCTCTCACCGTGCGGCCTTCCTGCTTGATTTCCCTATTAGACGTTTCTTGGGTCTCCATTTAACCACAAACTTTACAATAGCAGTTCTGTTTATGTGTTATATTTAGCCCACTTCTACTTCAGCTTATATCACTTTCAAATAGAATATAATGGTGAAGGTATGGGGTACGATAATTTTAATGTTAAATCCTTTGTTTACGTATAAAATTCGAAACGAAGATTTCAATGGGTGGGAATATTTTCCCACGCGTCAATGAGTCATCTCTTGTTTTATTTACCCAACGAGTTCTTAATGTATAGAAAGAACTACAAAATGATCGAGATATTTTGTAATAATATCGAAACTCTCAGATAGAGAACTCCTTATCTATATTACGGCAAAATCGAACAAAATCTTCCATTGCTTGTAAACTTATATATATGTAACGCATAATATTCGATTTCTGTTTGTGATATCACCCACTTTGCATAGAAATAGGTTCAAAGGGTACCTACGTTAGAGGCAAGATGCATAAAGCTATGCTCCGCTGGTGTCATAAGCGGAGTTTTGAACTCAAGCGGGCTAAAAAATGTACAGAAAATCCAATATATTCTCTCAGCCCTATTTCAAGTGTAAACTCTAATCATGCAAGCAACATCAACGCTTCTTATTAAATACTTTTTATTCCCGTCTCTTTTTAATTATGATTTTTAAGGGCTCTTTCCACTGAAGATTTTTAAATATTTTCGAAACTTATCAAAAGCCGTTTTTTTCTCGTCATTATATTATTCTCTAGTAAAGTAGCTTGTATACTATTTGAGCAAATCAAATGTAGTGAAAATAAAAACAAAATACTTTATTAAATTTTGGCCCTTTTCGATCTGACAATGAGTGTCAGTCAGAGTCAGAGTGTCATTCCAATAATTGCGTTTATATTATTATTATGGTAATAAAATAATATAGATAATTAAATGTTAGTAAATGAAATATCTTCTGAAAATGTTCTAATGGCGAAAAGGTTTGACCAGCATCTAAAGAAACTTTTATGGGTTAGCTGTATCAAGCGTCTGATCCAGAAGGCGGTTCTACTTGATAAGGCACGCGTCATATAAAAATTCCTCTCCACGTCATAACCATTGACAACTCGTCCAACTTGCTTATTTTGCGGCCACAAATGTACGAGTTATGAAAAAACAAAGTTGATACTATAATATTATGTGTGTTATATTGGATGAATAGAGTTAGTACTTAATATTTTATCGAAGGGTGGCTTAATGTAATACAGAAGTTTTACACTTCTATCGTGTGGTTATGAACATGTAAATGTTTTTGACTCAATAGGACAGTAACTGGTAACAGTATTTTTTTGGTATTAGTGTTAAGTTTTATAACAAAATTCCGAAGCACATTAAAGCAGGTTTTAATATCTAAAGGCTATTTTATAGGGTGGATCAATATACGAACGATGGTGACCTTTGGAAATGACGCTCCTCTCTGTGTATCTACCAAAAACGGATGTCATTATCTATGTATATCACCACAGAAATGTTCTTAAAAATATGTTTGTAATGATCTTAAAATTATGTTTTACTAGCGGCCCGCTGCAGCTTCGCACGGGAATAAAGTATACAGCCTATGTCATTCACTGAAAAAATGATTTAAATCGATCCAGTAGTTTTGATTTATTCATTACTGACCGTGGTCCACACGCTTTAAAATTGAAGTAACCTCAAAAATAACTGTTTTGTTGTAAAACCTAAGGCGTGTAAATAGGCCAGGCGCGGTTTGAACAATTAGTTTTGAATATGATGTTCGTAAGGGCTGAGGCGCATAAACACTTATTAAAGTAAACGAAGACAGCTATTCCTGTTGCGTCGATGAGGCGGGTTTGAGTAATTTCAGAAGCGGTGTGGTGATACTATAATAAGCGTCTATGCACGTTGTATTCCGGCTACAAACGACAATAAACTGACTGTGACTATATTAGTCTTTTTCACCAATTATAAGTGAAAAAACTACAGCGACCTTTCGCTGCAGCAAGCGGCACTTAACATTCCGCATCCCTTTCTAGCGTGGAAACTTAATAGCTGAAACCTTCCTAGGTGCTACTATAGGTGCTGCTATTTCTCTTAAAGTTTGAGCTTAAAACATTACTTACTAACAGGCTTAAACCGTGAATGCCTTATAGCACTACCTTTTTCCCTTCGATTATGCTCACGTTAATATAGGATTAACCCCTATCCCCTCGCTAACAGGATTTTTTTTTCGGGATTAAAAGTCTATGTCTTTTTCCCTTTTACTCCTGACAAGATGTCTGCAAGATATCATGATGACCAGCTAAGTAATTAAGATGTGTAAGCGTAACAAAGAAGCAAGCTCACGTTCGCATTTACAATATTATAGTTAGATTTGTGTTGAATCTCTTATTTATTGTGCGTACAATATCATTTACTAACAATTACAAACTCACAAACGGTATCGACCCATTAAGTCTAAGAGAGTCGCCTCTTTACTTGTGTCCTACTGTTTCTATAATCGGTTATGTTCAGAGGCATTGTTTAACATTATGCCTATGGCTACTTTCCATCATTGTACGGCACGTCACCACCAGGGAATACACCCTCATAAAATGAGACCGAAATGGTAGTGGAGGGTCCGGTTGCAGAGGAGTTTATTTTCGACGAATGCTCCGATTGTGGAATGAGATTCCTGCTGATATTTTTTCAAGAGGATTAAGGTATGGGTTTTTTCATGAGGCAAGTAAAAGGCCTGTTTTAGATTGCAAGCGAGTGGCGGGTGCTCGTGCCGTTGCGTGTAATTCAAATATACGTAGACGCAGTTAGTCTTCACAGTTTTTTTTGTATACTTTATAGGTTAGCGTTTGACCACAAGCTCATTTGATGTTAAATAATGATGTACGCTAAGATGGTTGTCACACTAAGTCTAGAGTGGTACTGGCTATCAAGTGTAGCTGCTGTAATACATCTACAGCTACTTGGCGACAGATTTTCAAATTGAGGGTGATAGATAGCCATGCGGACTAAGAACAAGGCCTACCACCATGCTGTGGTTTCATCACACTGTTTTCCTTTACCGAAAGCTCCGACACAGTTCCTAGGATTCGAACCTACATCCTTCGATGTTGTATCCGAAAACATTACCAACCGAACTATCATCTTTTCAAAATGATGCACTCCAAAAACAGACCAAAAGTTTATTAAAGGGTCGGCAACACGCATGTAGTACTTATGATGTTGCAAGCATCCATAAGCTGCGATGACCGATAGCCATCAAACAGCGCTTATTTGCCACAATCGTGGTGTAAAAAAGAAAAGAAAAAAAATAGTTTCAATTTACAAATTCCATTAATAAAAGGATTATTATTATTATTATGAAATAAGGAAATGGCGGAGCACCTCGGGCGAAAACAAAACACTGAAAAGTTTCAATTATTTAAATTGGGGGGGCGCTAAAACTTGAAAGTGGCGCCTGCGGGTTTACTTCATCGAATAAAGACGGCGATGAACAATTAGTGAAAGCTGCTGAGAGATTTGCTTTAGCAACGATTTGTTTAATTTATTTTGTAACGAATAAATGCGCACGAAAGTTTTTTTTTTCTTTTCTCTGACAATGTTTATAGAAGTTAGATTTATTTTTCATTTTGGGTTCGGACACAATGAAAAAAGAGAAATGCCAATATGATGATATATGGCAATTGGACTATTGTCTAGGGTCCCGAATCTAACTAAGCTAACTATTTATACATTTAGGAATTCGTGAGACTCATATGTGTACCAAGCATGTGTACCTCTCGAACTCAAATATGTATTTCGGATCTGATAACTAAGTTAAACTAAATTAACGCAGTGTTTGAGTAAGGACAAAAACATAAATAAACGTATGTGGAGGTGATCTGTGTTGTCATGTTGGTTGAATCATGGTGTGTCATAATGTGCCATAGTGGTTGAAAGTTTCATTGTCACTGTATCGCGCTTCTCCAACGTGGCTCTGCTCCTTTTATAACGAAAGAAGTTAAGTAGTAGGTAGAGTAGGGTAATTAAATGACACAGTCTGTTGAGTGGGAGGTGTACGAGTTATTTACAGATCCATTGCTATGTGCGTACAGTGGGGCAGGCGCCGTCATATACATGTTTTATTGAACTTGACCATAACACACGCATACGCACACACACACACACACACACATAAATATAAGTCGATACTTAGCTATAGATCTTCCTATATATTATTTTATAATGAAAACACAGTTTCTTTGAGGCTCAATGACGTCAAAGTATGTACGTATTTAATAGTATTGTATTAAACATGCGCATTTACTTACTCCACACGCGGTTTTTAAACTGCACCTATTCTCGACGTGTTATTTTAGTGCCCCTTATTAAAATAACCAGTTGTTACTAACGTCTTCATCCGCGTGGAATGCAGCAAAAAGTTTTTGTTCAATGTAAACCCGCGTGGAATTAGACCCCGCTTCTTAAATTTATTAAAATTGTATTGCGTCGCATGAGACTTAGCAAATTAATAAATTGAAGAAATTGGATTCATCGATGTGATATTTGAGGTAAAACGCAGTCTTTTAAAGGGATATCTAACTTCACAGTTTCGTGAAATGTAATACGTTACTTCGTAAATTATGGATTGTGTACAGGCAGTACTAGATTCCATATTATTTAGGACGCATTAATTTTTAATTTTAATGTAAGTTCGCCCGTGTCCTTTATGTCGTATATTGCTTACTACTCTTAAGCATAAAGTCTGTGCATCTAATTTCAGACCGAAATACTAGAACTTACAATTTTATTACTGAAACAGGTGTGCAGTCGTTGCGCTTTGGCAATCTAAGCCTGCATAAGTTTTTACTGTCATTAATTTTCTTTTATATTTATTAGCGGTTGCACTGTGTGTAGCACGCAATAGCTAAAGTATTTCATTATTAAAATGAACCTGTTGTTAATATGGGTTTCTTCACATAAATTTTGCTCAAAGTAGATTAAATATGAAAATGTATTAAAATCATATTATCTACTACTGATTATATTTTAAAATAAATTTTACTTTTCCTTATCATTGTACACGATAGCTAAACAATTTCATTGTTAAAATGAACCTAGTGTTAATATCACTATTTCACACAAGTTTCATTTTCCGTCACGTTACCGTTGGTTGATACCGCGCACAACTGATGTCGCTGGCATATTAATTTTTGTTGCACAAAGATTTAAAAAAAATCAAAATTCATTAAAATCATATTAATACTTATTATATTTTAAAATAAATTCTACTTTTATATTATGCTAACATTGTCAACGTTTGTGTTGTATATACTTTTTACTAGCTATCTCCCTCTGTCTTCATTGTGCATTTAAAACATGGTAGAGGATTTTTCGAATATAATTTATTTATTAATTTTTATTTTATTTATTTTGCTTTTTTTTCATTTTCACAATACCGCTGGTTAATTGGAAGATAATACTTTGTGGAATTATGTTTGCCGTACACAAAGTAAAAAGTACAATAAAGTATTCACTCATTCATTCATCTATTTTTCTAACTTGGTTAGTTTAGTTTAGCTGAATTAACACATCAAAAATACATGTTTGAGTTCGTGAGGTACACATGCTGGTACATATATGTGGTTCACTGATTACTATATATATACGATTAGCTTAACAAGTTTAGCTAAATAAGATTCGTGTTGATGCATTCAAGTCAACAACTTAAGCAGGTTTAGGTACCCTTTAGCTTTTTGCCAAGCGGCTGAGCATCATCTCGTCCTAATATTCCGATAAAGCTATGAAAGTCCAACAGCGTACAGTCAATACGAAAACAAAGCACTCATCTGTGCTACTATTATAAAGTTGAATAAATTGATGTATTCTGTTTTAACTCGTAAATAACTAGAATTACATTCAGATTAGAAACAATGTTTTTGCATTATATAACCTGTTTATATAGGAAGGTTATACGCAAAGTAACACGATAATATAATATTTAGGAGCGGGGTAATTATCCTACAAATTACGCTAAACGAAACCGCATAAATAGTACAGGTGAGCGGCACGACGCCGCGTGAGCTATTGGGGGCTGAGAGTGTATTGATTGCCTGATAAGAATCTAGCATTACCGTGAAACACCGAACACTGAATACCTATGTCAAAGAAGAACCATATCGAGAGACTTACGTAGTCACAAGGTAAGCTTCATGCTCAACTAAATCGTTCGCTCAAATCTGTTTAAGTCTAAGTAAATGCGTTAATAATTATTCAGTATTTCCAAAAATCGCATATGAAATTACCGGGCAGAACTAACTAGTAAGTTACAAAGTGTAAAGGAGTGTATGTGGAAAATTAAAAGTCATAATTTAAATATTTTAGTTTCATGTTTTTCTATATATAATTTTTGTATTCTTTGTACCTAATTTAGCATTTAACGGGAATCGTGATGATAAGTGATGGACGTGGTGTATGATAATAAGACAACTAAAGGTATTTAATAGTATATTCTCATTATAAAGATGGCAGCAACGTATGTAATCATTAATAATACCCTCTTACCATGACATAGTATCAACAATATGTTTCCCTTCACCAAAAACTGAGCCTCGTTGTAACTTTCAAACGCACAATTATTGACACAGTATTTGAACATGATATTTCTAACTCAATTAACACGATGTCACATCGAATTTTATTAATTTGTAATAACAATCTATAATTAATTTATGAAAGCGTAGTGTTCCTTTGAGGTTCAATCTCATCAAAACTACCGAACGTATCAGCAGAGGACAATGACCATTCAATGAGGAGTTTTACTACTTACTTTGTGGTTCGATTGGTCCTTTGCAATTTTTAAATACTTAACAAAGCAGGAACCTTTATCAAACGTTTACCATGTGAAGGGGCTGATGGGACCGTGTAAATAGGTCCCAACAGGAAGGATGCGATGAAAATAAAAAGGTATAAAAGGATGCGTGAAAAGGAAGAGCGAGAGCGTAGAGCGGTAGGTGGTCTTGCCTATAAATAAATATAATAACAAAGACCCCAAATAAAAGCGTGCACTAACCTGCAAACTCAGCACCTCGTACGGAGCAGCGGCGTCTCAGGATCTCACTCTCAAGAAGAGTGGGAGCGGCGTCGATATGAGTACAAACGGTACCAAGATAATAGCGGTATTTAATGAAAGCGTTTCGACGTCCACTGCGTATTATAGTCTGGTGTTACAGTTCTTTGGAATATAATTTTCTCCAATAAATCTTGCGTAAAGCGAAATATATATAAGCGGTATAATATATATGAGCGGTATCAATTTTTTTTTTTTCTAATAGTAAAGCGAAAACATATATCTGCGGTATATAGCTGCGGTGACATTAATTGTAGTAATTCTAATAGTGACATTTTTTTTTTTCTTTTTTCGTCTAAATGACAGCGTTACAAAAGCGTCTGCATGCTCCGTACTCGATCAATGAGATGCAGGCCAGAAACACATCTCATTATCTGGAGCGCACTCATTATATTTATTTAAGGGCGATCCACCATCATTATGTAAACAAAATATATTCGACTCCTCTTATAATGCTTGTTTTGCGCCCACGCTCGCGTATTCGCCATCCGTTTCCTAGCAGCCGGAGGGATATCCCGTTCCAAAAACACACGTGGCGGCCCACGTGGCAGCATCTCGAGCTTAGGTTTTTTCCTCGTAGTCGAATCCTCGAGCTTACCGCAGACGCCATACAGTGACTCACCGTCATCACATTTCACACGCAACTCTACAGACGTGCACATCCATACACACACACATACACAGCTGGAGGGTTCTTTATTTTTTTCCCCTTAGTTTGGTTAGAATTCGTTTTCGCCAAATTGTCACATTCGAAATATATTTATAAGTTTGTGAGACATGCTTGAATATATATGTCTCATGAACTAATACATGTATGAATAGTTAGCTAGATTGGTTAATTTAGCTTGATGGGCGTATGTTGCAATATACAGCAACAGCTCAAGCCGAGGTCCCACTGGCCCTTGTGCTCGTTGCTCAATCGGATGAGTGCTTTATGCGTTCCCCTTAGTAGTTCGGTGAAGCTGTAAAGGCCACACATATCCAACAGCGTACGCCCCTTAGAATTATATGACGTCTAACATTGCAAATACGTTACTATAACTCTGTGCTAGCTTTTGCCCGCGACTTATCTCTCAGGATAAGTAGGGACAAGGTTATTTCATAAAAAGTCTAATTTAGGATTGTTACTGCGGCGAATAGTGTATTTAATATTGTAGCAATACGTCCGCTGTATCAGGCGTTCCATACTATAACATTTTGGTTATCTGAATTTTCACTACAAAGAATAATTTCACCTACATACAATGTAACAGGATACCGCAAGAACAACAATATTTTATAAACTTCGTCGTATCTAGAGCATACAACATGGTTTATTTCGCTTTATATGTCCCTAAAAAGTTTTAATGCAAGTCTCTCGTCGTGCAAAATACGTTATATTAATTAATAAAGTTAATATTTGTTTTAAACTATTATAAGTTTTTGTACATTCGACGTATATAATACTAGCAGCTGATTTATTCTGAGTTTACATTTTTATAAACTAGGTTTTGCCCGCGGCTTCACTCGCGATAATGTGAGTAGTTAACGACGTAAATACATGACAAATAAACAAACTTACATTCTCGTTTATAGTATTTATTACCATAGACACAATAGGTTATTAATTATAAGTTTTTCTATTATATCATAACCATTCACTAATTGAGCCCGTGGCTTCACATATATATATTTTTTTGTACTATTTACACTGTTGACCTGGCAAGGCCTCTACAGTTTCACCGGACTACATAAAAAATACGTTCGCGACCCTGCCAGGATTCGAACCTGGAATCTTCTGATCCGTAGTCAGACGCGTTATCCATTGCGCCACAGAGCCACTGCACACATATTCAGTATTGTTTGTCTAGTACTTTTTGGCGCTATCAACAGTTGAATTACAGCATAACGGAAAAGTCAAGTATCTATAACGTACCAAATTTCGCGACCATTGGTTCCACTATATAGAAGTGGATGTATAGTGGCGCCATCTCATAACGAGTTACAGTAAAGTAGATGGATACAGTAAACAACTTGTACCCATGAAAAAACATACAAGTTTTATCAACTCTCGTCGTGATTATTTAAAGGGTGTTGACGTTTATCAATCACAAATATGTATACAAAACAATAATCTTTATATATATAATCTATCTATAAAATCTTATGTACGTGTTTTGAACTTCTCCTAAAATGTGTTTGCGTGGGTCCTTGGATTATTTAGCTTCATATCTGGAACTGGTAGGTAACGCTGGGATCTGATTTGAGGATTTTTTTTTTATTTTCAGTGCCAGAAAACGTGTAACGGGCTGGCTACTATCAGCATATATACTCGTATATAAATCGATTGCCGTAGGTATGTAAACACATCACATCATAACGGCTGCACCTGTTTGCCTGATTATGTTTTTTAATTACCAGGGCAAGGTTTGTATTAAAAAAAAACTTTGAAAAAGTCTATGTTAGTATAACATAATGGGTTAAAAATCTTCATACAAAAAGTGTTTGAGTCAGCGAGACGGAAGACAGTAGAAAAAGATCTTCAGAAATATATGGATTGGCCTTCATTTTTCTTCATTACATGGTCGTACTGTAATGGGAAGACTTGGTCTTATTTTCTTCATTAGTAAGCCCATGCGAAACCGGGGCAGGCATCTAGTATCTATATATATGACATAACACTAATATCAAAGGTCCTTCGCCGTTTGAAAGTAATTTGCTTCAAACGTGTAGCCCATACATTACACCTCTTTCGTTCGAAATAATACTTGATCTTCTATACAATAAAAATAAATCCTTATTCCGAAGCATTTCGGTTAAAATTTCTTCACTAAACAAATTTCAAATTATGACATTTTCAAATTATCGACTTTCAACCAGTTTGAAAGGGCTGAGTTTTAAAGTGAATTATTTTAAAAGAGAATTTCCTTTATAAAGAGAAGAGCCAAGATAAAGATGAATTTTAAAGGAACACGTGAAGCGTTCTTTACTTCGTCGGATAACCTTAATATATCGTACAATCTTTAACGTACGTAGCTCAGGCGATTTATAGTTATATAGAAACGTGTAAAAGATGTATATGCAAAATTATTTTCTATCCAAAATATTTTTTTACGTTGTAATTTTTACTATATAGTTATTTTACGAGTAACAAAGAAAAACGTTTTAACATTTTTTTTTATGTTATTGCATTTGCGATTTATTTCGAGTCAATCGAGAAACTAAATTAAACAAAAAATACCTGTTACTTGTATATTAAAAGTTAGTTATAGATGTTGTTCAATTGTTGAAAAATTTATCCATTTCATTTTGTTTCGAATGTCCTAATTACTGAACTACACTCTTCAAAAAAGTCTAAGCAACATGTACTAATTTAAATTTTAGGATGGTTCTTCACATTATAACGTTGTATTTTATTTTTAAAATAATATTTTTAGGGTTTAATGATGTAAAAATAACTGCTGTTGTCTTTATAAGTTATTTTAATAACAGAAATGAACAATATTAGAATATACTGTAGAAACTAAGATACATAAGAAACTAAACTTTTTTTTTACAAAATGAAATTTCTAAAGAAAATGTATTTATTGTGAAAGAATAGAACAATTTAATACAAAGTATGGTCTCCTCTGCTATTCAGAACTTGTCGGCAACGATTATTCATTGAATTAATGAGACTGTTTATGTCATCATGCGGTATTCGCTCCCAATTGAATTGTAGCAAACCCTTCAGCTGTTGAGTTGTTGTCACTCCGTCCAAGTCCTTCAAAACACGTCTCTGGAGCATGTCCCATGCGTGCTCGATGGGGTTGAGATCTGGCGATTGTGCAGGCCAGGGCAATACCCGGATGTTCTCCGTTGCAAAGTATTCACTGGTTCGCCGAGCTGTATGTGAACGCGCATTGTCATGCATTAACCTAAAATCGGAGCCAAAGGTTTGTGCAAATGGATAGACATAAGGTCTGAGAATATCCTCAATGTAATTTTCAGCATTCATGTTTCCATTTACAAAAACGAACTCAGTTCGCCTGTTCTTCATAATACCCGCCCATAACATAACTGTTGAACCGCTGTATGGATGAACTTCCTGAACGCACCTGAGCCTTTCAGTATTTTCGGGCCGACAATACACTCGCACCCTTCTTGTATCAGGCTTAAACCCGAATCGCGACTCTTCGGAAAACATAATTTTATCCCATTGTTCCTGGGTCCATGTTATGCGTTCTCTACACCATCCATATCGACGAACGCGATTCCCGTGACATATCGGTGGGCACCTGATTGGGCGTCGAGCTCGTAGGCCGTACTCATGCAGTCGATTTCGCACAGTTTGAGGACTTACATCAACACCACTTGAAATTTGTAGCCTCAAAGTTGTCTCTCGAGCGGTTAACATCGGCTGGCGTCTTGCAGTCAGTTGTATGTACCGGTCTTGCCGAGTGGTTGTACTCCTTTTACGGCCTGGATGCTGTACAGCGGGTTTTCCTGTATTATTGTAGCGCTGCCAAAGACAACAAATAACACTTCTATGAATGCCAAAATGTCGAGATACCTGAGATTGATTACTTCCCGCTTGCAACATCCCTACAGCTCTTTGCATTTCATCTGCCATCAAATGACGTCGCTTCATGACGTAAAGAATATCTAACAATTCAACTTTGTCGCTAACTTTATTTAAATGGTTGGTAAAATTATAAAATCAAGACTAAACTTAACAATTAAAACGCATTTAAATTCAAATAAATTCGCAGTCATTTGAATTTTATGAAAAAACAAAACATAATCGAATTTTTTTTTACAACCAGCCAGTATGTCATCAATAACAAAAAAGTTTACTTACCTACTACGCACTTTGTTTGAGTAAATATTTAGAAATTAATTAATATAAATGGTAAAATTTGTAATATCACCTATGTTGCTTAGACTTTTTTTATGTGTGTATTTACGACCACACTACCGACATTAGGAGCGAACAAATTACCATAAGTATGTAGATCAGGAGTTACGGGATTGGGAATTAATGGCGTGACGCGAGGTATCTAGACCTGAGACCGGATTGGCCGTCCGACGAAATCCGAGAATTATCGAAATGGGCCGAAGTGTGAATGTCATATCAGCGAGGTACCATGCAGCGCGGTTCAATCACGCGTTTGGCTCCTCACCGAATTTGTTTCGGTTGTTGTTTTTTTTAAGCTTATCTAACTACGTTCACAGCAATTCGTTTTTTTTTTAATTACTGTGTATGAAACTACTTGGACAGCTAGAATAATTATTTGTTGGTATATGGTGATAATAAATTACTGTTTATTTGTGTTTGTATTTTGTAATTGAAATTAAAATGGTAATTAATTGAAATTAAGTAATAAATCAAGTGGAATATTATTGAAATGACAGTAATATCTGACGATTATACCCATTGTTTTAATTTAAAAGATAATATTTAATAATATTTACTACCTTCCCTTTGCTGTGACTAGAATGTTTCTCGAAACATCGGTTGTATTTAAAAGTGATCTTACAGCTAACAAAAGAACAAATATAAAAGTGATAGCGTAAATAAGGCCATGTAAAAGTTCACACAGATATAAAATTATATAATAACATAGAATGACTTGGTAGAAGAATCATTTACCAGAAAAAAAAATTACTGATACGCCGTGTAAAAGAGGTATAATACATCAAAGATTGTGGCGACGCTATTAATTCAGTTGCTATCTCTAATGAGTAATGAGTGTTTTCGATAGGAGGATGATTTTATTAACAGTACATTTAGAGGATATTTATTTCTAGTGGAGCTAGGTTATTAATGGTCTATATACGTCTACGAAAGACGATTTACACAGCGTTAAGACATTTTTTTTCATGGCTATATAACCCAACTCGGGAGCGACAGCCTCGTCCACAGGATCGGCAAGTCCATGTCGAGTCTGGGGCCGATTGGTCATTTCGTGATGACAAGTGACGTTTTATACGTTTATTTCGAAGTATATTGAACCAGGTCTTATCATGGGTCGCGACGCCTTCCTGAATGCACCGCTTCCACTTGTTTCTATCCTGAGCGAGTTCCTGCCAGCCTTCACAGTTAATGCCAAAAGAGGTCATATCTCGTTTGGTGGAGCTAGTAAGCACTCATAAATTAATGTTGTTTGGTAATTCCGCGTACTCTACTATACAGTTAGTGATTAAAGTCAAAAATACTTTATTCAGTTTGGGTCCTGAGAAGGCGCTTATGGATGACTGATATGTAAGAGATACGATATATCAGCGATTCGTCTACATTCGTGTAGAGGAAGAAGATGATGACGTTTTATAAGTGCTTTTTTAGGACCTACATTAAATAAAGTAATACGGAGTTTGCTACTTTTTTATACTTTATAGGTTAAAGTTTCACAGTCTCATCTGATGGTAAATGATAAGTGAAAATGGTAGTCACGCTAAACCTGGTTTTCAAGTGCAGCTGCCGAAACACACCAACAGGCCAAGTTGCTAAGTGTAAGTAAGTAGTTAAGTGCCATGTTAAGCGGGTTTTGGTGTCAAAGGGTTATTATAGAGTGGATCAATATGTGAACGATGGTGATGTCTGGAATTGACCCCTCTCTGTGCATCCACTAAAATCGATTGTAATATCGAATGTATAATGAGTTTTAATTATATAAGTATATGTTAAAAAGATAAACCCGATCGAGTTTCTTGCCGGTTCTTCTCGATGACTGGGATGTATCCCGAACCGGTGGTAGTTTTGACGTTCATAAGCGCCTTCTTAGGGCCTAAATTGAATAAAGTATTTTTGATTTTGTTTTTGATTTAGGTGCTTGGCGACAGATTTTCAACTGAGGGTGGTAACTAGCCAAGTGGACCTAGAAAAAGCCTTACCCCCATGCTATGACTTCATTACGATGTTTTCCTTCACCGAAAGCTTCGACTCGCTTGCTAGGATTTTACCCTACGTCGTGACGTTCGACGTTGTGACCGAACACACTACTGAACTGAGCCATAATCGCTTCAATCCATTCCGACGACCCTTCTTATCAGAAAATAGACGACTATGTAATCTACTCGAATATGACATAGTAACATGTAGTTTCATAATTCCCCGTCCACTGTTCAATCATACAACATTTCGCCTAAGATACTATTACCCATCGATTTATTATGCAAAATGTATGAGACCCGCGGGAGTTAATATCGCCAACTTACTTCCAAACTGAAGCATGACTCTGAACTTCATATTCCCAAATCTATATCTTCGCTTGATAACGATAAAGGGGCCCGTTTAATGGTTAATTTACCCTATTTTTTTTTGGCAACCAATCTTCTTGTGAATTATTATTGTCGAGTCGGTAATGATATTACACGTTTATAACCCACTCTCCCCCCCGGGAGGGTGGTGTATCCATAATGGATTTCCCCACGTTAAAAAAAAAAAAAAAAAAAGGGGTTAATTTAAGAAGTTGATAGGTTTTTCTATGTTGGTACTATGTAAGTGTTTTTTTTTTCAATGGAGAAGTTTTTTATACCATACATTTTATCACAACTCGCTACTAGTTAGCGTAAAGCTATATTTTATTACTATTCAGTTTTATACGGTATCAGCTTTTGCGCGCGGTTTCACTCGCGTTTATGTATATTTAATCTATCCCTGGGAAACGGTACTTTTTTCAGGGTGGTAAAAAGTAGAAAGTTTTCAAATGTTCCTTTAGTGAAACAGATAATGTTTTAGTAACATCTCGACAGTGGCCCTGTGGCGCAATGGATAACGCGTCTGACTACGGATCAGAAGATTCCAGGTTCGAATCCTGGCAGGGTCGCGAATGTATGTTTTGTATTTTTGTTTAATATTACAGTTTTTGCAACGTTTTAATATATGACACTGATAATAAGATGAACATTTTTTTTTAAATATGAAAACCAAAATTTCGCGGAGTGTTTTTGGTGGGATCTTTGTCTGTCAGGTAGTAGTGGACTTTTGTTGTGTGATTAGACTGGAAGTATTAGTATTTTACGTAATATAGTTAGGTTATTGTTCACAAGCGAAGTGGACGGGTAATAAATACCATGGAGCAAAAATTCTGAGATGCCATAAAAACTCCATGGAAAGTTTTAACAAAGCGGCCACTATTTTGTTAGAGCATTGAAGTTGTCGTGATAACTTGTAATATTATTCCATACTCGACAATGGCAGTAATAATCTAGAAGATTGAAGACATTACGATAGAAGTGAAGTGAGTTGGTAATTAATTACAATACACTCTAGCTCGCATTGCAACCTATACTATATGTAAGAGGAATGGAGCCGAAACTATATGGAACTAATGCCCAACACTCAAGCACTTCATATGTTTTACAAAACACATGCGAGTATTATAATAAGTAAATATTCAAAAATTCATTTTGAGAGCATATTTAAAATGGCGGGTGGATTTCTGTTGTCGCGCGCATATCTGTGATTGACATAACCGTGCGCGAAGATGTAAAAACAGGCACTGACAAAGCCGCCAAACAGCCTTATATTTAAAAAAAAATAAAGTGTAATCTTTTGTATTTACAACACGAATTGATGCTAATTTGTTACATAAATGTATTAATGATAGTATATTATTTAATAAAACGATTTTTTTTATGTACCATAATTGAAATAACACAGTTTATTTGTTCATTCGTCTACTCTTTAGATATACAAACTTTTTGTTGAGATGAAAAAAAAACAAAGTAAAAAGCAAGCGTGTTTTGGAAGTTGGTTTATGAACCTAAAAGGATACAAAAAGAGCCACATTAATGGTATGTTTATGGAAATATATTATTTCAAATATGAATAGACAGAGACGTTATTCGAAATACCTATACTATAATCAAATGAATATTATTTTAATTTCGGGTCCAAAAAGTTAAAATATATTTATGAGAATGTTCGGTTATTTAACCCTTTATCTTTGACATTACATTATTTAAGGTCCACGATTTTTTTTGACAAATAAATGTGTCAACATATTTTTACAACAATCAATTAAAATTCAAATAAAAAGGATATTATTGTTACAAAAACAAAAAAAAAACAAAGCAAAAAGTTTGAAAAATATTATTCCCGTGTCACTTAAATTTGTGTGGACTTATTTGGTTTGGTAAGGTTCTCGACGCAGTAACAATGAACAAGCAGTTAAAGGGTACGAGAGTACAGAAAATAAAAAAGCCATTGAATATAAATAAATAAGATAATCAGATGCTTTTCACATCTCTCTTCCAAAAATTTAAAACTCATATGAAGAGACAACTATTAGCCATTTAGGACAGTACTGCGACCGTGACATTGAGCAATATTTGAACCATATCTACAAATGAATATGTATATGTAAAGATTAGTGGACTGTAAGTATGTTGTGCCATGATGTTCGTATGTGAGAATATTTGTTTTATTCGAACACACGACATTTTTGTAGTACGTGTTATAACGACTTAATAATATTTTTACAGCCGTCGGTACATTAAATGCCGTTTGCATCAGAACAAAGCTTAATCTGAACTAGTACAGACAAAAATCAAATAGACTCACTATCACAAAATTACACTACAGTCATACTTGCACCTTATAATGTTATAGTCGCATTCCGTTTGAAGATCTCTTCCTGTTATCTCTCTTCGTATTAGCTGTGACGCCATAATATTTAGAACAGAACTCATACGTACTGCGGCGCGATTATATACCTTTCAATAAAGGAGGGTGGAAGACTATGTAAGAATGACGTCATTATTCGAACCATTCGACACAGTTTAAGCGGATTGCTTTTAGAACCTCGTTCTTTTTGGTTCCAATGGTCAATGATTAATTTGTTTATTTGTATCAACGATGTCGCATACATCATGTAATATTATATATAGTATATACTCGTACATTTACAACAAAATGTTATTATAGGTTGGACCAACATGTGAATGGTGGTGTTGCGTGGAATTGACACCTCTTTCTCTGTGCATCCACTAAAACAATTGCCACTTTAATGTGGGTTAAATATATGTATGTTAAAAAAGATGAACCTGATCCAGTTTCTTGACGGTTCTTCTCGATGACTGGGTTTTGCTTACTAACCCGGGGGTAGGTTTGACCCTTATAAGCGTCTTCTTAGGGCGTAAAATGAATAAAATATTTTTGATATAAAAAAGCCATGCAAATTGTAAATCTTAAAAATGGGTATAATTCTCAAATTTAAATGTTGTAATACGGTGAATCTGTAGAGGCCTTCGGGTCAATAGTGTATTAAGTTCGAATAAAAAACAAATTTAGATGTCAGAACACACTGATAGTTATTTGCAAATGATATTAACAATTTTAAATACATAAAAATATTAAAAAAAATACTATATCATAAGGTTATACGCCAACCCGCATTGCAGAATACAGCGCACCACAAAGCTATGTTCTAAACATCCCAACTTTGTGTACTAAAATCATGAAAAATTGCTCCGATCTGAATAAAAATTCAACTTTACATGAATACTTCAATAATATATACCATTCCCCGCGCGTTCATAATTTACTCCACGTATTTACGAAAAGTTTTCCAGAAAAGAAATGCAGCAGAGGATAATCGAGTGGACCAGATAACTCTTCAACAGTAAACTTATCAAGCGAGATTAAGGCGGCGAATTCTCAACCGAACAAACACTATTGTTATTTACTTCGCAGCTTATTTTATCTTTGTGATAGGTTATTCCCAATGTATTATCTGTATCAGTTTTGCACGTTATTTTGAAATACTTGTTATAAATTTTCGCAGATGGTACTTTATGTTTTGTTGTGAAACAGACCGCCACCGCGTGACTTAGTATTGCTATTTCATAAGAACTACATGTATTATCTGATGGGTTGTGTTTATTATTATTGGCTTTTTAAGGCTAAGATTTGACCTATCTTTGGGGACCAGTAATTTTTCTAGATTAATGTATCTTATATAATGTAGCATAACAAACACATAGACTCACATGCGAATTAATAATAATATTAATATGGATTTTGTCATTACCATTAAGAGTTCTACAGCTTTTTTGCTGATCAACGTCTGTTTTTGATCACTATTGCTTAGTGTCTAAGAAAAAGTTTAATAATAATCACAAGTAATCACATAACCTACATGATATCCTGAAAAGATCTCTATCGGCTGGTGAAAGTCTTGTTAAAATCTGATCAGCCATTTCGGGGATTCAGTTGAAATACTTCAACCTTATTTATGTATTTTATATGTGCAAATATAGTATTAATTTCTAAGTATGGAAAGGTGATAAATTCCTAATTTTGGACTAATTATACGACAATAAAAACAGTACAGTACCTTTCTCTTCTCTTCTGTGAGTTGTGATCTTCTTTATTTCGTAGCTATTGACGAAGTTTAGTATTCTAAACAACAAAGTTGGAATTAGTTTTTTCTTTATACCATTGACGAAACCGATCCTTTACTTATAAGGTTCTATTCGTCATACTTCACAATTCTTATAATATACTAAATACAGTGTTTACCATTCAAAATTAGTTTAACTGAAATATGTATAATAGAGATAACAATCGCAATAACAATGGTCATAGTAATGACGATGAAAATTAGTTTGATGGCGACAGCGACGTTAGAATCGTGAGATATAAACTCTAAATAAAGGCTTCGATTTGTTAACAGTATGTAAAAGTTACTGTTCCAATTTTTTTTTTTTTTTAGAACACTAAAGCTCTTTAATCACATTAAAACAAAAGAAAATCGTTTGCCAAAGAAGAATAAGGTACTGAACTATTTTGTGTTCGCGTATTTATATATATAAATTTATTTAGTACGAGGATAAGTATGTTAAAATATTCTCATTAATTTGTTTAAATATCATAACATGTCCCATTAACACCAGCAGTGTTATAAAATTTTTCAACATCTTCTTACCCTAAATCCACCTCAGCAGGGTCGGTATAACATGTTTTCCTTTTCTACTCTCCCCTGTCAGAAGTCCTCTCACTATTCACCATTTTTATACACATATCATTTTTCAAACAATCTCTTCATACCTTTTTCGGTCTTCCTCTATTCCTATATCCGTCTGCCTTCGTAGTTAAAACTAATCTAGTTACATGGTTTTCATCTCTCCTCGTGACATGCCCATGCCATGCTAACCTAATTACTGCTCATGTCCTCTGTTAGTGGTGATATTGTCAAATTTCCACTGATATACTTATTCGTAATCTTATCGATTCTAGTAAAAACCATACATCCCACTTAACATCCTTTTTTTTTATTTTTTTCGAACTGACATACTCTGTTGACCCTGGGGCCTCTACAGATTGACCGGACCACTAAGGAGAGCGCTTATGACACTCACCCGAACACTTAACATTCACATCTCTGCCACGTGCAGTTTTCTTTCATCTGACTCTTTCAAAATCATTATCAACTGACAAACTAACTAAATATGTGTATTTAAATTACCCAAGTCTACAGTGTTATCTTTAATGTATGTACAACATTATGTCCCTTAATAACGTAATACCTAAATAAACAATTTAAAAAATCACAACTAACCTAATATAGAAGCACTACCGACCAAGCAATTTATTCAAGCAGTTTAAACTCGAATTCACTAAAAACGACGTTCGGCATTGCAGTACCGATTCGATGCAAACGTGAGATGAATCTTTAAGACACCCATCCACCTGAGAATTCAGTGTAATTTTTCATCTCTGCTCATTGTAAAGATGTGTACTATATTTAATTCTATACAAACTAGTATCAAAACGAGATTAATATTGTAGATATGTTTGCAAGAGGTAATCTCTCAAACTACTGATCCGGTTTGGTCATTTTTTTTTATACATTATAGGTTAGTGTTTGACCACAATCTCATCTGATGTTAAATGATGATGTGGTCTAAGATGGTAGTCGCACTAAACCCACAGGGATACTGGCTCTCAAGTGCAGCTGCCGGAACACACCGACAGGTGCTTGGCGACAGATTTTCAACTTGAGGGCGGTAGCTATCCAGGCGGACCTAGAAAAAGCCCTACCACCATGATATGGCATCATCACGATGTTTTCCTGCATCGAAAGCTCCGACTCAGTTGCTACGATTCGAACCTACGTCCTTGGACGCTGAGTCCGAATGCACTACCAGCTGAGCCATCATCGCTCTAAGGATTTCACTGATAAGGAAATATTTTCTCTTATAAAATTAATATTTTTTCGTTCTTATTATTTTGAAATTTGGTAGGGTTTTCATAAGCCAGCCTGGCTAGCTACAACCCTGAAGTAGACAATCTGTCGCCAAGTATGTGTAAGTGTATTCCGGCAGCTGTACTTGGGAGCCAGTCCGTCTAAGCTTAGCGTGTTTGCTATAATTTACCATCGACTGAAATTGTGGTCAAACGCTAACCCTTATAAAGTATATGTATATATATATAAATATATGTCAACATAATAAATAGGACAATCCAAGTGGGCGTTTTCGTCAGAGGACATATTCAGTACGAGTAACAAACAAATGTAAAGAGTCGTAAGGCCGTACTGTCCTCAGCTCGCGCGAACTTCATTCTAGACTCTGTCGAAGCGCTGCCGTCGCAACGCTTGCGCCTCGTTGTCAAAGCATGTTTCCGTACTAATGACCTCTTCGACATATATATAGATATATGTAATATATATATATATATATATATATATCTCGTATTGTATCATATCAATGGTAATTACCGCAAGCAAAGTCGCGGGCTATACATTTTACCAGATAATAAGTACCGTTTCCGAAAGATAGCTCAAGTTTATATTAATGCGAGTAAAGCCACGAACACAAACTAGATTCATTAGTACTCAAATATTTATTACAACAAACAAACAGACGATATTTATAAGTATTTAGATATGCTTGCGGTTTTGCTGACGTCACAGTAAGCTTGTCCTATCCCCTGAGAACAGTACGCTTTTCTAGATTAAAGAACTCTATTATCGTTCCTATACTATTATACCCCTATACCCTTGACAAGGTATATGTAAAATTTCGGAACCTTGGGTTGAGTAGTTAAGATGTAAAAGCATAACAAGCAAACACATATTCGCATTTCGAATGTCTGTAAGAGTAGAAAATTTACCAAAAGCATTATATTTTGAGGAGTCGGAGACATATATTTGTAGTTAATGACGTGAACGCCCGTCCGATGCAAATGTCCGATTGGTCGAATAAGCAATGAGTACAATCGATTATCGCGTTATAAACGACCGCGGTGTTTTAAATACATGATTGACGTATTGATTCGATTTTATCTGTTGGTTCAACCGATAACTGATTTATGACAGTGTCTACGACATAAATACTGTTCGGAATACGTGAAAATGTAAGAGTACTTTATCTCCTATGGTTGAATATATTTTATTTTTTATTTTAAAGCGAATTTAATTTATTTATGAACATTATAGAACTATAGTACCGTCGCAGGATATGTTGATGAAATTATTCAAACCGTATAATTGACTACCTACCATTAATTATAACCATTGACCTACTATACTATTGACTAATTACTATTAGCTTCTACCTTTTCTTTTGCTCTTGTTTTGTTCGCGGCTTCATGTTCATGTCATCCCGGCGTCATGTATCCCTCCGGGACAGTAGTACATTTTTTCACGATAAATGATACCCTATTTTTTATAACACTGACAGCGTATGTGTTAAATATAATGACGAGCATTTAAGTATTTAATACATTAAAGCGTAACAAAGAAACAAACTAACTACCAAAAGAAGACGTAATAGCGGCCAAACAATTCCAAGCGGAAGTGCAATGTAACATCCACGCTAATTTTTATTCATGGAATTCTGCAAAGTAACGCTTTGCTTAATAAAAACCTAACTAACATTCCCATTTATAATATTAGTTAAAACAGTACTTTTGCGTCAATACTTATTTTAGGCTTAATCTATCTTATATATTATCTTTATAACCTACGTCAGTATTGAAATATACAAATTTTTATTAAAACAATTATTATTGTAATCCATCTCCTGCTATGGTATCCAGCGATACCAATATGGCGACGCTGTCGCTTTAAATGTATGTGACAAATAACAAAAACCCGCCCGAAAACTCTTTCTTTAAACTTCATCAGTTCATTCATATACCATATATATAATGTTATATACGTTAACCATTCGGAAGAAATTCCCTAAAATCTATTACAAAGTTTAATGTAACTAATGGAATATACTTGTCCTTTTGTTCCATAATAAAACATGGAATAAACTTATGAGCAAGCTGAAAATGGATTAGCTAGAGTTACTTTTTGACTTGAGGATATTCTACTTTAATTAAATGCAAGAAAAACTAAATATTTCTTCTGCTTTAGTAAAACAGGAAAAACACGGCCATACGCAGTCTTTAATATAATAGCACATACACCTACCCATGGAACAGAGTTAAATTTGTTAAGAATTGTAATTGCTAAGAATTGTAGTTGCCTATAGATTATATCAAATACCTTGGAGTTACCGTTGACAACTTGCTACATTGGGGTTTTCACATTTCTAGCTTAGCTAACCGTGTGAGAAAACTAATTTATATTTTGAAAACCCTTCGTACCATTGCTGACGCTAGAACAATGAATCAAACTTACTACGCACTTTGGAATAGTATAATTAGTTACTGTATATGCGCCTGGGGAGGTGCCACTAAAAATAAAATGTTTGAATTAGCATATGCGCAACGGACAGTCCTTAAAGTGATGATTTTTTTACCTTTTTGTTATTCCACAGATGACCTTTATAGCTTCTGTAAAATTTTACCAGTTAGAAAAATTTTTGTTCACATTGTGTTAAAAAAAATATCACAAAGTTGTCCCTTACCTACAATATAAAAATAAATGGCTTCAAAACTACGCTATTCCAAACTTAAGATATACTTTTGCGTGTAGCTACCTCGATTTCATTGCGCCCACATTATACAATAATGTTGAGAAAAAGTTAAATATTAAAAAATTAAGTGACGAAAAGGTTAAGCATAAAATCTTACATTGGTTGGAAGAATATGACTACGACAGTCTGGAGAATCTTTTACTAAACTTTAAGCAGGGTTCACACCAATGACATTGTCAAAATTAGCGTGTTAGTTTAAGTCTGTAATCTAATCACAAGTCCGAGTTAGGTTGAAATACTACATAAAAAATATGAAACACATACTCATTCTCCTACTTAGAAACTCAATAGCACACATACTATGATTATTCTAGATTATTAGTATAAATTTATTATTATACCGACAGACTCGAAAAGCAACTTTGTTATATAATATTTATAGATCTTATAGATTTATGAGTGTCTTCAAGATATGGTATTAATTTTCACTTCCAAAAAGCATAACAAAAAGGAGTATAATATGAAAAAGTTCATACAGTTATAGATCAATTATTTCCCAAGACTTGATAGTCTAGTAGGGTGTTTAGTTAAACGGGATGTTTAAAAACCCAAGTAAAGTAAATTAGTAAACAAAAATTATTCAGCCCACATACATGAGAAGCACCGTGCACAGCACAATAAATATATGCAAATGAAAGTGTACCAGTTTGTCACAACGGCGCGGTGCAACAACCGCACTACGTAATAGCCTGAAATCATTTAATTCGAATGACCGATCTGTCGAATATAGGTACAATAATCAAATCGTGACAATCGATAATTCATTTTTAACTATATTCATAGTTTTATTATCTGTGCTATTTTAGTATTTGTTTATTCTCATACGTATATACATTTTCATGGTGATATTTAATACCTGACATATCAGTTTTCGATTAATATTATGTTTAATAACCTTCCTAAATAAGTAGTACTTAGTTCTTTTATTTAATTTTGTAACGCAAGTATTTCTATTTACTGACGGTGTGCAAGAAGTTATACCACCGTTGTAGCTATAGAGAGACGAAATGAAGGTATAGATAGAGGTAGGTAAAGACACAAAATAATTACAATATTAGTCACAGGTACTCAACCTTTTTTTAATACAATCATATACACAACCGATCGCTGGATTATTTAAAAATATTGATAAAACTCAAAATTATTTAAGTAAAGTTTCTCTGCGTGATCCGCACATAAAACAAAATCATCGAGATAGCTCTCAGATCTTATTGACTTACATAAGTGGCAGTGGACGTGGCACATTTCTTATAGAACTAATCACCGATAAAGCTGAAGAGTTCTCAAATGGTGACTACGTAAGAGAATTCGAAACATGAGTAGTCGTTCCATAAAGTGAAGCCGTTATCTGGTAAAAGTTACTAAAACCACGCAAGACTGATCCTTGTGACGATTTTTGAAGGAGGCAAGTCTAGCAATGGACCTTTTTTGTCTGAATGGTTGGACGAATGATGATGTTTTTATTACATTTATTTTTGTAGGTGGTAGAGCTACGCTGAAGCTATTACTATTTTCAGCATGAATGGGTCGGCTCGCCCGGGGTAGTACCACCCTCTCACAGAAAACCGACGTGAAGTAACAGTGCTTGCACTGTTGCGTTTCGTTCGGACAGTGAGAGCGCTGGAGGCCCACATATTTAAAAGGCCGGCAACGCACTTTCGACTCCCCTGGTGTTGCTAGTGTCTATGGACGGCGGTGATCACTTACCATCAGGTGACCCACCTATTCGTTTGCCCCCTATAATATAAAAACAAAAAACATAAAGACTTATACTTTGAGTAACTATTTCTCTATATTTTATAGGTTTTAACGTTTGGCCACAATCTCTCCTTATATTAAATGACATTGTAGTTGAAGATGACAAATACGCTAAGCCTAGAGGATGAATTGGCTCTCACTTGAACCTACCTGAACACACCTATAGCTGTTAAACGGTGACATATTTTCAACTTGAAAATGGCAGCTAGTCATGTGAGCTCAGAAAAAGCTCCACTACCATGCTATAATTTAATAACTACGTTTTCTATCACGGAAAGATCCGACTCATTCGTAAGGATTGGAACTGTAGTCGAACGACTGGAGCTGACTCAATAGCCGTTGTTGCGTTGAGCGATGTATATGAAGCTTTAGTAAAGCGTTGCTCGAATATGGAATATTTAAATTGATAAGTAAAGAAAATTATTATATTCTTTAAAATGCTTTCCCTGCCTTCGTTGGTATCTCCCCTCATTAACTCAGTCTAAATCTCAGTCTCGTAAAATATTTAACAATCACGTAGTTGTGACACAGTAAGCTTTTTACTTCGCCTTTTCGCCGCATTGCGGTTACATTTGTCCAGAATTTTAGAGTTTACGTACCACGGATTACGCTTTCTCGTTACGCACTCGACTCTTTAGGGAATTCAAGTAATTTTGTTATTTGCTTATTAACATAATATGTATGATGAAACAATAAACATAAATAAAAATCAATTTTGAAATGTATGTAAGAACATCACTTTAATATGGTGCAGTTGATTAACTAATTCTATCATAACATTTCAAAATCACCTAAGTCCAATTATAATCGTACATCAGTTTTTTAATTTTATTAGCATATTCAAAATGTTTATACCCGTAAAATTTGAAGACCATAAAAAGTAATTAAGAATCTTATGAACGGTACAATTTGGACTTCGACCACGGTGTATAAAAACAGAAAAACTTAAAAAAAAATAAACATTTACATGATCAATTAAAATTTGATTTCAATAATTTTCAAATTAATACGACACAATTCTTGTATTTGTCTAATTGTCAAGACAAGATTTGTATGAAAGAAAATATATAAAAAAAAACGTCGTTAAAAATTAGTAAGATTAAAAAAGTAACCAGCCGTAATAATAGACAGAGAAACAAGTAAACTCAGCGAAACAGGTCATTGGTCTGACAAAAATGACATTTATTAGTTTAGGACTTCCTTTCAGACGAGGTTCGTTGCCAACGAGAAATAAAATTCCCCAGGGCGAAACGTGTCAATAAAATGTCAAATTCTGTAAGCACTTGGTATTTAGCTAGGCTCTAGGGAATTATCAACGCCAACTTAAAAGAGATCTTGATAATTTTTATAAAAGGCGACGTGGTGACCGAAATATACTACGATTTTTATTTTACTCCCAAAATAACTTTTCATACGATTTATCGTAATTGATTTCATTAATTATATTCTTGCTAGTGCCTGTCTTGCTAATGAAGTTTGACAGTCATCTCCTTTTATATTTTATTCAAGAGCTTTTCACAGTAATCGTATCAACGTCACACTAATCTCTATATATATGTATGTAACAGCATCACTTCACACAGCAGCACCCACTTGACTAATGCTCGGTTTCTGAAATATTTTTCATTTTTTGTTGTATGTCAGGGCAAGGTTTGTATGAAAAAAATATTTGAATAAACTTGGGTTCAAAAATATACATATAAGAAAGTGAGAGAGTGAGTGAGAAAGAAGATAGACAGTTTGACGTTCTATTGTTTAGTTGTCATGTTATTTCATTAAAGGCTATTTCTTACTGGGTGGACAAATATATGAACGATGGTGACGTCTGGAAATGACGCCCTCTCTGTGCATTCACTAAAACCGAATGTATTTTTTTGTATCTATGTTTATGTGTTTTAAAAATATGAGCTATAATGTGTTTGATGGAAAGATAAACCAGATCGAGTTTCTTACCGGTTCTTCTCGATGACTGGGTTGTTTTCCGAACCGGTGGTAATTTTGACGTTCCTAAGCGCCCTCTCAGGGCCTAAACTGAATAAAGTATTTATGATTTTGATTACATGGTCATACTATGAAGAAAAGATATGTTCTCCTTTGTCAATATATCCATGTGAGCAGCGAATAATTAATGAAGTATACCGTTAAAAATAAAAAGGTATCTAGAAATACAAATTGTAGAAATATCGAAAACTCTGTAGCCTACATCTTCAGTGAAGTATGTACCATTTTTACACCATTACCACGGTAACAATGACTTGTAAATAATGTTCAGTAGACGAAAGAATACTGACCTACAATATTTTAACGACGAGACATCCGCGCTTATTTAATATACAGTATCTTTTCTCACATTAATGGATTTTAAAGAAGTATATGGTGGTTTTCACGTAGAAAGGTAAAAGTATCTTGATGTTATTCTAAGTGTCTGTACTCTAAATTACAAACAAATAGTTGTTCATAAACAATTTTTATCATCTATGTATAAAAAATAATAACTGACTGACTGACATATCAACGCACAGGCCATATAACTGGATCTAGAACCGGTAAATACTGGTATGTACCCACATACATCTTTTGCACTGTCAAATTCATCATTTTTCTGTCGGTCACTCATTTATTCATTTAAATTTTTTATACATAAGTATAAAATAAAGAGTCAAAAATAATTACTCCTCAAACGCGTGCAAAGACGAGGGAAATCGCTAGTATATCTATACTACGAAAGACATATAAAACTATTAAAAGTTGATTAACTGGAGGCCGTAAAAACCAGTAGTGAAATTTATCGACATAAACTAAAATTTTTATAAGTAATTAAGTCTAACTATAATATCGCGTCGGAATTGAATATTAAAATTGAATTTACGCTTTCGCGAGTATGCGAAAGTTTTCGCACTCGAAGCGAAATACAATAAATCGACGAGCGAATGAGTTCGACCAGGTTTCGATATATTTAGATTGGGAGCGGAGCGCGCTCACTGCTTGCCTGTCAACTTAAGTTGTGTGTAGAGTTAAGCATATTTTGATTTGGATATATGCTTTTATTTAAAAAAAAAAATTGGTTGTTTGTAAAGTCGGTTTACGGACGATTATTTTACATGATAACATCATAAGAAAACAAAAATCAAAAATTGAATACTCTTATGAATTGAATTGGATTATTATTACTGAATTACCATTATTTTGTATAATACAGTATGGGGGTAATTGAAAATTACACTTTTTCGATAAATTATGCGTCACAAGCCGAATTCTTAGATCGATCGCGTCTCTCTATCGATTATTCCGCGATCTCGCTTGCACGCTCGCTTCAGGCGGAATGTGACAATGAGTCATGCTTTTTGTACGTGTAGCCGACGTTCTTCGATTTATAAGACGTTATCACGTGAAAGATTAATATCTTTACTATAAATGCAAAAGTAAGTTTGTTCGTTATTACGTTTTTAAGTTTCAACTACTCAATCGGTTTTCATGAAATTTTAAGTACACATTGTCAGGGGTATAGAAAAATTGTATTCAGCAAGAATGTACTGTTTCCTAGGAACAGATGAAATCTACGTTAACGCAAGCAAAGCCGCGAGCAAAAACTAAACTTTATTAAATAACATAATTGCCATTATTATTAATGACTTTTTGCCAGCGTGTTACAATTTGGATGTCCAACTTTTGAAAAAACGATTAATCTTTTAATGCAAAAAATTTAATTACTGCTTGTTTGATAAATATCAACACTAGAATATTTTTCTCTTTGCAATTTTTGCTATTCGAAAAATTTTGTAAGGCCAAAAATAAATGATATAGTGTATTAAGTCAAGGAAAAATATTTCTTCTTATTGAAATTTATATAAAATACAGTGGCGTAAATGATCTTTATCAGTTGCCATGGATTTACTATCGCTTTAACTTGAATCAAATTTTTATAGTTAATTTACTACGCTAGTTTGTGTACATTAAGCAAAAACATAGAGAACCAAACATGCGTGAAATAAACATGTGCTTACGTATCGAAAATTGTGTCATAGAAACGGACAGAATTTTTCGGTAGACCTAATATATAAAACCGAAAAACATCATACTCCTTCTATGTAAACGCTGCAAAAATAAAGGACAACGCCATTACTGTAATTTTAAAAGATCACACTAAGCTTTTTGTAGATTTTATTAGGCATTAATGCGTTCATCTTGCAATTATTTTTTAAATCAACAATTAAGCTATTGAAATAAGAAATAAAAAAAAATTATTAACGTTTATAACACAAAGGTTCTCAAAAGTTAACCATTAATACTGCTGAAATAATTCTTATAACAGTATGAGTCACTTAAAATCCACAAAGACCATAATGATTAATTAAAAAGGTTCACATCCCTGTCTATATTTTAAAAACACTACGAACCATGTACACTCGTATACGCTGAACTTATCGTTCCTGAAGAAACTCGACGCTGTTTCTTGCAGGAGGTCCCCAAGAAAATGTTGTTTAAAACTATTGTCTCTTACGTTCAGAATTAAGCTGAATATGGCTTGAAAGTTTGGGTGACTTGAGAACGGCCGGAAATAAACACTTGCATTCATAACTTTATAATCTTATAGTACTGAGTTTCTATTGCACTTAATGCAGTTTTGAGTATCAACAGATCCCTTTTACCTAAGTTTCTCTTTGAGATTTCTTGATAAATTGTACTTTTCTTGTATAGCAGTCAAGTTATCTATTAAATCAATAAAAAATACTAATCATTTAGAATTTGAAAGAGATTGAGATAAGAAGTAAGTACAGAGAATAGTAAAAATCAGAATTATAAGTCATTTGGTAATTGGAAGGATGCTGGATATACTGCTAATTTTGGTTTCTAAACAAAAGTAAAACCAAAAATTTGATAACGATTTTCACACAACAAAAGAAGATGAAGATCAACTGTAAAGGAATAAAGGGCATGACACATTTAAAACTTACAAGAACAAAAAAAGTTTTATGTACATAAATAGCTAGCACAATAAAAAAATAACAATATTAAAATAGACAGACTTGCAAGTATATAATAAAAATGGCTCATTGACGTAACGGATTGAAACAACAAGAGACAACAAGAGATACGAACAACAAACGGAACAAAAGATAATAGGACACCTTTTGAAGATGGGACAACGCCCTAAGAAGCACGGTGTCTGCAATTTGGGGAGAAAGCTTATAATGGTAAATTATAGAATAGTCTGTGGGTGACCTATACTGGAAAAAAGGACTGCTAAAACCTTTCACATCAAATTGCATTATGTATATTCTGCTTATTATAAAAGGAATTTTAGGTTTGATTTGAAAATTTATATAATATTTATGACAACTTTGCCTATTTTGTGGTCATTATAAACAATATAAATCTGAAGAACTACATATGAAGTATAGATTTCTAAAATTATTTCCTTCGCTTTGTCTTATTTAGATTTGAGTTTTCAAATTTGCAATCCATAATAAGATCGTAGAGCCTAGACATATGAAATCGACTCTCAAGTACAATATTCAGAGCAAACTTATAGGACCTTGTGTTCTACGCATATATATTCAGAGCGATCAAAAAGTTTGGCCAGGAATGTACGATCCCCAATTTGAAAATCTTACCCCAATCACCTATAGATATTTTCAGGCAGATAGATGCATTTGCGTGCTTTTCTAGGTTTAGCGTGTTTGCATCTTAGGGTACATTTAACATGAAGGAAGGTTGTGACCCTACGTTAAACCTCAGAAAGTGTAAAACAAAATATCAACTCTATCAGCAAGTATATAAAATTCCATATCAGACGTAACAACTGGACTATCACGAGGAGCTTGTAAAATAAAGTCCCAAGTAAAAACTCAAACAGAGTGGACATAAAAGCTATATTTCAATTTGTACGCGTACTAACAACAAGAAAGCGCCAGGAAATAGAACAGAACTATTTTCCGGCTGCGTTTTCCTCCACTGCAGTTATTCTAGTGGAAAATTGAAAATTGTGTTCGCTTACATTTCATATAGGTGTGGCACGGTAGAGAGCTTTTTTTTGCATACAACAGTGATGGCATAGTAATAATATTTTTATGTATTAAATAAGTTAAAGCAATTCTAAGTTATTTTAATCTGAATTACAGACATATGTGCCTTAAATCAATAATAAAAATTTTTTATCCTTACTCCCTCATTAGTCAGGGCATTAGTAAGGACTAATATAATAAATAGGAATGTAACTTTGTTCACTATGATTTCAAACTTTAAATACTCAACCGATGATCACGATATGTTGCACACTCGTTGTCAGAGATACAGGAAAGGATATAGGATACCTTTCATCCCAAAAAAAAAATGTACAGGGATAGTTCTAAACTACTTAAGCAAATGCATGTAATTTTATAAGAAATCTTAGTCCCAATTTTAGGGGAATATTATGATAATAATTTTGAAATTTCTCATTCACTCTAATTTAGTAATTTAAATCAAAGAATTTTACTAAAAGTATTATTTAAGCTATCTTCTTCTTACCCTTATCCCACATAAGTAGGGTCGGTAGAACATGTTTGTTATGTTGTCATGTATGATTTGGCTTAATTTTTACGATAGGCCGCGCACGTCTGACACCAACCCTCCTTGGGATTCCCTTTTAGTACCACTACATGTGGGGAAAATATGTATCTATTGATTTCTCTTCATTTACTACAATCGCGTGGGCCGCGGAAATGATTATGTTAGTTGTTTCCTTCAAGCAGAGAAAGTTTTGCCCGATATTGGTTCACATGCAAGCTGACATTATGTAGCATTTCTATATAGAGTTACTAATATATTTCATGTGATATAAAATGAGTAACGCCGCCAAAATTATCATTTTTGTCTATAGTAAACAATATCCAAAAGTCGACATCAATTTCAAGAGAAACTCAAAATTTGTAACTCTTTTGATGGTTGGAACATGTCTTTAAATTTTTACACTAAGTAAGTACATCTTTTAATTTTTAAATTTTTTTGCCGATGTCTAGATTTGGTAGGCTATTTATTCGGATTGAGCGGTACTACCGTCTGACTTATAAATGAAGATGTTAAACATGTATGGTTTGCTTGCTATATTGTAATTTTTAAGTAACAAAATACTAGCCAGCTTTAGACTGCATCGTCGAGTTTTTTCGGTATTCACGGTTTCGATGTATAATACACAGTACTTCCAACTATCCATTCTGTTTTGATACTACAGCTCTCTTACAAACATTTCAAGTTATCACTCACTGCTTTTTGTTCATTATAGTCAAGTGCTATAACATAATCCAACGGTGCGGCTTCAGGATTTTTTTATAGCGTAAATTCGGTATCATTCGGAGTATGCATTGTCGAATAAATCACACTTAGTTACAATGAACTATTAGAAAACATAAAATATTAAAATTATAATAGAAAAATAAATCCAAATATTATTTAAGCTATATCAAACACAAATTAAAGATTGTTTTAATTAGGAATTTCAATTCGATGTTCACAGATGGGATGTTCCTCGAATGATAATGATTTTTTCCGAATTCATAAATATTTATCAATTTAAATTGGTAACGCTATCATCCGACGGTGAAGGAAAACATCGCGAGGAAGCCTGAACCTGAGGAATGTTTCTGTAGTAAGCCGTATATGGGAAAATGATAAAACTGTGAATTTATTAGTGTTTCAAATCGCCAATACTGTTACGCTGATATAACCTTAGGAAAAGGCCTTTGTCCCAATTGTGGGTGTCTGGCATTATCATATTATTCGGACACTCATATATCGTTAGAAACTGTAATTGTTGCATCAGTTACATAACTCAATGAGCGACCCGAATAACTGAACTGTGACGTGGCACCTAAAGTCGTTCAAGGCATAAACTGAAGCGTTGGAAGACACAAGCTATCTTACACTCTGACTCCCTTATATTATTACATATCCTTTGCAAGAGTTTCTTTTAATTGTGCGAATAAAACAACTTAAATAAATCAAGATAGCATTAATTAACATAAAGTTATTAAAGTTATAAGACACTACATTTTTTGTAAGTACTAATTGTTCGACAATATGTGTTTCCTTGTCGTGGAGAAACTGAGATAAGCGGTGTGTTTTTTTAATGATTTTTTATGCAATTTAAAATGTATCATTTTTTGCAAAACAAAGTTTTATTTTTCATGCTGGTAGGCATTTTTCTAAGTCTGATTGGCTAGTTACCACTTTCAAGTTGAAAATCTGTCGCCAAGCACATGTTGGTGTGTTCCGACCGCTGTACTTGAGCGCCAGTCGTTAGGCTTAACTTATTTGCCACCGGAGACCACGTCGTAATTTAACGTCATACATTATGAGACGGTGGTCAAACGCAAAAAAAAGACAATATCAATTTGCTATATACTACTAGCATTATGATGGCATAGCTTGATCCAAATCTTCGTATTGAGAATTCTTTAATTACCAGATTATTGTAGAAAATTGATACGGTGGTAGGGTGACCGGATCTGAATCATCTCCAAACATTACCCATGTTTTCTCCACCACGGCCTTATCTTTAATGACGACGTGTGTCATTTAACATCAGAAGAGATTATGGTCAAACGGTAAACTGTATGAAAGGCAACCACTTTTTTAAGTGATAATGTCTTATAAATCAATGAACGTCGGGTGCACGTACAAAAAAGCATGACTAATTGACACGTTGCGCCTGAGTCAAGCGTGCAAGCGAGAGCGCGCAACAAGCGATAGAATGGCGAGTTTAGCCTAAGCGTTCGGCATCTGATGCATCCCTCTCTCTTCTACTCCATCGGTAATTCAGTGATAACAGTACAATTCAATTCATAAATTTTTCATCAATGTTTTCTTATGACGACATCACGTAAAATTATCGTCCGTAAACCGACTTTACACACAAACAATATTTTTTTGCTATATTAATAAAGAAATCAATATATAACAAATAATACCTCTTAATTGTTGTCATAAGCCTTGAGTTTAATGTACAAGCATTACATATATTTGTAATAATTGTCTTGTATTTGAAAGAAAGAAAGAAAAATATTTATTGTCCTAGAGATAAAAGTGTACAAAAAACTTTTCAACATAAAAAATAAATCTATAACAAGAGATCTGGCATCAGCGTACTGCCTCCTGTAAAAATGGCGCTGTTTTTCAGCTAGGCCGAACTAAATAAGTATCCAAAAAATCAAAGAAGAAGAAGGTTTTACCAAAGAACAATGTACACCACAAATTGTAAAAAATGGAACACTCAATGTTACAGTACAAAACGTAACCGAGAGTGCATCGATTACACAACTCGACGAATGATCCAAATAAGTGAACTAGCGAGTCTCGGTATTTAGTACTGTATAAGGAAAAGGCGGTAGCGTTAACTCTTCTTATGTATATATATACTAACTGACTTCTGCTCGCTTCATTGGGCATTAGAAAAAATGGCAAATGGTCATTTGAATCCCAAAAGTATGTAGTCTAGAACCATCTAAAAAACTCCTCATCTAGTAGTCATAGCCTTACGTACGTTCACTAGTTTTGATGTGGTTGTGCCTCAAAATAATTGTGTCCTCATTATGTACTTATAGAGATAAAATAGAAGACTAGGAGATTACACAGCATGTATGGACTTTTTTTTCGAGCTGACTACGCTATTGGCATGACGAACCTTCACAGCTTCAGCGGCCTACATATGCATGGACTACAAAGTTTCACCACACTACAATAAGTAATATAGATTACTGTCTAAAAAAATACTAATAATATTCCTATTTAAATCATCTTAACCATTTGTAGATAAGTCCGAGTAAAGAGCCAGACAGGCAAAAACAGTTAAAATGCACGTCTAAATCTTAGTAAGGTAAAACTAACTATATGCCCATATGAAAAAGGTTCATTTTGATATAAACAATATATACCCTCGTAAATTTTATTTTTTTCTAAGATTATTAGGTCATATAGCCATTAATACGATATTAGTCGGTGAAACTATCTTTTTGTTGGTAAAATTATCTAAGTAGAAGTACTTGTAATAAATTGTTTAGTTATAAACATTTTAAGCCGGCTACAGTATATTACCAAACTAACTGTGACCCCTCGTCTTCGTCTAAGGGGAATTTAGTAAAACATTTTCTTTAGTGTAAAGGTACGCGGTGGTCGCCACGTGTTGGGCCCTATTTTTTATTTCTAAAATAAAAATAACCTTTACTCCTTATACCTTAAAATATCAGCTAACTGCCAGTGACGCTCCAGTCACAATTGGTCCAACTGTTACTGAGATTATCCAGAACAAAACAGACAGATAGACAAAAAATGTAAAAACTGATTTCTTGTTATAAGTAATTCAAAACTCTTACTTTATCATTATAAGCAGACATTTAAATTTTATTTATTTGTATAGATATTTATATTTACTGCTTAATAAACAATTTCAACGGATAATGTTTTTGTTGAAAATTTACGAATATTAACGTACTATAGTTATTATTCATGTTAATCTTAGTGTATATAACAAAAGTAATACATCTACGACTTCGTCTACTTTTAATTGTAATACTAAAATTAATAGAAATAAAGTATAGCTTAGCGCCTCCTGGTGGTCAGTTATAATATAATGTATAGTGCAAAAATACTAAGGTAAAAAATAAACTGGAGTGCGTTATGAATTTTAGAATGTAAATAAATTATTTTTATTATACACTTTATAAGAAACATAACTCTTATTGTTATGGTAGCGAAACACTGAATATGAATACATTTATAGGTATTTGAAACCTAGACACAAATAACAATCATGTTCATAATACAAAAGTCGAATTACAGTCGCGACTTCTGAGTTTATTAGTAAGGCCTACTAATACTGCTCCACGATGTTATTGGAAGAGTTGCATATTTCTTCATAAAAATCTAGTAACTCAGTAAGTAAATAATCTTACATAAATAAAGAGGTCTACCGTTATACGTGTATCACGCAAAACCTACTGGATAGATAACAATTAATTCTTGTTTTGTCTCATTTCTCAGACATTTATTTATTTTGTTATTATTAAATTGTTGTACAGCGATGTATGTAGTGGTGCAGGTAGTGTCGTAGGAATGTTTAGGAGAGAGTAAATAACGGAAAATATTTGTTTTTTCCACTGTAACTCAAATATATTGTTAAGGTAATAAACAACGCAAACGAAACCTAGAAACTAAAAACTAGAAACCTAGTATAACACGTATTTAAAAAAATTAACTAAATTTTCTAAATGCCCCGCTGTCGCTTATACATCGCCCCAAGCACTTGTCGGTTCCACTTCTACCGCAATCGTGGCGCTCTATGAAGAGCGAATCGACTTAATTACTGCACTTCCGATTTCACGGACCGATACCGTTCGTACAGCGATTATTATGTTGATACATACTTTTTTATTGTATTCTGTAATTAATACATACACTTTATACAATTTAATCTAGACTTTTATTATGAAGCGTATGTTAACAAATACATACGATTTGATCCCAACCTCATCTGATGTTTAACACACCTATAGGTCTATACTTAGCATTAGAAATAGCTCTAACACTATTTTAGTGATGATGGCTAATCATGGTTAGCTTGTTCGAACACTGTGTTGATTGATTTTCTTTCTGGAACTTTCTGTGACACGTCTTTCACTTGCGGCAAATAGTATGCAATTTTTCATCAATGTTTTCTTATGACGTTATCACATAATGTTATCGTCCGTAAACCGACTTTACAGACAACCTATTTTTTACATAATTAAGCAATAGAGAACCATGTTGCTACTGTAGCGCCATCCTAATTATGACGGACACATCTACATAGATGGTTCTCCTTACCTCTCTACCTCATCATTTGTTACGCTTCTTAACTGCTTAACCCTCCATCGTGACTTTTGGCATACACATTGTCAGTTGTACAGAAACGGACGTACGGTACCTGTCATACAGAAAAAAAATGTATTGCTCCTGAGGGATAGATCAAATCTACAAATAACACGAGCGAAGACTCGAGCAAAAGTCAGTATGTCATAAATTAATAGATATATACTAGCGGGCCCGGCACACTTTATCCAGCTCTGAGCGAAAAACCCTGTAATCAGGTCGTGGCATCATACACCGGGTCCATTTATGAATTTAAGCCATTATTAAATCCACTTGAACACATACAAAAAAAACATTAAATTCAGTCCAACCGTTTTGGAGGAGTTCAGTCATATACGTACAGAAGAATTAATATGAATATTTTGGCTATTTGTAAATAATATACTTATACTTCATTAGAACATATTAATGTGACCTCAAACCATTTAGTGCCGGCATGATTAATATACTCGTTGTCTATACAATGGAGTTAAGGAAATCGAATAAAAAAAGTAGAAATCTTAGATTCTCACAAGATTCTTTGTCTCACGTTCTCAACGTTCTGTTACAATGATGTTGCAATTCTTATATTGAATTTCAAACGATAAGCGATAATAATGCAAATATAACAAAGTTTATTTTGAAAGTTAATATAGATTTCATTCGAACAACGGTACAATACGGAGTGTCGTTCATATACCTGCAGTTCTAATTTTTAATTACTAGATGTCGTTATTAACAGATTTTGAGAAAAAGTATTGATTATAATTCGTTGTCTTTATGCATCGTAATAATCGTTAGTATATACATAATTCTATTTTTCATCGTGAGGTTTCGGTACTGCAATATTTTAAAGAAATGTATTTATTTAATCCGTTACAATGGAAGGCCGCGTAAAATGAAAAACATCAATTAAGTTAATTTTTATGCCGTTAGATGACGCTATTACAAGATTTAAAAGGAATAATCTAATTTAATTCAGGGCACGATATAATGATTATAAGCTTTAAGAAATTTATATAGGTTTTATTTTTTCCGCTAGAGTGCGTACTACAAGAACGTTTCTTATTCTTTGCATATTCCATACAGTTTACCTTAATTTGTTGGTATGTACAAGTATTCATACGGTTTTCTTCAAACTAGACAAAATACTAAAACAAAGAGACTGATAATTAATCTTTATCTGAACTACAAAACTACTTATTATGTGGTCATACACAGTGTTTCAAAAGACAGTATCGATACAGATAATTATTAATTAAAAAATTATAACTTGATCCGATTACCACTACCTATTATAGCTTTACCTTGTGTTCGTTTTTACACCATTACACTGAATATTAGCATTGAGTTTTTAATGAAATCTTACTTAAGAGCGCACGGAGCATACCGCGATTGGTTACGTTATCGATTTGACAAGGTTAATAGATATTTTTAACTTAAAACAAAAAGTAACTCTCGTAAAGGCCATCCGTAGAATACACCACAATATTCGGGCCAATATTAATATTTGGGCATCACTACGTATTATAAAACAAAGTCGTCCGCCGCGTCCGGCTGGCTGTCTGTCTGTCTGTATGTTCGCGATAAGCTCGAAGACTAATGAACTGATTGTAACGCGGTGGGCACCAATAGATAGATAGATTTAGGTATATAATTTGTCACGGGTTTGTGTAAATTGACTGAAATATAACGATAATTGTTGGACGTGTCGGAAAAAGTCAAGCCGCTTGGGAGCTCTCATCGAAAACGCTGCCTAATTCTTTTGAGATATATCAAAATAATGCATTTATACATCCACAAAAAAGTCTGCGATAGCATACCTATCTTTTAAAGATAGCTTACTATACCTTTTTTTTTTTTTTTTTACGTGGGGAAAATCCGTAACGGATACCCACCCCGTCGGGCAGCGGGGGGTGGGTTATGTCCGAGTCCCACGGACTAAAAACCCCACGGTGCCTCTCACACCTATTTGGCCGGGGAGCAGGAACTGCCAATGGCATTACTTCTGCTCCCCGGCAGGTGTCGGCCCCTCATCAGGGACCCCTCAGGAGGGGGCGGGTGTTAAGCCCCCCCCGACGAACTGTGGGAGTCGCCCGGCACAAGCGCCTCCACCACGCGGGCCTGTGCAGTTTGACGCTGCTCAGGGCGACGGACGTGCCCGCCCGTCCCGTCGCCCACAGGCCCTTTTTACGGCGGCATGAGGTCGTCGCCGACCCGTCGCCGCCGTGTTCGTCGACCGCGGGAGGGGAGCCTGGTGGTCTGCTCCCTCTCCCTCTCCGCCGCCTCCTTCGCGAGCATGACTCGCTCGCAGTACGAGGCGACGGAGATCCACCCGGCCTCGCTCTCGACCATCTTGACGATGACGGTAGGGGGCAAACGAACAGGTGGGTCACCTGATGGTAAGTGATCACCGCCATCCATAGTCACTAGCAACACCAGGGGAGTCGCAAGTGCGTTGCCGGCCTTTTAAATATGTGGGCTTCCGGCGCTCTCACTGGCCGAACGAAACGCAACAGTGCAACCACTGTTACTTCACGTCGGTTTTCTGTGAGAGAGTGGTACTACCCCGGGCGAGCCGACCCATTCATGCTGAAACCAGTAATAGCTTCAGCGTAGCTCTACCACCTACAAACTTCGTAGTCACTTAGTACTTATCTAAAAAAAAACACTATTTAACAGTTATTAAAGTTTTTGTTTTTACTTTATAGGTCAGCGTTTGACCACAATTTTATCTGATGTTAAATGATGATGTGGTATAAGATGGTAGTCACGTTAAATCTACAGGGAGACTGACGCTCAAGTGCAGCTGCCGGAACACACCAACAGGTGCTTGGCGACAGATCTTCAACTTGAGGGTTGTCGTTAGCTAGCCGGACTTAAAAAAAGCTGTATCATCATGCTATGGTTTCATCACGATCTTATCTTTCACCGAAAGCTCCAATTCAGTTCCTAGGATACGAACCTACATCCTTCTTTGCCGTGTCCGAACACGCTATCAACTAAGGCATCATCATCACCTTTATTTTTTTTTCGAACTGACTACTCTGTTAGCCTGGTAAGGCCTCTACAGTTTCACCGGACTACTAAGGGGAGCGCTCAAAGCTCTCACCCTTGGCTTCATCGCTTAAATTACAACTTTTATAAGCTTTACGCATTCAATGATGTGCGTTTCTTGCTGTGGAGGAGAGGGGCAAGCGGTGTGATGCCCATACGTAGTAGAGATTAAATAAACGGATAACTCTGTTTACAAAGAAATTTTGTAGGCAAACTACATTATTGATTTCAATTATTTTTTCCAAACCTAAAGTATACTGTTACGATAATAAGCAACGCAGACGAAGTCACGGGTATCAGCTAGTTTTAAAACAAATATATAGCAGTGAAATTATATTTTTTCATCACTGCTATTTCTTAGGTGATAAATGAAAATCCGCCATATATTCGCGCATGTCGGTCGACCTATTATTACTTTATGCATGGTATTCACGCGTTGAGATATGTACTCGATATGTCTCTACCAACCTGCTTACTGAATATACATTGGCTTATGGTACACGTCTTTGCACCATTATAGCAGCTATTACCTAGCACCCGTTATATTTTTCTACAAACATTTTCTTATAAAATATCATTGCTCGTAGTTGATAAAGAAAGATAGATATCAAATATTTTAGAATGGAAATGTGATTGTCGCTCGACACAAATAGATTTTTTTACAGAACAAGTTAGCTTTTAATCAAGAGAACTCGGTGTGAATCCAAATGGCATACTAACTAGCAAATTGCAAACAAACTTGCGACACATTTTCGTTCAAAATTAACTGAATTTCTCTTTCCGTTTTCAGATAGATTTTTTTTTTTTTTTTTTTTTTTTAATTATTTTCAATATTGAATTTTAAAGTCGAATTAGATGCAAAAGTTGTCGGATTAAACGCCGACAGAAACCTCCTTACTCTTATGCCACCCACGCAAAATCAGCCCAAAATTATTTTCCATTATGTTGTGACATGGGATTGGCTTCACGACCAGACGCTTTTCAAGCCTCCTTGAAACATTCTCGTTAGTGTCTAGCTGATGACAATAAAACGGGCATAGACGTTAACCCTTAAACGCATAATTTCATAAGTTTTACCCATAACTTTATATTGTATGTGTAGTGTCAGACTAGCTTATGTAAAAAAAGAAAACGTAGTTTGTAGGTAATATTATTGGTTTTATTTTACTCGAAAAATTAAGATATATGACAAAACTAAGTTGGAAATAAATGTCTCAATATCACAGTATCTCGCGGCAGGCCCAAAAACCGTTGACTGGACGTTGTTATAGCGGATATGAAGGAGAACGGCCTTAGACAAAAGGATGCCAAAAAACAGACAAAGTAGAAGAAGTTTAGTCGGAAAGCGCACCCTGATACCAAGCCGGGAAAACGCCAAGCACAAGAGGAATGTAGACTGAAGAATAAGCGTATAAATTGCTTTAAAAACAATCCTGATAGTTATTTCTATTTTTAATCAAAAAGTTAAGGAATACATTTTCTTAAACTATGTTAAAAACCAATTCTCTATAATAGCAGTCATATAATATAAACACGACCAGAATTACATCGATCTCAACGTACAATTGTCTCCGTGGAGATAATATAAAGTATATATATTCTGCAGTAGCGTAGTCGTTTCCTTGGAGTCACGAAACCCCTTTACGTAATATTAAGAAGAGATAAAATCGCATTGAATCTGCTATGGGTATTCGATACGGTATTGTAGAACGCATGTAATATCTGAAACAGTCTCCTCTATTCTTATATTTACTGCCGAGGTTCGATAAAATAATTTAGTTTTGTATGTAAAAATCTTATAACATTACATTGTAAACTTTAATCCGAGGTTTTTTCAAATGTACTAAAATTAAGCATACCTTAAGATGGTATATATAGAAATTTATTGAACTTATTAAAAAAAACGTATGTGTGTACTTATGTACCCACGTAAGGAGTGATACTTGTTTAGGTTAAAAAAGATATTAAATACAACTGATAATATTTTAATCGGTTTTAATTAAAACATTATACTTTACTTTAAGAAGCTTTAAAATTAATTTTCTATATATCTGTATACAGGATCAAGTGAGGTACCAAAACGAAGTCAAATAAACTATTTAACAAATAATAATGCAATAATAATAATTTATAATGTAAACAAGCAAAAAGAATACATACCGACAGTTAACCTCAAATGTATAAAACTAAACTATAACCCACTTAAAAAAAATTTAAATATAAAAACTACTTTTATCACAAATACTCACAATCGCTTATCATTCACCACCATATAAAATTTAAAATCACACATCTATATTTATGTATGAATATATTTTTTATTATATATTCACTGATATAAAACATGTGTTGTAGATCCATATATGTATACGAATAAACTAGTATGAATATGGTTATTAGTTCTCACGAAAACTTGACAGGCAATTACCAACCAACTTCATGGTGTCGCTTTTAGATATCAGTGTGCGCGCGCATCGTAAAAATTCACTCTTATCATTTTACCGAAACGCGTTAAAAGACGTATAACTTCAAAAACCCCTTAAATATAGTTAACTAGTTAGTTGCATTGCATCGTATTGTACTAACTAATGTAGGATCCTAAGTATCCAACCGATTTAGATATATGTACTGCTAGCTTATGCTTGTGGCTTCGCTTGCTTTAATGTAGATTTGATTTATCCTCACTTTCGTATTTATAATATTAGTCCTTACTACTACTTACTTAAGTTAGGATCGTAGTGTAATATATGTAAAGATGCTCAATGATTACGAATTGAGGCTTAGAAACATCTACTAGTCGATGGTAAGTGTTAAAAATTAGCTTCCTTGTATTTATGTTAAAAACCTCTTTGTATTTTTGTATTTAAACATCGATATTTTAAAAAGGACATATCCTATGTGAGTGATTCCGAAAAAGGGCGATGAAAGTAAATGCAAAAAAATGTGCAAATCTATTATTTTATTTTATAAGTTTTTTTTTCTAGTCGACCGACTATACGAGTATATACGCACTTGAGACTTACAGTAAGGAAAATATTTCCAATTTTTTTTATTCTTGATAACACTAAGGCCTGTTTCACAGTGCAGGCTGGTGGGTGTAGTGAAATGTACGCCGACGTACATTTGAACAACACGCGCCCGCGTAGATATCCGCCTGCACTCTGAAACAAGCTTAATGCTCGTCAATAACTACTAAAAAATAAAAGAAAATTGGTTGACAAACACGTAGGAAAAAGGTGCTGAACTGTTTTGTCCTTTATATATAAATTAGGAAAAACATTTTATTCATTAAAGTTGTTCCATCAATATCATCAGCCTGCATCATTATCCACTGCATAGGCATAGGCCTCTTTCCGATGGAAGGTATAAGCATAATCACCACGCCATTCTCAGAGAAACTCACAGTCCTATATTTTGCCCAAATTCGGTGTTACTAATATAACATTTCTCAGGGTCACGTTCCCTCACGACGTTTTCCTTCAACGTCGGCCGATAATGTTACCAATTGAAATTAGTAAACCTACGTGAATCCGAAAAATTCGTTCGTATAAGCCGGGGTTCGAAACTACGGATATCGGATTGATATTCCATCGGTCAAACCACTCAACCACCACGACGCGTAAACCAATTATTTTTTTAATAACCTGAGTAACATAAAAATGATTGCTTCCTTGGGAATATACACCCTCAATGGGTTTTGTATAGGCTTTTTATAAAATATACAATTCTGAAGTGCTTCATTTATATATACCTATTTAGTTAGATTTAGCCAGCAATGTAAGCACACGAAAGAATATTTTTGCCACTGCATTAAAATAGATCAACTTTTCTCTCCTTTCATTTGCATGTATTCGAAATAAATTCTCAAAAATTGTGTAAAATCGTATCAAAATCTGTTGCGTACTTTAAGCGATGATAGCTTAGCTGGTAGTGTGTTCGGACACAGTGTCGAAGGACATAGGTTCGAATCCTAGCAACTGAGTCGGAGCTTTCGGTGAAGGAAAACATCGTGATGAAACCATAGCATGGTGGTAAGGCTTTTTCTAAGTCCGTCTGGCTAGCTACCACTTTCAAATTGAAAATCTCTCGCCAAGCACCTATTGGTGTGTTCCGACAGTAGCACTTGAGAGCCAGTCTCCCTCTAGGTTTACCGCGACTACCATCTTAGACCACATCATCATTTAACATCAGATGAGATTGTGGTCAAACGTTAACCTTTAAAGTATAAAAGAAAAAGAACTGAAGACACAGACAGACGCCGATAGCGATTTCTTTTTTATGCTATTTATTAAATTTTTTACTAAGTTGACGTACTCGTACATCCATATAATAATCGTTATTTACTTTAATATATAGCAACTTTGTAGGTGGTAGAGCTACGTTGAAGCTATTACTGGTTTCAGCATGATGGTTTCGGCTCGCCCGGGGTAGTACCACCCTCTCACAGAAAGCCGACGTGAAGTGACAGTGGTTGCACTGTTGCGTTTCGTTCGGTCAGTGAGAGCACCGGAGGCCCACATATTTAAAAGGCCGGCAACGCACTTGCAACTCCCCTGGTGTTGCTAGTGTCTATGGACGGCGGTGATCACTTACCGTCAGGTGACCGACCTGTTCGTTTGCCCCCTATAATATAAAAAAAAAAATCTAAATCATAATTCCAAGATTTTCCATTCCTCTGTTATGATATTTTTTTAATCAACAGAAAAATGCACAAAAGACCAACCCTATCTCGGCTATTGCCCGTAGGAGTTCAAACGTGTCAATATACTAAAGGTTGGGTCATCTAATCCCAGAACTAATGTTTTCTTTATATTGTTTTTCCGGGACACTAAATCTTTAATCCTTTGAATACGATAAATATTTCGTTAGGACCATAACACTTAGTTATTTTTGGCTTAGTTGCCTGTCAACTTTATCCAGTTTTGTTTATTAAAGATAGTATACATCGATGTATGATGTAATAATAATAACTAAGGATTGTAAATTCATTCGACTACGAATAATAACATACTAGAAGTAACATCTATCTATCTTATCTTCTTCTATATATATAAAAGTGTATTGCTGTTCGTTTGTCTCGTTAAAACTCGAGAATGGCTAGATCGATATGGCTAATTTTGACCTTGAAATATTTGTGAAAATTCAGGGAAGGTTTAAACGGTGAGAAACATTAAAAATAAATAAAGGAAAATACTAAAAAAAGAAAATTTAATTTTCAAATACAAAATGTTCGTAACTATGAACCATTTGATGTCTTTTGTCATTCGTTTGTCAAATATTTATAGGTACGTTCAGAAATGTGTCTGTTTCAATACAAAACAGTTCCGTTTCAGAAATAAAAATGGTACATGAGAGAGCTTTAAATTGATTAAGTGCATAACTGTGTTGCAGGTATAATGTTAATAAAAATGTTATATTAAATTTTGACCACATTTTACATAAATATGTGTAAATGATACGAAGTTCTCCGGGTCATCTAGGGTCTTATAAAATTGAAATGATAGAATTCTGCGACTGTGCGCGCATCACACAAAAATACTAATATAACTTTACAGTTATAAAGCTTGTATTTCATTTGTATTTGTAACTTTAATTTAGTGAATTCCATAAAATTCGTTGGTTGGCATGGTTGGTTCCAACCTGAGGACATCGGATTAATATTCCACCGGTCGTACCACTAGACCACTATGACTTTTATTTATATATAACGAATTGAATTCATAATATATAAACTAGTATAGTGAACCTAAATATACTAGTATCGAACTTAAAAAGGTCATAGGCGTACTGGACTCGATTAAAGTCGATTGAGTAATAGCTTGTAGCGAGCGTTTACGTACCGCTCAAAGCTACGACCAGGTGTTCACTACATGCATATAAACTTGTTTTCACAATTCACAAGCTATAGCGTTTATCTATAGTAATTAATTCTGTCTAGATATGTAATTATTTAAAAATTTTGTAAAACAAAGTCGCTTTTCGTGACTGTCTATATGTTCCCTTGGTCTCTTCTGAACTACGCAAATGAATTTTATACAGTTTCACTTTCGTTTCGGAAATTTCTTCGAAAAAACTAATGTGTATAAATATATATGCATCTAATATTTATACAAAGTATAGAAATGCCGTTAATAAAGAATGATGGTCGAATTTCAACCACTGAAATCGCACCAGTTAAAATAAATAATGAAAAAAATAGGAAGGATTGCAATTGGACAACTCGTTAATTATCTAACTAAAACTTTTCAATGAATTTACTATTGGATTTATTTGTTTTTACATGTAATAATTTTACTAGTATTCTTGAATACGCCATAGACTACGTGAAAAAAGAATTGCGCCTATATATCTCACTTATGTATTGTTTATATAAACAATAAATAAGACTTCTAGTAATTTCAACTGAATAATAAGTTTTATTATAAACAAATCACATGATATACTGTAGATAAAGAAAGACAAGCAAAAGGAAGAATAGTGGCGCCATCAACATTAAACAAAATGAACAAGCAATGACATTCTTAACATACAGCCAAATCTTAATATGAAATTTAATCCAATATTATCTACATCATCACTACATATACTGTTAAATAGTAAATAGAAACAACAGTTTGTAACTTAAACCACACTCCACAGTCCAGCTTTCTATCCATTAAGCGAATGCGCACTATTGTTCATGAAAATAACAACTTCCCATTGAAACAACTGCTATTGTATACACAGCACTCCATATGAAAAAAAAACGCTAATTAATCACTAGGAAGAATCTACAATAGAACGACTGCACGCATTTCTATTACCTTTACTAACGTGACTCTGTACAATCTATATGAATAAAAATCAATTGCCCAATGTATGAAGGTTCGCCACTTCAAAACAGCTGTACGTATTTGATATTTTATTTTATTGCTGGCTGTGTATAATTGTCAGAATTGTTCAGGGTAAACAAGTTAACCTCATCCCATCTTCTCCTTTCCACTACACAACTACGCAGGTCTCCACAGATTCACAGTAGCAAACATCCCGGCAAAAATGCAGAAGTTTGAAAATTCTTATCTCTGTCGTACTGTGAAGATGTGGAATCGCCTCCCGGCCAGTGTGTTCCTTCTCTCTTACGATATCAGATCCTTCAAACGAGCCATGGAGAGGTAATTTTGCAGGTCGACGTAATGGCGACGACTGTCATTGGTATTTGACACCGACAGTCGCCGTTGTTTTTGGACTGTACCATACTTTCCATCAGGTGTTGTGTAGTTATTTTGTCGGATTGACATAAAAGTTATTTTTAAAAAAATGTCTGCGTTTAAAAGCGAAAGAGTGAGTGAGACAGTCGATTAATCACAGTCGAAAAATATTGAAAGAATGGATAGACTTAACGTTCGTCTCATTTGCGTCCTAAGGGTAGCGTTGCGAAGCCTCGGCGAACTATTAGTATTTTATGAAAATATTAGTACTTGTGTCCTTGTCTATGTTGTATATTATTTTTAACTATGTATTTTATGTGCAGCAGAAAAAAACATTTTAAAAATGTGTAAAAGGACAACTATATTTTGCTTACAAAAAAAATATTTGGAAACGAAAAGTTTAGTTTCACTCTCCTGCGCATGCGTATCACGTTGCTGACTCTACTTCTCCGCGGCAACAAAAACATAAATCGCTGAACGCGTTGCATTTATAAAAATCTTAGTTCCTTAACATAGTAATAATAACATTATATCTAATATAGTTGTCGTGATATTTTTTGAAATAAGGTCCGTCTAAAAATTAAAAGTAAAAATATTGACCGAGATCTATATATACAGCAGCTTTTGCAAGAACAAAATATAACGGCAGACATGTTAACATTCATTACAATAAATTAAAATAAAATATTTTCTATTGTACATAAATGCATTATAGGTTTAAGCGCTTGACCACGATCACATCTGATGTTAAATAACGATGTAGTCTAAGATATTGAACATGCCAAAAAGACTAGCTCTCAAGTGCAGCTGCCGGAACACACCAACAGGTGCTTGGCGATAGATTTCCAATTTCTAGGTGGCAACAAGCTAAATGGGATTAGAAAAAGCATTGGGTTTTTTCACCATACTAAGATTTATTGAATACTAATTGATTTCACTATATTCGTGGGATAAAAAAAAAATGCGGAGATTTTCGATTTTAATTTAATGAAAACCAACTCTAAAGCTAGTTAGCATATTTCTAAGTAAATAAATCTCATATAAAACATTTACATGATGACTTTTTTATTGTTTTCAACGATATCACATCATTAATTATTTTTCCAAATGTTGTAAAATTAAATTTTATTGTCTATCGTTTGTTAGGTCTAATCTCGGAAATGGCAGAACCGATTTTGATGAAACTTTTACAGGTGGATAGAGGACTTTTCAAAGTATTATCTATGATTTATTAAATTACGATTTTCAATGACAGATAAGCAGTTATAATAAAAATTAACAGAGTCATTTAAAAATCGGTAAATATGTCATAGAGGTTGAGTAGAAACCAAAAAAAAAAACACACGCAAATTGAAACAATAAAAGCTCTTTCACGGAAACAAAGACGCGAGCACTAGTTAGTCTTTTAATAAAGAATGTTCTGATTTGGTTTTCTCAAATCCTAAGATTCGCAATTTCATAGAATTCTAAATGGCTACACGGGATTTTAGTGTATTTCATTATTCCATAACGTACATAATACTTCCAGTATATCAAAGAAACAAGGTTCTTTTGTGATATTACAAGAAATTATGAATAAATTTCGAATTTCGTTGCCTACAGAATTGTTTATATAATAGGCGCAATGAACAGGTATGCATTAAGATTTACAAATTTAGTATAATCTGTTTCTACATCTTAGTTTGTCGCTCATTCTCGGTGTTATCGTTTTTTAGATTCCATATACAGAGTAGATAGAACCTCTCTAAGTTGTCAGGAGGACGTCAAAAAAATCTAGTTATTAATTTTTCGACTTAAGCGGATTTTGTTAGGCAATGTTCAACTTGTGGAGGTTACGGTTGTTACAGCTTTTGAATCTGGGCCTCACCCTGGACGGGCGCTGGTGGTTCGAGCTCTATTTTGCGGGGCTCGGACGGCGCTTAGTAGGGGCGGTGGCGGCACTCGGCCGGTTGCTCCCCAATGTGGGGGTGCCAAGTGCCGGGTGCTGCCGACTCTACATAGGACTCGTGCGGGCGAAGGCCGTTTACGGGGCCCCGGTGTGGACCGACGTCCTCGGTATCACCAACGTGAGGGTGCTGCGGGCTACGCAGCACATTGTGGCACTAAAGGCGATTCGGGGATACCGCACCATGTCCTCGTCAGCGGCCTTCACGCTCGCCGGCTCCCTGCCTTGGGAGCTGGAGGTGGGCATTCTTGTAGCCGTGTACGATTTCACGGCGGCAAGCAAAGGTTTAGGGGAGCCTCCAGCTCCCAGGATGTTAAAGAGTAGAAGAGAGAGGGGAGGGGGGCCGCTATAGAGCGGTGGCGGCAGGACCTGGCGGACGCGCGGTTTGGATGATATGCGGTAGACGCCGTCCGCCTGGTCCTGTCGCAGTGGTTTGAGGGGTTCCGACTGGTGCGGGTGCTAACCGGCCATGGTTGTTTTGGCTGGTACCTGCACCAGATCGTTCGGAGGGAACCGACCTCCGCATGTCACGAGTGTGGCGCTGAGGAGGTCACCGCGCAGTACACTCGGTCTGAGCGTGGTCGCGGCTATGCTCGCCAGCGAAACTGCATGGACGGCGATGGCCTCCTTCTGCGAGGAGGGCATCTCGCACAAAGAGGCGGCGGAGAGGGCCCGAGAGGTGGACCCTCTCAGCGGTCGTCTCTGCCAAAGGAGGACTGGTGGCAGGAGGCCGCGATTTGCCCGCCTCCTTCCACCTCCGCAGCCGGACCTGAGGGGATGGGCGGGGCTACCCATCTCCTCATTGCGCAGGTTCAGTGGACGAGGGGAGGTAGCTAGTCATGTACCCAGTGTACCTCCCTATAAGGACGAAGATCTTTCGCCGGGCTGACCGCTGGGGGCGGCATGGTGATAGCTCACCACGGGCCCATGCCACCCCAACTTAAAGCGGTAGGCCGGTAGACCGTGGGGTTTTAGTCCGTGCGAGTTGGACATAACCCATTCTCACCCCCGGATTGCCCCACGTTAATAAAACAAAAGTTTTTCAATGAACATAGTTGGCAAATTCTTATAGTAGGTAAGTTATTTTCCTTCGAGCTATAGAGGTTATTTAATTTCAAATTATCGAGTTAGTAGGCTGTAAAATTAAATGTCGTTTTGTTCGATATACTGAGATTTACTATATTTTTACAAACTATGGAGTACCCACATGTACAAAAAAGGCTTGTAAGGACTCACTAATTATTTCCACTTATAAGAAAACAATTTTTTTTATGTCAATCGGCAGGTTCGAATTCCGGCATATAATAGCGATGATGGCTCAATCGGTTGTGTGTTCGGATGTAATGTCGGAGGATGTAAGTTGAATCCTAGCAACTGAGTCGGAGCTTTCTGTGAACGAAAACATCGTGATGAAATCAGAGCGCATGATGGCTTTTGATGGATAAGCTTTTTCTAAGTCCGCCTGGTCAGCTACCACCATCAAGTTGGAAATCTGTCACCAAGCACCTGTTGTTGTGTTCTAGCAGCTGCACTTGAGAGCCAGTCTCCTTCTAAGTTTAGCGCGTTTACCATCTTAGACCATACCGTTATTTAGCTTCAGTTGAGATTGTATTCACACGCTAACTCTTATAAAATAAAAACATATATTGGTTATTACAATAAATGTCTAATTCGTAGGAAGAAATCTACGACAGATCTGGAACCAGAACTTATGAAGGTGCAATTCAGGGATATATCACATCGTACACAAGCGCGTCATTTGATGTCATGTTATGTGCAAGTAATAGTGGTACTACCAAATAATCCCAAGAAGGGTTGCTGCCAGGCGCGCGCGGCCGTTTGTAAAAATTAAGCCAAATCATACATCACAACATGTTGTGCCGATTCTACTTAAATAGCATAAGGATAAGAAGATGATAATAAATGTCGCAATAATTTACACTAATATTAAAGCTGCTGAAGTAACTTTGCATGAATATTTGTTACATTTTCAGGGCTTAATTTTCTCTGGGCGGATAGCTGTCTGTCAAATCTGGAATACTGATATCAGAGATTAGTATAGGCCACTTTTTATCCTTCTGAAATTTACACAGACGAAGCCGAGAAACAAGGTAGTAAGTGATAAAAGTATCAAAAAGTAAAATATAATAACGAAATATCGCTTGTTTTTGTTGTCCTATCGAACAATTATGCTAAATTATTAGTCATCAATTTTAATTTAATTATAGTGTAAACCCTAAAATAAAATAACAAGTTATAAAAATCGGATAAGTGTGAATCGCACTGACAATAGGAATCCCAAGTATAATAAAACGTATTAACTAAATACATGGTAAAACTGAACCCTTCGATGCACGAGTCCGATTTGCACTCCACCGTCTTTCTTGTTATTAAATACGTCAGGTTTGAAACAAGGTCTAACTTTAAAACCCACATCAAATAGGGTACGTCTCTGGCGGCCGATATCTAAACACGATTTTTGTTTACATTCAATTTCTACGAAGTTTGTTTGGGCTTGTATAATAAATTGATTTTAGCTGGAAAGATAGGTGCGTGTATAACAGGTATACTCTATATGATTATTATGAGTTCAAAAATATATTCTGTTAGTGAAACGAATTGTTTTAATGTATTACCTACTTGGAATTTTTATTAAACAAAAAATCTGTACTTCTACACTAATATAACAAAACATTTGAGAGATTATTTGGTTTCTTTAAAAGCTCCAATCTCTGGAACTATCAGTCAGGGTAGAATTAGCATTTTATTACATTAGCAAACTCACATTTGTGAGTGTGTATTAGTTAGGATTCATTGACGAAGCTTATTAACCACTTAAAATCACGGTGCGATTTTCATATTAATAGTACGCCAAAAAGTACGCTAAACGATGGCTGAGCAGCACCTTAACGCTCGCCCAAAAAGTCCGGTGACGCTGTGAAGGCTCGACAGGACAGTAGCTGATAGTTAGTTTGAAAAACGCTATACTGAATGTGGTAATAGTGTAGACAGGCAGGGTGTCACGATGTATGGTATTGGGCTGAGGATAGTGTACCCGCTTAACAAGAACCGAGCGTTATCGAGAAATTGAATTTGAATGCATACGTCAGCAAGGTACTATTGATGCTCGATTGGCCCTTGCATAACAGTATTGCCTTATATAGTATATTTTTAAACTTACCTAACCACGTAGACAGAGATTCGTAACTTTAAGAATTAAACGCGAGTGGAGCCGCGGATCACAGTTAGTCAATTATATTTTATGATACGTGGAAAATTATTTCTACTATTAGATGGATCCTATAAGCATAATTTTTATTAGCAAATACATTTGTTAGAAAAGTTTAACGCTGCGTTTATTTTTTGCTCCTGTTTTCATTGGTAAAAGAATATCGGTTTATTTATGCATAATTTAAAAATCGATACAAAAGTGAATATCTATGAAAAACTTATTAGTTACCAGCTTATACTCGTAGCTTCACTCGCGTTAATGTAGTTTTGACCTGTTTTTTTAGAAAAAGTATTTTTTTCCAGGGTGCAAGTTGTATGGTACTTTTATGCCCTTTTTGTACAACTGACAACGTGTACAAAATATCATAAAGATCGGTTGAGTACTTAAGTCGTGACATGTTAGTTTTATTAAGTAATTTATAATGTAAAATTAATGTAATGGTCGCAGTAAAAGTCCATTTCATATTCCTTTCTATAAAAATAACATTTCTTATAGCAATCCGATTGCTAACAACATGAGCCGTTCAAATAATAATATCAAACATTGTGTCACTTGCAGTGCCGATATTAACATACACATCTTTCACCTAAGTTTGAGTCAATTTCGACGCGTAAACTATAAATAAAAATTATCATTATAATATTGCTTAATTTTAATTAGTATACTCGTATATATTTGTATTATTGTGTTTTATGTAGCATAAAATGTGCATGCATATAAATTTGGATAATATAGCAGACTATAAAAATAAAAAAACTATTAATAATCACTGTAAAAATGTATAATAAATAAATAAATTGTTCCATAAAACCTTGTACAAACACTTCAGTACCTACCTCACTTGCAGGTACTACGTAAGCAATTATGAATTACATTAATAAAACTAAAGCTACGCTATAGTAACAAACAGTCAACCTCACTTTTGCATTTACAATGATAGTTAGGAAATAAGTACTAGTGAGGATAGTTTTTTTTTGGGTTTTATTGCAACGAATGTACCAGCCCCATTGTTCTCCAATCTTTCTAAATTCACATCAGGAAAGTCGCTAATGACATATCATTACCAGGTCATATAACATCACAGCTTCATCGAAACAGGGTGCTGCCAAAATGCTGTGACAAAAACATAATATAAACAGACAGTACACTTTTAAAAGAAGTATCTTTAAAATAGTACAGTATACATATATTCGAAATATATAGTTAAATAAACATATAACAATTCTATAAATTTCATTGTATATACAAGAATGGTCAGACGTCATCAGTACTACCGGATATTTGGTATAATGCATGGATTACCACCATGCACTGGATATGTTCACGCGTGAAATAATCTATAGTGAGATGGATTTGTATGAGATAAGTAATTTATTAATGGTATAATAATCTACATTTGTAATCAAGAAGATACATAATATCGACGATTGCGTTAAGATTTTTTTGGGCGTATTCCAAGCGAGATGAAGTATTCTTTGATACGACAGAAGAAAGTAAATGAAACTAAGCATAATATAAGTCATATTTAACATACTTCTGAACAGAATTTGTTGTGTGGTAAATACATCTACCTTGTATATTCCATAATAGTGTAATAAGAGTTACGAATACGAGTAATATAATAAAAGTTCATTATAACGACTACATCTATTGTAATTTCCATTACAGCCAAGTTCTTCGTGGATGTGGTAGTGTGTTTGTTTAAACACAAGTCTATCAGAATATATATCAGAATGCATCGATTGTTTAGAACGTTCCGAAGGTTAATTGGTACGCAAATGTTCTCATCTCAATGGATACAATAAGAGGACAATCAAGACGAGCCGGATAGACGTGTGTTAGTAATTGTTTACACTAATTCATGTACTAAACTCCGCTTGCTACGATTCGCAGCATAATCAACTAGATTACTTAATAAGACTAATTGGATTAGATAATAATACAAACTGTTTTTTACTTATGTTACAAAATTACAGTCGTTATTTACATCTATCTATATGTTTGTGTTTCGAAGTAAACCAGTCCCCTTTCTAGGCTTAAGTGGACAATCTTTAGCAACATCATCAATTATTATGATCTAAAATACAAGACAAATGACAGTTTATAACTCGATAGAGATATTAGCTGGTGTGTCCGGCTGATCGAAATCCTATTAAGTGACCGAGATAACGAACATTGGAAAATTGAGTTACGTAAACATCAAACTAGTGATCGATGGGAGTTCAAACGAAAGTGGGAGTTGAAGAGAATTCTCCATAAATAAGTTTGCCTTATATTATAGTTATAGTTAAAGTAAAATTAAGTGATGAATTGAGCCGGTAAAATAAAGATTTTAACTAAAATTTTAACGTTTTTTCAAATGAACCTTTCTTAAATAGTTCTTTTTAATTTAAAAAATTAGAAACTTGAAACCATTGACACTAAATCCACGAAGTAAGGATACAAAAAATACTTGACCAACCGATTCAAAATGCAATGAAGGAATGGTGATTATAAGGCCATAGAGTTCTTAAGTGTAACTGGATGATACATTGGTACCAACACACATAAAGCGATCACTCGTAATGATTTTCAAGATCAGCCAATATTCCACAATCCAGTTACAATTATTGCCCGTGATATTAACAAATTAACTGGATTACTGTTTTCTTTATTCTGTATAATATTGGCACAATAAATCAATCTATGGAACTATTTGTCGGATTCAATCATGGAAAAGATTATTAAAATCTTTGGCAACAGATTATCTCCTTGTAGTGGTAGGATAGCCAAGCAAGCATTAGGATATACCTACCATCATTCTATAATGTCTGTATGATGTATTCTTTCACAGAAATCTCAGGCTACCACTGAGATTGCACTGCGAAATGCGCAGCGTACTGTGGCGCTGAGGGCGATACGAGGGTACCGAACGGTGTCCTCGGCGGCAGCCATGGTGCTCGCCGGCTCCCTTCCCTGGGAGTTGAAGGCAGAGGTGCTTGTTGCCGTATATAACTATACGGCGGTCAAGAAACGGATGAGGGAGCCTCCAACTCCTAGGGAAGTAGAGGTTATGCGTGGGAGACGCCGCGAGGAGATGTTGGATAGGTGGAGACAGGACCTGGCGGACGCGTGGTATGGTAGATACACTATCAACGCCGTCCGCCCGGTCCTGCCAGAATGGTATTCGAGACGATGGGGCTCTCTGTCGTTTCGTCTGGTGCAGGTGCTGACCGGGCACGGGTGCTTCGGTTCTTCCGCGCATCAATGACTCACCACGCTACCTTATCTGATACTATGAGTTTATTCACGATGTTTATAGATGATTATAGATTGTTCTATATATTGATGAACAATATTTTAGTAGTAATCTGTTGAATCAACTACAAATATAATTAAAACATATATACGTATACAAAATAGTTTAACAATCACTAGAGTGCATATTCATGCGGGCAGTCGATTGATGACATTGATTTACGGTTGCGTCGTTCCATATTCATATGTCGTCTTAGTTAAATAGTTAACACTTTGCATGAATTAACCTTCACATACTACGTAAAATACCGAATTATTTTTAAGCTGTTTTTAATTAAGCTCTTTATACAATACATGGTTTATATATTTTTTCAACAGCTAATTCATCAAATGGACATAGGTTTGTAAAAAAGAAATACCTATTTCTAAACTGTTGTATAATAAATCACTGAATGATGCGTATATAAAAGTATAAAGAATAGCAATGCAGCGGTCGCATGTGTCGGTCGCTAATGGTTCCCCGTTTGTCATTTTTATTACCCTAACTGTGTTTAGAGGACCTTCGGGTGCTCTCAACTCTACCTGTGCTTGGGCTGTAATTATCTGTTTATGGCTTCAGTAGTTATTTAGTTTCACGATTTCAGTAGTTGCATGTCGGGTCGTTTAGGATCCGTTATCAGATTGTGCAGAAAATGTGTAATGTATATCGAATCGGGATTCTGTTTTTTTTTTAAATATCAACAACTCCATTTGATATATTTAACTATAGGAGGTATAAAAAGGTGATTGTAAAATGATAGGGAACTTAAACATAATTGGCTTATATATAATTACTGTCATACGTACACCAGAGCAACAGGTTATAATGTATAGGTACTTTAAATTTGGCAAGTTATAACGATGGGTATCAAGTAAGCTTGATAAAATCCTGCCATTTGAGAGCTATCTCGGCATGCGCTGCGTAAATCCTTTAGAGTTACATGAAGATAACGTCATTTATATAAATCAAATGGTAAATAGTATGTCGTTGTACGCACATTACAGAAAATCTAAATACTGGATCTATTTTGATCATTTTTTTTTGTTTCATTACTTAGACACTTATACTTTTTATCAATGAAATATTATAACGAAATCTTCGTTTAATATAAACTTATTGAAGTTTTAATAAATTACGATTTCTTTAAGCACGAGTGATTCAGCAATGTGTGTTTTCTTACCGTGAAAAAGTGGGGCAAGCGGTGTGGTGTGCATACATAGGAGACGGGAAGTAAACAAATGACATTGTTTACAAAGAGCATTTGTAAGCAGAGTATATTTTATCTTTTAACTTATTTTTTATGATTTTTCTCTGTCCCTAAAACATATTGGTAAATTAATAAACAGCGCAGACAACGTTATTGATATCTGCTAGTCATTTATAAAGATACAAAAGCGGCGAAGTCGCTATAAATATATCAGACTATTAGTTCAAAAGAGTAACTTGTTGAGACGAACAAAAAGAAACAAGATGTTGAGTTTTATAATGCTACGTGAATGAGGCTAGTGACATAAGTTATTCGACACAAACTAAAAGCGAGACGACGGAGAAGTTAAGAACAAGTCTGCGAATATTGAAATGTTTGGAAATACTTCCACGTTATATTACTACCTCATATTTATAAATTGTGGTCATTCATTAGTCAAAATTCAATCATAATAAAGGGTGGTAACTTTTCCCACTTTCACAATACTTTTCCCTATCAGATGTCATCACAAATGTTATATGGATATAATTATCTATATTGTTCAAATATTATAGATCGTGAACTATGAGGAGCATACAGAATTAAAATTTAAAAAACTCGAAGTAGTCATAAGAATTAGGGTAGAGGTGAATACTCAAAACAATGGAATAACTGTGTTCTTTTTAGAATTTTTAATTAATTATAGTCTAAATTATTTCAGTTTCATAATCATTCAATTGAAATTATTAACCAGACTCATGTCTGGTTTTCATATCTAATGGTACTCCGAGTAATAATTATATATAGTTTTATACAGCTTATTAAATAATCAATCCTATGGTAGGCTGCATAAGCTCAATACAAAATTTCAATACTACATATACACAGGCCTGCTATACTACGCGTCGCTAGTCTGTCATAAATGCAATACCTCACGAAAATATCCACGTCGTCGGCTGATAGTTAGTGACGCGAAATCACACTGATTTTACTCATCCAAAAAGTCAAACACGCATATTATACAGTCGAGTATATTGCAATGTCGGGCGTAAGCGCAATACGTCACGAGCATGTCGAGGTCATCAGGTTACGCGAACCAATACATTTTCCCGCTACTAAATATATTTTTTAAATCGCTCGACGCGGCTAAAGAAATCTGCTCTTGAAAAAATATTAGCATTTTTTTATTTGATAACACTAAAGCTCATCAATATCTAGTTACTAAAAAAAAAGAAAATCGATCGAGAAACAGAGAAGGATGATGTTGTTAGCTGTTTTGTATATACTTATTTTTTTAATATCATACTTGGCAACCAATCTTCTAGTAGATTATTACTGCCATTGTCGAGTAGGTAAAGTGTCTTGCGATGATTTCAATGAACTAACAAGATGGCGGCCGTCTTGTTAGAACTTTCCAGAGAGTTTTTGTATCAAGTAGGAATCCATGCTCCGTGGCATTATTTCCCATCCACTTCACTTGTACACAATAACCGAACGATATTACGTAAATTGTCACAAATATTACAAAGTATACAGTCAAATAACACATGATTTATTTTACATGACAGACTAAGATCCCGCCGAAAACTCATCCTCTTTCTATATACAAAATTATTTGGTGACTAAAATCACGATAAAGTTATGTGTCTTAATTCTAGAAATGTGTGGTATACTTGTTCCTTTTGAATATATATATACATATATGGAAACGGAAAACTATATGTCCGATTGTGCCACTCACACCCGCTCGTAATATTCTCGCGATATTAAAAACAACAAAAAAAAACCTCACACAATGGCCATTCATATACAGTGTCGTACAATTCGTATCTTTCACATCGCACGACACTCGGTTGACGTGTAATTTAAGTTTTTGCGGATAACGTGCCACGAGAAACAACGGGCGGGAAAATGCATTTACCTTTAATAACCACTGTCCTAGCTGGAATTTTGTTCTATCGGGCGTGTACCATAAAAATATATTTTAACTCTTTAGTTAATAATAATGTAGATTTATTTTACACTAGTGTACCTGTGCCTTACGCAATATTTGTCAAGAGACTTCTTTCATTAACTCGAACCTTGTATTTGTAATCATTATGCCGTAGTCCGGTCAATCTGTAGAGGCCAAAAAAGCCAACGGGGAATGTTAGTTTGAAAACAAAAAAAAATCATTGTGTATTTTTGTTGCTTATTAGTATTTATAGCTGTCTTTTTATCTTTCATTACATATTATAAAACAAAGTCGTCCACCGCGTCTGTCTGTCTGTCTGTCTGTTGGATGTTCGCGATAAACTCAAAAACTACCGAACGGATTGTAAACAATACATAGAGTAATTCACGGGCAAGGTTTAGGTATATCATTTGTTAAGTTTTTTTTTTTGTAAATTGGTTGAAATGTAATGATAATTGTTGAAAGAATCGGAAAAAATCAAGCCGCTTTAAGCATTTCATGCACATAAGTGTATATTTTTTTATTATCAGGGCAGGCAACGTCCTCCAGTCCTGCTACTTTTTCCCTTTTACTACCTAAGTCGGCTTAGGCACGATAAGTCTTCTTTCCCCATTCTTCTTTATTAGTAGTCAACAAGTAATTGTATACGAAACTACTGTAAAATACATACATATCATGTGAAGGTATATATTTATTTTAATATCTTGTTATATCATGTTTGTTTATTAACTAGCTGTGCGCGCGGTTTCGCACGTGTTGAAAACGAAAAGAATGGAATAAGACTAAATCTTCCCTTTACAATCGCAACTGTACAACTGAATTTTAATCTGTCAATACTATCAATATATTGGCGTCGACTTAATTCATTTTTAACATCATAACTTATTATGTGTGTCACTTAATGTAATAAAAATATATTAAAATTTGTCCAGATAATATAGCTAGTATTTGAAAGAACGAATGATGTAAACCAGTGATTCCCAAAGTGGTCTATATCGACCCCTAGGGGTCTATGACTACCTGCAAGGGGTCTACGGCAGCGAAAAAAAATTTGGGGGTCCATGAAATGAAAATGGGGGTCCACGATAGTGGATCTCAACACATACACTGATAGTACCTATTTACTTACATCATACTATCTTATAATATCAAAACATATACATTATTTATAAAAGTACCTATGAAGTAAAAAAAAATATTATATATGTTTATAAAATTGTGTAAGTTGTAGGATGTTGGTATCCGCTTTGTGGTCGCAATACATTTTGAACTTGTATAAACCTGAGAGTCGCAGTCTCAGAGCTTCGCTACCTTGCACTGACTTGTTCAATTGGTCACTCTATAAATGCGAATGTGGGACAAATACGTTTATTCGTTTCCTGAATCTTGAAAAGGAAAGTGCTAAGAAAATATAAAAAAAAATATAAACAGATAGTATTTAAGTTTTTAACACTAACTTCACTACAGTTAGAAATTTACAGGAAATCAATATGAGGTAAGTAGGGGGTCTACCCAACACGGAAAAACATGGCAAGGTGTCTACGACACAAAAAAGTTTGGGGAACTCTGATGTAAACCGATTCAGTAGTTTTCAAGTTAAAAGCACACTGATAGACAGACACAAAAGCATTGCCTTTATAATGTACTAACGGATTCTCACCCGCTTCCTTGAACATAAAAAAGTGGCAAAGGGTTAATTTAATCCAAAAAACAGGAAAACTAGAACCATCTATGAAAAACTTCCAAATCGAACACTCATATTCCTTGCCGATACATTCAGTAGTTTTGCGTAGATTGAGTCTCAAAGAAACGGTATGTTCTTCACATAGATATACGTATATATAGATAGAAGATTATTATACCACCTTGCAAACCATTGGCTTTTATTAGCCCAAGTCTTCATGTCTTACAGCGTAAGAGTAATCTCAAATTCCTAACTAACAAGACCAAACCAATTGGAAGTTATACCTCCCGAATAATATTCGAAGTTGTGGCCTCTGAGACCAGTCAGACAAACGGACCACTAAGCTACATCATATTTTAATGTCTTCTAACGTCCTCTGAATATAATATTCCCTTTTGTACAGTTTCAATAATATGCTTATGAAAATGCATACACTTTCAAAAAGATATTTCACAAACAACAACAGAAGACCTAAAGCGGTCTGGCGACACGTATTCGAAATTACTATTTGCTTGTCAAACTCGAAAATGATTTGGTGGAATGAAGATGTGAAATTAATTAAAGGGTTATGCTACAATTTATCCACTCAAATCAACGGATGGATTATTAATAAACAAGTAGTAGGACACTTATATTATAAATTTCAGAGTCAGTTTGTTTGTTTGCTACACTTGTAGGCCTTTACTGAACTGAACATCATGAAGATTTGCATACACGATGCCAGGGGTACAGGAGTACTAGATAGATCAAATAAACAGAAATTATTAATAAGAAAGAACACAAAACCTGACGGCAAAATATCTCTATTTTATCACAGACATCAAACTCTAATATTATCAGCTTACGCCATTCCCACAGTTAAGCTGAATCCAAAGATACTTTGTATATTAAAATCCGTCAAAGTCTTCAGGGTAATAGTATACTAAAAATATACACTTAAAAACATAACTCTTCTGCAAGAAAAATGAGTAACTAAAGGCAAATTTTAATATTTATGCGTAAACAGAGAACATGTAAGCAAAACGTGTCATTGTTTTTTCCCCATTTCTCCAGGATAATTTTTGAATTGGCTAAACCGATTTTGACGGGACTTCTACAGACATATTATTACGATTTTCAGTGCTGATTAAATTGAGTAAAAAAAATTGAAAACAGGAAAAGTGTTATAAGAGTTAAGACAACATTACAATTCGTGAAAAGAGCTCCCAATATGTTTTTCTCATAAAACTACACAATTATTTTCACGAGATTGAAACCGATGATATCTCACAGGTCAGCATATTCGGATACTGCATCAAATGACGTAGGTTCGAATCCTTACGAATGAATTGGTGAAAGAAAACATTTTAATAAAAGAAAGCATGGTGATAAAACTTTAGGTACATATGGTGGTAGGGTTTTCTCTAAGGCCCGCTTAACTAGCTACCACTCTCAGCTTGAACATTTGTCACCAAGCACTTATAGGTGTGTTCCAAGCGCTGCGTTTGACAACCAGTCCCCCTTTAGGCTTAGCATGTTTACCATTTTAGACCACATCGTCATTTAGCATTAGGTGAAATTGTGTAAACCACAAAAATATAACATTATAAAAAACACGACAGGTTAAATTTGAATGAAAATTAAAATATGAATGTTACCGGCGTTTAATCATAACATGAAAACATGTACTACCTAAAACTCACTAATTACTCGATTGTAAATTATTGCCGTCCTGTAGTAGTAGAATGACTTCTCTCAAAGGATTCGACGTAGCGTCCGTTAAAATGAGTAGTGCAAAACCACTTTTATATGCAATTTTGTTGAGTGAATATTGTTTATTCAAGTTGTTCGAGTGCTGTTTAAGCATATATTATCGCCCTTATTGTTTAAAGTCTTCTTTACTTCGGTATGAATGTGATTTTCAATCATTTTGCCATACCATATGGCACATATAAGTTTTAGATAAGCGAATGTACCCTTTGACAATGATGCCTGAGCATTTTTAGAAGTCTTTGTTCTATATATAGCATCTAAGAATTATACAGATTTACCAGAAGTACATACAAAAAAAGGTTCTACGATTGATGATAACATGACAAGTAATGTAAACAAAAGACCTTTTTCAATTTTCTTATTAGGGCACGTCCATAAATTGCGTTACATGTTAAGGGGAAGAAGAAGGTCAACAAAGTGTGACATCGTGTGACAAGGGACGGGATGAGTCACAAGTTTCGCAACATAACCTGTTTAAATCTAAAGTATTTAAATTCTGAAATTCAACGGAAACGTAAATCTAAAATGTTAAAAGGAAAGCTACTTTGCACTTCCGTCGGGAATGAGTTAGTACCAGCCACGTCTCGTTGGAAAAAATGTTTGATTTTCTTTTGCGCAACGTATACCTGAAATAGTTAATCTTGAAAATAGTAACAGAAAGAGCGAAATATTAGTAAATGAAACAACAAATAGTTAGTAAACGCGTCGTTAGTTGACGGTTGAACCTGACGTTGGAGTTCGGTTGAACCTGACGTTGGAGTTCGGTTGAACCTATCGTCGTTTAACACTAAGTATTTACCTATAAAATATAACAGTAATAATAAATTAATATAATATAAATAAGTAATTATAAATTAATCTGTGACACATTTTAATTAATTTATATTTTACAACTATATATCACAAGCGTCAACTGACGATAGTTGCGACCGTCAATGAAGGACACGTTTAATTTATTTTTTTTAAATTTCAGTTTAGTAATATTTCACTTTTTCTATTAATACTACTTACTTTCAGTTTTGACTTTTTGGGGTATGTGTCGCGTAAATAAAGTCAAACGTATTTTGTTGCAATGATACGTAACAGGGACCAATAAAGGGCGGTTGAAAGTGCAAAATAGTGTCCGCTTAAGTAGGTACTTAATGCCGGATTTCCGGCAACTAACGCCTTCATCACTCAAATATGAAAATAAAAATATATAAATAATTCTAGCATTTTCAATTAATGTAATAAATATGTGAAGTCACATCAGCGATGGAAGATAATGCAATCGTGACCATTTATGAAAAGGACCGATAGGAGTCGTAAATCATGAAATTAATGAATAATTTATGGATGGGCCCTTAGACACTTATCAGAAATCAAACTTTTAATATCACGTGTCTTCAAATATTTAAGTGAAATATTGGGAAAGTTTTAGCGAGAATTTTTAAAAATCTAATACTTTTCTAGAAAGTTTGCTTCATAAAATAGAATTATGAACACGTGAAAGGACTAACTGCAATAAATCTTTATAGTCATCGTAATTTAGGTAGCTACAAGTTTTCATATAACACCAACAATAACCCGGTTTTTGGACGTGTTAATCATCAGATATAATTATAAGAAATAAATAAAAAAATATATAAACGAACATTAATTACATTATTTATTATTTCGCTATACTTATCACTATAATGTACAGTACACAACACATATGCATATCATCGCTTAGCGCGGACATAACTCTGTCGATCTTTAACGAAAATCAGCACTGGAGGACTAACCCCCTTCAGCACATACTCGTATGCCGACTCGGAGCCCACAAAATACAAAATTCAAAATTTTATTTGTATGTTCTTTTGTGTTACATTATATGTATCGTTATCATTTGTAATTAATAACTATATTTAGGTGTGTATTGCAAATAAATGTGTTTTCATTCTTTCTTTCTATATTTCTATAGATTTCTTCCTACAAACCTATTCACTAATTTTATACCTATTTTAATAATAGTGTTCTGATCTTGTGTTAATCTATTGCAAACTTATTTTAGAACACTTTCACCATTTTTTATTCACAAGCTAAATAATTCATGCCTGAAACGCAAAGGCTATTTAAATTCATGAGTCACGTGTTTCTAAATAATGTATACAATGTAGTTTTAGGAATGTTTTACTACAGATTTAATAACAGTTCATATGCATACAGAATATATTATGCACGCATCTTTTTGTAAAGAGTAAAATAAAATTCCTTTATTCAAAAAAATATTGGAACTAAGTAGTCTCCGCTACTTCGCCTGCGTATCTTTCATATTAATTATTACATTATAAGTATTTTTCTGTAGTAACAACAAAAAAATATCTCTATTAATAGTGCAAACATCAAGACATTGTTCGTATGTGTATTTCTATAAACACGCTAAACTTCAGATTAAAATAAAAACAGATTAAAAATATATATTGTACATTTTGAGCAAGGTATATACTACTAACATTACGCTACGATACTTAGAAGACGAGTAATTATGCTTTAAAATGTAGGTTAGCAAAAATGCTAAGCAAGTACGAAGTTATAGCGGTGCGGGCAGCATAGCACGCCTCGAGGCATCAATGACTGATGGTGGGAAAAATTACACGCGAGAGAAATCGTAAGGCACGGCTGGTATATAATAATAGTATTCATTCTTTTATAATTGAATAGAATACTTTATAATGGTACTAGACAACTAGACTAGACTATTAACAATAAATGAACGACGTATACTGACAGACGTACTAAGAGACCAAACAGCTTTAACCAAAAACATTGTTGCCCACAATGGCATGTAAATAAATATTGTGCACAAACCATAACAAAACAATACACAGAAGGCATAAAAGTTTGAAAACTAAAATAATTTTATTACCACAACAAGTACGAGTATTTTATCGCTTCTCGGATGATATTCAGAAACTAAATTTTTGAATACACTACTTGTATTCAGATAATAAAATACAAAGTCACATTCGTAGATGTCTCGAGAAAATCTAGAATAGTTGATATTGGATGTATTGTTCTGTCGTAAACCGGATTTAGCGGCTTCGGGGATAAAACTTGTAAAAATTTTGTATCTCCTTTGTAACGTTTGTGGGAAATCAGTTTATCGTCTCGCATATTTTATATCCGATCCCTTTATATATGTACTGGCTTTTCCTTACGTTTCGACTCGCGTCAATGTAGATTTCATCTGTCCTTCACGAATAGTAAGTACTTCTTTCTTGATGACAGGTACTGTGTATTCTTTTTATACTCCTGAGAATATCTATATAAAATTTTATAATGATTGTATTTGATTGATGATTGATTCAAAATGTAACAAACAAACAAAACTCACATTCACATTAATAGTATTAGTAAGAATTAAACACTTTTTTTTCTGATTATACCACTGATCTCTCAATAGATTTCTATATAAATAAATTAAGACAAACTGAAATTGTTTTTTCTTTTTACACCAACTAACGCTATTGGCCTAAGGGACCTTCACAGCTTCACCGGAATACTAAAGCGAGCGCTTAAGGCGCTCAGTTGCTTGGTAACAGGCTAAAGCGTGCCAAAGTAGCCCAGCCTCGGTTTGAGCTGTTTCCTTGGATGTAACACCCCGAATCTATCTAAGCTAAACTATTCCTACATATAAGAATTAGTGACACACATATGTACCAGCTTGTGTGAACTCAAACATACATTTTCTATCTGATAACTCCACTAAGCTAAACAATTTCGAAAATGAAGAAAAAAAAAGTCCTCTCGTCATACGTGTACCTGTGAGTGTGTGCTCATATGTAGGTGTGATCTGTGTTGTATTGTTAAGCTAGTGAGTAAAAATTTCAGCATCACTGTATCGCGCCAGCAGCGCACTTGAGGGTTCCACTCCGGGACATCGAAATCAGGATAGTATATGGAGATTTCGTTTGTTTATATTTGTCTATTTTCGTCACGTAAGTAAAAAGCGTTGTCTCCTTTATGCAATTACCTCTCTATATATGTAATCTATGTATTTTTATTTTGTATCATATTTTAATGCAAATAATGTAAAATATGGAATAAAATCAAAAAGTTTCGTATATTAGAAAATTATACATTTATTAAAAACTACTTTTTGATCGTACCTTCACTCACGTTAATGTAACTCTGGCCTATCCTTCGGTAACAGTACTAGTTTCTGGACAAGAAATAGCCTGTATCAGTTTCCATAACTCTGACAACGTGTATAGAAATTTTCATGATGATCGGTCGAGTAGTTAAGGCGTGAAAATGTAACAAGCAAAAAAACATACCTTCACTATAATAATAGTAAGGGTTATAAAAAATATTTTCCGTTCAGTATCGAGGTTATACAACCTACCGCGCATAATACTCATGTGTTCGATTTTCTATACTTAAACACACACACAAGATACAGACACAAAGGGGAGAGCAAATTCCATGGAGGCGTCATAACGCTTTATCCTTACATGACGATTTCTATCCATCAACTTCTACCATAAGCCGCGTTACGAACCTTCGTTTCAAAAGCTTGTAACTGATCAAAGCAATAAAAAAATTAATTGGTAAGGTTACTATTATAGAAATATAAATTAAAAGCATTCTATTATTGAAGGTAGTTTACGCTGAAAGAGCAAAGCTGACGAGAACACACAAGAGCAAAGTCACGGGCATTAGTTATAAGTAAGTAACACTATAATGAGTTAAAAATACAACTATTTCATATATTGCTAGAGGTTATTAAAACTGTAGCCGTTCTCTGTTGCGATTTTTTGTTAAAGCTTTTGAAACAGTTGACAGGCATAAATAGATTCTTAAAATCAATCAAATAAATACAATAGACATTTATTGGAATAAATAAAAAATAGCAAGTGTATATCGAAACGTAATGTTGCAGTTTGCTAGTAATTTTGTAATTTCTTTTCAAATTATATCCGCATCAGAATTATATTATACTGTGTGATTGGTTGATACCGACGATCTGGACCATTCTTCGAAAAAATTGTGCAATATTTACGGTCAACTTCACATCAGAACAAAATCATATAAAAAGCGGACATGAAGTGGGTCGGTTTACGAAATCTACAGGCTGTAATCGAGACTCAATATTATGTACGTGAGACACGTTGTTGTCTCTTATTTAGTAATAATTACAGGATATTTTCCATTGTAGAAATAATATTTTTGCGGTTTTACTTCTCATAACTCAAAAATGGGGTGAACCCACCGGAGTTTTACGCGATCATAGAATAACAGTCAAGTTAGGCCAGGTGTATGGCAGCAAAACGTGGGCAGTCCTAGTTGGACACATGTAACAGCTACGCGTAACTGATATGAATATGTAGAGATGATGTGTGGCGACTAGATGATATTCAAATCGATCACATCCATCGTAGTTATCGAGTCCGTGAAGTAACGAACAAGGTGCAGGAAAGTTGTCTCCGTTGGTATAGTCGTATAAGTCGCAGACCCCCAGACTACATTACAAATAGAGTTAAGGGTCAAGGTCCCGACGCAGGTCTAAATAATGCTGGCTGGACGTCGTGAAAGCAGATATAAAGACGAACAACCTCACACAACAGAGTACCTAAAATCGGGTAAAGTGGAAGAAATTAAGTCCTTGACATTGAACCTAGACACGAGATCAGGAAAGCGCTAGGCAGAAAATGAACTCAAAAAGTACTAAATAGTTATGATTTTTTTTAATTATAGGTGTACTGTTTAAGCTAGGACATCGACAGTAAATTTGTAAAGCAATACGATGTCTCTATCAGACCTCCTAATCTTACTGATAGGTTGCCACCAAAGATTAAACCAAGAGAGATATTTCAACCATAAGGACAGTTATAACAATTGAGTTTCTTTTGAAATGGATGTCGACATTTTCATATTATTTGCTCCGGGTATGTATACCACTACTAAACCAAAGTTTCTGAAGAATCCACTAACACAATCATTTCTTCAGGCCACATCATTGTAATAAAGAGAAATCAACAATTTCATATATTTCACACATATAACCAGAAATAATCCCAAAGATGGCTGATGTTAGGTGCGCGCGGCCAATTGTATTTTTTTTTTTTTTTTTTTTTTTTTCGAACTGACCTACACTGTTGACCCGGAGGCCGCTACAGATTTACCGGACTACTAAGGGGAGCGCTTAAGGCACTCACCCGATTTGTATAGACGACTAGCACAAGGGCGCACGGCACACCTCGGCTTGGGCTGTCGTCGAATACCCGAATCTGACTAGCTAAGCTAAACTAAGCTAAACCTATCCGTATCATACCTGTATGAGTTCGTGAAATATACATGGTTTTTTTTTTTTTTTTTTTTTTTTTTTTTTTTTTTTTTTTTTTTCAGTGAGTTCGTTTCCTCAGACGTGATCCGAGACTTTTTTTGTTCATTAAATTTTTTATTTTTATATATTGAATAAAACCTCTTAGTATTACTGTTTCTTAATTTTTTAAACCTATTTTCCGTCCACCCCCCTCCAATCTATCCTCGCTCACCTCCACCCTTCCACTTCCTTTCAGCCTCTCCAGGCTTGACAACATTTTTTGGCACAATAACTACAAACAATAAAACACACAACTTATCCTCAAAAACTTTCAAATCAAATCTACCTCAATCAATTTCAAAAACAATATTTTTCGTAAAATTTTCCAAAATTTTTATCCCACCCCCTCTGACGCCATCACTTCTCAGTCATTCATTTCCTCCCTACATCCGCCTACTTGTTTCGGACTCCCGCGATCCTGGCCACCTCGGAGATGAAATCGAGGAAGGCATCGCGGGAGTCCTCACTAGCTATCAGGTCGGGGAGATTGGGGATGGTAACTCTCCTCCCCGTCCTAACCTCCAGGTCACAGCGGGACGAGCCGAATCTGGGACAGTCTATGAGGAGATGGTAGACTGTCTCGGCGGTATCCACGTCGCAAATACACGCAGGGGAGTCCCTCAGCTTAAACCTGTGCAGGTACGCCGCGAAGCCCCCGTGTCCGGTGACCACCTGCACCTGGGAGGGCGCAAGGCGTATCTTCCTGAGGAGGCGATGCGCCTCTTCCACCTTAGGGAAGAACGCCCTCGTCACCTCCCCTGTGACGGAGGCCTCGTAGCGCTCCTGCCAAAGCCTGACCGACTCCCCGCGTATCACGCGTTTCGCATATGAAACGGGATACCGATCGTAGTCGGCCGCAGCTTTTTTGTGGGCGGCCTTTTTGGCGAGTTCGTCCGCCCGTTCGTTCCCCGCCATGCCTACGTGCGCCCGCACCCAATGCAAGCGGACGGAGCCCCCTTCCGCACGGATATCCCTTAGCGTCCGCTGCGCCGCGAGGGCCAGGCGGTGTGGCGGAGCCGGGTTCGTCAGCATCTCCAACGATGACCTTGAGTCGCTGTATATGCTGACGTTCCTGTCTCTCGCTTTGTGAACCGCCTGGACCGCCCTCAGCAGCGCCAGCATCTCCGCCTGGAATACCGTGCAGAAGGGCTCTAGGCGAAACGTGGAGTATCTGTACTCTCGCCCCTCTTTTTGCCAAGTCAAGGCGGCTCCCACACCGCCGGAGATCTTCGAACCGTCAGTGTATATTTGGGAGCCTTTTGGCTCCGGAGGGGCTTCCAGACACTCGAAGGTTTCGCCCTCGCATTGCGCCGGGTGCGGGTACTCGCAGACGCGGACAGGCCGCTCCAGCTGTCGGTCGACCACGATCTCGTCCCGCAACTCCCCCCGTTTTGCACGGTACAGTCTGTGCACCTCTGCCGCCCGGAGGTCCAGCGGGAGTAGGTCTGCCAGGATTAACGCGGCGGTGAACGAGACCGTGCGGTACGCCTTGCAAATCTTCTGGGCGAAGCCCCGCTGCAGCCCATCCAACTTCTTCCTGATGGACAGTTTGCTTGCTGCGGGGCCCCACACATTTGCGGCGTACAGCACGATCGGCTCTACGACCGCCACGTAAATCGTCCTGATTACCTCCGGGTTCAGACCCCAGCTCACCCTCGCTGCGCACGCCAACTGCTTGTAGATGGCCGCTGCCTTTTTACAGGCAGCAGTGGCGTGCTCCTGGAAGGTGAGCTTACGGTCTATGGTCAGGCCCAGGAGGCGGATTGACGCCTCCGTCTGCAGCTGGACTCCGTCCATGGTGATGACCGGGGCGTCATACTTTAGCCGTCGCGTCAGCACCATCATCTTTGTTTTGTGTGGCGCGAGCGACAGCTTATTCCGGACGCCCCAATCCACCACGGTCTGCAGAGTCCGGCTGGCTTCCTCCTGTAGGGGCCCGACCTTCAACCCGGAGAACACCAGGACGACGTCGTCGGCGAAGGCCTGGCAGTAAACTCCCGCGGCTTCGAGCTCCACCAGCAGGGAATCGAGGATGATGTTCCAGAAGGTTGGTCCGGCTATCGATCCCTGGACACAACCCTTGGAAGTTCCCCGACTCAACCGTGCTCCGGCGTAATTGAGCTCTATCCTCCGGTCCGCAAGATACGACAAGACCATACCGTACAAGTTCTGCGGGCACCCTTTTGCCACGAGCTGGGACCTCAGAGCCGGCCACCACGCGTTATCGAAGGCGCCCTCTATGTCCAGTGACACCAGAACGACGACCTCCTTGGCCGCCATCCGTGTTCTGGTATACGACACCAGATCATAGAGGGCGTCCTCCGTACCACGCTGTGGTACGAACCCATATTGCCGCACGCTGAGTTTGGGCAGCAGATGCCAGCGTAGACGTCGGACCAGGAGCTTTTCTAGAATTTTACCCAGCACCGGGAGTAGGCCGATGGGGCGATACGACCTAGGGGTTGTGTAGTCCTCCCTGCCCGGCTTCCGGAGTATGCACACACGTGCGGTCTTCCAGGCAAAGGGGAAGTGTTGGAGCTCCAGGCACCTGTTAACAAGTGCCCGGAACACCTCCTCTCCCCCTCCCAGAACCGCGTGCGTGCAGATGTCGGCGGTCAACCCATCTCCACCGGGAGCTTTCCGCGGGTTGAGTTCCTTGAGAACCCGCAGGATCTCCTCCCGGGTGAAGGGTGGGTCGCCAGCCGACAAACCCCGGAGTCCGGCAGGGGGGATCCCCTCAGTCACCGCCCTCCTGGCCCTCTGGTCATCTGTTTCGGCATCCACGTCGTCCGAGGGGAAGAGCGTTGAGGCTAGAAGCTCAGCGGATTCCTGGGGGAATATACATGGTTACCAAGCATGTATGTTTCACGATCCCGTACATGTATTTTGTATCTGACTATCTGTGTTCTAAACTATTTCAGTTCGAAAGGGCAAAAAAACAAACAAAAATAGCCCACCACTATGTGTACCTACGAGTGTGTGTGTGCACGTGTGTGGGGTGATCGGTGTTGTGTTGTAAAGTCGAGTGTTTGATTAACAGTGTCACTGTGTCCGCGCGAGCAGCATGCTCGAGGGCTCCTTTCCGGAGGATCGTACCTCGGCTTGAGCAGCTGCCGAGGGGGGCCTAGGTATGTGTGCTGGAGCAAAATTCACAGCCAAACCGCGGCGGCGTGATCTGTGATTACGCGGGCGTGGGCGCGCACACGCTTTACTTCGAGGAACGGAAGGGTAATCTGCGTTAGCTACCGTTATTTTATCGGGAGGATCGGAAAAAATATGTCGCGGACGTCTTTTATAACGCGGCGCGTTCGGTACGGCATCGTAAGTTACCGCGGATACCACTAACGGACTGGGATGATTCTTTGCATTCTCAAAATAATTGCTAGTGAGGGTCTTAACGTACGCCCAGACAGACGGCATTTCCAGGTCCTTGTGGAGGTCGACTCCCCGGACGTACCAAGGGGCACCGACCGCCCTACGAAGAAATCGGTTCTGCAGTATTTGCAATCTCTTGAAGAGATTTTCTGACATGTGTGCGAAAACAGGACAGCTATATGTCAGAATGGGTCGGATACACATTTTGTACAGCGTGAGCTTGTGTCTGAGGGACATCTTGCTCTTGGAACAAACTAAGGGATGTAAGCGGCCCAAGACCATGGCGGCCTTGTTTCGCACTCTCTTAACGTGGGATCTAAAAGTGAGACGCCTATCAAGGGAAACTCCGAGATACTTGACCTCGGAGGCCCAGGGAATCGCTACCTTATAAAGTTTAAGGGGCTTGAGTTTACACGGCCGCTGGATGGGATCGAAAAAGACAGCGGCACTCTTATCGGGATTGACTTCTATTCGCCATTGACGGTACCATTCGCCGAGAACGCGAACGGCCCGTTTCATGCGATTCCTAAGTACAGTCGGCCGCCAGCCGGAAGCGTAGATCACTGTGTCGTCAGCATAACAACCTAGCTCGATCCCCGGGGACCGAGGTAGGTCACTGATGAACAGGTTGAAGAGTGAGGGCGCAAGTATGGACCCCTGGGGTACACCTGAGCGTATCGGGTGGGGTGGGGACAGTTCACCTTCCACTCTAAAGCGGAAAGTCCTATCTGATAGAAAATCGCGAATTATATGAGCTAAAATATCGGGAATGCGAGACTGAATGAGTTTATGAACGAGCCCGGCGTGCCAGACCTTGTCGAAGGGCGGCCAATTGTAAAACTCAAGCCAATTCATACATACATGTTGTGTCGACCCTACTTAAGTGGGATAAGGGTAAAAAGATCATGATGATGTCTAATCATATTGTAGTGTTTTTTAAATAAGCAAATACAAAAAGATTCAATGTCTTTTACCCCTCTGTTTTGTGAACGATTATCTTTACCATATTTTTTTTAGTAGCTATTCAAGGCGTGTGTGACTCGGAGGAATTAAATTCATTTTTATAGCGCTTATTTTCTTACAAAATCATCATAAGTTATTACAAGGTGCAGTTATCATAAGTAACATGGCCCCTGGTTTCTCAGTATGACCTCCCATTGCAATAGTTCGGTAGACTGGGAGACAGTCAGAGAACCAGGTTACATCAGTCGAAGTGTCGCAGAGCATGCTTACGTCATCCCGTAACACTCCCATTAGTACGGTGAACTGTTCATCGTGGAATTTTTTAGTCGCTAGGAATCTTCGACACTACGCATACTTCCTCGAACCTCCGAGTGTACCATGTAGGATTTCTCTCGACGTAATAGAGGGTAGAGATGTGTAAAGTGGCCAATATTAGCGCAGGATCATATTTATAAAGAAAAAAACATTGTTGGTTGCATTACCTGTACCAGTACAATACAAGATGGCGACAGAATATGTAATGTTGCGAATGAAACATATACTGCGAGAAATAAAGTAGTTAATATATGAAGAAGTTACTTGAGTTAATGAGCTTCCTTATATATATTATAGATTATATATTATAAGTTATGGTTAAAATAATATGATAGTCATAGTAAATAGTACGGGTACAGACGCGAAGATATTGGTTATTTGCTATAGTTGTTTGCAATGTACCTCGAGAATGATGAATAATTGAGAACACGTGACTTTTTCGTTCGCATATATGTCTGTATAACTGTTGACACCAAACAGTATCTCTGTTTAACTGTAAGGGTTTTTTATGAACACGCTGACATAGCTCTTAGATGGCAGGATATTTCCAATTTACTTGTTACATTACATCGTTACATTCTGACCAATTGCAATAAAATCTGAATAAATTGTAAGCTATGTATCGTTCTGATGTATAAATTATTTTGAGGTAATGTTCTATCTATATATATATAAAAAAAAAAAAAAAAAAAAAAAAAAAAAAAAAAAAAAAAAAAAAAAAAAAAAGTACCAAAATATTATAAAGATACTGAAAACGGAAATAACGAAAGTGAATAATAACTATAATAAAGAAATTTCTACTGAAGCTAAGCAGCTACTACTAGAAAGGAAGGAACTCTTACAAAAGAAGAAAAATAAAGATATTCGATGGAAAATAACGGAAGTTAGTAAAAAAATTAATGAACAACTAAGGAAAGATCGGAAACTAAAAAGATTAAAAACATTGGATAAGTTTATAAAACAGTCCGGAGGAGTAAAGAAAGCTCTGAAGGAAGTTAGTGATAAGAAGATATGGATGCCTAACGTAAAAAATCAGTATGGAAAAACGATTAGTAATCGGTCAGAAATACTTAAAATCGCAACAGAGTATTATAGAAACTTGTACTGTAGTCAAAAGCAAAAACAAAATAAAAAGGAAAAGGACACAATAAAAAATGTAAAACCAATACCAATAATACTAAATGAAGAAACTATCAGAGCTATATGTACACAGAAGGCGGATAAAACACCCGGATCCGACCAAATAACCAACGAAATATTGAAAATTACGTCGCCGTTAATTGCTCCAAAACTAACAGAAATATTTAATGAAATTATTGAAACAGAGATAATTCCAAATGATTGGACCAAATCAGTAATAATATTATTACATAAGAAAGGCGATAAAGGAGTCATCGATAATTACAGGCCCATAAGTTTAATGTCAAATATTTATAAAATATTCTCTAAAATAATTTTATTTCGAATTACCAACACACTCGACGAGAATCAGCCAAAAGAGCAAGCTGGGTTCCGTAGTAAATATTCAACTTTAGACCATATTCACGTGTTAAGACAAGTCCTTCAAAAATTTCAAGAATACAATAAAGGTTACTATCTGGGATTTGTTGATTTTAATAAAGCTTTTGATACATTGGAACACCAATACATATGGCAAGCATTAGAAAGACAAGGAATTGAAGCAAAATACATAAAACTAATAAAAAGTATATATTCAAAAAGCACAGCTCAAATAAAACTTGAAACGTTAGGAGAAGAATTCCCTATCGAAAGAGGTGTACGCCAGGGAGATCCAATATCACCTAAATTATTCTCAGCTGTTCTTGAGATGATATTTAGGAACTTAGACTGGACTCAATATGGCCTTAATATAAATGGTGAAAAACTAAACCACTTGAGATTCGCGGATGATCTAATCCTTTTTTCGGAATGCCCAAACGTATTACAAAATATGCTACAACAGTTATCAGATGAAAGTGCAAAAGCAGGTCTATCAATGAATACTGCAAAAACAAAAGTAATGACTAACATCTTACAACCAAAAAGTATAAAAATTAATAATGAAGAAATAGAATTTGTAAGCGAATATATATATTTAGGACAACTAATATCTACAAAAAACCTAATGGAGAAGGAAATTGACAGAAGAGTAACCAACACGTGGAAAAAATTTTGGTCTCTTAGTGAGGTCATGAAAAGCAGTGAAATGCATATCAGGGAAAAAAGAAAAATTTACAATACTTGTATATTACCATGTCTAACCTATGGATGCCAAACATGGGCACTAACAAAACAATTAGCAAACAAATTAATTGTATGCCAGAATAACATAGAACGAAGTGTCATGGGAGTTAAAAGAAGAGACAAAGTAAGATTAAATAAAATTAAAAGAATCACAAAATTTAAAAATATTTCAACAGTATATAAACAATTAAAATGGAGATGGGCAGGACATATGATAAGACACGAAAAAGAGAAATGGACTAAACTTATAACAGAATGGTACCCCAGAGAGAATAAAAGGAGCCGAGGTAGACAGAACAAAAGATGGGAAGACGATATAAAAGAAGTAGCTGGTCCAGTATGGATCCAAGTAGCAAGGAATAGGGAAATATGGAAATCTTTAGAGGAGGCCTTTGTCGCAGGACAAGCTGTAACCGAAATAACCGGATGCCGATAACATAAATACACAAACATATTTTAATTTAGTTTGTAAGCAATCTATATACAGCAATAAAGGCTTATTTTATTTTATTTTATTTATTAATGTTCTATCAAAATCCTTTCAGTACTTATTGCACGAAACAGCAACAAACATCCATCTGATCTTACAAACTCTCACATTTACAATTTCAGTAGGATGTTTTAAATTGTAACGAGAATCATTAGTTATTGAAAGATGTTTATACTCTCGATGATTGAATCGTTCCGTTTATTATGAGAACTTACAAGTGGTGAGGCACTTTAGCCTTGAACCACTATAACCTTTTAAAATGAATAATATAGAGTGCTTACATAGTCTTCCAACGAATTGAAGAGACGGTAACCTAGTCACATCTGTTAGAGAGACGATAACCGTTGCGGTAAATTGAGTTTGGAATTGAGACCGCATGTGGGTGAACGTACTGTGTAAAGGGTATCTTAATTTTACCTTCTATCACTACGTTCAAATATCTATACTATTTATATATTTTACAACTAAGATACTATACAAGTATAAAGCTACGTTTTTAATATAAATGTAAGTTACCCGTTTTGATTGTAAGTAATATCGTATAATAATAATACTTCATTGAGAATGCAGATTCTCTGTAAGAGTTGAAACAACATAAACAAAATTTGTAAGCGTATCACTTCAAAACGTTTGCATCTATTTATGTAATTCTTTTTATTGTATGTGTAATTGTCAAGATAGGGGTTATATGAAACAGTAGATATGATATATGATAGGCATTTCCGTCGCAGGGGAGTATCTAATAAAAGGCGTTCCATTTTAAGTCGAGGCTCTGCTAAGGGAACAACACCTGCCGGGTCGGGTAGAAGTATTGCAGAGGCAGTTGCTGCCCACCCGGCGAAAGGGTGCGAGAAGAACATCGAGGGTGCTTAGTCAGTACAAATCTGGTATTCCCACCTATGTAGCCCAGCGAGGTGGGTATCTAAAAAGATTTCCCGGTGAGAAAAAAAAGGTATTGTATGAGAGAAACTATTTTAAAAATCGTACGGATATGTGCAAATATTTGGATTAAAAATCTCCATATAAAATATGAATGATATAGAAAAGAGCTGAGAGATCTTCGAAAATATTGATAGAATTGACATTCAATTGCTTCGTTAACATTTTCTTTGATTACATGAGTCGTACTGTAAAGAGATTATTACCTCCCATTTTCTTTATAAGTATTTAACTAATTAGAATGCGAGTTATCTCAAACTAGATGTGTTTCAGATTTCACTCGCAGCTTAATTTTTAAGATTTTTTACGTAATTACCAACGAAGTTACCAACGTAGCTTAAAGTGATTCCCTATAAGCACGACTGTCGCGTAGGAAGTAAATCAACTCCGTCCTCCGAATACATTCTTCATAATTTAATGTATGTTTTAATCGTAGAGAAGCTGGATGGACTGACATGATATAAATATTTCAAATTCATCAGTCCCATGGTTCAGGCTCAATAAGACACTGGTCTTACTGGTTACTGAACAGTTTTTTTCAGATAACAAAGTCCCAAAGCACATAATCGATTTGCCGGATAGTAAGTTCAAGTATCATGACAAACGGGGTTTGATATCAAAAGACTATAATTAAAGGGTGGATTAGTATGTGAACGATGGTGATACCTGGAATTAACTCTTTGCATCCACTGAAAAACGATTATAATAATGTATTAGGTGAAAATATGTACAATAAAAAGATAAACAAGATATTTGATGACTGGGTTGTTTTCCGAACCGGTGGTAGTTTTGACGTTCATAAGCGCCTTCTCAGGGCCTCAATTGAATAAAGTAATTTTGATTTTAGGAGCCTGACGACTAAGGAAGTGCCGCATGGTATCTCATTCGGATCTTCTCGATAATGCTCGGATCTCATCAGACGTCCAACAAACCCTCATTTTCGATACAGTGCGCCGCACAACACGGCCCGTGCACACTATTATTTTATATTCGCTAAACGTACTTCTTAACCTATATTTTGTATTGTAATTACCCCACTGTTAAGAATGGGATAAGAATTCAAATCTTATCGATTATTCCAGATGTTAGTTTGATCCAAACGTATAAAAGAAAAAGTAAAAACAATACAACCGACTTCAAAAGAATGCAATAGAACCTCCTGGATCATAATTAGTGCCCTGTCTACTCTTGGATTGTCATGTATCTACTACTATCTTAAGCGTTATATATGAAGTGTTCGATTTTAATGTGTTCTCCGTAGTTCGGTGAAACTGGGAAGGCCTTGCCAGGCTAACATTGTAGGTCAGTTCGAAAAAAGAAATAACAAGAGTTCTTTAGTGTATTTATCGAAATCCAATGTTCAATGCTAATAAAATTAAAAAGGAGCCCAGTTGAAAACATCTCCTTTAAAAAAAATCTAAATCGTTTTGTAACTGACGAACTTATATAGTGACATACATAAAATTGAGATACACACGAATTGAATGAACCCTTTCTCTTTTTTAAGGTCGGTTTAAAATGAAAACCATCACATGAGTTTTAAAACATTAATATGGCTTATACGTATAGCTTTCTAATAATAATAATGTCTCCAATTTATACCTGAGTGTGTTGCAACCACCATACATATGGTAATAAACTCGTAAAAGGAACGCCGGTTTTGATTTATCAAATTCCGAGATCAGCTAGTGTTATGTCCAGTTGTCGAAAGCCTTGTAGGTAGATAAAACATCGGTAAATGTTTTGTGAAAATCTCAGGAGTCAAGTGCTTGGTGATGTATAACGAAATACAGTGCAGATTTTTTTATTTTTTTATCTTTAGTAAATTATTGTTATATGGATACTTCGCCTTCGTTTGCATATTTATTAATGACTATATAAGATAATATGAAAAAATTAGGAAATACATTTACTTTTACTCTCTGATTTGTAAAATACAAATTTTCATAGATCAAATTTCAAACAAATTTATCGTCCCTTTTTTCACTACTGTGTGGGCTTAAATTCCAAAAATTAGTCCTACGTATCAAAGGAATCCGCATGCTAATTTGCACAGTCCGAAATCCAGTAGTTTGGTCTGTGCGTTGAAATATCATTCACACAATTATTTTCCTATAAATACGTATATAGACATTTTTTATCAACATAAAATAATAATATCAACTTTAAGAAAGCATACCAAAAATGTACATTAAATCGAGTGACAGATATTACACTCGGTTAAGGACATACCTCGGTTACGACTTACCACCTCTCACTGCGTCGATCCATTACTTACCGTGACTTCGGCATACAACCACCGAGTCGCGGTATGAAACGCGCGCGTTGAAAAATCTCAGTTACCGTATCATGGCGTCGCAAAGTTGGATACCGCCGGACATATCCGAGATATGTACAGAACAAAGGGCCCCGCTAACACAGTGTTCACCCGTCGGCTTCATGTATTTATCGCTTCTAGCTCAATTATTCGGAAACTCCATAGATAACCGCATACACGAAAACCCCTTTTCGAACGCGCGAAGCGGTTTCGGGTCGCGTAACTTTGAAAGTTTTTCGAACCCATCCGAAATTCCGTTCCAACCGGCGATAGGAACATCGAATACCGGAATCGGTAATACCTATGATAAGGACTTTTCGATTCATCACGACACTAAAGTGCATACACACGGTCCGGACGGAAGTCATGGTTACGCCGAATCATCGTTCCATTTGAAACCGGATTTCGAATATGAAAATTCTAAATTTAACTTTGATAAAACGATATCCAAATATGAAAGTCCGGAATATAAATTTTCAAGTCCGATTTTCGTTTCGGAACCGTATTCTGATTATAACAATTTGTTCAAAAGAAGCTATAACGACGCTGAAACTGCGGCTTCGAAAGTGAATGGGAAGACAGATAAGAGAAGAAAAGGGAAGAGTCGAAATAAAAGGCAAAGTGGAATTGAAGAATATGACTTCATCGTGGTTGGAGCTGGCTCAGCTGGGTGTGTGGTGGCGAACCGTTTGTCTGAAGTCAAGAAATGGAAGGTATGATATACTTTATGACATCAAGTATTTTTGTAAACTATTTGGCAAACATAATAATTGGAAAGTAGATTCTAAGGTCAAAAGATAATACCATTTGGTATGAGAGATTACAAAATAAACTGCTTCGAATATTGTGATTAATTAAAATGCTTACAGAGTACATTACTTTCTATGAAATTTAGATTTTTTTAAAGTGATATGACATAATTACGCGACGTGAGGATCGATAGAACACTTCTAGACAGAATGCGGCTGAAATATCACTAAACTTCAGTATAAGGCATTTGCATATTAATGTAAGGCATCTTCCATGTAACCTTGGTTGTACTTGTAAGTATGGAAGTAAAGATTTTATTGTTTCTTTTTTACTAATGCTACCTCAGCTTGGTAAATATTACAGTACGTTGCTTAATTAAATTTCACTCCGGCAGTTATACAACAATTTCAAGGATAAATTTCCTAATACAAGTATTATCAACATATCACTAACAAGATACTTTCAAAAGAACTAATTACAATATCAACAGTGGTTCAATCAAACGCCTACACGAACATAATCAACCCAAACAATAGGTATCTGGATTTCTCCAGCCTGAGAACTGAATACCGGCATATTTTATTGCGACACTACCAATCAACCAAACAATACGTTTACTATAATGTTCATTGGTAACGTTATAGAATTTATTACAAAACTGTCGTCATGCTAAATTGGCACACGGTTTTGCGTAAAAATTGCCGTCTTTAATACACGAGCGTGCAGTAATTAGTTTCTATGCTCTAGTGACTTTAATTCATTGGACCACCATGATAATGTGTCGTACACCTATACATTATTTTCTATGGAAACCATATGGAGTTGTTAATCTAAAGAGATTTAACAACAGGTTTTATACTTCTTGATTCCATCAAATACACCTAAAAATACGTTTAACTGTATTGTTAGCCTGCTAGTAATTTTTAATGATTAATTGGTAATATCGTGGTTGTCGAGTGGTTCGTTCGGCGGAATATAAATTCGGTGTCCGCATGTTCGAATCCGCGTACATTTAATAATTTAAAATGGTAACATAACACCATATGGTGAAGGAAAATATCGTGTGGAAAGCTGAAGATGAGAAACGTTCTTGTAGTACTATCAGATGTGGGGAAATATAGAACTGTAGATTTCTTGGAGCTCGAAATCGACAATGCGTCGTGGTCTGGCGTGGTGCCTATGCCTATACCTAGCTTCGAGAAGAGGCCTATTACCCTGTAGTGAGTTTTTATAGGTTGATACGATAACTTGATGATGATAAGCTGATAACTATTGTAGCATGGTTTCAACTTCATTTAAAAGGCAATTATATGAAGACCGTTTAAAAATAACTTCTGGCATACGATCGAATGATGCGTAGGTAGTGTGTAGGTTCAAATATTAATATTTGCCACGGTATTAACGACTCTATGAAGTGACTGAAGTACTTTTAGATTTTTGTAAAACAAATTATTCCGAGTGACTAAGAAATTAATTAGACTTAAATCATTTTTAGAAATGTCTGTATATTTTTGTACGCATCACTGCTAAAGTACAACGTTTATGATAAAGCATCACCAAGAAAATCATAAAGCAAATCCACTTGGAACAATGGTTCTTATCTAGAAGAAATTTACTATATCTTAATTTTATATGTATTGATTACAGTTTTTTTTTATACTTTATAGGTTACCGTTTGGCCACAATCTCATCTGATGTTAAATGATGATGTGTTCTAAGATGGTAGTCATGCTAAACCTAGAGGAAGACTGGCTCTCAAGTGCAGCTGCTGGAATACACCAACCGGTGCTCGGCGACAAATTTTCAACTTGAGTGTGGTAGCTAGCTCGACAGACTTAGAAAAAGCCCTACCACCATGCTATCGTTTCATCACGATATTTTCCTTCACCGAAAGCTCCGACTCTGTTACTAGGATTCGAACCTACGTCCTTCGACTTTGTGCCCGAACACACTACCAACTGAGCCATCATCGCTTTCTAAATAAAAACAAAACTACGATTTTTATTAGCACTACGCGTTGAACAATATAACCTGTACATAAAATATATTGTTAAGGTAATAAACAACGCAGCGTATTCGCTGGTATTTACTAGTTGGACAGTATATTCATTCGATCGTGTTTAAAATATTTAATATGTTAAATGATATTTTGAACTTTAAATAAAACTAATACCAAGCTACAATAGTTACTAAGCTTAGCGTTTATTGAGTCGAAGAATGACAGATTAATTAATTATAATTGTATTATTTTATTTTAATAAACATAATATTTTTTTAATAATTCAGTACTGTCCAGATAGAACGAATCAATTTTTTGTACAAAAATATTGTTTCTAACACAACATTAGTATGTCAGGTATTAAATTAAATTATAAACATTTAACAGCGCGTCGATAGATGTAGTTCCGATTTCTTGCAAATGAGTTACTTCAATCAAACCATGGTGTTAGAGCATTTTCTCTACTCCTGGTTGGCTAACACCCTCAGGTTGAACATGTGTGGCTATAAGTGTGTTCCGGCAGCTGCACTTGAGAGCTAGTCTATCTAGATTTAACGTATTTACCAACTTCGTCAACATCGCCAAATAACATCAAGCAATATTATAGTAAAACGGTATACCTATATAGCCCATAAATATTTTTTTTTAAATATTGACGTAATTATAATGTTTTTCAATATCCGTCCATCGGTTATCGTTATTGATAACACAATGGTTGACTAATGTTGTCGTTAAGTGCGAATAAATAAGCATTATAACACAACCAACAGGTGTGAAAGAGAAAGCACTCCATGAAACTCATAGTAAGACGTACGTTACAAATACGATACAAAATAATAATTTGCCTACAGCAGAATAACTAATAACGGCTTGGAATACGATTCGTTATAAAATAACACGACAATCTCATTCATTATTTATTCTAATAATTATTACATCGTTAGTCATTTATAGTAAATTCAATACTTGATAAGCCAAAAGGATTACGGGCTTTATAGGCTTTTCTATTCAGGCTAACACTTGATTAAGATAGCCGTTAAATGACATTGTGATCACAAAGATATTTAAGTTTAGAAAGACGATTGAATTTCAATTATAGTTGCCGAAACACTTGGCGAAATTTGAAACTTAGGCTTTCAACTTTGATACACAACACCAACTATGTTATTGTCGCGTCACTAAATTTTAACATTTGACTACAATCTCACCTGATACTAAGTGACGAGATGGTTTAAGACGGTAAGCACATTGAACATAGAGAGAGACTGGTTGAACATCTATAGGTGCTTGATGATAATCTATAAAATCAAATGAAAGCTATTAGCTAGTTAAATATTAGAAAAAGCTTTACCTTACAATTATGGTTTTACCACGAAGGTTTCTTTTAAAAAAGCATATGTCAAAATTTGAATTTACGCCTTTAACAAAATACCGCGGTTGACAAGGCGACGCCATAGCCTAAATAAAATCATTAAATCTGTCACATTCAATTATATTCTTTCGATGTGAAATGTACATCAAACAGACACGCAATTATTGATACTGAGAAATGATATCGCAATTTTGTTAATATTGCTGTTAAGCCCCTAGTAACGAAGTTCCATACGCCGCCAATTTTCCTTCAAATACAAATTGGCGTGCGCAATCATTAAATTATTCGAAGAAATTCTGATTATATAGTAGCTACAAACGTGGTGTTGTGAGAACTCTTGACGATACCTTATTTATTAAGTCGAAGAATGAAGTCTAATATATAATTAATTATACGCCCGATTTGCTAAGCGCGTATTTTCATTTTGGCCGTAAAAAAAAATTACAGACAAAATTAAATCGAAAAAACAAATAGTAAACGGTCGATGGAATCCAAAAAATAAATGTTCTAGAACCATCTATGAAAAATACCGCATTGAATGGTCATAGCCATATGTAGTGGCATTACTTGATGACTTTAACAATTGATGATTATTTTGAATTAATTAATATGTTAGATTAATTTAAAACACTCATCAATTGTTAAGGAAATCTGTCTCTTCCGACATAAAACAAAGTAAAAATCTTATACATATAGTATCTACTATACTATACTACTGTCTGTAAAAAAATGTCATAAATGTTTTAACAATTAACGTTTCCAACAGTCAGTTAAATTAAATTTGTTAGCCGACTGCGTAGAAGGATCGTAAGGCTTTTCATGTGTAGGAGTCGCGAATAACGTTGGCGAAATTTCCACTTTTAATACAAAAATTACATTGTAACGTTTCAGTGTAACACAAAAGTCACTCAATTTTTCAATATTTTTGTATATCTTGCTCCAAATGAAATTTATAACACAAAAGTAAAAAAATATGCTATATTCTGTAAAGAACATAAAACCTGTAATAGGTAATATTTTGTGAACATAATTACCTATAATTTGGGCTAATTCTTTAATATTCAATGTGGTTTTAACGTTACATTTATCAATTAAAAAAAAAAACAAAATGGAATCTTAACTATAACATTTTATGTCAATAAATGGCGATTTATTTTTGTACAACATTAGAAGTCTTAAGTGGCATTTCAGTTTATATTTTTTTATAAAATAACCCTGTTAAGTACAGTGTATGATTTTGAAAAGCAAGCGAATTCACCACTTGACAGATTCCAACCATCAGGAATTATAATGTTAGAGCTTCCATTGAAATTGATGTTGACATTTTGATATTATTTATTCCAGGCAAAAATTATAATTTTGACGGCCTTACCGTAATACTCGTATGTTCAAATTGACTTAGACTTTTATTTTTAGGTTATAAACGGTAATATACAGAACTGTTATAATCTACACTCATTATATTTGGTTCTTTATTAATCGGAATTAATCAACATTCCAAAAGAAAACAATGCAAAAAATCAACCTAGGCTTATTTCGTCCATAATATACAGCGTTCATTTTTAATATTTATAACAGATAGCAAAATATCATGTTGACAACAACTGTCCACTCGTGAGTCTGACAGCCGGCTGTCAAGAAAACGTGTTATTCACACACTTAATTGTGCTTGTTATTAAAAAAGTATTTGACAAACGAAAGGGAGAAGATAAAATTTTTATAGATAAATAAAACAGATTTTATACCAAAAAATCATTCATCAGATTTGAGAGTTTTTACTTAAATAAGCGCGAAATATTTTGATTTTTCAGTTAAATTAATCAATACAAATAATAATACTCCTGAACAGAAAACCAAAGTTGTGTAAAAATTTCAAATCATCCATCGGCTATCTATACATATATATAATAAAAAAGAAGGGTCCGTATGTAATATCAAAATAACAACTTTTTACTGATTGGATATAAACGTATACACGATACCGATAACAGAAATACAATTTTTGTCTGTCTGTCTGTCTGTATGTATGTTCTGGGTAATCTCGGAAACGGCTGAACCGATTTTAACAGAAATTTCACTGACGGATAGTTAAAATTACAGCGGGTGACATAGGCTACTTTATTTAGACTAGCTGTCATCCGTGGCTTCGTCTATAGTACTATCTCCAAAATGATTGGACCTATTTTCATGGGACTTTCATTGACAGACAGCTAACGTTATAAAAAGTAATTAAAGCTTTTTTATTTTGGACTAGCTTTTACCCATGGCTTTGTTTGCAGTACGATCTCCAAAACGTTTTAACCATTTTTCACGGAACATTCACTAACAGATAGCTGACCTTATAAGAAGTAATTTACAATTATAAAAAACGCATGCGGAGTTGCGGGCAACAGCTAGTAATTATATAAAATCTGATTTTTTTATAAGTATAGATAATGTATAAAATTCTAACGTATACCTTGTCAAGCTATGTTGACCAAAATAATTTTTATACAGTTATGTATATAAATTACGTTGGATATTAAATGTCGTTCAAAATGACTATTTACAGCACATCAATAATTCAATGTCTTAAAAGATATCACACATTTCAAATCACGCGCAAAACAAATGAAAATATTTCAGTTTAGTTCCATGGCGCTCGTATGTTTAACCTATAATTTTTAACTTGATTATTCTCCTGGTCAGGACTTTGAAATAGAGTTATGAAATTAATATATTGTCTTTGGTACTTAGTACAGAAGTAAATTTCCTCGAACAATCGAATGTTTTATAGTTGGTAACTGTTATTAACATTTTTCTTTCGAATCGTTTACACTGTTGTCCTGGCAGGGCCTCTACAGTTTCACCGGACTACCGTGACATATTATCTCAATTTTATATAGGTACATTACACTCATACGAGGCTGGAGCGAGCCGATAGTGTTGGTGTAAGTTATCATTTCAGATATCTTAACTATTATTATTGAGATCTTGTGTTCAGTTTAGAGTTTGAGTGAGTTAATTTTGTTTTTTACTCTTTCACACTTTATGCTCAACTTCATAACTCAGACATTATGAAATGTATCGTAAAAGTTGTTAGGGGTACAAAAAAGAAGATAGAATGAGTTTCATCAATAAAAAAGTACCGTTTTCCAAGGATAAGTCACATTTATAAACACGTAGTCTTGCCATACCCATACCTAACCAATGCAAATCAACTCAAATAAAATAATTGTGTGGTTTTATGAAACCACGATACAAGTGAAATTTTTTATCGGTTTGCAGGCTATGAAAATCGCGTTTTAACTTAGCACAATATTTATTTAAATCACTGAATAATTTGACATTAACATTAGTTTTTGGGGGATGCATAGAAAGAGGTGTCATATATTTGGCATAATGAAGACTGAAGTAACTATATCTGATGATCATTTTGAATGTTTACATTTTTGTACATTTAACAATATGAAAAATCTTGTTTGATATGAAATCCTTGTGTTTAAGCAAGTTGGTATTTATCCTTGATACGCTGGTATTACCTTGAATTAATCATAAATTCATTTCAAGAAACAAAGAATGTGTTACACTCAGAATGAATAATCGTTTACTTCTGTAGGTCGCGTTTTCATTCTCCAGTTATATATATCAAGGCAATCACAGTCCTTTTTGTAAAGTCGGAAAGTCTATATTTCTTATCGATACCATCGCATCTCTCATTATCATCACCGACCTGTAAAAGACCCACTGCAGAGCCACAGGCCTCTTCTCAATGGAAAGTATGGACATAATCACCTACTACGTATTGAACGATTTAAAACTCTGAGAAATCTAAAGATGTATATATTTTTCCCACATAAGTTGGTACTAAAAGAATATTTCTCAGGTCCAGGTTTCTTCACGATTCTCACTTTCACCGACGCCCAATAGTGTTATCAATTTATATTAGTAAATGTACACGAATACCGAAAAATTCGTTGGCTTCAAACCTGCGGACATCGGATTGATATTCCACCGGTCAAGACACTAGACCACCATGACTTCCACGTCTCTCGTGATTGTCGCATTTGTTATATCATTCTGTATTTTCTATAATTATATTAAAGATATTACGAAGGTCAAAAGTAAGGTTTGAACCGAGTTTCAAAATGCTTTCTTTATTGAAAAGAGGATATTTTGAATTAGATACCATCTTTATTCCATTACTATTCGATTATAAATATCGAAGATACACCAGGGAACTGATAATTGAATAGGAAATGTAAGGATATAGAAATATTAGCAAGTGAAGACTAAGTACCTAAATAAAGCACCTACCTAACTATGGCCAAAGGTATTCTGGTGCATTTTATTATTGTAGATTTTTTAAAGTTATTTTTAGTTTTTGGTAAAATTTTGTTGTATTATTTTTGACTTTATAACAATTGTGATTTTACAATTAAAAGTCAAATTGTAAGTGAAGTTTACGTAGGTTCCCAGTTTTTAAGCTAGTAACGGTAAACTAAGTAACAAGTGCAGCAACAATAAAATTTTGCGTGGTGACTGTTGTTGCTAACCGAGATATCGATTACTAAATGTATGCAACTTTCACTATGTACTTAAAAGTACGAGCTCGATTTTTATTCACCTAAATGCAGCAACGCATCAAAATAAAAAAATATTATCTTACTCTTGAATTAAGTTCGCGCGGTTACGCAATAAAGGCACGCTTTGCTGCACTTGCGCCATGTTTTTTAACATATGTCCTTCAAACATATCAAATAATTGCAGACATAACCTCGTATATAATATAGAGTTTTTAATTATTTTATATTCCAATTTTATATCGGTTTTGATCGCGACTTCGCTAGTGTTAAAACGGATTTGACCTATCCCTCGGGAATAATACATTTTTTCTGAGTTAAAGTACCCTATATATATCCTTTTATGTACCCCTGATAATATATGCAAAATTTTATTATTACCAGTTGAGCATTCAATGAGTTCTACGGCGTAACAAAGTAAACAAACTCATATTTGCGATTCTAATATCTATTAAGAACGATCATACACTATTTAACAAGACAATACAATCTTAAAAATCTCTTAATAATATAGGTTATGTCCTATTATCTATACATTTCATGTCCCAATTAATCTGAATGAAGTCAAAAGGAGAGAACCCCGAATAAATCCCATTTACCAAAGAATAGTCGCTTCAGAATTCGAAAAGTCACTCACAAATTGACACATAAGGTCCTAAACCACAGAATACTTTCAAAGAATAAATAAAAGTTTGATCCACCAAAGTCAGAGTGTCTTAAGTCAAGGGGTCTCTTACATAAATAAAAAATAAAGCCGGGTGCAGTCGCGGGCGATAACAAGTAACATAATAAAGTTCAATACAATCTTATGTAAACCGTGTTAGTTCATCAACCAGTAGCAGAGACTTTAAATACAAAAACACTTCACACAGTATTAACTATCAGTCTTATTACAGTACCGTTTTACTTACAACAGCCTAAAGGCGATATATTCCATGTGTTTGCTCTCGATCTTGAATAACGAATGCCCGACATACCTCTGAATGCCCGCTATTGTGATTTCATCCCCACCAATTTACTTGCTTATGATTGGTCGTTGTAGATTGACAGTATCTCGACCAATCATAAGAAGTACTTTAAATATAGAACTTTATAATAATCATTAGCAGTTATTTAACCAACATGAAAATAATAATTGATATATTTAGACATTTATAACACTTGCTTATGATTGATCATTTAAGATTGACAATATCTCGATCAATCATAAGAAGTACTTTAAATATAGAACTTTATAATAATCATTAGCAATTATTTAACCAACATGAAAATAATAATTGATATATTTAGACATTTATAACACTTGCTTATGATTGATCATTTAAGATTGACAGTATCTCGATCAATCATAAGAAGTACTTTAAATATAGAACTTTATAATAATCATTAGCAATTATTTAACCAACATGAAAATAATAATTGATATATTTAGACATTTATAACACTTGCTTATGATTGATCATTTAAGATTGACAGTATCTCGATCAATCATAAGAAGTACTCTAAATATAAAACATTGTTAGAATGCTTAGTAGTCATTTACCTAATATGAAAATAATAAGCGATATACATATTTAGATATTTATAACAGCTCGGCCATCCTTTTTTCAACGAGTCCCTCGTTGGTAAGAAAAAAAAATCGTTAAGTACTCCAAGTATTTCATTTAGAAATATGTAGAAAATATAATGGCGTCACATACGTTTTGTTTAAAATAATAATCTTTAGGTGTTTAAGTCCTGAAGGAAATCAAACTAATCACGCATTATTATCAATACAACTTTATCGAAGAGGTCTTACCTATAGAACAAGCTAGATTTAGACATTGCACAGACCAACTTGGCCTTGGCCTTGGCCTTGATCACTCATATAGAGACAGGTTTTTCAGCTAGAATGTAAATCGGGAGCAGTTTTAGTAGACCTTACTGCCGCATATGCTACCGTATGGCGAGAGGGTTTATTATATAAGCTGTTGACTGTGGTTCCGAGTACAAAAATTGTTCAGCTTATATCCAATAAGATTTCACAGCGATTATTCAGAGTACACCTGGGTTCTTCGGCTAGCGATATGTTTTAGCCCCAACTTTATTTAACCTATATATACATGATTTGCCAGGTACTATCTCCACCTATATATACATGATTTGCCAGGTACTATCTCCACCTATAAATTTATTTACGCTGATGATATATGCCTGATTATGGAAGTTACATTATCAGAAGACATGAAAATTCTGGCAGAATACCTCAAAACTTTGCGTTTGATACCTAGCGTAAGTAAAACAGAAACATGTTTCCATTTGAATAACCAATTAGCCAGGAGTGAGCTAAAGGTTTCATTTAATGGCATACAGTTGCGTCACAACCATTACCCCAAGTTCCTGGGTGTTGTACTTGACCGTTCACTTACATACAAAGAGCATTTTGAAAAGACTTCGCGGAAACTGCAATCTAGAAATAACGTGCTTCTAAAACTGACTGGAACTAGTTGGGACGCAAACGCCGATGTATTGAGAACTACAGCCATTTAGTTGGTGTATCCTGTAGCGGAATATTGTTCCCCGGTGTGGTTAGGTAGCGCCCATGTGCAGAAAGTAGACCCTGAGCTGCACATTGCGATTGCGGGGCGGAAAGGCAAACAATCCAACACATCATCGAGGAATGTCCACTTCGACAATACAACGGTTGCCCCGACAAACTGATCAATCTTACCGACGACGTCTTTAAATGGCTGAGAGAATTAAATGTTTAATTGTAATTACAAAAATGGACACTATTTAGCCATACGATTAAAAAAATATAACTCACTGGCTTAGTGATACATTACATTTAGTATCTAATTAAAGATTACTTTACATTATGTCATAATCCATAACCATAATCAGCAAATCTTTATAATTTAAGGGTGTCTGTTACCCGACATCCCTGGCATCGTTACATTTTTTTTTTTTTTTTTATATTGGCAGTATATATACTGATCCATGCCCTTGGCCAGTATATACACTGTTACACTAGTTGCTAAAACGCGAGGCACCCGTTACCTGGTACCTCATACCGATTCATCAGTACGTGACTCTAACCAATGAATCGGTATTTACTGATCCATTACGTTGACCAGCAAACACTTTAGCCATTTAATACTTGAACCATTTACGATGATACATGACACTAATCACGGGTATCTTGACCAGTAGCGTGGGATGACTATCTTGGAAGACTGCGTGCACGACGTGCGGGGGTTGCTCGCAGTGTCGAGGCGCGCAGATCGCGCGCGGTGCAGCTGGTACTACTTGGTACCTCATACCGATTCATCAGTACGTGACTCTAACCAATGAATCGGTATTTACTGATCCATTACGTTGACCAGCAAATACTTTAGCCATTTAATACTTGAACCATTTACGATGATACATGACACTAATCACGGGTATCTTGACCAGTAGCGTGGGATGACTATCTCGGAAGACTGCGTGCACGACGTGCGGGGGTTGCTCGCAGTGTCGAGGCGCGCAGATCGCGCGCGGTGCAGCTGGTACCGTTAGCCGCGCTTCTAACCGTCTGACACAATGTTTGTTACCGGTGCCACACATTAATTGCCAAAATGCGAGGCACCCGTTACCTGGCGCCTTACACAGATTCATCAGTACGTGACCCTAACCAATGAATCTGTATTTACTGTGACCCTAACCAATGAATCGGTATTCACTAGTCGAAGACATTGACCAGCAAATATTTCAGCCATTAAATACTTTCATCGAAGCCTACAATCACGTTAACATTGCTTTTAAGGGTGTCTGTTACCTGACATCCCTCCATAGCCTAGCCACATATTTTTATATTGGTAGTGTATTTATTAGTCCATGACGTTGCCCAGTAGACACTGTTGAACTAATTGCTAAAATGTGAGGTACCCGTTACCTGGCACCTCACACCAATTCATCAGTACGTGACCCTAATGAATCGGTATTTACTGGTCGACGACATTGACCAGCAAATATTTCAGCCACTAAATTCTTTAGCTATTTACGATGATACATGACACTAATCATCGGTACCTAGAATCACATTAACATTGCTATTATCATAACATCATATTCTTTTTTTTCTTTTTTTTTTTTTTTACTTTAAGCATACTGTGTAATCAACGACAACCAATTTGATAATCGATTATTAGCCAGCCTCTAATAAACTAGTTTATTTCTGGATTGTACAATATCAATGTTCATTTGAATGAATACATTAATTTATACGTCAATTTACAAATCGCCACAACCAGAATCGGAATCGGTTGGTACGGGTTCGTTGAAACGAATCCAACGATATGTTTTATCAATAGCTACTATAGCCGCAAACCTCTAACTAGACTTTGTGAAAGGCATATCCTCGACCACGAATCTATCGTTGGGAGCACATTTTTAATTCTAGGTTCGAGCTTCTTTGACTGTTCTATACACATCGCACCTCTTTATACTCTAACCAAATCGCCTTCCTTCTAATTCATTCCCATCTTTTTATACCTACCCTACCGTTTTTTTTTTCTTCACCTGTTGTGTCCTAATAAGGCCACCAGCGCTAGTCCTAATATTGTCTAAACTCTCCCTCACTTCAGGCGTAAAGTCATTTAGCAAAATACCCAACTGTAAGTCTGGTAAATGTTCATCCCATAAGCCATTTGGCCCGTCTAGATTTATTGCTACATTCTTTCGGGGGTGTGGCGACACGTGCTTTATACCGCATGATTGAGTAAAAGTTTTAAATTGTATACTAATGAAGCTTGTCTTTTGGGCCATAATTAAACTGGTTGGTGCGACAGTAACTAAAATGCTCTCTGAATCAAAATACCGTTCATATACATTAATGCGTAAGACGAAGCACAAGAACTGAAACAGATTTGCGCTAGTTAACCCGGGCGCTAGTTAACCCGGATCACCCTTAATTCGCCGTATTTAATGCGCGTCTCTTACACGAATAAGAGTGCGCAAATAAAATAAGACTCCACGCTTAAAACACCTGATTCAGACTATCATTTTGACAGAGGGTCCTTCCGTGAAAGTGTAGTCTTAATAGTACCGGGCAATTGTTTAAAAAGTCATCTACTACCAATCTCCACGTAATTTTCTACTACACTCCTGCACCTCGATCATGACATTCGCATTACCAAGTGGGCTATATGGTACGTTACCTATCCCCTAATAAAGGCACCTCTCCTACCTTCCAGTCTTATGCTAAACGTTAAGCTTCACCGAGACGGACCAAAGTACCCTCATTTCCTAAATCAACCAGATACTCAAATCAAATATACTTTATACAATTTAGGCCCTAAGAAGGCGCTTATCTTTTTAACATACACATATATTATATATGTATATGTTACAATCAATTTTAGTGGGTGTACAGAAAGGAGTCAATTCCAAACATCACCATCGTTCACTTATCGATCCACTCTATAAAAGCCCTTTCGACATCAAAACCCGCTTAAAATGGCACTACTCATAATCTAGCAAATCGGTAATATGTTTTGGGACTTTGTTATGCAAAAAATCTAACACTGTTACTGGTTTTACCGAGTCTAAAACATGGAACGATCTGTCAATTTCTAGTTTTTGCGAACATACTTTAAATTATCAAGAACGTATTGGGAAGCCAGATTTAAGACACCGAATTCTTGAAACTTAGCCTTTAATGATTCGCGAGGTCCCTCATTGTACATTACTCGAACTGCCCGTTTTTGCAATCAAAATTTAGTGTCTACCTCAGCTGCTGTCCCTCACAACAAAGCAGCACTTTTTGCAGTCTTCAAATTGTGCTTCTAATCTAACACCACGATCTTCTATATTGCTATGATACAGTCGACTGCACGTTTTCCTCACATTTCACATTGATATAAGAGCAACTCCCTATGGCGTACCTTTTTGTGGAGCATTTTAGTAAATGAGCATAATTATCCCTAGTTGGGGAAAAATCTTTTAACTGTAGTTTCCATTCTGGCCTAAAAAAATAGAAGCGAGGGAACCGTGATAAGTTTTAGCTACCCCTGTTAATTTTGGTAAGGCGTAATGGACTATTTACTTATCGCTCCACCCTAGATCCGTGCAGATTAGTCAACTTTGTGAAGGCATGTATTAACCGTTTGTTCTTTGCATAAAAGGATCAAAATCCAGGCATTACACTATTTAAGACCCGATACCTATTGCGATCGCTTGTATTATACAAAGCCCTAAGAGCACAATCGAATATTTCAATGAATAAATTGTTATTTCACTCGGGATTACGGCGACGTGTTACTTCACAGGACGGTGTGCGAAGGCGCAAAGTTCTGTGCCTAGGTGAATACCTCGATTATGCACGGCGCGTCACCTGCCATTCCAGAACACTTGATCGTGTCCTGGAGCGCCGATGACGACGATATCGTTAGCTCGCCCTTCTCATATAATGCAAACTGGAGCGGGACTGACCAATCGCCCGTGGCGATAGCCTTACCCTGGACCACCCGGACTGCAACCGACTGCGGAGACTGCCACAATTTTTTTTTCAGTCTCGAGCACATACGCCCGCGACCATGGATACGGTTTCATGTTGTGTCACGAAATCTTTGTGGAGGCGCCAGCATTTTAAGAGTTTACCTTCATTCATCCACGTAGTCACAGACTCAACGTATATTACAAGAAAAAATACACTACAATTAATACAGGATTTTTTTTTCATTACCTACGGATATATTATTATTGCTTTAACAAAACAACTTACTATAATCAAAAGAGCTAAATTCGTCAACAAGCTGGGTCAGCACATCTAATAAACGCTTACACTTGTTATTTTGGCCTTAGCAAGTCTTGATGTATCAAAAAAATGTATGCTCGTAGTTACTACTTTAAACTTTAAAACCGTAGGTCTATACACAACAAAAATAAACTTGTTGTCTCATTTTTACTTCGATAATCACGACCTCACCTCATTTGAAATTGAAATAAAATATTCTTTAGAAGGATCCACGAGGGTAGATAAACATAACGAAATAAAATAATAAATAAACCTTACGTTTTCTAAGTATGTTCACCAAATACTTATGCGTATTTTAGATCTTGTTGTGGGCACTAAGTTGCTAATCCCGCTTCTGAGATGTAAACCGTGTTAGTTCATCAACCAGTAGCAGAGACTTTAAATACAAAAACACTTCACACAGTATTAACTATCAGTCTTATTACAGTACCGTTTTACTTACAACAGCCTAAAGGCGATATATTCCATGTGTTTGCTCTCGATCTTGAATAACGAATGCCCGACATACCTCTGAATGCCCGCTATTGTGATTTCATCCCCACCAATTTACTTGCTTATGATTGGTCGTTGTAGATTGACAGTATCTCGACCAATCATAAGAAGTACTTTAAATATAGAACTTTATAATAATCATTAGCAGTTATTTAACCAACATGAAAATAATAATTGATATATTTAGACATTTATAACACTTGCTTATGATTGATCATTTAAGATTGACAATATCTCGATCAATCATAAGAAGTACTTTAAATATAGAACTTTATAATAATCATTAGCAATTATTTAACCAACATGAAAATAATAATTGATATATTTAGACATTTATAACACTTGCTTATGATTGATCATTTAAGATTGACAGTATCTCGATCAATCATAAGAAGTACTTTAAATATAGAACTTTATAATAATCATTAGCAATTATTTAACCAACATGAAAATAATAATTGATATATTTAGACATTTATAACACTTGCTTATGATTGATCATTTAAGATTGACAGTATCTCGATCAATCATAAGAAGTACTCTAAATATAAAACATTGTTAGAATGCTTAGTAGTCATTTACCTAATATGAAAATAATAAGCGATATACATATTTAGATATTTATAACACTTATCACACGCTTACTTATTGTACAGATAATATTAACTTACCGAACTCCCACTAAAGTTAAATTAAACGACAAAAACAAACATAAATTAAGTTGAAACTACAACAACTTTGAGATGATAAGAATGTAAGGACAAAGCGTATAACATAGGAAGTGGTAGATACGAAAACTTCTATAATAACAATAAAATCAGACAAAGTTTAAGGGGAAAAAGTGTTATTCTCACCCGGGATATCGCTTACTCCGATCGTCTTTAAATTAGTATGCCCGTATAAAATATTTACGCGGATATAAAGTAACAAGAAGTAATGCTTATCACATTGGATTCTCTTCATCATTCAACATCATATGAGATTGTGGTCAAACGCCTAAACCTATAAAGTATAAGAAAGATCTTCAAGAGATCCGAGCAGTCAACTACTTACTTACTTACTTAACTTGTCTGCTAACTACTTCTTTAACTTGTCTGCTCTATGTGCTGTTTAAGTCACTTTGAGTCTCTGGCGTACAATTTTATTATGAATTCTTCCCTTCAGTATTTCTTCGAGCATTACTCTTTCCAGTACCATCGTCATTATCCACGTCTTAGTACCACAAGTCATAACTGATGAACTAATCTATTATGATATTCTTGCTTTGAGGATTGGAGTATTCGATGTTAAAGAACAAGCTTTTCTTAGAAGTGATGTTACTGTATGTAAAATCGGTATGGAAATACACCACAAATCTATATATTATCTTAACTAGTGGTCTAAATTAGGCCCTAATTTATTATTTTTTGAAGTTACACATATAAAGGAAATAAACGAACTGCTTCTAATTTTTTGATGACATTAAAGCACGTAAATAAAATGACAGAGAAGGAAGATGTATGTAACTGTTTCTATATTATTATGTTATATCAATGAGGGAATATCTAGTTAAACATAACTCTGACACTAGCGCTAAACTAAAACAATGAGGAGACCAGTCCCGAAGCGAAAAAGTTTTACAATTCCACTACGTAGTTAGTTCTCCTTAGCCAATAGTGTCTTACGAATACTCTATATCATATATAAGAACAAGAATTTTCTATCACGCTTATATTTCTGTTTTTTTTTCACACCAATATATGTAATTTAATACATATATAGTATGCGAACTCGATACAAATACACAACGAATGCTCAACGACCGTTGGAACCGACTAGAATGGGGTTCTAAAAATAGCCCGTCCCGAATTTTGTCGAACCCCTCGAGTAATGACGCCCATCTTCCAGAATGTTCCACCCTCCTATACTAAATGCTTGATAAATGCACTGCCATTGCGCATTTGACTTATTCACGGGTGCAACAACAGTCATATTTCTAGTAGTCATGCATTTCTGATAACCTAATTAATATTAAGTTTAACATACCGTTATTAGACGAGCTTTCGATTTGTACTCTTCAATAGCGCGTTTAGAGGGCTACAGTCGGGTTACGGTTCGCTGAACAAGGGTTCATGGCTCCGCTTTGTATGTCATAAAGAATAATTTATAGCTTCATGCATACGGAAAACCGTCATCCAGTATTTTTTTATAAAAACAACCCAGCCTAGTCGAATTCGTTGAGTTATATTCTTTTCTTTATCATGTTTGAATATTGGCGGTACTATGTAAGGATTCAATATCATAGAAGTTGGATGTTATCTTTTTTTTTAATAAATATGTAGGGAAGATACCAAGTTATTTCAGTTCTAAATACATCTAAATTTCCAAGTCTAGAAAGTTATATATGAAGACAATACTGTGATTACAATATACGAAAATACATTTATTTTATAAAGTTTTTGTTAAAGTAATTATGATAAATTCACTTTGTTAACGAGTTATTTTAAACGGTAAAACCAATACAATAGAGTCTATACTTAAAAAATTGTAAGGCTATTAATTTTTGTTCTCTTCGTGTTTCAAGAAGTTATTTTTTGTACAACTTTAATTAATACTAAAATTAATTTCAATTATTCATATTAATCATCAGCCTGTAAAAGACCCACTGCAGGATCATAGGCCTCTTCCCGGAGGAGAGTATGGGCATAATCACCACGCCAACCCACGACGTATTAGCGATTTCAAACCTCTGAGAAATCCACAGTTCTATATTTTCCCACATACAGTGGTGCTACAAGAACATTTTTCAGGTTCTGGTTCCCTCACAATGTTTTCCTTCACCGTCAGCCGTTAGTGTTACTAATTTAGATTGGTGAATGTACACGAATTCCGAAAAATTTGTTAGTTCATGCCGGAGTTGCAACCTGAGGACATTGGATTAATATTCCACCGATCAAACCACTCAACCACCACGACTTCAATTCGATTATTATACAATGTCAAAAGTACATTCAAAGAGTCGATTCTTATTGAACGAAACTTAGGAAGGTGAAAAATAAATAAGTGCGAGCAAAGGCTAGTTTTTATACAAAGTAGAGAACAATCAATGTATTCTAATGAAGTACTCGTATTAAGAAGGAGTTTTCGGGCGTTGACTTTTGTAACGCTGGCTAAACCTTATTATTAAAGTAATGTACTACGGAATTGTACATGATAAAAACTTCTACAGAAATTACTTGTATATCTCTACATCTTAAGGATAACTTACAGTAATCATTTTCACCTTATACATGTTATTATAAAATAATTGTTTATTTGCGATGCCACTACATATTATGATAAATTTTGTATTCATATTTATGAAATCAAATACTTCAGTCACTGGTTATTTGATAAAGATCAATAATGCGCGTTAGAGTATATGATTAGAAGATATAACACGTTTAAAATTACACGCAATAAAAAAGAAGTCCTTTATACCTACAATTTTTCAGAACATTGCTCCTACGAATTTGAGGAACTGTATATAACAGATGTCATACCGGTTCAGCCGGATTGGGTCGCTAGTAAAATCTATTTTAAAGCCAATTTATATGTTTATGTTGGTAATCAGCAAGTATTTGTTATATGTTTTTTTAAATTAATATATATAAATAAACTAAAAGAATAAAAAAATAGAAGTGTGTAATTGTCAGCGCAAGGCTTATTATTAATGAAAACGTATGCAAAATCAAACGGGAAAAGTGATAAATTTGTGTTAAATCTCCCAATAAAAATATGACTCAGTGAAGGACACAGAAGATAGTGGTAGCATATTTTAAAATATTGACAGAATTGACAGATTGTCATTTGTCAGTTGTTCAGTTGCCATTATATTTTATCATACGGTCGTATCGTACTTTTATCGAGCAAGTAGTCTTGGAATAAATTCACTTAGTAGTTAGTGATAAAGGAGAATAGTTTGCGGACTAGAAAATATAAAAACAAGTTTCATTTATCAACAGAACGGCACACCGTGGACCGGCAACGCTATGCATTAATTCAATTTTGATAGTTTAGACTCGATCTAACTTTTTCCACGGCCAGCTAGATGAGCTCGGGTTTTTACGCTCAGAAGTTTGTTGCAGTATTATCCCCCTGTTGACTTTATATTTCGTAACTATATATTGGATATTTGTTTTTTATATTTCAACTAGCTTAAACCAACAACTTTGTATGCGTTTTTTATAACGTTATACACAGAAGAAAAAACAAAAAAAAATTACAGCATACTTTGCGTACAAAATTTCTTTAACTTTTTGTTGTACTTGGCAAATCCTAGTGTTTTAAAACTTTAATAACTTTATATTAAGTAAAGATATCGTGATATATTTTTAGATAAGGACGAAAGATAAAAAAGTATAACTATAACAAAAATTGAGAAACTTGAGGAATGTTCTTGCAGTACCACCTAAGCCAGGAAATATAGAACAGTGGAATTTTTCGGAGCTTAAAATCACCAATACGTCATGGGCTGGCGTGGTGATTATGGCTCATACCTTCCTTCGAGAAGAGGCCTATGGCTCTGCAGTGGATCTGTTACAGGTTGATGATGATGGCTTGATTATTGGATGGTACCCAGTAAATTTATTTTCGTAAATATATCAATTTTCCTATTCAATCTAAAAATTGTGTTCTTAGTAGGAACAACTAAAGAAAAATACAGAACGGTAAATTATGTACATTGCACATAGTTTTCTTTACTGGTATCAACATATTACATTTTTGTCGTTTAAAGTTAAGAGAAATAAAGTCGTGATATAAAAATTATATTAAACGTACCCGGCTGAATAATAATGTCCGTAATACTTTAACAGGGAAAGTTCGAGATTATTTTATATTACGTCATCAGTCCGCACGTTCAGATTTTTCTGCATGCCAGTTATATCACGACAATTTCCTCGAATAAAATTTTACCAAAAAATGGGATCGGCTTTAAAAAAAAACGACTGTAATAAATTACACCAGAACATATTCGACTGTAGTTAGAAAGCTGCATAATCCAGGACTGTCATAAATCTTCATTTTAATTACAATATATATCATATTCGATGTTGAAGAGTTTTACATGCGATATCTAATATCCTATGGTAATCAAAGTAAAAGTGTCCCTCTTCATAATACTCGGCTCACAGTAAACTTTTTCCAAATCGGTACATGAAAAACGAAGTTCTGAGATAACAAACTTAAAAAAAATACAACCAATCGAGAACCTATTACCCGAACAAACCTTTAAAATCAATGCGCTTGGTGATTATAAAAAAATCTATTCCAGGTCCTTCTTCTGGAAGCTGGTCCGGAAGAACCAGAAGTAACGAGCGTTCCTGCCTTCGCTCCAACTTTAGACCGGTCCAGTATAGACTGGCAGTACAGGACACAGCCTGAGGAGTTGACTTGCAGAGCTCAGAGAGGACAAACATGCGCCTGGTTCAGGTATGATACGAAAATTATTAAATTTTTAGAAGAAAATCCTTATTTCTGTAGAAGATATCATCGTACATCGATCAGATTGATTTTTAGAATAAGATACCATTATGGATTAACAGTTACATGGATTACAAATCTGGAATTATAAATAATATATTCAGTTCTAACAATAAACACTATGAGTCTATTAATGACAATACAATGCAATACATACATACAATTCTTATCTATGTGTCAATTGATATATATGATTCAGATACAAACCTCTCAAAATTTCTTAGACTATTGTGAAATAAGTCTTGGTGAACACAAAATTGATTATGATAATTGGACATTCGAAACAGCGAATTGTTTTGAACAGTTATTATTAACTTCTGGTATATTAAACAATGGATGCACTCTTACCGAATGAGGAGGTATTGTAAAATTAATTTGCCCAAGCAGGTCGCTACTCAAGGTAACGTTTGCGATTTAGTGAAGTATACATAAGTCAGCTATAGATCTTCACCGTTAAAGACTTTTAAGGTTAAATTTGTGAAATATATCTTTGCATTCTGTTATTTTAATTCTGAGACCAAGTTTACCGCACAATATCCTTAGAAAGCGACGCTGTACAGACTCAATCATGTCCATATGAGTTTTGTACAATGGGGACCATACTTATGAACAATATTCTAGAATGCTAAGGACCAAATAGATGTACAAATACACAAAATAATATACACTGTATATGCATTATATGATGCATGAGTTAATTTACAAAAATGATTATATTAAGAGGTATTACCAAATATAAGTACCGTACATATATTTGATAAACTATTAAATATGACCAGTGGCGGTATAAATGATGGTAGCATACATTTCATTCGTGTAAATCTAACGGTTTAAGTAATGCACATCAAGGTAACTCTCATATGGCAGGATTTATTCAAACTGACTTGACACGCACCGTTGTATATACTTGTACCATTTTATCAAAATTCGTTTGATAGGCTATTGCGTGAAAAATTACAAATATCCATCCTATACTCAGAAACGTTCTCATTTACAATATTATTAGATAGATCCCGTGCAGTTTCTTTGGTATTAAAAAAAATGCAAAGGGTCAATCGAATAAAAAAGCAGCTTAGGACCATCAACAAAAAAATCCTAACATCAAATGGTCCTAGTCCTTTCTATACAATCAGTAATTTTGATGTTATTGAATCCCAATGAAACTAGACACATTCTAAATTTTAATATAATGGCTTTTTAGATTCTTAAATTGCATTAAAATCTTCGTAAATTGTTTCTAGAAAAATACATGCACTTAGTCTCTGTATTTAATCATTCCGTGAACATAACGTCGAATGGAATCTTTTGCATTCATAGTACATTTCTTTTATTGTACGTAGAGCCGAAGTTAAAACAATTAAATACTTCGTGTTAAACGTAAAATGTATATCAAACCAAGGCTATTAGAGAAAGTGAACGCGATCAAGGTTAAAAACTTTTCAGTCCGGCAACAAATTACAATGGACACCGGTATGGTGACCCAGATAAACTTCTTTACGGGTAAAATATTACCAAATTGGAAACAGACATTGACCTTTTTTGACCTTGACCCCGTTATTTGTTAACAAACAAATTGTTATCTAGTTTTCTATCATCACACTTTACGACTTCTATTAGATGAAATATTACTACATTTAGGTATACTATTCTACTTTTCTTGCTGTCTCTTTTCCGGTTGTTAGCACATTTATATATATGCGCTATTAATTTTGATTACTTTGACTCTCAACTGTAGATTATTTATCTTAAAAATTAACTTATTAAAACTAGTAAATGTATTGGCATAAAACTATGACCATGATATTTAATGTTCAACAAATAATCGAATAATAGACCATCGAAATAGCCATTGAAATCTCCTACTCGTTATTGTTAATTAAGTTAATACTATTTAAGTCGACGCAATGTACCACACCTTCCTCTTGTGGAATAAATCGTCGTATGCTTTAACTCGTGTTTGCTTCCATGATAAAGTAAAAAAAAATAATTCAGAATTTAGAATAATATTCTCTCCAACTTTGACCATTAAGCCCACAATGTGAACACTGCTCTAAATGGTTTTGTACGTCAGATATATATTCACATATTCTTTTAATATTTGGCGAAAGTATACCCTACGTCTACAATATATCCTTTGAATTTTATTAAAAGACATAATCTTCTGTACACATGCTCATCCATTAGACTAACTGACTTTATGGTGCGTACAACATAAGGCACTTACAAGTAAATGGCTGAAGCTCACTTTGATGTCACGAGCGCGACTGAAATATTAGAGCTCATATAAAACGTAAGAATGCTTAATATATATCAATTCTTATTACAATGTTCATTAAACAATGCTCTGTTTGAAGTAGAAACTAACAACAATCATATTTGTTCAGTAACGATAAGTTAAGATCTTAAAGGAATCTTGCATCTTCTCAGAGGCAATGGCAAGGGTGAGGCGTTTGGAAATCTTTTGGCAATTCTATGATTTGATGGTAGTAGACAGCCAGGTGAACTAAAAATGCTCCACCAATATGTTTCATGACAATGTGATACTTATCTTCATTCGCTAACTACTCAGAACTATCTCAAATTGCAATCGATTCTTACGTGGTAAGCTTTGTAAGTTATTTCAGTCCAATCCATTGTTATACTTACGCTTTATCATACAGAGTTGTATTTATGCAATGTAAATGCGTTCGTTCAATTTATATATTTTCTCATTTATTGCTATGCTAGCTTCACGCCGATTGCTACGAAATTATGTCGACAATCTCAATGTATTAATTTGTCTTGATCTATCATTCATTACCCTTACTAATCACTTGAGATAATATTGACATTTTAAGGTCTATATTGAAGAAAATAAGTATTAATTATATAGATTGCTTATCCTTTTTACACGTGTTTTATATATTGAATTCGTGAGTTAACAAAAAGTGCGAAGAAGTGAAAAATAACTAAAATATGTATATTTAAAAAAAAGTTATTAATAATGCTATAATTTCAGCAAGATTTATCAATGCTTTAGCGTGACTTAATAGATGTATATATGTTTAATTATAAAGTAAACATTTTGTTTTCAGCGGCAGAGTAATGGGTGGATCGAGTGCAATAAATTATTTAGTTTACATGAGAGGTAATAAAAGAGATTACGATGATTGGGCAGCTTTAGGAAATAAAGGTTGGAGTTATAAGGAAGTAAGTATATATTTAATAATACATATTACTAGATTTGTGTAGGTAGTACTTGTCAAATGTATATGTTGCTTATAGCAGTATGTAAGTGAATTCAAATTTACATCATATTCAAATAAAGAATGTAAATAATGTAGTCTTATAATTTTCGAGTATATAGAAACAAACGACATACAATTATACAAAAAGGCAATCGATTTTTCTTCATTGCTTCTTTACTATATAAAAGCATTTGGCTATTTAAATAACTTGTCTTTCCCAAATTGTTAATAAATGTTTGTTTCAGGTGTTACCATATTTTAAGAAATCAGAAAACAATCAAGATTTAGAAGCTAAAAATGTAAAATATCATGCTACAGGTGGCCTATTAAATGTTGAAAGATTTGCTTATGCTGATAAAAATGTGGCAATGCTTGTGGATGCATTCAATGAAACTGGTTTGCCTCTCGTAGATTTTAATGGTCCAAGCCAAATAGGAACAATGACTACACAAACAACAACTGCAAATGGTAAGAGAATGTCAACAAATGTAGCTTTCATAAGACCGATAAGAAGGAAAAGGCCTAATTTATTAGTAAGAACTAATTGTCAAGTATCAAAAGTATTGATCGACCAAAATAAAAAAATTGCTTACGGAGTAGTATATGTAAAAAATGGTGTAAATTATGAAGTTCATGCCAAAAAAGAAGTAATATTAAGTGCTGGTGCTTTGAATTCTCCCAAAATATTAATGTTATCCGGTATAGGACCTAAATATGATCTAGAACGATTGAATATACGTGTAATCAAAAATTTAAAAGTAGGGTATAATCTACAAGATCACGTTACAACTGATGCAATGTTAATGAGCTTAACTGAGAAAACTACAACAGCGGTTCAAGGATCTGAAGTTTTGAATCTGGTGAAGCACTATAATAAGCATAGAAGCAAAAATGATCCTTTATCTGCTACTGGTCCTTTACAATTGACCGCTTTTGTACGAACAGAATACGCTGATAAAGATGAAACAGTACCTGATATACAGTTTCATTTCGATGGAAGAAATTCCAAAGAGTTTTACTCAGATCCAACAACATACCTAGCAACCAATGTCCTTCCTTTAGCATTTTATGACAGTATAAATGTAAGACCTGTTCTTCTATTACCGAACAGTCGGGGGTTTCTTACACTGAATAAAACTCATCCAGTAGTAGGTCAACCTTTGATATATCCAAGGTTCTTTACTGCGAAAAATGATTTAAACACACTAGTGGCTGCTTTAAAATTTGCCACCAAGTTAGAAGAAACCGATGCTTTTAGAAAAAATGGTGTTCGGTTTATAAGAAAACCGGTACAAGCATGCTCAAAATATAAATGGGGCACGGAAAAATACTTTGCTTGCTTGTTTACTAGATATACAACAACTATATTCCATCCATCTGGGACTTGTAAAATGGGACCTAGTACAGATAAGGATGCTGTAGTCAATCCAAAATTAAAAGTTTACGGAATAAAGCATCTGAGAGTAGCCGATGCTTCAATAATGCCTAGAATCGTCCATGGTAATACAAACGCGCCAGTCATTATGATCGGAGAAAAAGCATCTGACATTATAAAAGAAGACTGGAAGGAACATTTGTGAGGAGTTATTTTTAAGTATTTAATTTAACCAAAGTAATTTAAAAATAATATATTTGTAAATAAACGTTTTTTTATTTTATTTTAATTGTTTTTCATTACCCTGAGGTTATTTATAAGAAAATTAATCATTTGAGAAAAATCTCCAAGGATCGGTGAGTCCATACACAACATAATCACAATGTTGTTATACGTAAAAATGTTACTGTAATTGTTACTGAAATTAATAACACATAGTGTTGCACTAATAACTAGATCGTGTTCATCACTCTCGCACTAATCTTGGTAAACTGATATAAAATGATTACGTTATAGTATTATCAAACGTTAATAATACACGTGCATGAATTCTTCACATGACAAAGATTCATTAAATCACCTCCAAACCTTACCTAATATCCAAGTTTGGGAATTAAAGAGTAGATAGTTTCATAGTTATTCTTTTGTTACACAAATTATTTACCTAACAGAACACTATATATACGTATATATACAGAATAGTAGCTTAAAAATATATTTATAGGAAACTTTAAATTATCTTTAAGAAACAATATAAAAAAAACCCGCACAACTCTTCAAAGATTTGACATTTCCTCGCGTTCCGAGCCGCCATTTTTTTATGTCATAAACAATATGACGTTTTGTCTCCCGTTATATTTTTTTAAATGTCTGGATACATGGATTTTGACCATCATCCTACATGTATATATATATAATAATAATTTTAAATGTTTTATTTTATTGCTTGTATTTTATTTTTCTTTGCAAATAACAGATAGTTAAGTTTCTGATAAAACTAATTTTCGAATTTTACCGCGCTTACAAATCTTGTTTTATCATCTCAAGGTTTTTCTTGTTTCTTCTTATGCATTCAATCTTGTTGAAATAATTATTCCCGTCATTATTATGTACTTAATTATTTCAAAATAATAATTTCAATATTCCAGCAGGATAGGCAGACTTCATAAAATTGACACCAAAACTACATAATATATAGTAAAATAACCCAACATTATGAATAAACACCAATTAACAATAATCCCCTTTCCAATGTGATTCTAAAGCATAAATTGAAAATCCGAAAATCTATTGAGATATGATATATATTATATAAATTATTGTATGTAAAGTAAACTGTGTATTTTAAATAGATAAATGTTTCGTGTTAACAGTATCCATAGATATACAACGATATTAATATATCTTAAAACTTTTATATACTAAACAGTATTTTATTTGTACAACGACTTCCAGTTTTAAGATATATTAATTTTGTTTTAATCTTGCTCGAAAATATTCATTAATAAAACCTTTGCCATACATAAAAAAAAAATCAAATTCTAATAACACTAAAATTTAGCAGACAATAACATTAATTATTTGAAATGATCGTGTTAAGATTTATTACTAAAATAAAAAAAAAAAACCCAAAAAAATACCCTTGGGTCTTTGGATATACATGGTATCAAAGTAATTATTAAAATTTGAGAATCATCTATGGAAACGCTAAAAAATAAAAATTACAATATTATACAATTGGTATATCTGAAAACAAATAGCAAATAATTTCTTCTTTACTTTTGCTCCTTTTATCAATATGCACATTAGTATTAATAATTTTCAATTGTCTGTTAACTTTAGTGTCACATTTGAACATTTTTGAGCAAGTTAATATGAAGAAGCTGAAGTAGCACGTTATTAAAAATAAGATATATATTTCAGAGGCAGAACAATGGGTGGATCTAGCGCCATTAACTACATGATTTACATGAGAGGAAATAGAAGAGACTACGACTCATGGGCTGAACTCGGCAATTATGGATGGAGTTACGGCGAGGTATATATCTGAGATAATTACTATCAGATCTAAAACTACTTACCTATTTTTTTTACATATGAGCACTGTAATAATGTTGTGATTCTTTTTTTCTTCAATAAGTTCAAATTTACAGAACTGTTTTTTCAATCGTTTCAGGTGCTACCATACTTCAAGAAAGCCGAAAACAACCAAGACATAGAATCACATGACAAATATTATCACTCTGTTGGGGGACCACTAAACGTTGAGAGATTTTCATATATTGATATAAACACTATGATGCTTGTCGAAGCATTCAAAGAGAAAGGATTTCCTATAACTGACTTTAACGGTGAAAATCAGTTAGGAACAGATATTGCTCAATCGACAACGAGAAATGGACGCAGGAGGTCAGCAAATGTGGCTTATGTTAGATCTATACGGTATAAAAGATCAAATATCAACGTTGTCTCGGAAGCATTAGTAACTAAAATTCTCATTGACCCCGTAAGCAAATCTGCATATGGAGTTAAATATACTAAGAATGGAAAGGTAACCATAGCATATGCAAGAAAAGAGGTTATTATTAGCAGTGGCTCTATTAATTCTCCGAAACTCCTCATGTTATCCGGTATAGGACCTAGATACCATTTAGATAGTCTAAATATCCCAGTAATCGCTGACTTAAATGTAGGGCATAATCTGCAGGACCACGTCACTACCGACGCCCTTATAATTGCATTATCTAACAAGACATCTACTATGGTTAATGGTGAACAGTTAATGAATGAAGTACGTCGATATTATGAACAGAAACCAAAGAATACTAGTCCTCTGTCGTCAAACGGACCGCTAATGGCCACAGCGTTCATGAAGACTAAATATGCCTATTCAAACGCTCCTGATATACAATTCCATTTTGATGGGCGTAACGTTCGAGAGTTTTATTCTGATCCCACCACATACATATCTACTAATATATTTCCATTGAGTTTTTACGACGGTTTAGCTTGTAGGCCGTTATTGTTAGTGCCAAATAGTCGCGGATTTATATTACTCAATCAGACAGATCCCGTACACGGCCCACCTTTGATATATTCTAGATTTTTTACGGCTCGTGAGGATTTAGATGTTTTAATTGACGCGGTAAAATTCGCCATAACTTTAGAAAATACAGAAGCATTTAAAGTTAGCGGTGCTAGTTTTGTAAAAGTACCCGTTGAAGCGTGCTCAGGCTATATTTGGGGAACAGATGAATATATAGCTTGCCTATTTATACAATACACGGCGACAATATTCCATCCTGTCGGTACATGTAAGATGGGTCCTAGAGGTGATAAAGATGCTGTTGTAGACGCGAGATTACGTGTATATGGGATTCGGAATTTGAGAGTGGTTGATGCATCGATCATGCCTGTGATCGTTAGAGGTAATACGAACGCACCAACAATAATGATAGCTGAAAAAGCTTCAGATATGATAAAAGAGGACTGGCAACCTTAATGTTATTAACGTAGTCTATGTAATTTTAGATATGTAATAATTTGTAAATAACAATGAGAGTCTAATTGTCATATTTTAATACATTATTATGAAATGGTTAATATTGTATAAATGCATTACTTAAGGAAAATATTGTGCTAAATTTTCACACTTAGCCGTAAGATAGAATTTATAACAAACCAAAAAATGTGTTCAACACTAACAGCTATATATTTAAAAATGCATCATTTTTCCATGAAAATATATTTATTAATTTTAATGTAATTCCTTTTATTTTTTTCATAGATTAACTTTTTATCCTTTTATAAGCTGGCTTTGAGTAAAATCTCCCTTGTAATCACGTTACTATGTGGCAAAATATGGCACGATTTACCGCTTTACTAGTCTCGGATTAGAAAATTTCCCTCCAACATGATATTATATCGACTTTTATTAGAAGCTAATTGACACTCGCCCGCTTTGATATAGTATTAAAAAAATGTCAAAGGGCCAATAGAATAAGTAGTTTAGAACCATCCATGATAAATTTTAAATCGAATGTCAATACGTTCCGTAGTTTTGTCGTAATTAAGTCTTAAACGTAATAATGCGTATTTATTATAAGTAGAAGATTTTACTAATAACTCAAAGGACTCGGTCGGAACAATCGATACAGAAAATCGACTGGGTCTGTAGCACTGTAAATATTTTCCCAATATATTAATGACACGATATGCTATTCCATTTGCATTAATTTCTCTATTATATTTTTTATGTTATTGTAATGGATTATTGTATAAAATTTTGATTTATTCGACAATGAATACTCCGAAAGATACCAACTTTATTAATTCAAGTAAATATACACCGATTTACGTGATACGATATCTTGGAGCGAATTATGTTATAACAATTAACAACGTTGAACAGAAACCACGGTACAACAAAATAATCCCAAAGAGGGTTAACATCAGGCAGGCAGCCGATCATAAAAATTAAGGCAAATTCTACATGACAACAAAACAAACATGCTGTACCGTCCCTACTTAGGTGGGATAAGGGTAAGAAGATGATGTTGATATTTGCTCGGAAAGTAAACAATTAATAGTAAAAATGTTGTTATACAATTTTACTTATATATTAGAAAGTTCAAGTTTTCGAATTATACTGAACCATTCGAGACTTATTATCCGAGATGTACAAGCTCCAACAAGTTACTAACAACTGAATCGATACTCTTAAGAGTTGTTTTTAACGCAGAAGTTGTTGTTATCATTCATTTTAGTCTATCATTATTATATAAATTTTAATATAAAAGAGTTGTTTTCTTTTAATAAGTAAGGTTTAATTATGTCTGTGACGCGTATAAAGTATAAATACATATGTCACATAATACAGTGTACATATGCATTGTATTTACTCAGTTGTACAATACTTAGATACACAGTTTCGAATGGAGCGAATGACGTACAAACATCATCTTATACAACAACATAGAATAAGTTCTAGGTGTGTACAGAATTATTCTAGACTTTGTATAGTTATGTGTGTAAGTTAATACTGTATGATTTGATAAAAGAATAGCTTGGTTCGCGGCTTCTCGTGCATTTGTCGTTCTTAATTGTTATTAATATTGCTCATCCAAATTAGTTGTGTTATAGTTCAAAAAACTTTTTATTCCTTACTAATATTATAAATTTGAATATGCGCTCGTGTGTTTGTTAAGCTTTCACACCTTAGAGGTTCAACCGAGGTCTGGGAAAGGACATAGGATATCTCTTATTCAGAAAAAAGTACTATTTTATATATTCCCATAGGGTGGGTCACGTATATTAACGCAAGGGAAGCCGGGAATAAGAGTTAGTATTTTATTACTTTCTACTGACGATTGAGAAACAAACTCAAAACGGATCGAGCGGATTGATGATCTTAAATAAATAGACGATGTTTAATTTACACAATTAATTAAAAAAATTGGTTGTCTTAATAATTTTACGTGATAACGTCATAAGAAAACATTGATGAAAAATTGCATACTTTAATGAATTGAATTGAATTATTATTAATAAATTACCGATTGAGTGGATGGGAGATAGATGAATCAAAAACCGAACGCTTAGGCCGATCTCTATCGCTTGTTCCGCGGTCTCGCTTACACCCTAGGCTGAGACGGAACGTGATAATGAGTCATGGTTTTTCGTGCATTCGGCCAGCTTTTATCGATTTATAAGATGTTATTACGTTAAAAAGGTTAATATGTATTACATGTCCTAAATTTACTTTATAATTGTATTCCGTTATCGCTCATTTCATCATATTCATATACTACTATACAAGTAAAAATACAGACACGAACAATTAATATTATATATTGCACTCTCAGTAAATATAAGGACAAACATCACTTATTATTTTTTCAAACTCTGTTAAACGAGCACATACAACTGTTAACTGACTCGCACGTTCGTAAATCAACCGCGAAACAATGTTATCACATTTTTGGATACCGCCGAACATATCCCAAATCTGTCCGGAACAAAATGCACCACTGACGCAGTGCTCTTCCGTCGGCTTTATGTATTTAACATTGCTAGTACAATTGTATGGAAGTTCTATCGATACAAAAATACGCACAAGAAGAAATAAAATTGTACCGCGTAAGTTCAGACCAATTGCCAACCCTGAAGGGTTAAATGATCATTCGAAGAAAAATCATAATGAGGCAGATGCTGCTGCTATTCCTAAGCTGCAAACGAAAACAAACATCAAAAGAAATTGTCGGAAGAGAAAAGTGAATAGAGTTGAGGAATATGACTTCATTGTTGTCGGCGCTGGTTCTGCGGGATGCGTGGTGGCGAATCGCTTAACTGAGGTCAAGGAATGGAAGGTAGTGATTTTTTTTTTCAAGACAAATTTAATTAACCATATTCTCATTCTGTCAATATTTTCATATTTTTTTGCAAAAATATATAAGTTTTTGTTTTTCCAGTAGGTACTTAAATATCACTACATCGTATTGTAAACCGTGTTAGTTCATCAACCAGTAGCAGAGACTTTAAATACAAAAACACTTCACACAGTATTAACTATCAGTCTTATTACAGTACCGTTTTACTTACAACAGCCTAAAGGCGATATATTCCATGTGTTTGCTCTCGATCTTGAATAACGAATGCCCGACATACCTCTGAATGCCCGCTATTGTGATTTCATCCCCACCAATTTACTTGCTTATGATTGGTCGTTGTAGATTGACAGTATCTCGACCAATCATAAGAAGTACTTTAAATATAGAACTTTATAATAATCATTAGCAGTTATTTAACCAACATGAAAATAATAATTGATATATTTAGACATTTATAACACTTGCTTATGATTGATCATTTAAGATTGACAGTATCTCGATCAATCATAAGAAGTACTTTAAATATAGAACTTTATAATAATCATTAGCAATTATTTAACCAACATGAAAATAATAATTGATATATTTAGACAAATGTCTAAATATATCAATTTATAAATAACACTTGCTTATGATTGATCATTTAAGATTGACAGTATCTCGATCAATCATAAGAAGTACTCTAAATATAAAACATTGTTAGAATGCTTAGTAGTCATTTACCTAATATGAAAATAATAAGCGATATACATATTTAGATATTTATAACAGCTCGGCCATCCTTTTTTCAACGAGTCCCTCGTTGGTAAGAAAAAAAAATCGTTAAGTACTCCAAGTATTTCATTTAGAAATATGTAGAAAATATAATGGCGTCACATACGTTTTGTTTAAAATAATAATCTTTAGGTGTTTAAGTCCTGAAGGAAATCAAACTAATCACGCATTATTATCAATACAACTTTATCGAAGTGGTCTTACCTATAGAACAAGCTAGATTTAGACATTGCACAGACCAACTTGGCCTTGGCCTTGGCCTTGACCACTCATATAGAGACAGGTTTTTCAGCTAGAATGTAAATCGGGAGCAGTTTTAGTAGACCTTACTGCCGCATATGCTACCGTATGGCGAGAGGGTTTATTATATAAGCTGTTGACTGTGGTTCCGAGTACAAAAATTGTTCAGCTTATATCCAATAACATTTCACAGCGATTATTCAGAGTACACCTGGGTTCTTCGGCTAGCGATTTCAGATTGTTAAATAATGGCCTTCCTCAGGGTTATGTTTTAGCCCCAACTTTATTTAACCTATATATACATGATTTGCCAGGTACTATCTCCACCTATATATACATGATTTGCCAGGTACTATCTCCACCTATAAATTTATTTACGCTGATGATATATGCCTGATTATGGAAGTTACATTATCAGAAGACATGAAAATTCTAGCAGAATACCTCAAAACTTTGCGTTTGATACCTAGCGTAAGTAAAACAGAAACATGTTTCCATTTGAATAACCAATTAGCCAGGAGTGAGCTAAAGGTTTCATTTAATGGCATACAGTTGCGTCACAACCATTACCCCAAGTTCCTGGGTGTTGTACTTGACCGTTCACTTACATACAAAGAGCATTTTGAAAAGACTTCGCGGAAACTGCAATCTAGAAATAACGTGCTTCTAAAACTGACTGGAACTAGTTGGGACGCAAACGCCGATGTATTGAGAACTACAGCCATTTAGTTGGTGTATCCTGTAGCGGAATATTGTTCCCCGGTGTGGTTAGGTAGCGCCCATGTGCAGAAAGTAGACCCTGAGAAGTAGACCCTGAGCTGCACATTGCGATTGCGGGGCGGAAAGGCAAACAATCCAACACATCATCGAGGAATGTCCACTTCGACAATACAACGGTTGCCCCGACAAACTGATCAATCTTACCACAAACTGATCAATCTTACCGACGACGTCTTTAAATGGCTGAGAGAATTAAATGTTTAATTGTAATTACAAAAATGGACACTATTTAGCCATACGATTAAAAAAATATAACTCACTGGCTTAGTGATACATTACATTTAGTATCTAATTAAAGATTACTTTACATTATGTCATAATCCATAACCTTAATCAGCAAATCTTTATAATTTAAGGGTGTCTGTTACCCGACATCCCTGGCATCGTTACATTTTTTTTTTTTTTTATATTGGCAGTATATATACTGATCCATGCCCTTGGCCAGTATATACACTGTTACACTAGTTGCTAAAACGCGAGGCACCCGTTACCTGGTACCTCATACCGATTCATCAGTACGTGACTCTAACCAATGAATCGGTATTTACTGATCCATTACGTTGACCAGCAAATACTTTAGCCATTTAATACTTGAACCATTTACGATGATACATGACACTAATCACAGGTATCTTGACCAGTAGCGTGGGATGACTATCTCGGAAGACTGCGTGCACGACGTGCGGGGGTTGCTCGCAGTGTCGAGGCGCGCAGATCGCGCGCGGTGCAGCTGGTACTACCTGGTACCTCATACCGATTCATCAGTACGTGACTCTAACCAATGAATCGGTATTTACTGATCCATTACGTTGACCAGCAAATACTTTAGCCATTTAATACTTGAACCATTTACGATGATACATGACACTAATCACGGGTATCTTGACCAGTAGCGTGGGATGACTATCTCGGAAGACTGCGTGCACGACGTGCGGGGGTTGCTCGCAGTGTCGAGGCGCGCAGATCGCGCGCGGTGCAGCTGGTACCGTTAGCCGCGCTTCTAACCGTCTGACACAATGTTTGTTACCGGTGCCACACATTAATTGCCAAAATGTGAGGCACCCGTTACCTGGCGCCTTACACAGATTCATCAGTACGTGACCCTAACCAATGAATCTGTATTTACTGGTCGACGACATTGACCAGCAAATATTTCAGCCACTAAATTCTTTAGCTATGTACGATGATACATGACACTAATCATCGGTACCTAGAATCACATTAACATTGCTATTATCATAACATCATAGCATACTGTGTAATCAACGACAACCAATTTGATAATCGATTATTAGCCAGCCTCTAATAAACTAGTTTATTTCTGGATTGTACAATATCAATGTTCATTTGAATGAATACATTAATTTATACGTCAATTTACAAATCGCCACAACCAGAATCGGAATCGGTTGGTACGGGTTCGTTGAAACGAATCCAACGATATGTTTTATCAATAGCTACTATAGCCGCAAACCTCCTAGACTTTGTGAAAGGCATCCAGCAAATATTTCAGCCACTAAATTCTTTAGCTATGTACGATGATACATGACACTAATCATCGGTACCTAGAATCACATTAACATTGCTATTATCATAACATCATAGCATACTGTGTAATCAACGACAACCAATTTGATAATCGATTATTAGCCAGCCTCTAATAAACTAGTTTATTTCTGGATTGTACAATATCAATGTTCATTTGAATGAATACATTAATTTATACGTCAATTTACAAATCGCCACAACCAGAATCGGAATCGGTTGGTACGGGTTCGTTGAAACGAATCCAACGATATGTTTTATCAATAGCTACTATAGCCGCAAACCTCCTAGACTTTGTGAAAGGCATATCCTCGACCACGAATCTATCGTTGGGAGCACATTTTTAATTCTAGGTTCGAGCTTCTTTGACTGTTCTATACACATCGCACCTCTTTATACTCTAACCAAATCGCCTTCCTTCTAATTCATTCCCATCTTTTTATACCTACCCTACCGTTTTTTTTTTTTTCTTCACCTGTTGTGTCCTAATAAGGCCACCAGCGCTAGTCCTAATATTGTCTAAACTCTCCCTCACTTCAGGCGTAAAGTCATTTAGCAAAATACCCAACTGTAAGTCTGGTAAATGTTCATCCCATAAGCCATTTGGCCTGTCTAGATTTATTGCTACATTCTTTCGGGGGTGTGGCGACACGTGCTTTATACCGCATGATTGAGTAAAAGTTTTAAATTGTATACTAATGAAGCTTGTCTTTTGGGCCATAATTAAACTGGTTGGTGCGACAGAGTAACTAAAATGCTCTCCGAATCAAAATACCGTTCATATACATTAATGCGTAAGACGAAGCACAAGAACTGAAACAGATTTGCGCTAGTTAACCCGGGCGCTAGTTAACCCGGATCACCCTTAATTCGCCGTATTTAATGCGCGTCTCTTACACGAATAAGAGTGCGCAAATAAAATAAGACTTCACGCTTAAAACACCTGATTCAGACTTTATCATTTTGACAGAGGGTCCTTCCGTGAAAGTGTAGTCTTAATAGTACCGGGCAATTGTTTAAAAAGTCATCTACTACCAATCTCCACGTAATTTTCTACTACACTCCTGCACCTCGATCATGACATTCGCATTACCAAGTGGGCTATATGGTACGTTACCTATCCCCTAATAAAGGCACCTCTCCTACCTTCCAGTCTTATGCTAAACGTTAAGCTTCACCGAGACGGACCAAAGTACCCTCATTTCCTAAATCAACCAGATACTCAAATCAAATATACTTTATACAATTTAGGCCCTAAGAAGGCGCTTATCTTTTTAAATTATATGTATATGTTACAATCAATTTTAGTGGGTGTACAGAAAGGAGTCAATTCCAAACATCACCATCGTTCACTTATCGATCCACTCTATAAAAGCCCTTTCGACATCAAAACCCGCTTAAAATGGCACTACTCATAATCTAGCAAATCGGTAATATGTTTTGGGACTTTGTTATGCAAAAAATCTAACACTGTTACTGGTTTTACCGAGTCTAAAACATGGAACGATCAGTTTGTCAATTTCTAGTTTTTGCGAACATGCTTTAAATTATCAAGAACGTATTGGGAAGCCAGATTTAAGACACCGAATTCTTGAAACTTAGCCTTTAATGATTCGCGAGGTCCCTCATTGTACATTACTCGAACTGCCCGTTTTTGCAATCAAAATTTAGTGTCTACCTCAGCTGCTGTCCCTCACAACAAAGCAGCACTTTTTGCAGTCTTCAAATTGTGCTTCTAATCTAACACCACGATCTTCTATATTGCTATGATACAGTCGACTGCACGTTTTCCTCACATTTCACATTGATATAAGAGCAACTCCCTATGGCGTACCTTTTTGTGGAGCATTTTAGTAAATGAGCATAATTATCCCTAGTTGGGGAAAAATCTTTTAACTGTAGTTTCCATTCTGGCCTAAAAAATAGAAGCGAGGGAACCGTGATAAGTTTTAGCTACCCCTGTTAATTTTGGTAAGGCGTAATGGACTATTTACTTATCGCTCCACCCTAGATCCGTGCAGATTAGTCAACTTTGTGAAGGCATGTATTAACCGTTTGTTCTTTGCATAAAAGGATCAAAATCCAGGCATTACACTAAGACCCGATACCTATTGCGATCGCTTGTATTATACAAAGCCCTAAGAGCACAATCGAATATTTCAATGAATAAATTGTTATTTCACTCGGGATTACGGCGACGTGTTACTTCACAGGACGGTGTGCGAAGGCGCAAAGTTCTGTGCCTAGGTGAATACCTCGATTATGCACGGCGCGTCACCTGCCATTCCAGAACACGTGATCGTGTCCTGGAGCGCCGATGACGACGATATCGTTAGCTCGCCCTTCTCATATAATGCAAACTGGAGCGGGACCGACCAATCGCCCGTAGCCTTACCCTGGACCACCCGGACTGCAACCGACTGCGGAGACTGCCACAATTTTTTTTCAGTCTCGAGCACATACGCCCGCGACCATGGATACGGTTTCATGTTGTGTCACGAAATCTTTGTGGAGGCGCCAGCATTTTAAGAGTACCTTCATTCATCTACGTAGTCACAGACTCAACGTATATTACAAGAAAAAATACACTACAATTAATACAGGATTTTTTTTCATTACCTACGGATATATTATTATTGCTTTAACAAAACAACTTACTATAATCAAAAGAGCTAAATTCGTCAACAAGCTGGGTCAGCACATCTAATAAACGCTTACACTTGTTATTTTGGCCTTAGCAAGTCTTGATGTATAAAAAAAATGTATGCTCGTAGTTACCACTTTAAACTTTAAAACCGTAGGTCTATACACAACAAAAATAAACTTGTTGTCTCATTTTTACTTCGATAATCACGACCTCACCTCATTTGAAATTGAAATAAAATATTCTTTAGAAGGATCCACGAGGGTAGATAAACATAACGAAATAAAATAATAAATAACCCTTACGTTTTCTAAGTATGTTCACCAAATACTTATGCGTATTTTAGATCTTGTTGTGGGCACTAAGTTGCTAATCCCGCTTCTGAGATGTAAACCGTGTTAGTTCATCAACCAGTAGCAGAGACTTTAAATACAAAAACACTTCACACAGTATTAACTATCAGTCTTATTACAGTACCGTTTTACTTACAACAGCCTAAAGGCGATATATTCCATGTGTTTGCTCTCGATCTTGAATAACGAATGCCCGACATACCTCTGAATGCCCGCTATTGTGATTTCATCCCCACCAATTTACTTGCTTATGATTGGTCGTTGTAGATTGACAGTATCTCGACCAATCATAAGAAGTACTTTAAATATAGAACTTTATAATAATCATTAGCAGTTATTTAACCAACATGAAAATAATAATTGATATATTTAGACATTTATAACACTTGCTTATGATTGATCATTTAAGATTGACAGTATCTCGATCAATCATAAGAAGTACTTTAAATATAGAACTTTATAATAATCATTAGCAATTATTTAACCAACATGAAAATAATAATTGATATATTTAGACAAATGTCTAAATATATCAATTTATAAATAACACTTGCTTATGATTGATCATTTAAGATTGACAGTATCTCGATCAATCATAAGAAGTACTCTAAATATAAAACATTGTTAGAATGCTTAGTAGTCATTTACCTAATATGAAAATAATAAGCGATATACATATTTAGATATTTATAACAGTATAAAAATAATCTCTTATCTGAGATGGAAATACCCCATCATGGATAGTTCAATCAATCTGTAATACTGCAATAAAAATATATATATATCGAGCATTGATAAATATCTAATGTAATTAAGCTGAGGGCATATTCATCAGTTGTCGGCAAAGCCTATCTAATGGGAAGGTTTAGCCAAGTCAGTTTTGTCTGTGTAGTCTGACTACTATTTTAACATCCCAAAAAATGCCTACATAATTATGTCTAATATTACAAATAAAAAAAAAAGTTAAACGTCATAAAGTGATTGTAAATAATTATTCCATGAAAAGGTACCCAAATTTACTGTGCTAATTAGTACCAGTTTTTTTTTGTCACAAACACTTTATTTTCCTCATGTTATCTCAAAATTTACAAATAATTGGATATTCTCTTATAAGATATTTCATGTTTTATAATTTCACATATATGTATTAGTTTAGGGTGTATGCCATAATCTTAGTTGATATTAAAGTTAGTTACTTGTTCTAAACGTTTGGATCAAAATCAAAGTATACTTTATTCCATTTAAGCCCTAGGAAGGCGCTTAAGAACGTTAAAATTACCACCGGTTCGGACAAACAGCCCAGTCGTCGAGACGAACATAGAATAAGAATAGATAGGCCCCATAACTGCAAACCGACAAGTAACTCCGACAGATCCTCAGTGGCAAACTTTTAACTTGCTAGTTGGTGGATTGGATAGTCGCTACTGTCAAGAAGAAAATTAGAAAATGTCGAGCATTGAATATAACATTCTCTACGTAGCCACGTAAGTCATTACATTGGAAGAACAGACAGTGGCAATAGAAAAACAGATCAAAAAATTGGTGTGTTCACTATAAGAAATATAACGATATTCATAGTAATCTATATATAGCAGAAACATTTCACATAAAATAAACCTTCTCATCATCCAATTACGGCGAATGCTTGCCAACATTACCAGTATTCCAATTTACTGATATGTATTTATTTTTTCCTTTGAAGAACATAAAGATTACCTATGTGTTAAAAAAGGATGATGTGCATATACAAATTGCTGTGATTATAATTTCATTACATAGGGTTATTGGTAATTCGACGTATTCCCGTTAGGAGCTGTCAGGGTTGACTATTTGTTATAATTTTAACCCCCATACGCATTATGCAAAAGTGAGCCATGTTTTCAGTTATCATGTATAAATGCAACATGAAAAATTTATTAAAAAAAAACTTATCAATTAAGAATGTCTTAATTGTCACTCAATATTAATTGTTAATTATCTAAATTTTATTTTAAAATTGTATTTTTTATTTTATTTACATTGGGTATATTGTTTTTAATTAAATTTATGAAGATTTTAAGAAAAGACCTTGAGTTTAGTTCGAGTACGAATTTCTCCCTGCTTCCTTTGTGATATTTTTTTTTCAGTTTCTTTGAAATAAGTTCTTAGTTATTACGCATTGTTGGAGAGCTAAGAAAACGGTTGTTTTTAAATAATCTGCCAGCCAAATGTCATAAGATTTTTTTAATTATTTTAAGCCATTTTAATAGAAAAAAATCCGTATAATATATTGAAATAATATTGTTTTTCAGTCTCGCATATTTTAAATTAGGACCGTTAATTGTTATTTTAATATTGATAAATAGTCAGTGTTTAATCGTTTTTATAGATCAGAAGAAGACATGAGTTTTCAATGAATACTACATTTTTAATACATTTTTGACTTATTTTGAAAACCTAAAACATAATAACCCAAAAATTGTTCATTTATGCATATTGCATATAAGGGATAAAAATTATCACAAATAGTTATCGCTTCCTATGACCTTATAACGGGAATACGTCACTGTCGTCAAGCATAGATTGTACAAGTGATGGTAAAGCCATTCATATACAAGGGAAATGTATAGACCGTGGGATCTGACAGGAGACATGTAAATGGATGCGGATGTGACATAAGCGTGCAATTTCCAAAAGTCTCATTAAGATATACGATATTAAAACAAAACTTTTTGACAGCCATTGGACTATGATTTATAACGTTCATGCAGCATTTATTATCTATATATACTTGGACTAATTGTGATACGTAACTGTAACGCTTGCGTGATCAAATGTTCATAATGGAAATTAAGAGTCCTAAGATTTCATCCACCACAGAGTTTTGCTGCTAACTCACAATTAAAGAATTCCAAAAATAATGTCCCATCATAATTTACATAATTCCCACAATAACAAAATTTGAACTACTTATAATACAAAATTGTATATTTTGTAGGTTCTTCTACTGGAAGCAGGTTCAGAAGAACCAGATGTAACAAGTGGCCCTGGATTCGCACCGAGCTTAGATTCATCTAGCATAGATTGGAAATATAAAACACAACCGGAAGAGATGACCTGTAGAGCTCAGAGAGAACAAACGTGTTCTTGGACTAGGTGTAATATTATGCGAAGTATTGTAATTTGTGGAAGTGTTATTTAAACTGACTACAGTTTAACTGTTACACTTAGAACTGAAAGAATTAGTGTGTAACTTAAAACACTATATTTATAAAATACTATATGGTTCAAACCATATAAAATTAAACAGTAAATGGATAATTTCAAATGAATGTTATAGCTGTTTCCACGAATTGGTTGTATCAAAGATAGAAAATAATCGTGGTAAAACCCATAAGACATGCCTATTATTTATTGCAAAGAAAAATCTAGTTAATTATACTAACAATTTTAAAAAGTTTTTAATAATAGTGATAATGTTTTAAATGACACTCAACCAGTCTCCAAGTTCATCTACAGAGTTATATTTAAATAAATAGATAGGTATACAGACTAACTAAACTATAAAATATATCATGTTCTTCGTCACTAAACTGACAAAATTCAGAAAAGAAATTTCAAAGTTACATTTAAAAATTCAGCAACTAGGTGTTTAAAGAATAATAAAATTTCAGAGGTAAAACTATGGGTGGGTCTAGCGCTATTAACTACATGGTGTACATGCGAGGTAATAGAGAAGACTACGATGGATGGGCCGAACGTGGCAATTATGGATGGAGTTATAATGAAGTATATTATTTCTATACTAAAAAAGTTACTCAAAATGTATTTCCTTTTAAAAATTTGAAACTATTTGTAGGTGCTGCCCTATTTTAAAAAAGCTGAGAATAATGAAGAATTTGGATCATATGATAAACATTATCACTCTGTGGGAGGACCACTTAACGTCGAAACATTTCCTTATGCTGATAAAAACAATATAATGATTGTTGAAGCGTTTAAAGAAAAGGGTTTTCCAATAATAGATTTTAATGGTGAAAATCAATTGGGAACAAATATTGCACAATCGACATCGAAAAATGGACAAAGATTTTCTGCAAATGTGGCATATATTAGACCTATACGTAATAAAAGACCAAATTTTAAAGTTATTTCGCAAGCTTTTGTTACCAAAGTTCTCATTGATCCAGTAACAAAGTCGACGTATGGTGTTAAATATATCAGAAATGGATTATCAATTATTGCGCATGCAAGGAAGGAGGTAATTGTTAGTGGTGGCGCTATTAATTCTCCAAAAATCTTAATGTTATCTGGTGTTGGGCCTAAATATCATTTAAATGCTCTAAATATACCAGTTCTTGCTGATTTGAATGTAGGACACAATTTACAAGATCATGTTACTACTGAAGCCCTAATAATTGCATTGTCTAATGACACATCTACATTAATTAACGAACAACAACTGTTTTATGAGATATATGAGTATTACAAACAATGTTCTAAGAAAAGTGGTCCCTTATCAGGAGTTGGTCCAGGGTCGATTGTAGCATTCATGAGAACACAATTTTCCGCTTCAGACGCCCCAGATATACAGTTCCATTTCAGTGGATGCAATGTACGAGAGTTTTATTCTGACCCCACTACTTACCTTTCCACAAATATATTACCATTAAGTTTCTATGACGGATTAACTTGTAGGCCTATACTGTTAGTTCCAAACAGTCGAGGATTCTTATTACTTAATCAAACGAATCCTATACATGGACCACCCCTGATATATCCTAGGTTTTTTACTGCACAAGAAGATTTAAATATTTTAAGAAATGCGGTAAAATTTGCTTTAACTTTAGAAAATACAGAAACATTTAAAAAATATGGTGCTTATTTTGTAAAAGTGCCTATCGAAGGGTGTTCAGATTACATCTGGGGAACAGATGAATACATAACTTGCCTGTTTACGCATTACACTTCAATAATTTACCATTCCGTTGGAACATGCAAAATGGGTCCTAAAAATGATAAAACTGCTGTAGTAGATCCCAGACTACGTGTATATGGAATTCGAGCTTTAAGAGTGGTTGATGCGTCTATCATGGATAAGATTGTTAGAGGTAATACGAACGCACCTACTATAATGATAGCTGAGAAAGCCTCAGATATGATAAAGGAGGACTGGTTATATTAAATTTAATTTTTATTATTTACTTCCTAAGTACTAATATAATTAAATAGTTTAAGAATTTTTTTTGTTTTTATCTCAATGCATCAAGGTATCGAGGCATGAAATGTTGATCCGATTTGTATCCTCTCGGACACAGCACTGGAAATATTACATTCTTACCCGGTTTCTTAGGTACTCGACAGTTATTTATCTGTTCAATAAAGTCATTAGTTCGATAACTTCTCAAATTAGGTTTCTGAATACACCATCATACGATAAATTTCAGTTAAGATTCAACTTAACTGACCCATATTAGGCGTTTATCTATTCAACAAAATTTGTTTGACGTTTCATATGCCAAATCTTTTTTTTTTTTTTTTTTTTTTTATTAGCGTGGGGAAATCCATCATGGACACGCCACCCTCTCGGGGGGGAGAGTGGGTAGTGTGAGACTCTTACTCACTAAAACCCCACGGTGTACCAGCCGCCGCAATGGTTGGGGCGACAAGGGATCGTACAGTGCTGTCACCATGTCGCCCCAGCGGTCAGCCCAGCGAAAGGCGTTCGCCGGGCGTCGTCCTTATAGGGAGGCAAGCTGGGTACACAACCAGCCGCCTCCCCTCGTCAACCGAACCAGTGCAATGGGGAGATGGGCCCCCGCCCATCCCCCCTGGCTCGGCTACGGTGGTGGAAGGATGGGGGCTAGGCGCACCCCCCTCCTTCTGCCAGCCCTCCGCTGGCGGAGAGGACCGCTTAGAGGGTCTGCCTCACGGGCCCTCTCCGCCACCTCCTTCTGCGAGATAACATCCTCGCAGAAGGAGGCCATCGATCTCCATGCTGCTTCGCTGCCGAGCATGGCTCGTACCACGCTCGGCAGCGATAAATCTCTACCAACCGCCGCAACCAGAGTGCGGCGCTGCCCATCCCACGCAGTACACTCGGAAAGGGTGTGCTGCGCGGTATCCATCAAAGCGCCGCACTCGTGGCATGCGGCGGTGGGCTCCCTGCGCGCAATCCGGTGCAGGTACCACCCAAAACATCCGTGTCCGGTGAGTACCTGCACCAGACGAAACGTCAGGGAGCCCCACTTCCTATTCATCCATTCCGGCAGGACCGGGCGGACGGCGTCAATGACCTATTCTATAAAATCTGACCTAAAACCTATTATTTGCGTCGAACCATATACCGATTTTAGCACATATGGTGTATTGGTGCTTAGATTATTTTGTTTATTATGTTCAAGAATATGAATAACGATTCATCGTAATTCGATCTAGAAATTTTGTAGATAATTATTTTCAATATGCCTGTACATCGAAATTATTTTATGTTTACTTATGTCGACGCAAATTCTTTAGCTACTGTCAATAACATTTTAATCTGCTTTCCGTGCTACATTAACGTATATATATATATTTAAATAAAATTATTAAATACATACAAATAATGATTTTAACAGGATTACTGAATAAAAAATTTGATTGAATTATGAAAAATAATACTACTATGCATTATAATAATACCTTTCAGGCATAAAAAAAAAAACAAACAAAGCCAAAGTTTTTTCAGCGTTTGACATTTGGAGAATGATAGTGTTCACACAGTCGTTGAGAAAGAGCTATGTACCATATCATCATACATACTTTAGGACTAAAATTAAATTAAGCCACTTATCGTTATTGAAAAAAGTATTTGTTAATAATAAAACAACAGTTAATGGCGAATTAACATGATAAAATCAATTTTAGACACCACTTTGTAAAAAGAGCCATCTAGTGGACATCAAAGGAATATTTATTGTTTCCATAGTTAGATAACGGCTCGTTGTGTATTCAAAAATTAATTGACAGTTAAACGCCGTTTATCTTATGAATAACTTTTTCAATCAATAACTATTGATAGTTTAATCGAGCACTTCAGAAACCGGGCCAGTCCCGGTACACTTTCGGTAACCGGTATATGTTAGCTTACTTTTTAAATAATTATTGTAATAACGGGCACAAAATCGAATATCATGATTTTTTGATAATGACCCTTGATAGGAAACCAAAACGTAATTGAATTTATACAGTAATAATTATTGTGAAGATTTCTTTAGGATGATGAAGAGTGTAGGACTATAAATAAATATTAGCTAAGCACAGGTTAGATTTTGTGGATTGGTTGAAATTGGACAACAGATGAAAGCCTTAGAATTCGAATGCTCTGATTGTTAGAATGTTAATTCAATGTTCGTAAGTTCGCATCCTGGCATGTTACGACGAATTTATCATAATACGCGTATATTTACTCATTTAAATCGGTAACACTATCGGCTGAAGGTGAAGGAAAACATCGTGAGAAAACCTGAACTTCAGAAATATTCTTGTAATACTGGTCTTGTCTTGTAAAAATATAGAAGTCTGGATTTCTCAGAGTTTTAAATCGCTAAAATACGTCGTTAGCTGTCGTGGTGATTATAGCAATACCTTCCTTCGGGAAGGGGCCTGTGATCATGCAGTGGGTTTCTTACAGGCTGATGTGATGATAAGTCAGAGTCGCTCGCTTTGGATTCTATTTCATTGTACGACATCTCTATGTATGTTTATTGTCACGCGACAAAGTGACGACAATACTCTCGGTGGTAAGAATAATGCAATATAAAAAAAATAACGCCAACCGCTGAGCGGTGCAAAATCCACCGTCAGTCCTCGCTGTCATGCCTCCTGCAAGCCTCTTGACAGGCTATAAACTTGTTTAACTCGAGACGCGGCCAGTGTATAATGGTAATTATCTAGTCGGGGACAGACACTCTGCCATCCCGCTTACCGTATATTATTATACCCTGCTGCCCTACCACATAGCGTCATGTATTTATATTAAAATTGTGTTTTTTTTTTTCATTCGATTCTATGTCCTTCTAACGAAATCGACTCATACTTTCGCAGCATTTATCATTTATTGATATACTTTCCAGCTTCGGAAATAAAGTTTGTTGCGTATATGTACTACAACTTACACGATAGTACAAACAAAAGTATAAAAAAAACTGTTTCTTGAATAGTCTTGTCTTTTATATAAAAGCCAGAGTAGACTATCTGTTTTCATTTTTCTAAGTGAAATTTAAAAACTTGCCTCTGACGTCACATGAAAATAGGTAATAAAATCTGTTAAAAACAAAATGAAACAATACAGTAAATCATTCATTTTCCATAATCAGTAATTATAAAATAAAATGGCTTATCGCGTCTGCCTGTGTGTTTCCTTAATTCTTGTATACAATTAGAACTATTATTTGGAAAATGTCTTCTCGAAATTATGTTAAATATTTATAGTCGAGAAAAATCATAGAGATAGCTGACAGTGACCATTTTATTTTTTACATAATTTTTGGAACAATCTGGATTTTCTCATACGTTCTGAAAGGATTCTCGTAGGAGCCTACTGAAGGGTCATAAACCTTTTCCGAAAGAAGCTTTGGGCATAATCACCATGCCAGCCCACGAAATATTGGCGATTTCAAACTCAGAGTAGGTAATTGATAGTCCTATATTTTCCCACATAAGACAAGAATATTTCATAGATTCAGGTTACCCCACGATATTTTTCCTTCACCGTGAACCCAGAGTGTTACCGATTTAAATTAGTAAAAGTACGCGAACTTCGAAAAAATTATTGGTACATGCGCCGAGGTTTGAATCTGCGAACATCGAATTTACATTACGCCAGTTTAACCGCTCTACCAGAATGATTTCCAATTACTTTTGGTTAATAAGTATAATATGTTATAATATGAGTCGAATCTACTTAGGTGGGATAAGGGTAAGAAGATGATGTTAATATTTGCACGGAAAGTGAAAATACAATTCATAGTAAAAATGTTATTATACAATTGTACTCATATATTGGAAAGTTTAATAGGATAAATGCAAGGTGGATGAATTGGCGAAAGGTGTCTTGGGTGGTATTGTGACCCACGAATGCCGTTGAAACTCAAGGGGAAGGTGTATAAAACTATAGTAAGACCAGTCGTGTTATATGGATCCGAGTGCGCTGGGCTACGAAAGAGACGGATGAGAAAAGATTACATGTGGCAGAAATGCGAATGTTAAGATGGATGTGTGGTGTAACAAGAACGGTAAGAATGAGTATATCAGAGGATGTTTGAAAATAGCACCATTGACCTCTGTCAATGTCAACTTCTCTAAGTTGAGGAGTAATAGGTTAGCATGGTATACGACGTATTATGAGAAGAGATGAAACTTATGTAATAAGAAAGTTTTGAGTTTGAAAGTGGACGAATATAGTAGTAGAGGAAGACCGAAAAAGGTGTGGATGGATTGGGTGAAAAATGATATGTGTATAAAAAGTGTGATTACTGAGATGACATCTGACAGGGGAAAGTTTTCGTAGGTGGTAGAGCTACGCTGAAACTATTACTGGTTTCAGCATGAATAGGTCGGCTCGCCCGGGGTAGTACCACCCTTTCACAGAAAACCGACGTGAAGTAACAGTGGTTGCACTGTTGCGTTTCGTTCGGTCAGTGAGAGCGCCGGAGGCCCACATATTTAAAATGCCGGCAACGCACTTGTGACTCCCCTGGTGTTGCTAGTGTCTATGGACGGCGGTGATCACTTACCATCAGGTGACTTACCTGTTCGTTTGCCCCCTATTATATAAAAAAAAAGAGTGGAAAAGGAAAACATGTTGTGCCGACCCTACTTAGATGGAATAAGGGTAAGATGATGATGATATTAGAAAGTTTAAATTTCCGAATTATAATACATTGAACTCTTCGAGACTTGTTATCTTACAAACTTCAACAAGTTACTAACAACTGAATCGATACTCATAAGAGTTGTTTTAACGCAGAAGTTGTTATTCTCATTCATTTTAATTTATAATTATTATTTAAACTTTAATATAAAAGCGTTGTTTTTTAAGTAAGTAAGGTGTAATTATGTTTGTAACGCAAGTACAAATAGATATGTCATATAATACAGTGTGAATAAGTATAGTATTTAATCAGTTGTGCAATAATTAGTTACACTGCTTTGAATGGAGTGAATAATGTACAAACAATATTTTATACAACAACATAAGCTAAGTTCTAGTGAGAGTATAGAATTGTTCTAGACATTGTTTAGTTTTTTTCATTGTTTTGTGTGTAAGAATAGCTTCGTTCGCGGCTTCTCATGCATTTGTCATTGTTTATTGTAATTAATATTTCTCATCAGAATTAGTTGTGTTATAGTTCAAAAAGCTTTTTAATCCTTACTAATGTTATTAATTTGAATATGTGCTTGTCTGTTTGTTAAACTTTCACGCCTTAAAGATTCAACCGATCGTTAATGTACTTTGCACAATTTTGCACACACGTTATCAGAAAAGTATACAGAAAAGGAAATAGGATATCTCTTATCCAGAAAAAGTACTATTCCCAAAGGATGGGTCACGTATATTAACGCGACTGAAGCCGGGGATAAAAGCTAGTATTTTATTACTTTCTTTTGTTTATTGACGATTGAGAAACAAACCCAAAGCGGATTGAAGATCTTAAATAAATAGACGATGTTTAATATACAAAACTAATAACAAAAGTTGGTTATTTGTAAAGTCGGTTTACGGACAATAATTTTACGTGATAACGTCATAAGAAAACATTGATGAAAAATTGCATACTTTTATGTATTGAATTGAATTATCGTCACTGAATTACCGATGGAGTAGAAGAGAGATAAATGAATCACAAGCCAAACGCTTAGGCGGAACGTGACAATGAGCCATGCTTTTTCGTTCGGTGCATACGGCTTTCATCGATTTATAAGATATTATTACGTTAAAAATGTTAATATGTATTTTGCACGTCCTTAATTTATTTTATAATTTCATTCAGTTATCAATAATTTCATAATATATATATTATATACTAGCTTACCCAGCGAACTTCGTACCGCCTAACAGTCGATTCTTTAATTATAATTTTGTTATACTTATTCTGCAATTCGGGACGCTATATAATGTTAAATGTTACCATTGTGTAAATATTGACATTAATATTTATACGATACTAACGTCACTCAATTGTTTTGCCTTCCCGGAATCTCTTCACTAATACTTAAACTTTATACTATGGTATTAAAGTTCAAATTGATTTTTAATTTATTACGAATCGTTTGTATGGGAGTATAGAAAACTGTTGTTTTTAGACATTTTCGGGCAATTTTTTAAATTTTCTCTCCGTAAGAACCATCCTCGTACTTCAAGGAATATTCTAAAAGAGGAATTAGCGAAATCGGTTCAGCTGCTGTCGAGATTTGCGCTTAGCAACACATTCAGCGATTCATTTTTATATTATAGATAAGTAAAAATACAGACACGAACAATTAAGTTTATATATCACACTTTCAGTAAATATAAGGAAAAACATCGCTTATTCATTTTTTCAAACTCTGTTAAACGAGCACATACGACTGTTAACTGTCTTGCATTTTCGTAAGTCAACGGCGAAACAATGTCATCACATTTTTGGATACCGCCGAACATATCCCAAATCTGTCGGGAACAAAATGCACCACTAACGCAGTGCTCGCCCGTCGGTTTTATGTATTTAGCATTGCTAGCGCAATTGTACGGAAGTTCTATCGATACGAAAATATGCACAAGAAGAAATAAAATTCGACCGTGTAAGTGCAGACGAACTTGCAAGCCTGAAAGGTTAAATTATGATTCAGAGAAAAGTCATATTGAGATAGATGCCTGCTATTCCTAAACTGGAAACGATAACAAGCATCAAAAGAAATTGTCGGAAGAGAAAAGTGAATAGAGTTGAGGAATATGACTTTATTGTTGTCGGCGCTGGTTCTGCGGGATGTGTGGTGGCGAATCGCTTATCTGAGATTAAGGAATGGAAGGTATTGATTTTTTTTTAAGACAAATTCAATAAACCATATTAGATTGGTTATTTTTTGCAAAAATAAATCAGTTTTTATTTTATCACCGCATCATATAAAAATCAATCTCTCATCTGTGATGGAAATATCCCATCTTTTTTTTTCGGACTGACTCCACTCTTGACCTGGCAAGGCCTCTACAGTTTCACCGGACTACTAAATATCCCATCATGAATAGTTCAATCCATCTGTAATGCTACAGTGAAAAGAAATACATTCAGAATTGCTTCTATTATAGAAATTAACAATAATTTCCCGTTTAGTATTAAATGTATTTTAATAAATGTATCTTAAAGTGTACACAAATAAAAACATTACATATCGAGAATTGATAAATACGTATTATAATTGAACTGAGGACTTATTTATCAGTTCTGGGCAAAGCCTTTCTAGTGGGAAGGTTTAGTCAAGTCAGTTTACGACATACTGACGATATTAACATTCCAAAAAAACGCTAATACCTAAATAATCATATCTAACCTTACAAGTAAAAAAATGTTGTTAATCGTCATAAATTGATTGTTAATAATTATTCCAAAAGAGGGTACCCACATTTACTGTGCTAATTAGTACCAGTTTCTTTTTTATCACAAAAACTTTATTTTCCTCGTGTTATCTCAAAATTTACAAGTAATTGGATATTTTATGTAATAAAATAATTTATGTTTTATATTTCCACGTATATATATATATATATATTAGTTTAGGGTTTATGCATAATCTTAGTTGATATTAAAGTTAATGTTAATTGATCTAAACTTTTGAATCAAAATGAAAAAATGCTTTAATCAATTTAGGCCCTAAGGAGACGCTTATGAACGTCAAAATTACCACCGGTTCGGAAAACAACCCAGTCATCGAGACGAACATAGAATAAGAATATATAGGCCCATAACTGCAACCGCATAACAGCGAAAGATCTTTAGTGGCGAACTTTTATTTTAGTTGGTTGATTGAATAGCTGCTATCATGAAGAAAATTAGAGAATGTCGAGCATTGAATATAACGTTCTCTATGTATATACGTAAATCATTACATTTGAAGAACAGATCAAAAAAATGGTGTAGTACTAATAGAAAATAATGATACTCATAGTAATCTGTTGTACATAGAAGCAATACTTCACATAAAACAAAACTTGTCATCGTCCAATTACGGCGAATGCTTGCCAACATTATTCCAATTTACCGATATTAATTATTATTTCTTTGAATAACATCAAGGTTATCTGTAAAAAAAAAAATGATGTGCATGTTCAAATTGCTGTCAGTATTATTTAATTTTATTTAGTTATACTGTTTAATTATCAAGCAAATATTGTACCCCTGTATTAAAGTGAATTGTATAGATCGTGGGATCTGACAAGAGATATAAAAATGGATGCGAATGTGACATAAGCGTGCAATATCCAAAAGTCTCAATCAGATATACGACATTGACGCAAAACTTTTTGACAACCTTTGGAATATGATTTATAACGTTCGTGCAGCATTTATTATCTATATATATACTTCTACAAATTATGATACGTAATTACGCTTGTGTGACCAAATCTTCACAATGGAAATTAAGGCTCTTAAGATTTCATCCACCAGAGAGTTTTGCTGCTAACTCACAATTAAAGAATTCCAAATATAATGACCCTATATAATTTACACAATTCCTACAGTAATAACATTTAAATTACTTATAATACAAAATTGAATATTTTGCAGGTTCTTCTACTGGAAGCAGGTTCAGAAGAACCAGATGTAACAAGTGTCCCTGGCTTCACTCCAAGCTTAGTTTCATCCAGCATAGACTGGAAATATAAAACACAACCGGAAGAGATGAGCTGCAGAGCACAGAAAGAACAAAGGTGTTCTTATATTAGGTATGCTATTATGCGATGTGTTGTAATTTATTAAAGCGTTATTTAAGCGATAAACACACAACAACGCTATACTTAAAACTGAAAGAATTAGTGTGTAACTTAAAACACTATCCCAAATAGTCCTCGTTCTAAACTGTTAAAAATTGAACAGTAAATGGGTAATATCAAATGAATGGTATTGTTTTCGCAACGAAATGCCTGTATCAAGGAAACAAAATAATCATGGTAAAACCTACCAGTTCCAACGTGTCTATTATTTATTGCAACAAAGCACATCTGGTTAATGATTCTAACAGTTTTAAAACTAGTGATAATGCTTTAAATGATACTCAACCAGTCTCAAAGTTCATCTATAGAGTTCTATTTAAGTAAATAGTTAGTTATACAGACTAACTAAACTATAAAATATATCATATTCTTCGCTAGCAAACTGACAAAATTAAAAAAAAAAAATTCACAATTACATTTGAAAATTCAGCAATTAATAAATAATAAAATTTCAGGGGTAAAACTATGGGTGGAACTAGTGCTATTAACTACATGGTGTACATGCGAGGTAATAGAGAAGACTACGATGGATGGGCTGAACGTGGCAATTATGGGTGGAGTTACAATGAAGTAAGTATATTATTTATATTCTAAAAAGTCACTCAAAATGTATTTCATTTTAAGTTGAGATTAAAAAAATTGAAACTATTTTTAGGTGTTGCCGTATTTTAAGAAAGCAGAGAATAATGAAGAATTTGGCTCTTATGATAAACATTATCACTCTGTAGGAGGACCACTTAACGTTGAAACATTTCCTTATGCTGATAAAAACAATATGATGATTGTTGAAGCTTTTAAAGAAAAGGGTTTTCCAATAACAGATTTTAATGGTGAAAATCAATTGGGAACTAAATATTGCACAATCGACATCGAAAAATGGACAAAGATTTTCTGCAAATGTGGCATATATTAGACCTATACGTAATAAAAGGCCAAATATTTATATTGTTTCGCAAGCTTTTGTGACCAAAGTTCTCATTGATCCAGTAACAAAGTCGGCGTATGGTGTTAAATATATTAGAAATGGATCATCAATTATTGCATATGCAAGGAAGGAGGTAATTGTTAGTGGTGGTGCTATTAGTTCTCCAAAAATCTTAATGTTATCTGGTGTTGGACCTAAATATCATTTAAATACTCTAAATATACCAGTTCTAGCTGATTTGAACGTAGGGCATAATTTACAAGATCATGTTACTACAAGTGTCCTTGTAATTGCATTGTCTAATAAAACATCTACGCTATTCAACGAACAACAACTCTTTTAGTGAGATAAATGAGTATTATAAACAATGTTCTAAGAAAAGTGGCCCTTTATCAGGAGTTGGTCCAGGGTCGATTGTAGCATTTATGAAAACACTATTATCTGCTTCAGACGCCCCAGATATACAATTCCAATTCAGTGGATGCAACGTACAAGAGTTTTATTCAGACCCTACTACGTACCTTTCTACAAAGATATTACCATTGAATTTTTATGACGGAATAACTTGTAGGCCTATACTGTTAGTTCCAGACAGTCGAGGATTCATATTACTTAATCATACGGATCCTATAAATGGGCCACCTCTGATATATACTAGATTTTTTTCTGCACAAAAAGATTTAGATGTTCTAATAAATGCAGTAAAATTTGCTGTAACTTTAGAAAATACAACAACGTTTAAAAAATATGGTGCTAGTTTTGTGAAAGTGCCTATCAAAGAGTGTACAGATTACACCTGGGGAACAAATGAATACATAACTTGCATGTTTACGCATTATACTTCAATAAATCACCATTCCGTTGGAACATGCAAAATGGGTCCGAGAAGCGACAAAACTGCTGTAGTTGATCCCAGACTGCGTGTATATGGAATTCGAGGTTTAAGAGTGGTTGATGCATCTATTATGGATAGGATTGTTAGAGGTAATACGAATGCACCTACTATAATGATAGCTGAGAAAGCCTCAGATATGATAAAAGAGGACTGGTTATATTAAATATATTTTTTATTATTTATCTCCTAAGTACTAATGTATTTAAATAGTTTAAGAAAAAAAATTGTTTTTATCTCAATGCATCAAGGTATCGAGGCATGAAATGTTGATCCGATTTGTATCCTCTCGGACACAGCACTGGAAATATTACATTCTTGCACGGCTTCTTAGGAACTCGAGAGTAATTTATCTGTTCAATTACGTCATCAGTTCGATAAGTTCTCAAATTAGGTTTCTGAATACACCATCATATAAGAAATTTGTACAACCCAAACCAAACAAACAAACTCAAAGTTTTTTCAGCAGTTTGACATTTCGAGAATGATATTTTTCACACAGTCTTTGAGAAAGAGCTATATCATCATACATACTTTATAACTTAAATTAAATTAAGCCACTTATCGTTATTGAAAAAAAGTTTAGACACCACTTTGTAAAAAGAGCCATCTAGTGGACATCAAAGGAATATTTATTGTTTTCATAATTAGATAACGGCTCGTTGTGTATTGAGAAAATTATTGACAGTTTAAGGCGGTTTATCTTATGAATAACTTTTTTCAATCAATAACTATTGATAGTTTAAGCAAGCACTTCAGAAACCGGGCCAGTCCCGGTACACTTTCGGTAACCGGTATAAGTTAGCTTACTTTTTAAATAATTATAAAAAAAAATTATTGTTATAAGAAGAGTCGATATGAAACCTAACAGAGCCTCGTATTAGGTATTTAAATACAAAACGATATTAAAAAAGGTTATAAACTGTGGCTTTTTTGTTTTATTTCCTGCCATGGTTATGTATCTTGCTATAGCTCTTAAGTTGCAATAAACTTGTGCAGACATTTCAACTCATTTGGGTGTACAGATAAGAATTATTGTCACTTTTCAGACATACCTAGCAGTAGTGCATTAACCCACATTTAAATATACACAAACCAGTTTCTCTGTCTGTTCATTTTACAGTAAAACTATAACATTATCTTTAATTATGTCGTAGACTATAAACTATAATAATTTATACTAATATGTAATTTTTTGGACACGTATGTTTGTACGAATTTTAGCTGTCAAATAAATTTAGCATGCATCTTTTATTTTTGTTTCAACTTGTAAGGAGAATGTAATCGTCTTGATGTATTTTACTTTACTGAGAATATATAATAGCAATTAACATACCCGTGTTTTAATCAAGCTCTACGATCGCGTTCAGGTCATATACGTAGTATTGTTATATGAATTAAATGGTGGTAGAGATCATTTCTTAATATAAATTATATCAATTATTATTATTAATTTATTTTTATATTATAGGGGGCAAACGAACAGGTGGGTCACCTGATGGTAAGGGATCACCGCCGTCCATAGATACTAGCAACACCAGGCCTGCCGTTGCCGGCCTTTTAATGCTCTATTCTCTGTCCAGGCGGCTCCCCATAACCCGGGGAAAGCCTAGCGGCCTGTCCTCGTTGTTACTTCCTTCTTGCTTCACTTAATTTTTACTAACAGTTTATATGGTAATTGCTCCGCTCTTAAGGGTCGTAGTGTGATATAAGACAACCTAAAGATTTCCTCGAAAATCTTAAATATTTTAATACACCATTTTTTTATAAAAATATATTGATTAATTTTATTTAATTATTTTTTCCTTCATTTAAGCACAATCTCGCATGATATAAAATGACGATATGACTTAACAAAGTAGGCATGCATTAGAAAATATCGCACGAACATAAAATTGTATTGACTTTTATTGAAAGATTCAATAATAATTCGAAAAACTCACTTATCATCCATCGACCAAAACGGTGCAAAAGTTAATTGGGTTTGTAAACAAAACTGTATTTTTTTTTCTTACATATTTGCACGAAAAGGTCATATGTAATTCATAGCAATAATTATGCAATTTTATCATTAAGAACATTTCATTATCTTTGTTATACTATATAGGGTTTATTAACCTTTGACCACAGTCTCACCAGGTGTTGAATGATGATGTATTTTTATATACTTTATAGGTCAGTGTTTGACCACAATCTAATCTGATGTTAAACACTGATGTGGTCTAAGATGGTAGTCACGCTAAACCTAGAAGGAGACTGGCTCTCAAGTGCAGCTGCCGGAACACACTAACAGGTGCTTTGCGATAGATTTTATACATGCGGTAGAGGGGAGAGAGGTAGCTAGCTAGACAGATTTAGAAAAAGTCCTACATTCTATGAGTCAATCACGATGTTCTCCTTCATTGAAACTTCCGACTCAGTTGCAAGGATTCTAACCTACGTTGATTGATGCAAAGCGTTGAGGAGGATGCCCCACCATGGAGTGTGTATATAATAAGTCATGTGTCGATACGGGGGCGACATTTGTCACTTTTGACTTATGCGCGCGTTTTTCACGACGCAATTACACTGAAATATATTTTACATGTCACCACTTTTGGACTTAATTATGAAACCATGTCCACTTCTCTCGCCGCAACATAAGCTTTATGTGAGTGAACGATCTAGTGGCCACCAACACCAATCAAGACACCAGGGGAGACTCGGCAAGCGATTAAGCGCTTAATATACCCTCTCTATCGTTCACATAATCTCACATTTCCAAATATTAGACACAGTTAAGGTGACACGCGTTCGCTTGTTTAATCATAAAAGTTCTCAAGCGGCTGAGTTAGCACGACTATTTACACATCTGACTTACCACAGTGTCCTAACTCGTTATCAACTAAGCCATCATCGCTCTATTATCAAATTATAATTTTCTGAAGGATTCCTGACTTATTATCTGAGATTTATAAACTTCATGAAGTTACTAACAACTGAGTTTATAATCCTTTGTTTTGTTATAAGTAATGTATAGTTATGTTTGTGCTACATAAAAAATATATGAATATATAAAATACAGTATTATCATTTGTGGTATTTGGTCAGCTGTACAATAAATAGTTATACCGCTTTGAATTGAAAGAATCAAATACAAAAAAAAAACATTTCTTTTAAACACAGGATAAAGTATAGCCAGTGTATACAAGTGTTCTAGGCGTTTTATAAAAAGAAGTATTTGTAAGTAACATTCTATTATTTTATAAAAGAATAGCTATGTCCGCGGCTTCGCATACATTAGTCATTCAAAATCAAAATCAAAAATACTTTATTCAGTTTAGGCCCTGAGAAGGCGCTTATGAACGTCAAAGTTACCATTATTTATCATACTAATTTTTTATAGGTTAGCGTTTAACCATAATCTCATCTGATGTGGTACCGAGAGTTACTGGCTTTCAAATGTAACTGCAGGAACTCACCAACAGGAGCATAGCGACAGCTTTTTAACTTGAGGATGGTACCGGACATAGAAAAAGCTCTCCCCCATACTATGGCTTCATCACGATGTTTTCCTTCACTGAATGCTGCGATTCAGTTGCAACGATTTGAACCTACGACCATCGACGGTGTGTCCGAACGCGCTATCAACTAAGCCATCTTCGCTTCATCGCATCAATTATTATTTCTAATGAAAAAAGACAATACCCAAAACTTTTTATTCTTCTATTGCGAGTTTATTTGCTTATTATGGTCTCACATTTTAAAGACTGAACTGATCATTATGAAATTCTGCATACACCTTATCAGTGGCATAGAAAACAACATACGGTTACCTTTCACCTAGAAAATCCTGTTCCCGAGGGATATATCAAATCTATATTAATGCGTGCGAAACCACGAGCAAAAGCTAGTATTTTATTACTTTCTTTCTCTTGTGCACAATCGAGAAAGAAAATGAAGGGTGAAATAGAGAATCTAGAAGTTGAAACTCCATAAATAAATAAACAGTATTGGATTTACAAATTTAATTATTCTTTTATTTAAATAAAGCAAACGTCCTGAATTCGCATTATAATTGAATTCCGTTATCTCTCAGTCCATATTACAGATAAGTAAAAATACAGACACGAACAAATAATATATATATATATCACATTTAGTCAATAAAAGGACATGGAACGCTTATTATTTTTGCAAACTTTGTTAAACGTGCACGTAGCATTGTTACACTTCTCGCGCTTTTGAAAATCGACCAAGACGCAAGATGGTATCACGTGTCTGGATACCGCCGAACATAACTGAAATATGTTCGGAACAAAATGTACCACTAACGCAATGCTCTTCCGTTGGCTTCATGTATCTAACGTTGTTAGCGCAATTGTACGGAAGTTCTGTCGATACGAAAATATGTACACCGAGAAGTAGAAATCGAACCTGTAGATTCAGACCACTTATCAACTGTAAAAAGACAAATGAGTATTCAAAAAGAAGTGGTATTGAGGGAGATGCTGCTATTCCTATACTGGAAACGAAAAGAAATATCAAAAGAAACTGTCGGAATAGAAAAGGGCATATAGTTGAGGAATATGACTTTATTGTTGTCGGCGCTGGTTCTGCAGGGTGTGTGGTGGCGAATCGTTTATCTGAAATCAAAGAATGGAAGGTATTATTTGCTTTTTTTATTAATCACAAAATAAAACAGCTATGTTAGATTCCATTAAATGGAAATAGAAATCAGTTGTTACTGGGAGTATTTAAATATGACAAAATAATGTAAACCCGATATTTCAAATCGATGTCATCTTTTTTTTTTATGAGATTGGAGGCAAACGAACAGACGGGTTACCAGATGGTAAGTAATCACCGCCGCCCATGGACACCTGCGACACCAGAGGTATCACAGATGCGTTGCCGGCCTTTGAGGAAGGAGTAGGCTCGTTTCTTGAAGGTCTGTGGGTTGTATTGGTCCGGAAACGCTGCCGCTGGGAGTTCATTCCAGAGTGCCGACGTACGTGGGAAGAACGCACGTGAGAACCGCACAGTAGACGACTTCCAACCATCGAGATGACATTGATGGAATTTCGTTTTATGGCGAGTCGTTCGGTAATGGAACTCAGCAGCAGGTATCAATCCGAACAGTTCTTCAGAACACTCTCCGTGGTAGATCTTGTAAAGGACGCAAAGTGACGCAACATCCCTACGAAGCTCCAAAGTATCGAGCCCTAAGGAAAGCACCCGGTCGTCAACGATTCTAGCCGCTCTCCGTTGGATTCGGTCAAAAGGAAGTAGATGGCATTGCGGCGCTCCGGCCCAGAGATGAGAACAGTATTCCATGTGTGGCCGGACTTGCGCCTTATAAACCTGAAGGCGGTGAACCGGTGTGAAATATCGTCCCGCTCTGTTAAGGATACCTAACTTTTTTGAGGCCAGTTTTGCTCTACCTTCCAAATGACCACCAAACTGAACGTCGCTAGATATGTCGATACCGAGGATACTAAAATTAGGCTCAGCAGCTAGAGGAACTCCTTGAAATTAGGGACTGCGTCAAAAGAAGTTTTTTTGGCGGTGAAGGCGCATACCTGTGTTTTTGTGGGGTTAAAATCGACTAGGTTTTTTCTTCCCCAATCCGAGATACGCTCCAATGAGGTCTCTATCTCGGACACAAGTTTGTTCCGGCACTCGTTAACGCGTTCCCGAGAAACACCTGCACGACTGGTATATAGAGCATCCACAGTACTGTCGTCTGCATAGCAGTGAATGTTACAGATGTTCAACATATCATTAATATGCAGAAGAAATAAGGTAGGGGATAGCACACAGCCTTGTGAGACTCCAGCGTTCACGGGCTTGAGATCCGAGCATGCACCGTCAACAACGACTTTTATGCTCCGCTCCGTGAGGAAACTGGATACCCAATTGCGTAGTTTCTCGGGAAGTCCATATGAAGTAAGCTTCGAGAGAAGCGCTTTGTGCCAGACCCGATCAAAAGCCTTAGCGATATCTAAGCTAACGGCCAGAGCCTCCCCCTTTTTTTCGACTGCTTCCGCCCATCTGTGTGTCAAAAAGGCTAGAAGGTCACCAGCTGAGCGGCCTTGACGGAAACCGTATTGGCGATCATTAATAAGCTGGTTCTCTTCTAGATACTTTAGGAACTGGCGGTTTATGCAGGATTCCATTATCTTGGAGAGCAGGGAGGTAATAGCAATGGGCCTATAGTTAGATGGATCAGAATGGTCGCCTTTTTTGGGGATCGGGTGGACTAAGGCAGACTTCCAGGTGGCAGGGACAACGCCTGTGGAGTAGGAGAGCCGGAAAAGACGCGCTAAAACCGGGGCCAGTTCCGGAGCACATGTTCTAAGCACGATTGCGGGTATTCCATCAGGCCCACTCGACTTAGAGATATCCAAAGAGAAGAGTGCTTTACGTATAGCACTTTGCAGAAACCGAACATTTGGCATCAAGCTTTCGCAACGCGGGATGGTGGGTGGTAACTTCTCCTTGCAATCCAGAGTCGAGTTGGACGCAAAAAGACCGCTTAGAAGATCAGCCTTGTTTTTAGCGTCATGGGCCAACGATTCGTCTTCCCTCCGCAATGGTGGAAAGGATGGCCGGCAAAAATTCCCAAGGATAGCTTTGGCGAGAGACCAGAACGCCCAGGTTCCCGAAGGGAGACGTATCAATCTCTCACCAATTCTATCAATAAAAGCTGACTTAGCTAAGGCGATTGCTCTTTTGTAAGACCTGGAGGCAAAGTTGTACTCCTTCTTTAATGCGCTAGTGTTTACATCCTGTGACGCCAGGGCCTCAACCCAGGCTCGGTAGCATTTCTGCTTCGGACGGCAGGTCATCCTACAGGAGTGACCGAACCAGGGTTGAGATCTCCCTCCGACGGGCACAATGTAGCTCGGGATAAACAATTCCATCCCCTGGAGTATAACGTCGGTTATGATGTTGGCGACGGCATCAGGATCATCCAGCGAGAAGCAAACCTGCCGCCATGGGTAAGAAGCAAAGAAAGTTCGCATCCCATCCCAGTCTGCTGACCTATAGTGCCAGACTTGGCGTCTGCTCGCAGGGCGCGAGCGAACTGGACGTGTAAGTAGTACAGTTGTCCGAACCAAGCAGTGATCCGACGTGCCCAGAGGAGCATCGACGTTTATCTGATAATTGTCCGGATGAGAGGTCAGCAGAAGGTCCAACAGTGAAGGCATATGGTTCTCCACATCCGGTAAACGCGTAGGCGAGGTAACCAATTGTGTGAGAGAGTATGCCAAAGCAAAATCAAAAACAAATCTCCCCGCGTAGTCGGTGGTACGTGAACCAAGCCATTCAGCGTGGTGGGCGTTGAAATCGCCAAGAACCACGATTTCTGCAGAGGGGATCTGATGGAGAATTGAGTCGGCCATCATTTGGATGTGCTCCATAAGGCGATTCGTTTCTAAGTCACCGCTATGCGACCTGTATACGCATGCATAGACGCGCGGGTGATCTGCGCAATCCACACGAAGAATGAATAAAGAGAGATCTTGACCTTCAAGATTGGCCAGGCGACGGACGCAAATATCCTCCCGGACAAACGCGCAAACCCCGGCTCGGGGTACGAATGCGTGTTCAATGTTATAGCCAGGGTATCGCAAGTATGCAATGTCAGAAGGAGAAGTTATCTGCGTCTCAGTTAGGAACATCAAGGCCGGCTTCTTCGTCTCAAGGTGGTGGTGGACAGAGTTAAGGTTGGAGTGGATTCCCCTTATGTTGCAGAAATCCACGCGCAGCGTGGGAGGGGGTGCCGACGATTTTTCCGTTTCGTTGCCTCTGGCCGAAATGACAAGCGGATTTTTGCCCACCCCAGAATACGAAGGGCAGCCTGAGCGGGTACGCTCAGGGGGGGATTCTCCTCCACATTGAGTGTTGGTACCCCCCTGGGGTAAATTTCTCTTTAAAACCGCTATCATATGTTGGGAGGGGAGGGGGAGGGCCTCCGGCGCTCTCACTGACCGAACCAAACGCAATAGTACAAGTACTGTTACTTTAAGCCGATTTTCTGTGAGAGGGTGGTACTACCCCGGACGAGCCGGCCCATTCGCGCTGAGATCCACTTAGGAATACAGCATGGCTCTACCACCTAAAATGTATACAACCCATCAGGTACATAGTGTAGTAAATATGTAAGCTACAATACAAAAAAATTTGGTGCTTTCAGAATTGCTTTTATTATACAAAATAGCAATAACTACATATTAATTATTAAAATATATTGCTTCATTACTTAAATGAAAACAGGATATATTTACAACTATATTTATAATACCAATCATATATGTATCAGTTCTGGGTAAAGCCTTTCCAGTGGAAAAAAAGGGTCATATCAGTTTTCCACGTACGGTCGTACGACTCCTGTATTTGTTTCTATCTGGTCGACATGATTCTAAGCATCTAAGCTATCATAATATATTACTGAAATTGTCTAAGGAAATTCGAAATCGACATTCCGTGCTGTTAATTGATTGGCATGTATATTATCTATTACAACCCCCCAAGGTGTACCGACCACCGTTTTTGGTTGAGGCGACATGGGACCGTGCTGAGCTATCACCATGTCGCCCCAGCGGTCAGCACGGCGGAATATTTCTGAAATATCTTTCCGGTGGTAGAGCTACGCTGAGGCTATTACTGGTTTCAGTATGAATGGGTCGGCTCGTCCGGGGTAGTACCACCCTCTCACAGAAAACCGACGTGAAGTAACAGTGGCTGCACTGTTGCGTTTCGTTCGGTCAGTGAGAGTGCCGGAGGCCCACATTTTTAAAAGGCCGGCAATGCACTTGCGACTCCCCTGGTGTCGCTAGTGTCTATGGACGGCGGTATCACTTACCATCAGGTGACCCACCTGTTCGTTTGCCCCCTATGATATAAAAAAAAAAAAGGTAGACTGGGTACACAACCAGCTACCTCCCCTAGTAAGCCATACCTGTGCAATGAGGAGATGGGCAATTATCTATTACAACCAAAGTATACCATATTAGACACGACCAACGTTAGACAATACAGCTCCAAAAAATTAAGGTTCATAAAGAATCAAATTCCCTTATAAATTCTAACCTTAAAAGTATAATAACAATTTTATTACAAAATAAATGAAAACAACTTAAAAACAAAATACCGGAATGTAATTGATCATAGTTAGGTACCTACTTGGTATTGGATTGTCATAAACCTACCAATCTCTCAGTCACTGTACATATCCTGTTCGATTTTGAGGTGTTCCTTTGTGTGCCTTCGAAATACAAGGTGGAACAGTAATGAAATCAAAATCTCTATTATTTATAAAAAAATCCCCTTTCCAATAAGTAAATACTTTTCCAAACCGGTATCTAAATGACAAAGATACGAAGTAAGAAACAGAAATATAAATACAAGCGAATAGAAGACCTCCTCTCGTTTGAAGACGATTAAAAAATTATTTTTTGTTAAACGACACAAGTTCATTGAAATATTTATTCCATTAAAAGGTGATTTCCCGCCTTCAATTTAAGTATATCTACATCGACGGTATCAATTAGTACCAGTGTTTTATTATAAATACTTCTTTTTCCTCAAATAATCTTAAGCATAAAAGAAGTCGCGGTTATCTAGTGGTTTAACCGGTGGGGAATATCAATCCGCTGTCCGCAAGTTTGTACCTCGGCATGTACCGACGAATTTTCCGGAATTAGCGTACATTTACAAATTTAAAACTGGTAACACTATCAGGTGGCGTTGAATGAAAATATCGTGGGGAAAACTGAACTTTAGAAATGTTCTCGTAGTACCACCGTGTGTGGGAAAAATATAGTACTGTGGATTTCTCAGAATTTCTAATCACCAATAAATATATTGTGAGCTGGCGTGGTAATTATGCCCCAAACCTACTTTCGGAAGAGGCTTATGGCACTGCAGTGGGTCTCTTCAGGCTGATGATGACGATTACAAATATTGGATATTAATGCTGGGTCCTATGATTTTTTATAACAAAGCCCTACCATATTTTTTAAGAATAAAGGTTTTTTACCAGCCTCTTTCTTGTTCTATATTTCATAGTGTAGGTATTAATGCAAGGTTGATACATAATTTTACTTGATGTTAAAGATAATGTTACTGCATCGAAAGTTTGGGGTGATAGAAGAAAAATATACAGGTCTAGAATTTCAACCAAAAACTACCGATACATGGTCAACGACATACTTTTATTTTGGGATTAGTTGTTATCGAGAAGAAAATCGGCAAATGTTTAGCAATGTATATAATATCCTCTATGTATCCACTTAAACCATAGTACTTAATTATATAACCGAACATAGTAATACAGATCATCAAATTGATAAAGAGAATTAGTGTCCCTAAGACACTAATTTGGGGTAGACTATTACAAAATAATGGTATTCATAATAATCTATATATATAGCAACAACATTACACATAAACGTTATCATCATTCAACTACAGCTAGCCATCGTTCCAATTATTCCAGTTAACTGATAACTATATTTCTTTCTTTGACTGATATAAAAGCCATCTATTTAAAAACAATTATGTGCATGTTCAAATTGCTATCATTCTTATTTTAATAGATTTAGTTGTGCAGTTTAATTGTGAAGCAAATATCGAATGAGTGATGGTAAAGTCAAAGGTGAAGGTAAAAGGTGAGTGATGATACGCTAGTATACTGTATAGAGCACGGTATTAGACAAGAATCGTGCGAAATGACTACAGATTTGACATAAACGAGCAATTTCCAAAAGCGTCACTCAGGCATATTCACGCATCATGATTTATAAAGTTCATGGAACATTCACTATTTATATACTTATACAAACTATGATACGTAGTTTTTCTTGTGTGACCAAAGGTTCATTACCAAATTAAAGCTCCCAAGACTTCATTCACCGTATAGTTTTACTGCCAACATTTAAAGAGTTCCGTATACAATGACCCTACAAAATTTACAAAACCCCTAAAATAATAAATATTTGAATTAGTTATCATACAAAATTTCAATATTTTCTAGGTTCTCCTACTGGAAGCAGGATCAGAAGAACCAGATGTAACAAGTGGACCTAGTTTCGCTTCGAGCTTAGGCGCATCTAGTATAGATTGGAAATATAAAACACAACCGGAAGAGATGACCTGTAGAGCTCAGAGAGATCAAACGTGTTCTTGGATTAGGTGTGGTATTATACGAAATATTATAACATACAAAAGTGTTATTTAGACTGTAGTTACACAGTGCTGTACTTAAAGAATAATTGTGTAACTTAAATCGGTATATAGGTTCTCCTTCCAACTAATTTAAAATTGAACAGTAAATAGTTAATTTCAAGTGATTGGTATTGCTGTTGCATCAAATTGTTCATATATAGATCAAGATATTTATTGCAAGAAAAATATGTCTGACTAATTATTGTAATGGTTTTAAAAAACTTTTCAACAGTAGTAGAGTTATTTTTTATGTTTAGTTAGTATCATGCAGACTAACTATATTGCAAATATTTTTTATTAAACTGACAAAATTCACAAAAAGAAATATCAACATTTTATTTTTAGGGGTAAGACTATGGGTGGGTCTAGTGCTATTAACTACATGGTGTACATGCGAGGTAATAGAGAAGACTACGATGGATGGGCTGAACGTGGGAATTATGGATGGAGTTACGGTGAGGTATATTATTTTTATGCCAAAAAAGTTACTGAAAATGTACCTTTTAGTGGAGTTAAGATTTAAATTTTTTTCACCATTTTTAGGTTCTTCCATACTTTAAGAAAGCTGAGAATAACGAAGAAATTGAATCATATGATAAACATTATCACTCTGTAGGGGGGCCACTTAACGTCGAAACCTTTCCTTATTCTGATAAAAACAACATTATGATTGTTCAAGCGTTTAAAGAAAAGGGGTTTCAAATAACAGATTTTAATGGTGAAAATCAATTGGGAACAAATATTGCACAGTCGACATCGAAAAATGGACAATGATTCTCTGCAAATGTAGCATATATTAGATCTATACGTAATAAAAGACCAAATATTTATGTTATTTCGAAAGCTTTTGTTACTAAGGTTCTCATTGACCCAGTAACAAAGTTGGCTTATGGTGTCAAATATATTTTAAATGGACTATCAATTATTGCACATGCAAGGAAGGAAGTAATTGTTAGCGGTGGCGCTATTAATTCCCCAAAAATCTTAATGTTATCAGGTGTAGGACCCAAAAAACATTTAAATGCTCTAAATATACCAGTCATTGCTGATTTGTACGTAGGACACAATTTACAAGATCACGTTACTACAAGTGCCCTTATAATTGCATTAACACAATAAAACATCAACATTGGTCAACGGAAAACAACTCTATTATGAAGTATATCAGTATTATAAGCAACGTCCTAAGAAAAGTGGGCCCTTATCGGGGAATGGTCCAGTGTCGACTACAGCATTTATGAAAACACAATTTTCTGCTTCAGACGCCCCAGATGTACAGTTCCATTTTAGTGGATGCAATGTACGAGATTTTTATTCTGACCCTGCCACATACCTTTCTACATATATATTCCCATTCAGTTTTCATGATGGATTATCTTGTAAGCCGTTATTGTTAATTCTAAACAGTCGAGGGTTTATATTACTTAATGAAACAGATCCTACAAATGGACCACCCCTGATATACCCTAGGTTTTTTACGGCACAAAAAGATTTAGATATTATAAATAATGCAGTAAAATTTGCATTAACTTTAGAAAATACGGAAGTATTTAAAAATAATGGTGCTAGTTTTGTAAAAGTGCCTATTAAAGGGTGTTCAGATTACATCTGGGGAACAGATGAATACATAACTTGCCTGTATACGCATTACACTTCAACAATTTATCATCCCGTTGGAACATGCAAAATGGGTCCTAAAAGCGATAAAACTGCTGTGGTTGATCCCAGACTACGTGTATATGGAATTCAGGGTTTAAGAGTGGTCGATGCGTCTATTATGGATAGGATTGTTAGAGGTAATACGAACGCACCTACTATAATGATAGCTGAGAAAGCCTCAGATATGATAAAGGAGGATTGGTTATATTAAATATGATTTTTATTTTTTAGCTCAAATATACTTAGATAATTTAAGAAAAATATAAAGTTTCCGTATATGTACTAAGGCATGGAATGTTGTGGAAACAGATGAAGGCCGTAGTAAGGTGGTTAACTAATTTGAATAACGACGGGGTGCGGTCCAAGGAAACCCAATTTCATGTATACTCCTTTATTGATGCAAGCGACCGATCCATGAACACGAACATCACTGCCTGCCTGACAATTTTATAATGCGTAACTTAAAGTTATATGATACACCACAGCGATTTTAAACTAAGAGAAATTGATAGTTCTATATTTTCCCACATTAAATAAGAACATTTCGCAGATACAGGTTACAAATTTAAATTAGTAAATGTACGTTGAACTTCGAAAAATTTATTGGTATATGGTTTCGAATCTGCGGACATCAAATTCACATTCCTCCGGTTTAACCGTTCGACCACAATGACTTCCAATTACTTTTGGTTAATATGTTATTTTCTAAGTATTGTCATAAGAAGAATCGATATGAAACCTAACAGAGCCTCGTATTAGGTATTTAAATACAAAACGATATTAAAAAAGACTATAAAGTTTGGCTTATTTATTTTAATTCCTGCCATGTTTATGTATATAGTTATAGCTCTTAAGTTGCAATAAACTTGTGCAAGTTTGATCAGACATTTCAACTCTTTTAGGTGTACAGATAAGAATTATTGTCACTTTTCAGACATACCTATCAGTAGTGCATTGGCCCACATTTAAATATACAAAAACCAGTTTCTCTATCTGTTCATTTTACAGTAAAACTATAACATTATCTTTATGTCGTAGACTATAAACTACAACGATCTATACTAACATGTATGATTGTACGAATTTAGCTGTCAAATAAATTTAGAAATAATTATTTACGATTTTACAAAATGTTATAGTTATATAATCAATTATTATTTGATATTAAGCCAGAATAATGCCGGATATTTCTACTATTCTTGCCTTTAACTTCTTATTTTTAGTACTATATTAAAAACACTCTATCTATCTAATTATAGACTTTGCTAGTCTGAAATAAACGACAACTCACTAAAACTATTGTTGTATTGTCATACAGCTCACCGTAATTGCAGTAGTATGATATTAAAAATAAATCAAAAATCAAAATCAACAATACATTATTTAATTTAAGCACTAAGAAGGCCTGTATGAACGTCAAAACTTCTACTGGTTCGAAAAACAACCCAGTCATCGAGAAGAATCGATAATAAACTCGAGCGGAATTATCTTTTTTTAACATAAAATTATACATTTAAAATATATTATACGTTACAATCGATTTTAATGGATGCATGGAAAGGAGTCAATTCCAGACATCACCATCGTTCACACATTGATCCACTCTTCCACACCAAAACTTCCTTGACATGGCGGTTAAACTTACAGGCCGGCAAATCGGTGATATGCTTTGAGACTTTGTTATAAAACCTAATACCATCTAAAAACCTGTTGCTGGTTTAAATGAGTCTGAGAGATGAGACGACCAGTTTGTCACTGTTTCTAGTATTTAGATCACACCAGTCTTTTACGAAATTCAACTTTTCAAAGTTTTGCGAACGTACATTAAAGTGTGGGACGTGGGAGCGGCGTCGCGTTACCACTTTAGCAGTAGTGGTAGTATGTATACCACGTTGCTACTTTCAGAAGGTTGGGATGAAATTGTAACGATTGTAGGTGGTGGATATGTATAATTTTATAATAAATCAGTCTGTCGCTCACTGCCGACTTCCATTGATGTTCCATTGGCGACGTGGCGGGATTAATTCTTTTTTCAAGTCTTAATTTGAGTAAAATTGTTATTAAAATGCCTATCGGGAAAATAGAACCTTTTAGTTTAAATTCTAAACAGTGGCCGGCATATATTCGTCTTGTAAATCAATATATCTCGCTAAATGAGATATGCGATGCATTGAAGGTACCCATAGTAATTACCGTTGTGGACGAAGAAACGTATGCATTAATGTGTGACCTATGCTCGCCCGGCTTTCCGGAGGATAAAACGTACGACGAACTAGCGAAATTAGTAACGGAACACCTGGAACCCCAAAGATCGGAAATTGCTGAACGTCATGTATTCAGGTTACGACGGCAAGGTGTCGGCGAGTCCCTCACAGAGTACCTACAAGCGTTAAAACATCTTGCGGCTACTTGTAACTTTGGCAAGTGCAACTCATGTTCGACCATCGAAGAAATTCTGCGTGACCAGTTTGTATCGCGTCTAGCAAATGACGTCATGAGATCTAGAATTTTCACTGAAAAGAAAATTCAAAGAGGTGGTTGAGCTGGCGTTGGCTCTAGAAGCAGCAGAGAAGCATGCATAGGTGAACGGCTCAACAGCGGCGAACTCATCGGGGACGACGGGTGGCGACGCAGGCGGGAGCCTGCATTACGCGCACGGCGCGCGAGCCGGCTCGCGCGCGCGACCACCGCGTGCGTCCGGTGCAGGCAGCGATACAAGAGCTGCGGGCATGCGTGCGCGAGCTTGTTGGCGTTACGGCAAGGCTCATATGGCGGAAAAGTGTAAATTTAAAAATTATAACTGTGATGAGTGTGGTCAAAGGGGCCACTTAAAAGTGATGTGCAAACAAGTGTGCGTGAGGGGCGGCCAAAATAATTATATCAGTGAGGGTTCAGAAGACGGTATGTTCAATATTGAATTGGCAGCAAAAGGTAACACACCTTATTTTATGAAAGTATTTGTTGATAATAACTGTATCGAATGTGAAGCGGACACTGGTAGTCGTATTTCAACCATAAGTCAAAATATGTACATACATTTATTCTCTTATAAAATTATTAAGAAGGATAATTTAATTTTACGTTCTTATTCGGGTTCACGGATTGAATCACTAGGTTACATTGAGGTAGACGCTTGTGTAGATACTGTCAGGTTAAAATCATTACGACTTTACATTATTAAGAATGGAGCGCGATCCATATTAGGTCGGTAATGGATGCGCGCGTTAAATATTACAAGAATCAACCTCAATGAAATCTCAGATGACGAATTCGTTAGTAAATTATGTAATGAATTTCCAGAAGGTTTTTGTGATAAACTCGGTACATGCAAGACACATATCAAATTACATTTGTTAGATAACGAACCGGTTTATGTACGAGCGAGACCTGTACCGTTGACACTGCGCGCACGCGTTGAGCGCGAGCTGGTCCGTCTCGAGGCGGACGGCTCGATCTATCGCGTAGACTACTCAGATTATGGCACTCCAATAGTTCCCGTTGTTAAAGAAAACGGCTATATACGTATTTGCGGTGATTACAAAGTCACTATTAATCCCAAATTAAAAAGAGACTACTACCCTTTACCACGTATTGAAGAGTTGATCGCGAACCTTAGTGGAGGTGAAAAATTTACTAAAATCGACTTATCAAATGCATATGAACAGCGTATTTTATCCGTCGAATCCCAACCTTATACTGCCATTACTTCTCACATGGGGACATTTGCGTATCGACGTACTCCCCTCCCTGTGGTTTATCGTGTATTCCTGAAAAGTTTCAAAAAATTATGGAAGAAACGCTGCGTGGAGTGCCAGGGTGTGTCGTGTTTCTCAATGACATTTGTGTGACAGGGATAGATATGACTAGAAATAAAAAAAAATTAAAAAGTGTACTCGAAAGGTTGCGTGATATGGGACTCGCTGTAAAATTAAGTAAATGTCGATTTCTACAGGATAATGTAAAGTATCTCGGATTTATTATTAATAAGGATGGTTTGCGACTAGATCCCGATAAAATGGAGGCCATTTCCAGTACACCACGACCTCAAAACGTATCTCAACTTAAAAGTTTTCTAGGAATGCTTAATTATTACGGACGGTTTATTCCTAATCTAAGCACACTGTTACAATCCTTGCATTATTTATTGAAAAAAGATGTCGACTGGAAGTGGGACTCCAAATGTGAACGGGCTTTTATAGAAGCGATGCAGACTCTCCTTAGTGAACGGGTATTAGCACATTATGAAGAGGGGCGCGATTTAGTCCTCTCTGTATATAGCAGTGCGTATGGACTGGGAGCGGTACTCCCGCACCGCTACTCAGACGGTAGTGAGCGGCCGGTAAGCTGTGTGTTGCGCACGCTCAACGTAACAGAGCGTAATTACAGCCAGCTAGATAAAGAAGCTCTTGCTATCCTTTTCGGTGTCACTAAACATCATCAATACATATTCGGGAGGCGATTCACATTACATACTGACCACCAGCCCTTGACACACATCCTCGGAGATAAGCGAGGAGTCCCGCAGCCAGCCGCCAGCCGTCTGCAAAGGTAGGCGACTCGCTTAACCGCTTATGATTTCGCTATAGAATTCGTGAGATCAGCGGACAACGGTCCAGCGGATGCTTTGTCTCGATTACCTTTACCTCAGGAGCGCCACTTCAGCGAAACAATAAGTTACCTAAACCTAATAAAAGATACTTTACCTATGAATTTTAAAGATATCGCAAAAGAAACAGAGCGTGACAAGTTATTATGTAGAATAAAAGGTTACGTTCTTTTCGGTTGGCCGTCTGTCTCTAGTTGCGATACGATGAAACCCTATTTTAATAGAAAAACTGATTTGGTTGTCGATCAGGTATGTATTATTTACAAATACAGGATAGTAATTCCTAGCGTTTTCCAAGAGCAAATTTTAAGTGAACTTACTTCATGATGGTCATTTAGGCGTGAACAAAATGAAAAGTTTATCGACAAATTACATTTATTGGGCGACTTTAGATCAAGAAATCGAGGACTTATGCAAGTCATGTGCCGCGTGCCGTAGTGTGCGTGACGCGCCGCCGCCTACATCCATAGGAGTTCCCATCGCACCCGTGGCAGCGTCTACATGCAGACTTTGCGGATTGCGGAGGTTCGCGTTATTTAATTTTAATTGACGCGCATTCGAAATAGATTGAAGCGGTACGTATGAGAAGTACAAATGCTTAGACTACCATTAAGGTATTACGGAATATCTTTTAGCGTTTTGGGTTACCGTCGAAACTGGAAACCGATAACGGCTCACCGTTTTTGTCTCAGGAATTCAAATTGTATTTAGATAATAACTGTATTAAACATACAACTTCAGCTCCTTACAGGCCCCAAAGAAACGGTGCAGCTGAAAATGCGATTAAACCTGTAAAAAAAGCTATAAAGAGGGCACTTTTTGAAGGAGAAGACATTAACACCTCCTTAAGTGAATTCCTTTTCCAATATCCAAACTGTGAACACGTGACTACAGGAGTATCCCCAGTGATGGCATTACAGGGACGGCGATTACGTAGCCGATTAGATGCACTGCGGCCTGACCGAGCGGCCGTAGTACGCGATAAGCAGGAACAGCAAGCAGCGCGCACTCCCGGTACGGATAGACACTTTAAAGTAGGCGATAGGGTATGGGCTCGCGACTATACGTTTAGAAGGGACAAGTGGGCTGAAGCGACTGTCATAAAAAAAACAGGTCCAGTTTCTTACCAAGTATATATAGGTAACGAAGTAGTGTGGCGTAGACACGCCGATCAATTAGCTCTCGCTCTACACAATAGCAGATAGATATTCATTATCTCGAATGAATAACAAATCCGTAGCCGAGGGTTCTAAATGCGATGATGCGGATACCAATATAAAGGCCGAAATTGAGGACTCGCCCATTAATGAATTATCAAATATTCCCGTAGAAAAATCTACCAGAGAACGCGAGCAGCCCAGTGCGGAGGCAACATCACCACCACCACCGGACGCGTCTGCGGGCATTTAATCGAGCAATGTATAAAATAAATTTAATTAATTACCTGTTTTAAGTTTAAAGGGGAGATATGTAACGATTGTAGGTGGTGGGTACATATAATTTTATAATAAATCAGTCTGTCGCTCACTGCCGAATTTCATTGATGTTCCAGAAATAAAAGATCTGACTCCGATTGTGTTGTCTAGTCACCGCTTGTACTTTTCTATGGAAACGATTGCAGTACACACATACCACGATGTACGAGTATGTAGTTATATGTGTCACTACAAAAATATCAAGAACCTATGAGAAACAGTACCCCCTAAAATCACTAGAAAATATCCTGTAAGTAAATAGATTTGGCTTTTATATAATTTTGCCCAGGAAGGCACTCAAATTTATAACGCTCGTTCTATAATTGGCTATATTAATTTTTTTTAATAATATCTCTTACTCTTTACCATTCACATTACTTTTTTAAACTTTTCATTATTCATTAGTTACTAGCTGATTTTTATTATAATCGTGTTATAACCTAGTTTAATTAAATTTGATGATATTGCACCACAAAATATATATGTACAGAAAGTCGACAACATGCACCCGGCGATAATGGCGCACATAGCAAACGCTATCGTCCGAGAGTCTGTTACGCATGGCGCAGCTGTCAAATCATAGTGCTACGAACGACTTCTATTGATTGTAATCCGAGGTGCTAATTCCCATATATAATTATCAATTTCGATTTCTGACGGGTTTTCCCATATTTTTAGTGTTTCTTAATCTACCTAGTACTGAAGCGATCAAAACAAAAACGAAAATTATTGAAATCGGTCAAACCGTTTTCGAAGTTATGCGAGAGTAACGTTACAGTACACGATTTAAATATATAAAAGATAAGATTGTAGATGGCAGTCTTGGTGCTAGAGTCGAGCATTGATACAGATCTCGTCAATCTTCTTGGCAGCTTTAAATATTGCTGTATGTTCGGAGTTACGCAAAATATCGCCTAAAGTTTGTGTATAACTAATACAAAATATAGTAAAAATATTATTATGCGAATCTAAACTTAGACATTAATATGTATAACATCAAGATAACTTCAGGATAAGTAAAAAAAAGCAAATTAAATGATTGCATTTAATCATAAGTTATACCTAAATTTGTGTCCTACCCAGTTACATTGAGAGCGGACAAAAGTATTACGCGGACTAAAATAAAGATCAAACGAAACCATCTCTCTGTACTTATTATTTTCTATTACAATCAAATACGTCGTTACTGTTGTAAGTAATTAGTATTCATTATAGAGATAGCTACAGGCATTTTTCTATTTAAGCATTGTGTACCGCTGACTAGTTTTATGAACTCTGTTAAACGACCATAAATGAGTATTCGGTAAACATCATGTACTTTTAAAAAATTACTGCGAAAAAATGGTATCACATGTATGGATGCCACCGAACATATCTGAAGTATGTCCGGAACAAAGAGCACCATTGACTCAATGTTCATCCGTCGGGTTCATGTATTTAGCATTGTTAACGAAATTGTATGGCGGTTCCATCGATATAAAAACATGCAAACAAAGAAGTGACATCGGAACGTGTAAGTTTAGGCCATTTACTAGCCCAAACGACTTAAATAATTATTCAAAAGAACATCATAATGAGGCAGATGCTACTAGTAAAATGAAAGCGAAAACAAACAGAAAAAGAAACTGTAGCAAGAGAAAGAAGAATATTATTGAAGAATATGACTTTATTGTAGTCGGAGCTGGTTCAGCGGGGTGTGTGGTAGCGAATCGTTTGTCTGAAATCAAGGAATGGAAGGTATTATATATTATTTTGTAAAATTACCAATTAACCAATATATTAAGTACTAGACGATATTTCCTTTAAGAGAGATTATTTTTGTTTAAGGCCGTTTTATTTTTTAATTTTTTTTACATATAGAAAAGCGTTCATTAAATACTAATCACACTTTACCTCAGTGTATCATAGTTCAAAACTAGTCTCTCATCCCAATATTTATCAATTCAAACTAAAAGCAGAAATATCATATAATATTCTATTGATATAAAATTACGTATTTCTAAGGTTCTTCTCCTGGAAGCAGGTTCAGAAGAACCAGATGTCGCAAGCGTCCCTGGTTTTTCTCCGACCTTGGGTATGTCCAGTATAGACTGGAAGTACAAAACACAACCTGAAGAGATGACTTGTAGAGCACAGAGAGAAGAGACATGTCCTTGGTTGAGGTGTGTTGCCAATTTTAACGTGCATTATATTTATTACATACTAAAAATATTTAAGACATTATCAAAAAGAACATCAATGTTTCAGAGGTAAAACTATGGGCGGATCAAGCGTTATAAACTACATGGTATACATGAGAGGTAATAAAAAAGATTACGATGGATGGGCTGAACGTGGCAATTATGGATGGGGTTACAGTGAGGTATATAATTTTTATATTTAACATTTTAACTGAAATGTATTATTTTATAGACTTAAAAGTTTTGAGTTTTCTTGTACTTTTCAGGTACTCCCATACTTCAAGAAAGCTGAAAACAACAAAGACATTGATTCGTATGATAAATATTATCATTCTGTTGGAGGACCCCTAAACGTTGAGAGATTTCCCTATACTCCTAAGGCCAACATGATGCTTGTTAAGCTTTTAGAGAAAAAGGTTTTCCAATAACAGATTTTAACGGAGAAAATCAATTGGGAACAAATATTGCACAATCGACATCGAAAAATGGACAAAGAGTTTCGGCAAATGTAGCATATATTAAACCTATACGTAATAGTAGACCAAATATATATATCGTTTCTACAGCTATTGTGACTAAAGTTCTCATTGACCCAGTAACAAAGTCGGCGTATGGTGTTAAATATATTAGAAATGGATCAACAATTACTGCATATGCAAGAAAGGAAGTAATCGTTAGTGGTGGTGCTATTAATTCTCCGAAAATTTTAATGTTGTCCGGTGTAGGACGTAAAGATCATTTAAATGCTCTAAATATACCAGTTCTTGCAGATCTTTATGTAGGTCATAATTTGCAAGATCATGTCACTACAGACGTACTTATAATTGAATTGTCTAATAAGACAACTGGTATAGTCGATGGTCAACAAATCATTCATGAAGTATGTCAGTATTATAATCAAAATCCCAAAAAAAATGGGCCTTTATCCTGTAATGGCCAAGGGTCGGCTATAGCATTCATAAAAACACAATTTGCTACTTCAGATGCCCCAGATGTACAGTTTCAATTTATCGGATGTAACGTTCATGACTTCTACGCAGACCCCACTACGTACCTATCCACAAATATATTACCATTAAGTTTTTATGACGGAATAGCTTGTAAGCCTTTATTGATAGTTCCGGAAAGTCGAGGATACATATTACTTAATGAAACCGATCCTATAAATGGATCACCTCTAATATACCCTAGATTTTTTACCGCAAAAAGATGATTTAGATATTATACATAATACTGTAAAATTTGTTTTAACTTTAGAACATACAAAAGTGTTTAAGAAATATGGTGCTAGTTTTGTAAAAGTACCTATTAAAGGCTGTTCTGATTATGTTTGGGGAACAAATGAATACATAACTTGCCTGTATACTCATTACACTTCAACACTTTATCATCCAGCTGGAACATGCAAAATGGGTCCTGAACGAGATAAAGAAGCTGTGGTAGATCCGAGATTACGTGTATATGGAATCAGAAATTTAAGAGTAGTCGATGCATCAATCATGGATAGGATTGTTAGAGGTAATTTGAATGCGCCTACCATAATGATAGCTGAGAAGGCCTCAGATATGATAAAGGAGGACTGGCTACAATAGAAGTTTCAAAATCGTTGGTACATTTGAAATAAGTAATAATATGATCATAAGCTACGGTTATTCCCATTCAGCATGCATTCATTATTTTGGTTTCAATTTATAAGGAGAATTTAATCGTCTTGAAGTATTTTACTTTACTGAGAAAAAATAATAGCAATTAACATACCCGTGTTTTAATAATATCAAGCTCTATGATCTCGTTCAGGTCATATACGTAATATTGTTATATGAATTAAATGGTGGTAGAGATCATTACTTAAGATAAATTATATCAATTAATACAAGTATAAAAAATCGGTAAAACATTTAATTCGTATCTGACATCCTTTTATTTTGAGTATGACCAGGAAGATTTCAACAAAGAACTGTAGAATTTCTCGTGCTGAACTGTCTATGAAAAAATAGTGAGGGAAAAGGTAACTGAAATAGCGACTGGTCAGGAGTATGTACTGGATAGATATAAGACAATTTAAAGCTTTCCTCGAAAATCTTAAATATTAATGCACCATTAAAAAAATACATTGATTAATTTTAATGAAATGTGTTTTATTTTTTCGACCACATTTTTATTATTTTTCATCAATTTAAGACCAATCTCAATATAAAATAACGATATAACTGAACATGGTAGCAAGATAAAGTAGGCATGCATTAGAAAATATCGCACGAACATAAAATTGTATTGACTTTTATTGAAAGATTCTATAATAATTCAAAATACTCACATAACATCCATCGCCAAAATCGGTGCAAATTTAATTGGGTTTGTAAACGTAACTGTATTTTTTTTCTTACATATTTGCACGAAAAGTCATATGTAATTCATAACAATAATTATGCAATTTTATAAATAAGAACACTTAATTATCTTTGTTATACTATATAGGGTTTAGCCTTTGACCTCAATCTCATCTGATGTTAAATAATAATGTGGTCTAAGATGATAGTCACGCTAAGCCTAGAAGGAGACTGGCTCTCAAGTGCAGCTGCCGGAACACACCAACAGGTGCTTTGCAATAGATTTTCTACATGCGGAAGAGGGGAGAGAGGTAAATAGCTAGACAGATTTAGAAAAAGTCCTACATTCTATGAGTCAATCACGATGTTTTGCTTCATTGAAACTTCCGACTCAGTTGCAAGGATTCTAACATACGTTGATTGATGCAAAGTGTTGAGGTGGATGCCCTGCCATGGAGTGTGTATATCATAAGTCATGTGTCGATACGGGGGTAACGTTTGTCACTTTTGACTTATGCGCACATTTTTCGCAACGCAATTATACAGCAATATATTTTACATGTCACCACTTTTGAACTTAATTAAGAAACCATCCCCACGTCTCTCGTCGCAACATAAGATTTATGTGAGTGAACGATCTAATGGCCACCGACACCAAGCAAGACACCAGGGGTGACTCAGTAAGCGATTAAGCGCTTATTATACGGCCCCAATCGTTCACATAATCTCACATTTTCAAATAATAGACACAGTTAAGGTGACACGCATTCCCGTGTTCAATCATAAAAGTTCTCAAGCCGCTGACTTAGCACGACTATTTACACATCTGATTTACCACAGTATCCTAACTCGTTACAACTAAGCCATCATGGCTTTATTATCAAATTATAATTTTCTGAAGCATTCGTGACTTATTTATCTAAAATTTATAAACTTCAAGAAGTTTTGGCGATTTGGTAGCCTCGAGGGTTTCGTCGTTATCATTCAGTCGTCCTGTACTATATGAGACATTTTGTCTCATTTTTAAAATATCGTTAGTCATTTTTTTGTGTCAATGCGCGTTCGACCAGAGAGCACATAAAAAAGGCCGAACGCCACATCGCCCTCCCACGGAGAAGGATAAGTATCTAAGAATATAGGTAATCCTCGGTTTTCCGGAATTTTACACGACGACCGGATCGTGTTGCATTAGGTCGTGCGTTAGGGGAGGTGATATCTGCAGTTGAAAGCTCCGGCTCCTGAGGTGGGTCTGGAGGAGATAAGTCAGCTGAATCTTCGGTTGCAGGACGTTTTCAGTAGTCAGACTCTGAAGAAGTTAGTTTTACGCGGTTCACGCTCACCACAATCTGTCTGCCCTTAATATCTAACGTCAGGGTCTTCCCATCGGTAGAACGTTTAGTATAGCGAACGGACCGGTGTAAGGAGGTTATAGTGGGCGCCGTACCGTGGCAACCCGTAAGAAAACGTGAGAAGCTGAAGACAAAGTTTTAAATATGAAAACAGCTGGATTTGCGTGACGTGAGGCTGGTATATGTCGGACATAACCGTACTACATAATCGGCCGGGTCGTCAGGACCGTCTGTGCTAGAGGCAGATGTCTAAACTTCTCCTGACAAACGCAGCGTTTCCCCATACAGCATCTCTGCCGCTGTGGACTTTAGGTCTTCTTTAAATGCTGTTCGCATTCCGAGCAGGACGAGGGGAAGAGCCCGTACCCATGATTCTGTATGGCACATGAGGGCTGCCTTCATTTGGCGATGCACTCGCTCAACCATCCCATTTGCGCAGAGGTGATAGGCAGTCGTCCTAATGCGTTGTGTGGCGACCGTTTCCATGAGTCAGCGAAACAGATCAGACTCAAATTGACTGCCTTAGTCTGTCGTAATAACCGAAGGCACACCAAAACGTGATACCCACCCTCGAATGAGGGTGTCGGCTACTTCTTCGGCGGTAATGGATCGCATGGCCCACGCCTCAGGCCATCGTGATACTCTGTCAACAGTAGTTAAACAGTATCGTACTTCAGACGTATTGCAGACGGGCAGAGGCCCCACAATGTCGATATGGATATGCATAAGCCGACCAGATGGTTGGTCGATGGTACCGAGGGGAGCTGAGATGTGTTTGACTACTTTCGCGTGTTGACAAGCCGTACAAGACTGAGTCCACTGTCAACTATCCTTCCTGATCGAGAGCCAAACATAGCGTTCGACCAGAAGGCGAGTAGTTGTTCGTACGCCGGGGTGATTCAAGTTGTGAATCTTGTTAAACACCGCACGGCGAAATGAAGAAGTCAAGTAAGGACGAGCCTTGCCAGTAGACACATCACATAGTACGGAAATGTTAGTCCCTGGAATGATAACCTGCTTAAATGTAAGGCCAGATTTCCCTTGACGTAGGCTCGCGAGTTCTTGGTCCTCCTCTTGTGATTTTGCGAGAGTCTCGTAATCTTCTTCTAACGAAATTACCTCTACCCGCGACATTGCATCAGCCACGCCGTTATGCTCACCCTTGATGTATCGTATGTCCGTCGTAAACTGGCTTATGAACGATGATTGGTTCAATTGACAAGACGGCAGTGTTTGTCGTCGCTGTATGAACGCATACAGCAGCGGTTTATGATCTGTATAGACCAAAACGTGCTGTACTTCGAGAATATGGCGGAAATGTTGCACGCTTTCGTACACTCCCATTAATTCTCTATAATAGGCTGGCCATTGTGTCTGCTGAGCAGTTACCTTTTTTCTGAAAAAGGCCAGCGGACATCATTGGCCGTTCACCTGCTGCTGAAGGCAGGATCCAATATGGATACTTGATGCGTCCGTATACAAACCAAGGGGTACACCGTTAACTGGATGCTACAATAGAGTAGCGTTAGAAAGGCTCGATTTGCAAGCTTCAAACTAGACCAAGAGCTCAGGTGACCATACAAATAGCTTATTACCTTTTCTATTGGTAGCGACAACAGCTTCGATTAAGGGAGCCTGAAACTGAGCGGCGTGGGGTATGAAACGGCGGTAGTAGTTTAACATACCGAGAAAACGTCGCACGCCTTGTACGGTCTTAGGAGGGGGAAAATTCAGAAGGGCTTGAATACAGTCTTGAGGAGGACGCGTGCCCTCCGACCTGATATTAAATCCTAGAAATACAACCTCTCTTGCACCAAATACACATTTAGATGGGTTGACTACAACATCATAATCTTGCAATCGCTTAAAAAGGGTTTTAAGATGTTCCTTGTGATGAGCCTCATTTGCTGAATAAATGAGGATGTCATCTACATAAGGAAAAACAAAATCAAGACCCCGTGTGACCTCATCGATGAATCGTTGAAAAGTTTGACCTGCATTTCGTAAGCCAAAAGTCATGTAAGGAAATTCGAAAAGGCCAAACGGGGTAATAATGGCGGTCTTAGGGATATCCTCTTCAGCAACAGGTATCTGATGATAAGCCTTGACAAGGTCAATAGTGCTGAAAATCGTAGCCTCAGAAAGATTATGTGCAAAGTCATTAATGTATCGGACTGGGTAACGGTTGTGGGTTGTGGGTAACAGACCTCAGCCGATGGCTGTACCTCCCCATCTAGTTTTCCGACGCTGAATCATTTCTTTTATCCGTCCTGTATTGTCTGGGCTTCCATGCGCAGGGCTGAACACATCTATGGGCTCGGTGACGATATTTAAAATGATAGCTACAGAGCCAGTCGGGTGAATTTGGAGTACGACGTCCTACTCTCAAGATTGACCGTGAAGATTGTCGTGGACGGCTTCTCTCTCGCCATGTCTTTGGTGGGTTGCCCTCTATATCAGCTAACCTGACGTTGATCTTCGCTAACTCAGCTAAAAGGCTTGCAATATCGCTGCCCAATCCTGTTGTCCGAGGTTAATCTACCCAAAATTCGGGGATACGCGACGATACCGGCACTGCCATAATTTCTGAAGATGGTGTTGGCGGGACTTGCGAAATTCCAGTAGCTATGTTACACTTTTATCAGCATTCTCGACTTGTGTTCTGTGTTCGGGGTCACCAATTTAGGTTTGTGTGTGGTAACTATAGGGTGGTTAATAAAAGTTCTTTTATATTTCACATTGTCTATTCTTTGTTCGGTTACAACAATAATAATACACCATTTTACATCATCTTATTTAAGAACGATTAGCTTACACATCTGTACACGTACATTCGCGTACATGGTTACAGACGGACTGTGGACTGTGGAAAGGCAAAATGATGAGCGAGACTTGACACATACATATCTATAGCGAGCACTTTATAAACATGCATGTGTGAGTCCCTACACCGAGTGATATATCAAATCTATATTAATGCGAGCGAAGCCACGAGCAAAGGCTAGTATTTTATTACTTTCTTTCTCTTGTGGACAATTGAGAAATATAATGAAAGCGGGTGTAATAGAGAATCTAGAAGTTCAAGCTTCATAAATAAATAAACGGTATTAGATTTATAAACTTAATAAATTTTTTGTTTAAATGAAGCCAACGTCCTGAATTCGCATTATAATTGAATTTTGTTATCTCTCAGTCCATATTACAGATAAGTAAAAATACAGACACGAACAAATAATATATATATATCACATTTAGTCAATAAAAGGACATGGAACGCTTATTATTTTTGCAAACTCTGTCAAACGAGCACGTAGAATTGTTAACCATCTCGCGCTTTTGCAAATCGACCAAGAAGCAAGATGGTATCACGTGTCTGGATACCGCCGAACATATCTGAAATATGTTTGGAACAAAATGTACCACTAACGCAATGCTCTTCCGTTGGCTTCATGTATCTAGCGTTGTTAGCGCAATTGTACGGAAGTTCTATCGATACGAAAATATATACACCGAGAAGTAGAAATCGAACCTGTAGGTTCAGACCAGTTATCAACTCTAAAAAGGCAAATGACTATTCAAAAAGAAGTGGTATTGAGGCAGATGCTGCTATTCCTAAACTGAAAACGAAAACAAACATCGAAAGAAACCGTCGAAATAGAAAAGGGCATATAGTTGAGGAATATGACTTTATTGTTGTCGGCGCTGGTTCTGCAGGGTGTGTGGTGGCAAATCGTTTATCTGAAATTAAGGAATGGAAGGTATTATTTGCTTTTTTTATTAATCACAAAATAAAACAGCCATGTTAGATTCCATTAAATGGAAATAGAAATCAGTTGTTACTGGGAGTATTTAAATATGACAAAATAATATAAACGCGATATCTCAAATCGATGTCATCTAATATGTATACAAACAACCCACCAGGTACATAGTGTAGTAAATATGTAAGCTACAATACAAAAAAATGTGGTGCTTTCAGAATTGCTTTTATTATATAAAATAGCAATAACTACATATTAATTATTAAAATATATACCAATCATATATCAGTTCTGGGTAAAGCCTTTCCAGTGCAAAAAAGGGTCATATCAGTTTTCCACGTACGGTCGTACGACTCCTGTATTTGTTTCTATCTAGTCGACATGATTCTAAACATCTACACCAACATAATATATTACTGAAATTGTCTAAGGAAATTTGAAATCGACATTCCGTGCTGTTAATTCATTGGCATGTATATTATCTATTACAACCCCCCACGGTGTACCGGCCACCGCTTTTGGTTGGGGCGACATTGGACCGTGCTGAGTTATCACCATGTCGCCCCAGCGGTCAGCCCGGCGGAAGCCGGACCTGTGCAGTGAGAAGATGGGAAATTATCTATTAGAACCAAAGTATACTATATTAGACACGACCAACGTTAGACAATACAGCTCCAAAAAATTAAGGTTCATAAATAATCAAATTCCCTTATAAATTCTAACCTTAAAGTATAATAACAATTTTATTACAAAATAAATGAAAACAACTTTAAAAAAATACCGGAATGTAATTGATCATAGTTAGGTACCTACTTGGTATTGGATTGTCATAAATCTACCAATCTCTCGGTCACTGTACATATCCTGTACGATTTTGAGGTGTTCCCTTGTGTGCCTTCGAAATACAAGGTGGAACGGTAATTAAATCAAAATTGAACTCAATTATTTATAAAAAAATCCCCTTTCCAATAAGTAAATACTTTTGTAAATCGGTATCTAAACAACAAAGTTCCGAAGTAAGTAACAGAAATATAAATACAAGCGAATTGAAGACCTCCTCTGCAAATATCGTGAGGAAAACTGAACTTCAGAAATATTCTTGTGGTACCACCGTGTGTGGGAAAAATATAGTACTGTTGATTTCTCAGAGTTTCTAATCACCAATACATTGTGAGCTGGCGTGGTAATTATGCCCAAACCTACTTTCGGAAGAATCCTGTGGCCCTGCAGTGGGTATCTTCAGGCTGATGATGACGATTACAAATATTGGATATTAGTACTGGGTCCAATATTTTTTTATAACAAAGCCCTACTTTTTTTTTAAGAATAAAGGTGTTTTACCAGCCTCTTTCTTGTTCTATATTTCATAGTGTAGGTATTAATGCAAGGTTGACACATAATTTTACTTGATGTTACTGCATCGAAAGTTTGGGGTGATAGAAGAAAAATATACAGGTCTAGAATTTCAACCAAAAACTACCGATACATGGTCAACGACATACTTTTATCTTGGGATTAGTTGTTATCGAGAAGAAAATCGGCAAATGTTTAGCAATGTATATAATATCCTCTATGTATCCACTTAAACCATAGTACTTAATTATATAACCGAACATAGTAATACAGATCATCAAATTGATAAAGAGAACCTCCCTCCCTAGTCCCTAAGACTAATATTTTGGGGTAGACCATTACAAAATAAAGGTATTCATAATAATCTATATATATAGCAACAACATTATACATAAAACAAACGTTATCATCATCCAACTACAGCTAGCCATCGTTCCAATTATTCCAGTTAACTGATAACTATTTTCCTTTCTTTGACTGATATAAAGGCCTTCTATTTAAAAAGAATAATGTGCTTGTTCAAATTGCTATCATTCTTATTTTAATATACTTAAATATGCATTGTAATTGTCAAGCAAATATTGAATGAGTGATGGTAAAGTCAAAGGTGAAGGTAAAGGTGAGTGATGATACGCCAGTATACTGTATAGAGCACGGTATTAGACAAGAATCGTGCGAAATGACTACAGATTTGACATAAACGAGCAATTTCCAAAAGCGTCACTCAGGCATACTATATTCACGCAGCATGATTTATAAAGTTCATGGAACATTCATTATTTATATACTTATACAAACTCTGATACGTAGTTTTGCTTGTGTGACCAAAGGTTCATTACCAAATTAAAGCTCCCAAGACTTCATTCACCGTATAGTTTTACTGCCAACATTTAAAGAGTTCCGTATACAATGACCCTACAAAATTTACAAAATCCCTAAAATAATAAATATTTGAATTAGTTATCATACAAAATTTCAATATTTTCTAGGTTCTCCTACTGGAAGCAGGATCAGAAGAACCAGATGTAACAAGTGGACCTGGCTTCGCTTCGAGCTTAGGCGCATCTAGTATAGATTGGAAATATAAAACACAACCGGAAGAGATGACCTGTAGAGCTCAGAGAGATCAAACATGTTCTTGGATTAGGTGTGGTATTATACGAAATATTATAACATACAAAAGTGTTATTTAGACTGTAGTTACACAGTGCTGTACTTAAAGAATAATTGTGTAACTTAAATCGGTATATAGGTTCTCCTTTCAACTAATTTAAAATTGAACAGTAAATAGTTAATTTCAAGTGATTGGTATTGCTGTTGCATCAAATTGTTCATATCAAGATATTTATTGCAAGAAAAATATATCTGACTAATTATTGTAATGGTTTAAAAAACTTTTCAATAGTAGTAGAGTTATTTTTTATGATTAGTTAGTATCATGCAGACTAACTATATTGCAAATATTTTTTATTAAACTGACAAAATTCACAAAAAGAAATATCAACATTTTATTTTTAGGGGTAAGACTATGGGTGGGTCTAGCGCTATTAACTACATGGTGTACATGCGAGGTAATAGAGAAGACTACAATGGATGGGCTGAACGTGGGAATTATGGATGGAGTTACGGTGAGGTATATTATTTTTAGGCTAAAAAAGTTACTGAAAATGTACCTTTTAGTGGAGTTAAGATTTAAATTTTTTTCACTATTTTTAGGTTCTTCCATACTTTAAGAAAGCTGAGAATAACGAAGAAATTGAATCATATGATAAACTTTATCACTCTGTAGGGGGGCTACTTAACGTCGAAACCTTTCCTTATTCTGATGAAAACAACATTATGATTGTTGAAGCGTTTAAAGAAAAGGGTTTTCAAATAACAGATTTTAATGGTGAAAATCAATTAGGAACAAATATTGCACAGTCGACATCGAAAAATGGACAAAGATTCTCTGCAAATGTAGCATATATTAGATCTATACGTAATAAAAGACCAAATATTTATGTTATTTCGAAAGCTTTTGTTACTAAGGTTCTCATTGACCCAGTAACAAAGTTGGCTTATGGTGTCAAATATATTTTAAATGGACTATCAATTATTGCACATGCAAGGAAGGAAGTAATTGTTAGCGGTGGCGCTATTAATTCCCCAAAAATCTTAATGTTATCAGGTGTAGGACCCAAAAAACATTTAAATGCTCTAAATATAACAGTCCTTGCTGATTTGTACGTAGGACATAATTTGCAAGATCACGTCACGACAAGTGCCCTTATAATTGCATTATCTAATAAAACATCAACATTGGTCAACGGAAAACAACTCTATTATGAAGTATATCAGTATTATAAGCAACGTCCTAAGAAAAGTGGGCCGTTATCGGGGAATGGTCCAGTGTCGACTACAGCATTTATGAAAACACAATTTTCTTCTTCAGACGCCCCAGATGTACAGTTCCATTTCAATGGGTGCAATATACGAGATTTTTATTCTGACCCTGCCACATACCTTTCGACGTATATATTCCCATTAAGTTTTTATGATGGATTATCTTGTAAGCCGTTATTGTTAATTCCAAACAGTCGAGGGTTTATATTACTTAATGAAACAGATCCCACCAATGGACCGCCTCTGATATATCCTAGGTTTTTTACGGCACAAGAAGATTTCGATGTTATAAATAATGCAGTAAAATTTGCATTAACTTTAGAAAATACGGAAGCATTTAAAAATAATGGTGCTAGTTTTGTAAAAGTGCCTGTTAAAGGCTGTTCAGATTACATCTGGGGAACAGATGAATACATAACTTGCCTGTATACGCATTACACTTCAACAATTTATCATCCCGTTGGAACATGCAAAATGGGTCCTAAAAGCGATAAAACTGCTGTGGTTGATCCCAGACTACGTGTATATGGAATTCAGGGTTTAAGAGTGGTCGATGCGTCTATTATGGATAAGATTGTTAGAGGTAATACGAACTGCACCTACTATAATGATAGCTGAGAAAGCCTCAGATATGATAAAGGAGGATTGGTTATATTAAATATGATTTTTATTTTTTAGCTCCAATATCCTTAGATAGTTTAAGATAAATATAAGCTTCCGTATATGTATCCTCGGATACGATATCGAAAATATTCGCGTACAGTACAGTACAGTCGCGGTACACTTTCGGTAACCTGTATAAAAGACTTTATTTTTACAGTATTTATTAAAAACTTTGTTAGTAATTGAAATAATTATTGTAATAATACTGGGCAAAACATCGCTTTTGATATGGTTTTAACCTTTGACTGGAAACCAAAATGTAGTTTATACAGCAATAATTATTGTGAAGTTTTCTTTACGATGATCAAGAATGTAGGACATTAAATAAATGTTACTCAAGCTCTCGTTAGATAGAATGGATTGATTGTAATTGGGCAACAGATGAAGGTCGTAGTAGGGTGGTTAACTAATTATTGAATAACTACAGGTTAACTACGGTCCAAGGAAACCCAATTTCATGTATACTCGTTTATTGGCGCAAGCGACCGATCCATGAACACGTACGTCACTGCCTGCCTGACAATTTCATAATGCTTAACTTAAAGCTATATGATATCCCACAGCGATTTCAAACTCAGAGAAATATTGATAGTTCTATATATTTTCCCACATAAGACAAGAACATTGCGCCGATACAGGTTACCTCACGATATTTTCCTTCAGCGTCAGACGATAGTGTTACCAATTTAAATTAGTAAATTTTATTGATACATGTCGGGTTTTGTATCTGCGGACATCGAATTTACATTCCGCCGGTTTCAAAATCAAAATCAAAATCAAAAATACTTTATTCAGTTTAGGCCCTGAGAAGGCGCTTATGAACGTAAAAGTTACCATAACCATACCATTCGACCACAGTGACTTCCAATTACTTTTGGTTGATAAGTATTGTCATAAGAAGAGTCGATATGAAACATAACAGAGCCTCGTATTACGTATTTAAATCGAAATACAAAACGATATTAACAAACGGCTGTAAAGTGTGGTTTTTTTGTTTTATTTCCTGCCAATTTTATGTATCTTGTTATAGCACACCAGTGGTAATAAACTTATGCAAATTTGATAAGAAATTTCAACTTTTTTAGGTGTACAGATAAGAATTATTGTCAATTTTCAGACAGGTATGTATGATGTTAGTAGTGCAATGAACCACATTTAAATATAAAAAACCAGTTTCTCTGCCTGTTTATTTTACAGTAAAAGTATAAAATTATCTTTAATTATGTTGTACACTATAAACTACTGTAGAAGCGGAATCGAAATATCTAGTTATTTCAGCCGCTATGATGGCGGCACTATAGCCTAGTGGGGTAGGCAGCAAACTACCGGTGGCACGAAGTCTTACACCGCTGGATCCTCTCTCACCAATTACAGGGCAAAGAACGTTCTCACTAACCTGATGGTAGTCTAAGGCCCAGACCGTGAAGCTCGAGCACGTATCCGTCGCAGCGCCGTCCACGCGACACATATGCACGTGTCACCGTTTAAGTACAGTTGTTCAGCACGTCACTATATTAGTATAAAATAAACAAGCAGCGCGGCGAGCACAATGTACAGTTTGTATATTTCAACGTTTTAAGATATACGTGGTAAAACACAACAGTCTTATAGAGCAGGGAACTTTTTTAAGCGTAGTGTAGGAGCAACAAACAATAACTGTCGTATGATTATTTGAAGTAAAAATCGGCCGGGAATAACGCGCGCCGATTGGTTGTGAGAGGCTCCGTACCCGTCATTGGTGATTAAGAAATCCAGTAATGAATCGGCCCAAACAACTACAATGACCTATACTAATATGTAATTTTTTGTGCATGTATGTTTGTATGAATTTAGCTGTCAAATTAATTTAGAAATCATTATTTACAATTTTACAAAATATTGTATTTATGTACTCAATTTTATTTGATAAAAAAACCCGAGTAATGCCGGATATTTCTGCTATTATATAATTAATATACGTCACTGTTTCCTTTAAGTTCTTATTTTTAGTATATTATAAAAAATATTGTATTTATCTAATCATAGATTTTGCTAGTCTAAAATAAGCGACAACTTACTAAAACTATCGTATTTAAATGGCTGTCATACAGCTCACCATCGTAGCAGAAGTATGAAATTAAAAATGAATCAAAAATCAAAATAATTTATTCAATTTAGGCACTAAGAAGACGCGTATAAACGTCAAAACAACTACTGGTTCGAAAGACAGCCCAGTCATCGAGAAGAACCGGTAAGAAACTCGAGCGGGCTTATCATTTCAACATACAATTATGTATTTAAAATATATTACACGTTACAATCGATTGTAGTGGATGCATAGCGAGGAATCAGTTCTAGATATCACCATGGCTTACATATTAGTCCACTCTATAATAGTCCTTTGACACCTAAACCCGCTTGAAATGACGCTTAACTTACAGGCCGGCAATCGGTAATATGCTTTGGAACTATGTCATAAAACCTTACACTATCTAAAAACCTGTTGCTGGTTTACTGAGTCTGACACATAGGACGACCAGTTTGTCACAATTTCTAGAATTTAGATCATGCCTGTCTTTTACGAAATTCAACTTTTCAAAATTTTTGCGAACGTACATAAAAATAATTATGAACTTATGAGAAACAGTACCCCCTAAAATCACTAGAAAATATCGTGGGTTTGACTGTTTTTCATAGTTTTAGTACCAGAAAGTCGCTCATATTTACAACGCTCGTTCTATCAATGACTGTATTAAAAATATTCTTATAATATCTCCTACTCTTACCCATTCACATTACTTTTTTAAACTTTTAGTTATTCATAAGTTATTTACTTGTTGTTGTTATAGTGACGTAGTCGCGGTGAAAGATAGTTCAATTAAATGAAATGATCTTACACCACGAAATATATATGTACAGAAAGTCGACAACATGCACCCGGCGACAATAGCGTGCGTAGCAAACACTTTCATCCGAGATTCTGTTACGCATGGCGCAGCTGTCAAATGATAGTGCTACGAACGCCATCTATTGATTGTAATCCGAGGTGCTAATTCCCATATATAATTATCAATTTCGATTTTTCGACGAGTTTTCCCATATTTTCAGTGTTCCTTAACCAACATAGTATTGAAGCGATCAAAACAAAAACGAAAGTTATTAAAATCGGTCAAACCGTTTTCGAAGTTATGCGAGAGTAACGTTACAGTACACGATTTAAATATATAAAAGATTGTAAATGACAGTCTTGGTGCTAGAGTCGAGCATTGATACAGATCTCGTCAATCTTCTTGGCAGCTTTAAATATAAGTAAGTAAGTAAGTTCGGAGTTACGCATAATATCGTCTAAAGTTTGCGTATAACAAATACAAAACAAAGTTATTATGCGAATCTAAAATTTACATTTACTTACCCTGAAGTGGTCTTGATATTATATATATATGTATAACATTAAGATAAGTATAATAAATAAGTAATAAGTATAACTAACATCAGGATTAATATATAGAGCAAATTAAATGATTAAATATAATCAAACACATTTATACCCAATGTATACCCAAATTTGTATCCTACACAGATATATTCAGAGCGGACGAAAAGTATTACGCGGACTAAAATGAAGATCTAACGAAACCATCTCTCTGTACTTATTATTTTGTGATACAACCAAATACGTCGTTCCAGTTTAAGTAATTAGTATTCATTATAGAGATAGCTACCGACACTTTCCTATTTAAATATTGTGTACCGCTGACTAGTTTTGTGAACTCTGTTAAACGACCATAAATAAGTACTCGGTAAAGATCACGTACTTTTAAAAAAATACTGCGTAACAATGGTATCACATGTATGGATGCCACCGAACATATCTGAAATATGTCCGGAACAAAGAGCACCATTGACTCAATGTTCATCCGTCGGGTTCATGTATTTAGCATTGTTAACGAAATTGTACGGCGGTTCCATTGATATAAAAACATGCAAACAGAGAAGTGACATTGGAACGTGTAAGTTTAGACCATTTGCTAGCCCTAACGACTTAAATAATTATTCAAAAGAACATCATAATGAGGTAGATGCTGCTACTAGTAAAATGAAAGCGAAAACAAACAAAAAAAGAAACTGTCGCAAGAGAAAGAAGAATGGTATTGAAGAATATGACTATATTGTGGTCGGAGCTGGTTCAGCGGGGTGTGTGGTGGCGAATCGTTTGTCTGAAATCAAGGAATGGAAGGTATTATATATTATTATGTAAAATTACCCATTAATCAATATACTAAGTACTAGATGACATTTCCTTTAAAACAAATTATTTTTGTTTAATGTCGTTTCGTTGCTTATTTTACTTTTACATATAGAACAGAAAGAGTTAATTTATAGATAATGTTTTAAAAATATTTCAGCCAATATAGAATGACTTTCAACTCAATAATAGGCTATTATAAAATTATAACGTCCAATATAACGAATTCAAAAGTCCTCTTTTAAATTAAATATAACCAAATATTTCTAACGACATGGTGGTACTAATCAAACTTTATCTCGTTCAATAATATTCTCTCATCTTAAAATTTTAAATGTTATTCCAACATTTATTAACTCAAACTAAAAGTAGAAATGTCATATAAAATTCTATTGATATAAAAATACATATTTCTAAGGTTCTTCTCCTGGAAGCCGGTTCAGAAGAACCAGATGTCACAAGCGTGCCCAGTTTTGCTACGACCTTGGGTATGTCCAGTATAGACTGGAAGTATAAAACACAGCCTGAAAAGATGACTTGTAGAGCACAGAGAGAAGAGACGTGTTCTTGGATTAGGTGTGTTAGCAACTGTAACCTGCATAATATTTATTTAATGTAAAAAATGCATGCAATACTTATGGAACCTTCTAACAAATTATTAAAAAAATCTATAATGAAGATAATGATTTAGACGAATCCCAATATGACAATTAATGAGATTCGGCCACATTTAATGAGTTCCATTTCAATGGCAAATATTTACTTCGTAATATACCACTGATCCTAATAAATCTAACAGATATAGCACAAAATCCTTACCACTCAATGACACGATACGTCGAAAGAACTTCTCCAAGTAAATAAAATCAAAACAGAAAATTTCAACTATTATTTTTTAACTAACGCTAAAATCATTTCTAAGAAAATCTTGAACAGCTCATTTATCCTAAGAGAACAAAAATGTTTCAGCGGTAAAACTATGGGTGGAACAAGCACTGTCAATGGCATGGTATACATGAGAGGTAATAAAGAAGACTACGATGGATGGGCTGAACGTGGTAATTATGGATGGAGTTACAATGAGGTATCGAATTTATATATTCATAATTCCAGTTAAAATGTAATTCCTTATGGAGTTGCAAGTTACAAGTTTTCTTGAAATTATTTTTAGGTACTCCCATACTTTAAGAAATCTGAGAATAACAAAGAAATTGGATCATATGATAAATATTATCACTCAGTTGGTGGACCTCTTAACGTTGAGAGATTTCCTTATACTCCTATAGCAAACACGATGCTTATTGAAGCTTTCAAAGAAAAAGGCTTTCCAGTAACAGATTTTAATGGTAAAAATCAATTGGGAACAAACATTGCACAATCGACATCGAAAAATGGAGAAAGACTTTCTGCAAATGTAGCATATATTAGACCTATACGTAATAGTCGACCAAATATTTATATTGTTTCGAAAGCCTTTGTTAGCTAAAGTTCTCATTAACCCAGTAACAATGTCGGCATATGGTGTTAAATATATTAGAAATGGATCATCAATTATTGCATACGCAACGAAGGAGGTAATTGTTAGTGGTGGTGCTACTAGTTCTCCAAAAATCTTAATGTTATCTGGTGTAGGACCTAAAGACCATTTAAATACTCTAAATATACCAGTTCTTGCTGATCTTAATGTAGGTCACAATTTGCAAGACCATGTCAATACAGGAGCACTTATAATTGCATTGTCTAATAAGACAACTGGAATAGTCAATGGCCATCAACTCTTGCATGAAGTATGTCAGTATTACAGTCAATATCCTAAAAAAAACGGGCCTTTATCCTGTAATGGTCAGGTGTCGGCTATAGCATTCATGAAAACGATGTTATCCACTTCAGATGCCCCAGATATACAGTTTCATTTTGATTCATGTATCGTCCAAGACTTTTATTCTGACCCAACTACGTACCTATCTACAAATATATTACCATTGAGTTTTCACAATGGATTAGCTTGTAAGCCTTCATTGTTAGTTCCAAAAAGTCGAGGTTACATATTACTTAATCAAACGGATCCTATAAATGGACCTCCCCTAATATACCCTAGATTTTTTACCGCAAACGAAGATTTAGATGTTATAAATAATGCAGTAAAATTTGTATTAACTTTAGAAAATACAAAAGCATTTAAGAAATATGGTGCTAGTTTTGTAAAAGTACCAGTTAAAGGATGTTCCAATTATGTTTGGGGAACAGATGAATACATAACTTGCCTGTATACGCATTACACTTCAACACTTTATCATTCAGCTGGAACATGCAAAATGGGTCCTAACGAGATAAAGAGGCTGTAGTAGATCCCAGATTACGTGTATATGGAATTCGAAATTTAAGAGTGGTTGATGCATCAATCATGGACAGGATTGTTAGAGGTAATTTGAATGCGCCTACCATAATGATAGCTGAGAAGGCCTCAGATATGATAAAGGAGGACTGGTTACAATACAGATTTTAAAATCGTTCAAACATCTGAAATAAATAATGTAATAATATTCCCATTTAGCATGCATTTATTGTTTTGATTTTTACTTATAATGAAGATGTAATCGTCCTAAAATATTTTTTTTTAATAAGAATATACTATAGGAAGTAACATGTCCTTGTTTTATTATAAAGGCCTATATTCACGACCAGGTTTCATAGATAGTATGGTTATATGAATTAAAGTTTAGTAAAGAGAATTTACATTACATTTTTACATTAATCACATAAATCGTAATTCGGGATCAATCATCGGACTACGCCTAATCGATAAGCATATATAATATAATATATATAGAATCACAATGTTTAATGTGTATTGACAAGAATAAGAGAAATCATATTAAGAAAGGTAAATATGAAAAATTCAGATAAAATTTATTTCAAATTCCGAGATCCATTTTATTTTGAGTATTACAAGGAAGATTTAAACAAAGAACAACAGATTCTCCCGTGCTGAATGATCTATGAAAAGGCAGTGCGGGGAAGGCCATTGAAACAGCGACTAATTTTATATAATTGTTTGTGTATGATATAATGTCTCTGTAATAAAATCCTTATTTAACAGAGGATTGTTAGGACATTGAACCTCATTTTCATAGATTTAAAAAAAAAAATGTATGAGTCAGTAAGGTTTTGCCTGGAATAATGTAATCGCGTTTGTCGAATTGAATTATTATTTTTATATTTAACGTTTTAATATTTATTCAATTGATGTAGCTGATTTAGTGTAGTAGTATATTTGAAACTAATACCTAAACCCCACCTATTTACAGTCTAGTTTGGTAACCATTCCAATTTTTTTTATAAAACACGACTATTGCGTAGGGTGCCGATCACGTGGCTGTGTTACGCGACGGGGTATTTCACTGATTTAAGAATGAACAGTACAATCCTTCCTGTTAGTGCTCTATTCTATTCAGGTGGCCAACCTGCCCTCGGCCCCTATCCTATACCTCGCACCTCTTCTTTCGACCTTTTCACACTGTTTCTGCTTTCTTGCTTAACTTATTTCTGACCAACCGCTTATATGGTCATTGCTCCGCTCTCAAGGGTCGTAATATGGTATTAGGTAACCTATAACCTTTCTTCATAAATAGGCTATACAATATTACAGAAGCGCGTGTAAAATACAAAAAAACCTAAACATCGTTATTAAGATTCATTAGGTCACTAGTTGGCAATATGTAGTCACAAAATTTTCGGAAAAATTTTCACATATATTGTTGGTGAGGATCCGCCTCTCGGGCCCTCTCCGCCGCCTCCTTCTGCGAGATGACCTCCTCGCAGAAGGAGGCCATCGCCGTCCATGCGTTTTCGCTGCCGAGCATGGCCGTAACCACGCTCGGCAGCGAAAGATCTCCTCCTACCGCCACAGCCAGAGTGCGGCGCTGCACCTCCCACGCAGCACACTCGGACAGAGTGTGCTGCGCGGTATCCTCCTCAGCGCCGCACTCGTGACATGTGGCGGTTGGCTCCCTGCGAGCGATCTGGTGCAAGTACCAGCCAAAACAGCCATGGCCGGTTAGTACCTGCACCAGTCGAAACGTCAGGGAGCCCCACTTCCTCTCCAACCACTGCGGCAGGACCGGGCGGACGGCGTCCACCGTATATCGTCCATACCGCGCGTCCGCCAAGTCCTGTCGCCACCGCTCTATAGCGGCCCCCCTCCCCTCTTTTCTCCTACTCTCTATCTCCTTGGGAGCTGGAGGCACCCCCAAACGTTTCCTTGCCGCCGTGAATTCGTACACGGCGGCAAGAACCCCTGCCTCCAGCTCCCAAGGCAGGGAGCCGGCGAGCGTGAAGGCCGCCGCCGAGGACACGGTGCGGTGTGCTAGTTTCCCCTACAACATACCATGTTAACCCTACCATCCACCTTCTTCTCCTTTCTTTTGTTCTTATTTCTCTTTCATCTTTGATCGTGGACGCAAGGCCACGCACACGCATCATCATCACCTATTTTAAAAACAGTGAACTTTGGAGCAGAAATACTGCCGATTCCGGACAAATTAAAGTGCTTCGAAAATACATATATCACCGCGGGAGGGTGTAGTGAGTAATAAAGCCGTATCAACCAGTACGTTGAGTTCGCATCAAAATTTCCTTATTGCTCCCCTTCGCCTCTCAGATTTAAAGGACCATACGTGATTATGATGTGCACGTAGTAATAAATTACATAATAATTTTAATTTCGCATCATTATTGTTAATCGATCCCTGTTGTCGTTTTTATATTAGCAGCTCTTATAAAAACTGTAAAAGAAATGCTAGTTGAGTACATTTATTTAAAATAAAAAAAACTACTTAACTCAATTTAGGGCCTAAGAACGCCTGAACGTTAAAACGTCAAAACTACCAACGCTTTGAGAAACGACCCTAGTCATCGAAAAGAACCGGCAAGAAACTTGAGGGAGTTTATCTTACATATATATATATTACACATTACAATAGCTTTTAGTGGACGCACAGAGAGGAGTCAATTCCAGACTTTACCAACGTTTATATAATGATCCATTATATAATAGTCATTTGACAGCAAAACCCACTTGGCATGGCTCTTAAACTTACACTATTATACATACACTTATATAACATACTGCTATACAGCAGATTAAGATTTTAAACTAGTAAAAACTTTATTTATCAATTATCCTCGTTCATAATGTACGTCTTATATAGGACACTTCAGATATAGTATGTTTAGCTAAACTAAAAAAAAACTGTTAATATTGATTAGTGAAGAATTCAATATCTATATCTATGGTATTTACAATAAACTCTGTTAAATTAATTTTATGATACTTTTTTTATCATAAATTTGCCTTTAGAATATGTATACAAAATTAACTAGGTAATTTTTGAACAAGGCTACTTTCTTAGATGTAACGTATGTAAATTAAATTAAAACATTGAATAAACATATTCAGTACCCCTAGTTTAATGGCCCAAACGGAGACGCATCTGCCGTTAGTACGCTCCCATTATCTGCTTCCATAAACCATTGAGACGCGAACAATCTGTAGGCAACACTCTCCGTCCTCACTTCATAATCAAAACCAAACTATCTTGAACTTTTATATGTTCCATTTCTTTTTTAATATTTACATTTTAATAATCCTGTCAAATAGATGATAACATTTATTTATTTAATTACAAATTTAAAAATTTAAAATTTAAAAATTTAAAAATTAAAAACATATCATGTAACTTTTTTTACACTATTCACTCGAATGCCCTTTATTGAAATTATCAATTTGTCTGATGTTTATTTGCATTATTGTACGTATAAATGTTCTATAATGTACAAATTATTTATATGTATATTTTCATAGATTACTGTAAAGCTTCTATAATGAAAATCAGTGCTACACGTGCTTGAATATTTATGGTTAAGGTATAATTATGTCTTTTTTTTGTTTCATAACCGTAAATAAATTATTAAATTTTTGGTCATCTTTCTCTTTCTTTATTTAATCTTTTAAAGATTTCGATTGATTACACTTAAAGTATTAAATTCAAAGGCCACAAACATTATAGTTTACTTTTGACAACAACGGGTCTCGTAACATTAAAGGTTTTTATAAATCTCGTAAGCTAGAGCTCCTCTTAAATTGGTCATATTATAAATTTTACAACGTAGTAGAAGAATTCAAGTTTATCAAAGAGCCATAAATAAACAGACTCGAACCCGAATTACGGGTTTAAAACTCATAAACAATGTTCTATAGCTCGTTCATGTCAAATATCTGTGATACTATTAAAGTACAAAAGAAAATATTTTATTTCAAATTAAACTTTATATAAAGTCCCTCATACGCATAACTATAAAAGGATTCAATACTAAATTCGTAGACAACTTGTTGCTCACAGTCTGTGTATTACAATATATCTGACACAATGAATGATCAAATAATTATTTTTTGACGTTATAACGTCTTATAAATCGATGAACGCCGGCTACACGCACAAAAAAGCATGAGTAATTGTCACGTTCCGCCTGGGCCAAGCATGCAAGCGAGAGCGCGGAACAAACGATAGAGAGGCGCGATCGGACTAAACTATCGGCTTGTGACGAATAATTTTTCATCAATGGTTTCTTATGAAGTTATCACGTAAAATTATCGTCCGTAAACCGACTTCACAGACAACCAATTTTTTTTCAACTTTAGCTAGTACAAAATTCCTTATAACTGAAAACTATGGAATCACTTTTATAAGTTAAACTACACGAAATGTATATAAACAGAAATAATTACAATGAAGAAACTTACAATTCGTCCCCTTTATTATTTTTTTTTATACTTTATAGATTAGCGTTTGACCACAATCTCATACGATGTTAAATGATTATGTGGTCTAAGATGGTAGTCACGCTAAATCTGGAGGGAGACTGGCTCTCAAGTGAAGCTACATACACGTGAACACATCAACAAGTGCTAGGCGATAGATTTTCAACTTGAGAGTGGATTTAGAAAAAGCCCTACCACCATGCAAGTATTAATTTAAATAAACCTAATATACAACTTTTCTGTAACATATAATATGTAACATTCGTTCTGCTTATGATTAATTAATATAAAAATATAATTGTACAATCAAGAACATTGAATTCGAACTGAAGTAATGCACATTCAATCCCCGCTCCACAATAGAAGGGTATGCGAAGAACAACGTGGGATTTTATGCAATTAGAATCTGACTATATACTATATATATATACTAGCACGACGTTGAGGTCTAGATTTCGTGCAAGATTTCCTCACTTTAAAACATATGCAACATATTCATTAATAGTAGTCCCTGTTAACCAATAATAGAAACTTGTAACAAAAAAAAACAAAGCGACTTAAAAAAAAACTGCTCTAAAAAATTCACCGGAATGTCTTTACCATAGTTACTTATCCATCTAGTCTTGAATTATCACTAACCGATCAATACGTCCTATTTGAATAGGTTTTTAACGCTTGACCATTACCTTACCTGATGGTAAATGACGATGTGGTCTTAGATGGTAAGCACCTAAACCTAGAAGAAGACTAAATCTCAAGTACAGCTTCCGAAACAGATGTTTGGCGATGGACTTTTAACTTGAAGGTGGTAAATAGCTACACGGATTTAAAAAAAACCTTTACAGTATGTTGTAGGTTTGTAACGATATTTTCCTTCGTCGAAAATTCTCATTTTTTATCTTGAGAAGTTCTCCAAAATATATACTAAATCCAAGAACCAGTGTTAAGGAAATGGGATCTCCTTGAAAATATTATCTTTATAACAAAAATTCTAATGTGTGTACTTATGTACGCACGTATAAAGTTATACTTTTTACCTTAAAAAAAGACATTGAATGCAATTGATAACATTTTAATTAAAATAATTATAATTACCTTTAAACGACTTATTAAATTAATTCTCTATATATCTGTATACAGAATCAAATGAGATACCAAAAAAGTAGAATAAACTACTTATCAAATAATAATAAATTCTAATGTAAATAGATAAAAAGAATACATACCGATAGTTAACCTCAAATCTATAAACCCACTTAAAAATATTTATTATATAAATAACCACTTTTACCGTGAATAATCACGATAAATTATCAATCACCACCATATATAATTTAAAAACACACACAGATACATATGTATATATACATATATATGTATAAATATGTATTTTTATCTCCACTGATATAAAACACGTGTTGTAGATTAATATATATTTGAATAACTAATTTGAATACAGTTATCAGTTCTCACGAAAACCTGACAGACAAGTACCAACCAACTTCATGGTGTCGCTTTTAGGTGTTGGTGTGTGCGCCAAAGAAAGAAACCAAAAGAAGTATTATAACTTCAAAAAGTATTATCCAAATGGGTTAACCAATGACGAACTTATGTGGTAACGAACACAAAAAGAAAACATCTGAATTGAAAACGTCTTCCATTTTCAAGTCGGCTAGTAAAACCATTATCACATGACCGAATTTACTGGCATTGATAAGTACATTAGAGGGTTCAAGTTCAAACAATCACTTGTCTATCTAAAGCAGTAATCATATAGTAAATATTGTTTCATCGTTAATATACCCCTATTAGCCATTGAACTATAAGCGTATGAGATTAATTTTGAATGGAGTTAATTATATTAAGTAAATTATAATAAGATGCTCTCGTGATTTTTGTCAAGTGACAACCCTGAAAATATTATACTGTACGCTTGTTCGTAGTCACCTGGAATACGCCTCTCAAATATGGAATCCCTTGTACCATACATATATATATTTCTCGAATTAAAAATATCCAGAAAAAGTTCTTACGGTTTTATGCTATCGTACTCATGACAGGTACGACTCTAAGTCCTACGACGAGCATTGTAAAACGCACCACTTACTACCTCTTGATAAACGGCGTATGATTGCTGACATTGTTTTCTTTTAAAAAATTGCCCAAAATGAGGTTGATTGTCCAGACCTCCTATCGATAATTTATTTAAGGACTTCGTCTACTGTTCTTCGTCATAGCTCGTTGATATATGTGTCTCACCTCACTCAACTACCAACTATAGAAGTAATAGTTACATTGTACCAACTAGCTGTAATTATAACAAACTTAGTACACAATTCAATTTAGATCTTTTTAATACTCCAGTGAATGCAGCGAGACAAACCATTATGAAATCATTTTTTGACACAATTGCCTAATATGTATATAACTCTTCAGTCTGATTTAGTATTATTCATCTAGCATTTAATATCTTCTTATAAGTACTTTATTGTCTATTAGTGAATATCTCTAATTAGCTCTAAGTTGTATATTGTATTTTGAATAGTGTATTAACAGCTGTTGATATTCCTCGAAATAAATATATGATATATTCAAATATCCATAGTTATCTTAAACATTAGCACTTTGAATATACAATTATGGATTCAAATTAGTTCGAAAGACGCAGTAGTTCCAACTAACACATAGTTAGATATAGACCGATTGAACGCTTAAACTGCTTTCTTGTTTTATTACAACAATAACGTTCCAATCTACAAGGAAACTTCGCAAATAGTCTCCAATTAGAAACTAGCTTCACCGTAAATACCTCCAAGTACGCTGAGAATATTAACTTATTTATGGGGATTCCTATAAACCTGTCTATAGATTTATCTCAAAATATATTCTATTTGAAACTTCTATCGACGATAAAGATTGTATTATTTTTACAAATATGAAGATAACTCTCATGCCGCCATTTTGCTTTGTATTTCGTACGAAATTTCAGTAAAAACAATAACAGAACAAGTCACCGGTCAGGAGTGTAAAAAAATGAATAAGGTACATATATTTTACTAGTAATTACCTGTTGTACTTAAGCTTTTTGTCTGCTTATGTGTATCTTTACACATACTTAACACTATATATTCATTTATCCTATAGAGTGGTATACTCTATAACATTATCGTTGAACATTCTACTATATTCATTTAAATAGTATCTACTAACATGATTACTCGGTAAACGTGCCTTATTATAAGAGACACGAAATGGTTCCTACTTTTTATAGTACTATAAACTTAGACAAATCTTCGCTATCGTAATCTAAAATAAATTATTTAAATAGATTTCCTTAATACAATATTCGTTTTCCTCTTATAGTAAACAATGTTAATTAATGATTAAGTCTACATTTTTAATCAAAATTATAATATTTATTACATATTTTATGTTTTTTTACTGGTTATACTAATTTTACGAGTTGTAGTTTGAGTGAAGTTGACTTGAACACGATTATCTTCTCATATGAAACGCATAGTAAGAACTGAAATTAAGAAATAGACGATGGAATTGTTACTCAAATTTGAAAGTCGATTCTATTTAGAAACTATACATTGATTTATCCTGTACATTAAACGGAATAAAGCGACTTTGAAACGCATTTTCTGTGGCGACGTTTACCGTCGATTCTACTAAAGGTTTTGATAGCATTTCTGGGCCTTTTGTTCCTTGATGAGTCTCACGAGAAAACCAAGGCTCTACTTTAAGTTACTCAGTTAATTGTATCAAATTCTTACTAACTACAACGTATTGTGTTGCGATATACATATGTATACACTTTTAGTACATTTTTAGTATGGTTTTTAGCCGACTGCGCAAATGTAAGGTAATATTTTTCGAGTCTATACTATACGTTTACTTCTCTGACACGTTCGGTACGAGTATACTAAAGAAAAAAATGAGGCTAAATACTCCCTTTGGAGTACGACTATGTTCTGAAATAAAATATCAGTTGAAAAACTGAATGTAAAACTGTCAATATTTTTAATAATTGGTAGGTTCATCCGGTGCTGGGCATTGTGGATTACAACCAAAAATATCCATAAAAGATAATAATGAAGCCGACGTAAAGGCCTTTTTTACATTTTGTTGTTTTCGCATAAATGTATTCGGAATTAGCAATATAATGGGAGAGATGTGGTCGCAATTTGCTACGAGTCACTTCCCTTACCCTTGACGCGTTGCATGAGCATTATATAATAAGGTTATAAAGATTCATAGGCCGTGATTTAGGTACAAGTAGGAGAGTCGTGATAATTTCGAAGATCGTTAATTATCTTGAGATTAGTAATAACATGCTTTACAAAATTATCAAACGATTCGATAACAGACTCCTTCCCCATCAAGCCCAATAGATCGAAGAGGTATATACGAATCTTACCATCACGTTGTTTTTTTTTTTACTTCTGTATTCTAGCGTACAAGATACAAATTAAAAAAATGTGTACCTAGGGACAGAGTTCCCAAGAAAAATTAACATCAGATGTCGTTTGGTCGAACCGATATAACGTGAGTTTTTCTTGTTACATGGGTATTGTAAGTGATACCTTAATCGTTTTAAAATTATTGACGATACCACCTGCTCTTGCAATAACACATTTATGCAAAACTTTGACGTCAGCTTCCAGAATGCGCCAGATTTTGTACGAAGAAACTAGGGCATATAATACATTATAACAATCTTGTTACAATACCCATGTAACAAGAAAAACTCAACAAGAAAAAAGTTACTAACGTAATGAGTTAAAGCCACTTACAGTCTAACGTAGATTTTTATATCTTGATTTATATTAATGAAAAATTTCAAGATTTTCAAAACTCTTTCTGTTTAATTAGAAAAAGAATTATCAACAGATCGTTTACAATTCGTCAATATAATTAATTGTAATTGTGAAGAAAGAAGAGGTCTTTTTACTAACGTGTTAGATCATAAACATTTTACTTTAAAAGTTCTGAAATAGAACTTCATGCGAAACAGACGACAAATACATTATGATTTTTTTTACACATTTTCTTTTATACAAATCCTATCCTGACAACTACACATGCAATAAAAATTGAATTAGCTAAATAGAGGCAGTCGTTTTGAAATGATGTGCTTACATTTATTCAGCCATTGATTTTATATTTATATGGATAGGTATAGGCTATTATAATATTTAAATATGACGAATTGGACTTCACAAAAGGCGTAGGTTTTGCAGGTTTGCTAGTAGGAGAACCATACCCATGTTTGACAATGCTTAACACCCGCCCTCCTCTTGGTGACCATCTGTAGTATATGAGCAGTCTCCCCCTACTCTCCCTCTTTAGTTTTTATGTAGTAAATCATAAATACGGCTTTTAATCATTTTTAACCAACAAACGTATAGTTAAAACAATAATAGTTTGGTTATTATTTAAAAGCGCTAAACGCTGCACGATATATTTGAATATAGCTCAAGAAAGCGCAAGATTTCTTTAGAGGATATTGACTACGTGGCAAAAACCTAGGCCCCGTCCCCTCCTCCCTGTGACCAAGCGTGGTACTTTGGAGACTATCCTCCTCTCTCCCCCCCTAAAACGGTCATTTATTATGGGTAAGTTGCCTATGTGTTGATTTTCTTTATTAATAATTCTACTTGTTATCATTCACCATTAAAAAATAAAATCTAAAATCGTTCTACGAAAATAAAATAAAAATAATTCATAAGTTCTTCTTATAACCTTAATCAATAATTAGGTATTATAGGTAACATTTATTCCCAATGAAGTAAGTAATAAGACAGATGTTTTTAACATTAATCAAACTGAAATAAATACAAGTAAGAACATGTCTGTCTATACTGGTGCTATCTCTTAATTGTGCGCTTGTTAAAGTTTATCTCGAACATAAAATTGTTCTAGATATGGTACAACTTATGACCCATTAAACTTAGGAGCGATGAATGAGATCACAGGACAGTATGGAATTTTGTGTTATAAGCAATGCTTGTCTGTTAAATTAATGTAGATTTTAGGAATTACCATCACGTTGTTTTTTTACTTCTGTATTCTGTATTCTAGCATACAAGATATAAATTATAAAAAAATGTGTACCTTGTATCAAATATAATGAGTTCTTTAATATTGATTTTATGATTATAGATTATTTTGTATACAACTTTACTCTTAAGACAGAAGTAGAAGACATTAATGCTGTTGATAATGCCTATTTAACTTCATTGAGTAGACCTAGGGACAGAGTTCCCAAGAAAGATTAACATCAGATGTCGTTTGGTCGAACGGATAAAACGTTAAGCCGAATCTCAGTTCAAAATATGAAGAATGAAAACATGTTTCTTGTTAGCTGCTGAAATAAGCTCAGAAGCTAGAAAAAGACGAATAGATATCATGTCTCAGACTAACAGAGAGTAATATTAAAAAAGTAGTTGGATCAATACTTGTTAAAATTGCTATTTTCCATCGGTTCTAATTAATGACTGTGAATAGCTAATAAAAATGATTATTTTCTGTAAGCTTTTGTTTTATATATATTCCTACATTTCCATTTGAGAGTGGACTAAATTTTATATTTATATGTTACTGAATAATATACTGAAATGACCTAAATACTTTTGGTCTTACATACCGTACGCATCAGCATCAGCATACATATCATGTATACATTTTTTTGACAGCTTGACAGCTTCGCCGAACTTCTATATATATGTTACTATTTGATGCATGTATAGAAAGATTGAACAAAATGTATCTGTACCATATAGGGAAAGACACAAACTATTAATTATGTTATTTTATTATGTACCTAATCAGTTTGTTTCTTTTATTTACATTTATTTAATGTGATGATAATACATACAAACAACAAGACAATAGAGAAGACAAAGCTAAGGGTTAGAGTAACGAACGGCCTAAAGTACACTGAATAAACATTTTAGATATATATATTTTTAACAAAAAATGCTAGTTAATAAAAAATACATTCGTTTCGTGACTGTTGATACAAATTATCATGACCACTTTTAGTTACTAAATTAATTCCGACTTATCTTAAAGTGCCATAAACTTTAACGTAATAATATAACTACGCCTGTTAGAATGTATTTGAAAAAGATCATTGAATTATTAAATATAGTATTGACAGTTCCAGTAATGTTAGGGCATTGTAATCCGGCGGCGAGGGCGAGTGCAGTGATTCATGTTGTCCCGGCGTGTCACGTACCTTAGAAATATGAACACTGTAGTTACGTCTTTAAATGCTCTAATTGGATTAATAACGATGCTTTTACTAAGCCTATACCGTTCTTTAATAACCAATTAAAAGGTTTCATATTTTTTCCATTCTATAATGACTTATACTTAATTTCATGATAAATAATGTCGAAGGAAAACAACTACTACTAAGGACTCATGATCGATAGATAGCAACCGTTGCCATATCGTCATGTAAGTATCACACAATGAGAGCCTGTATATGACTTTGTACATAGTGGGAGAATTCGCAAAAAAAAAATTACAGTGGACGTTAATTCGCACTTCCGCTTATAATTATTTGGCCACGTTTTACTGCAACAGTTATGAAACAACTAAACGTAATTAGAAGACGTCGTTGGTTGGCAGTTAAACTCAATGTTAGCAGATGGTTGAACCTGTCGTCGATTGACACTGTTGATATCTATCTGTAAAATATAAAACATATGTGTATATAAAATGATAGAATTAATCTATAAAAAATGTAAATATTATAAAAAAGAAGTACATAATCAATTAATTATATGTAGCAGATTGATGTGTAACGATTACAATCAGTCACGCGTGTTTTGCTCCTACACGGAGCATCGTGAGATCGATGTTGACTCTTCGGACGCAAGCGGGAAAGTTCACCGCACTTGTTGAGAAACTATGAGAGATTCTGCGCCATATATTATGGTTATAGTATTCGTGTTTTTTTTTTTTCTTTTTATATTATAAGGGGCAATCGAACAGGTGGGTCACCTGATGGTAAGTGATTACCGCTGTCCATAGACACTAGCAACACCAGGGGAGTCGCAAGTACGTTGCCGGCCTTTTAATATATGTGGGTCTCCGGCGCTCTCACTGACCGACCGAAACGCAACAGTGCAAGCACTGTTACTTTCTGTCGGTTTTCTGTGAAAGGGTGGTACTACCCCGGACGAGTCAACCTATTCATGCTGGAACCAGTAATAGCTTCAGCGTAGCTCTACCACCTATAAAGGTGTAAGGTTACCTAACTACCGCATGAAAAAATCTACTAAGAGGCGAGGTAATATGAATGGCATTGACCATGATGTCGCTGTATGTATTGTTGAAAAACTTTGTCTCTACTCGTCATACGGTAAAGAATTGAGACCATCACTCGGAGCAGTCCAAAGTAATCATAGACATTTCCGTTCAAAATTGGTGAACGATTATCACATCTATTTTTCCTGAAAAGTAGCAGTACTCATTCTGCTGTGTACCATTTCGAATGCTCTGAGTTTTAGCATATCCTGAAACACACGACTTTTCAACATAATCCTCAGAAGTAACACAAATTACGACAAGTCTCAGGACAACGGTCCTATTGAGGTTATTTATTACTTAGCTATATACTTCAGTGAGTTCCTAATATCAAACTGGTACTGTATGCCTATTTGTTACTTTAAAACGTAAAAAATCTGACGGAGAACAATGGAATATAGACAATTTACTGATTAATACACTTCATAGTGTCAGCAGTCGAAAGTTAATCGAGATCGTTTGAGAGATTTACTTAATTTGCTGACTTCTGATAACGCATATGTAACGCAAACTCATGTGTACATACAATATAGTAAGTACCATGGAACTTTCAAGAAACGCAAGTCAATATTTCCTTTAATTATCAAGAAACGCAACGCAACCGCGTCAGCTGAAATATCTGCTGATGGCATTTTGTAAACAAGCCTTTAGTAGGAGTTCGATCAAATATTAACCTCCCTACCAACTAGTTGCGTTGGTATCGGTTCAAGATGTAAACTCGGAGCGAGTTTGAAGACAGAATCAAGGTTAATTTAACCAGATCTCGATATGTTTTATGAAGTTGTGAATAAGCATGTAGTCCATCTGATGTTAAGTAATTATTGCATAGCTAAGAATAAAAAAACGCTATAAGACAGTAGTTTTGAGTAAGTCGTATCAGTTACTACTCCTGACAATTAAGTCGGCACGTCTCAGTGTATGTTGCCAACAGTACCTTTCAACATGGAACTAACCTTTCGAAATGCAATGATTATGATTCTTCTTTTTTATTATAAAATAGGTAATCTAATATTGGGTCAGGTAAATACTTTCTTATTAGTTATAGATAAAGTTAATCAACATGTGAAGTAATATTTTGAAGAAATTGTTCAAATTTTTTCAACTATCTAAAACTATCGTTTTGTATGCGTTTGGTAGATTTAACATGCATAGGGGTAGCTGCAAAATTCGCTCAGTCTAAATACCAGTTTTTGCAAGGGGAACAAAGTGGTCGAACCTCGGCTTATGATAATGCGTTCCATGAAATTCCGTGAACTAAATTTAACTAAACATTCATGTTATATTTAGATCATTTACTTATTTTTGCTTCGTTTCACTACCTAAAAATGGAGGTACGTCCTTAATATGTATGTACTGTATCAGCAACTATACTACGCATACAAGCGTACACGTGTGAAGTGCATTAGCATGTGTGAAAGTCCGAGCTAGTAAATGTCAGTGTCACTCCTTTGCTCAAACAATAGATTCAAGGGCTCCTTTAAAAAGAATCAGAAAGCCGTCGCTAGCACAGTAGGTCATATTTAAATAGGTTTCTCAAATAGAAACCAAAGTATCCGAATAAAGCCAAACACATGACCAAATATATTTTGACGGTAATAAATTAATTTGACTGACACTTGGTCTATTTTTGGACCATAAATGGAAGATTTCCGACGATATACATTTTAGCATCAAAAGCTAATCTCCTTAGACTTGGGAGTTTCTTAAAACACGCGCTTGCCTAGCGACGTGGATGGAGCACGGTGCGGCCAAATTGCTCAGAAGTTCGCTTCTTGTTCCAACTTCATCAAACACACATAGCTTAATGGATTACATGTGATGTTTTAGTTCATATTAAGCTTCGATTGTAATAAACTAAATTCGATTGTGTAAAGGACGCTTATATCGGATCCAATTCCAAATTGCAATCAGCCTTGTTGCAGTGCATTGTTTAGCGTTGGTCCGACTAACTACCAGTATGGTGTTCAAAATTTGTCAATAAAAATACTTTGATATATTTTGCAACTACATTTTTGTATAATTCCATATGTAATTCCATTTCAGAGCTTCGTGTGTTATTACAATCCAAATATTGAGTTTCACACTAGTTTACAAAAAATGCCCATAGATACCTAAACACCAGCTCTCAAACATTTTGACTAATACCTTACCAAGAAAACAAATGCTAGTGGCATTCGGAAAAGCAACATTCGTTCTGATTCCTAATAGAGAAGAATTAACTCATGTCATAGGTCAAACACAATCCGAAACTTGTTATTCGTTGACCATAGAAATTCGGCACACCTACAGTCCCCGCTTAGCTTTTTGACCGCTTTGAATATGGATGATTATAACATCGAGACAACTGAAGGATAAATAAATGTCGATTTTAGACTGCTATAATAATATTGTAACTTTCATTTGTAATAAACTTTTGACCATATTATAGCGCAAGCTCTAACTCAAGACTGTATTCAGAGCAGCCAAAAAATTTAACGACTGTAAGTGTTTTCTTTACTTGGGGAAAGTTTTTAAGCTAATCATTTGACAATACCTCACCATTACCGTCGAATCTATTCGCATGAAGATGTATATTTGTAGATATTTCAATGCGGATAATACATTTTATTGTAACTGAATTGTCTTTAAAAAACAGTAATTATAAGAAAAAATATCGGTAGCAAATAACAACAAATACGTGAAAATATATATATATAAATATAGCTACAATATAATTTGAAATGATGACGAATGAGTAGTGTATGCGGTAATAGGCTTCACTGACGTGAGTTCGACTGCTTGCGAATGAACCAAAGCTTTCAATGAACAAAAACATCGCGATGAAACCACAGCTTCACTTTTTATAATCCTTCCTGGCTAATTACCATTAACCTCTTAGCTTGGAATTGACTTCTCTCTTTGTGCATTCATTGAAAATGATTGTAACGTTAATGTAATTTGAAAATATGTATGTAAAAAAAATAAACCAGATCGAAGTTCTTGCCGGTTCTCCTTCTCGACGACTGGGTTGTTTTCCGAACCGGTGATAATTTTGACGTAATTTTTTTATGAAAATCTATCACCAAACATCTTTATATATGTTCCCGTAGTTACACTTGATAACCAATCCCCATTTATCATATTAGATAGACCGCATTGTCATTTAACAACAAGTCATATTGTGGTCAAATGCTAAATCTGATACTAAATATTTTAAAGTTTTACTTATAAAGAAAATTTTCGTCTAATAAACGAAAAACGTATTTAAACATCATTGTCAATTACAAAAAAAAAAAAAACAATTTCATACAAACACACAGACACAGGTGAGATAGAATTCTTCGGAACTCCGAGAACGGGAGAGTTCTGTAAATTGCACGGCGGCGACGAAACTTTTCGAATAAAACGCATGAAGAAACTAAGGACGGCTCTTTATGAAGAAAATAATAAATAAATGTATAAAATAAATTACACAATTATGTAGTATATTAAATACAAACCTACGATATCGAATTGAGATTTTCATTCGTGTCTTATAATAAAGGATTAAATGGTATGTGATACAACTTATTATGTTAAATATTATGGTTTCTGGACCTTAAAAATCAGATAGTTTGAATGAGTAATGGTGAATGAGTAATGGTGGGATTAATGCCACATGGCATTTTCTTCCAGCTCCCCAGCAGTATTTTTATCAATATAAACATTTTGTATGTAGTGTAAATATAGAAGAAACAAAGAAAAAAAAATGTGTATATGGTATATGCTTCTCATTAATGTATACAAGTATGGCTAACTTAGCTCGCTTTATTAGTTTAATCCGAACCGCGATTGGTGTGTTCATGTCAACAGCCTAAGCCGAGGTACACTAATTTTGGGGCCTTTGAACTTGTTGCCATACGACTGGGCGCCTTAAGCGCTCGTCTAAAGAGCCCAGTGTAACTATAAACGCACGTCTGGTCGACAACGAATAATCACTTTGAACAGAAAAGAGAGGGGATCATTCTCACAGCGGGACGTTCGAACTGTTCACATCTATGTTCAGTAATACATTAATATATGACGCTAAAGTTTTATAACTGTCTCTTTAACTTAAAATCACAAGTAGTTAGTTCGTTTTACTTAATAAAATATGTGACTAATAAAAAGCCATATAATTACGACTTGTTCTGTTTTAACAACAGAAAGTTTATATACTTTCCCTGCATTAAGCAATTCGGGTCATGGGACCCTTTAGACTCTTAAATTGTTTCTACCGTCCTTGGTATGAACAAAAGTTACCATGTATGCTACATAACTTTAAAGTAAATGCTTTGAGTAAATATTATTTTACTTTAGTCCTGCGGTTACCATCCTAGAAGGCGCAGTTCCCAGGGGAGGCATAGACTACTGCGTAGAGACTCCGAAACTTTATAATATCACGGAATGAATAAAGTTTATAGGGGAATGTAATAGTACAAAATAAGTGATATAGTATTTATTTACATTTATACAAATTACCTAGCTATGTCACGCGGTGTCATTCAGTATTTGCTTGTATGCATTATTACTTATTTCTCGATAAGTGTACCTTCTAACTTACATTTCTTATTGCTCCGCTTCTAAAGGTACATATTCCTTCACCAAAAACTCCGGCAGATTCCTAAAGATGCAAACCTAACACGATATCCAAACGCGCTAATAATTTTGTAAAAAAACATACTTCGTTTGGTTATAGTAATCAAATGGTGCTAATAAGTCAGAATGATAGGTTATGAGAAGTGTCATATTCTGAACCGCTAAGAAACTAAAACAACAAAACAAAGAGAAGGATATAAAAGTGTGATGGCAATTTTAAAAAAGTATAAGAAGGTTAAGTAATAAAAAGCGTGGCGGACCATATTTTCCAGCTACCTACTTAGGAGCATATCATGATGATATATTTATTGGTATTCCTTTATTAGTACACATTGTTAATAACTACGTAAAGTATTTCGTCTTTGATGTGTTTAACAAAGCGAATCACAAAATCAATAGGATCGATTTAAATAATGCATAATTCAAGGCGAATAATTCCAAGCATCGGAGTGAAGTTGGCTTTCTCTAAGGACGTTGCAACGGAATTAAGGGTACCTTTACGTGAACAAGTCTCATTTAAATTTCATAGTGAAGTTGCATCGGATTTTATTCAAAGAACTTTATCGAGTTTACATTGGTACGTTGAGTTTCTAAGAATACCTTTGCATTATTATCGGTTAATACTTGAAGATTTTGCAAAGTGATTTAAAATATTGTCTTTCCTTCGTTGTTCTTATCTTTAATGTACATTTGTTAATAAAAACTTTAAGAAAAGTAATTTAGTTTTATTGGATTACGAAGACAACATTTTTTATTGTTGACTAGCTGTTGCTCGTGGTTTTGCTTACGTTAATGTAAATTCTCAATTACAAATACTCTCTACCCTATACGTATATATATATATTTCATGGTAATCGGTTTATTAGTTAAAATTTGAAAGAAACAAACAAAGAAACTCGCATTCCCATATACAATATTTCAAGTGATGTAAGTGTTACGTGGAGTCAAAAGGTTTTTGTCTCAGTATAAAGCTGCAGGTTTCCAAGTGCAACTATTGCAGCGCTGAATTTCAGACAAGGAGCGCAGTATAAACAAACACATGGACGAAATTTCAAACACACGGATGAACTTATACTCACTACTTTATACAATAGATCCGGTCGTCATCGACAGAGCAGGGAATTCATTCTCACATCTTGGAATCAAAATGGTCACGGACGGTCCGGTGCGAGATGCGTTTCCTCCCACAGACGTTCCGGTTATGGAATGAGCTTCCTGCTGAGGTTTTTCCAGATGACTACAGTATGGAATTCTTCAAGGTGAAAGTAAATAGGTTATTGCAGGGTCGGCAATGCGCGTATGATAACCTCCCGTATTGCAATCATCCATAGGCTGCGGTGACTGTTTAGCATCAGGCTGCCACATGCTTCTTTGTCACCATCGTGGTATAAAAAAAATTGACACTGTGTCCGAACACGTTAACCAATGAATCATAATCGTTTCAGAATTATAATAGTTAAGGAATATTTTATATTAATTAGAATATGGCAAGACAGTAGAATGTTTTCTAGAATTAACTATTACCAAGCATCTCTTGGCTTATTCAAACAGCCACACTTTGGAATCAGTCTTATTTTTACGCTTAAAGCTAACGAAGGTAACATAACGTGTAGTAATTTCCGACCTCATCACTGTTCGACGTAATTTTTAACTTTTTTTTATACTCCAATTATTAACGTTCCCTTCGTTTATATATGTATTTGTCTATGATTTTTATTAAGTGAATCTTCTTATGGGTGAACTTTGAAATTCTGATCAGCAAGCTTTTTGTGTGACAAAAAGTGGTGGGGGTAAATACTGTGTCGGATAGAGTGTTGAATACACGGGTTCTCGTCTGTTTACCAAAGTGAAACCTTTTTTTTTTGGAACTGACTACACTGTTCACCTAGCAAGGTCTCACCAGACTAGGAAAAATATTAAACAACGTCGGGCGCGGCCAGTACTTTGTTTGGTGACCGCCTGGGGATCACCGCGTGATATTTGCTATTTGTTGTACTTTTTTTACTGTGGTAATAAACATACACGCACTTTTTTATATGTTAACTATTGACGAGTTTTAGTGATAATCAATAAAATAGTTGATAACAGATTGTTTTTTTTTCTTTAATATAGGAACTGATAAAACATTATTAATTACGGTCGAATTTCGATCACAAGATGATAAATAGTACAAACAAAATGAGAACATTAAATAAAATTAATACACCGTACAGAGAGACCGTAACACTAAAACCGGTACAAAACAGGGAGTAAACATAAAAATTTCGTATTTCAAACGCGTCGAGACAATAAAATAAAAATAAAACACTACAATGGCACTTGACACGACGATAAAATAACACGACCGCAGTAGAAAATGAGCGGAGTGGTGGTCCATTAAGGTGTCTATGGAGGCACGCGATGCAGCTTAAATAGTGCTGCGAAATACGTTTTCGTTTACAAACATAAACAATCGAGAATCTTGCTTTCATCTGCATACTGTAACCATACAGAAACTCAAGGTTGCTTTAAGAGCCCCGGAATACGATATAACGATATACGACGATAAATCAAATGCCGAACGAGTTGATTCTTCGGAGAATAAAAATTATTTGATTTCTGCAGTAGAATTAGATGAGGCATTCGAGAAGATGCATACCAGTCTAACAGGTACAAAACAATTCTCGATTAATATAGTATTAAGTCATGAGCTCCGATGAGAGACAACAGAGGTTCGATGTAAGTTATTCTATACATATAAATAAGATTAATGTGTATGTGTATGTCCTCGTAAATTTCCGAAACGGTAGAATCCAATTAGATGAAAGTTTCAATGGTAGATAAAAGACATTCAGAGTATTATTTAAACTACATATCACTATGTGTTTCTGTAGATTCAAAGTAGTAATGATAAAATTGAGTAGAAGATTAAGTACTTGTGACAAAAAATATAAAAGATAGCCCTCACTTAATGTATATAACAGGAAAAACGTAACTCTCATTAGTGTATTGTGCAATGTCTGACTGTGGTGGACAATGCGGACACTGTTTTGCCTGGCAAGAATGTCAATCCCTGTCATTCTTGCCAGGCTTAATTTTCTTTAATCATCTGGTAACTGTCTTGGTAACGGATGACCCCATAAACCGAGATAGTTTGTATTCCATCACACGCAACACATGCATCATCGCTTCACTCACGTATTCATAACACGCATACACCCAGAGCCTGGGTTATCGAAAGTCTTGGATATCTAGAAGAGATTTCTCGATAAGTAGACAAATTCCGTCAATCTAATTCGGTGACTCAGTGTTCGTATCATACATTTAGGAATAAAAGGAGATCTGAGGGACGACCAACTCGTCGTTGGTCATTTTTGCCACTAACAAAACCCCGAAAATATTTTTATGTGAAAAAGCTCACAGGGATCAGATGGGATCTATTCGTCTGTGAAATATATAATGGGAGGTACATTGTAGATATATTCTTTAATATATAAGGAACTCACTTCTTTAGAACTTTCAAAAAAAATATTTTTATGTGAAGAAGCTCACAGGGATCAGATGGGATCTATTCGTCTGTAAAATATACGAGTATAATGGGAGGTACATTGTAGATATATTCTTTAATATATAAGGAACTCACTTCTTTAGAACTTTCAAAAAACTTACCTTACACCAAAAAATAATATAATAATGCATATAACATGTGTAGAGACTTTTGTAGCAATTTAAAAAAAATGTATAAAAAAGTGAATTTATCGATAAAAGAAATGACAACATCACTACGACACTCCAATGCAGTCGACCGTTAGACAATGGTCTCAGCCGGGTTAGACGCAAATTGGCGAGACCGAACTAAGACGGAGCAAAATACAGGCCGCGGGCTGTTACCGACAGGGAAGCGAGCGAATGCTTCAACCAATCGTCGTTTGTAGAGTTTCTGCTGTAATTACGTTGAATCCGATGTTAACTATGTTAATTATATTGATAGACGGATAACATTCATTTGTGGGTTAATTCCTTGCTACACACTTTATTCTAAGTATTTAAGCATAACACTCGCAATAGTATATAAACCTGCTTATCGTGTAATGCGAAAAGAAAATATCATATATAAGTTTTTAAAACGACAAATCTGCGACCTCTTGTCTCAATATTAAAGCCATCATCAAAGTGCCACCAAAATTACTAATACTTCCACTTCTGATGAACAACAATAATCATTCAGTTAGCGTATGAAGATACGGAGCGAACCTTTGATCATTGTTCAAGATTATACGTTCCTTCAGATGCATAACCGTTCGTAGTACAGTCAGTGCCTTGATATACTGTAGAAAATGTAATGAGGGAGATTTTAGTAAATAAATCTTTTCTCCTTCCTACTTTGGCAACCAATACTCATTATTGAATTGCCACCACAGACATAATACATAGTTTCAGTACCTATAATGTAGTACTTTTGAACTTCGATATAGGTCTCTTCTGCAGCAGCTCACACGCTGTAAAACTTTGGTAATAATGAAACTTCTATTCTTCATTTGTACATGAATATACTTAGCTGCACAAATATGGAGACTTTTAACGTAGTATATTTTTAATCTTGTTCCAATATGTAGTTCTAAGTTATAACTTTGTAAGGTTTCCCAAACATAAAAGGTAAATAAAACAAAACTTATCGTGCGATGATTTCAGTGTTCCAACAACATGGTGGTCCGGGTCCGAAAATTTTCCAAATATTTTTTTTGTTATATATCCATCCTGATCCATGTTATTATTTCCCATTAATTTTTCTTACTCAAACAATATAGTAACGAACTCATTAACACAATAATATACTACAAAAAGATCTTAATAGAAGCGTTTAAAAAAAAAATGAATGATATATTCAACTTTAATTGTCAGTGGGCCCCAATTATTAATTCTACTAAGCAGGTAGCATATGCGTGCGGGTCATACGAGCCCGATTATCATCGCAATACGGATCCCTAAAACACATGAATATTCATAAAGGGTCTAAAACAGGACTCATTTGCAAAGTTAATCCTAAAACCTAAAGAATTATCTCGCTAATCGTTAAAAATCTCCTTGTATTTTACGTTTAAAACCTCTTTATATTTTATTACTTTTCTATTTAAAAAAACGTTATTTAAAATGGACATATTCTATGTCAGGGATTCGAAAAAGGCTATTAAAGGAAAAAAGCATACAAATCTGCAAGTCTATTATTTTATTTTATTGTAAGTGTAAATCTTCTAGTCGACTGACTAGAAATAACGAACCTGATATTGACACTAATCCGCGTAATATTGCGCAAAGATTTTTTATTGGAATCGAAAAACGAATGATTTTGGATTTTGTGGAAAATCTGCGTAAACTTCTGCTACAGTATTATGAACTTCATTTATATTTTTACATGTTACCTTAATACAACAAGGATACATTTGGTCATCATTAGTCTACGATTTGTTCCACATTCAGTATGAAGATATTATATATAACCTATTGGTAATTTGCTTGTTGTAAATTTATAATGCTGTTTAAGATTTCTTTGATTGGTAATCGTTTAAGAGGTACGTTGGCCGTTTAACTCCACGAGATTTATTATACAAAGATCATTCCTAAATATCGTCTTAGTAATATATTTAGTTATGTAAATAATGGAATAAACATAAGTAAATTATCTTATAATAAAAAAAGAACTTAGAAAAGAATCCTGATAATGAAGTAACCTACCAGTGTTTATATCAGAACCATATAATAGTAGTACATTTATGTCACTCATTTATTAGTCTTAAATCTATACATATAAATACATTGAAAAACATATTTGTTTAAGCTAATCTCTGAAACGACTGAACTGATTTTTTCAAGTTGTGTATAGGCTATTAGTCCATTGAAAAGTTACATTTGGGGTTGCGTTTTTTAGAGGACGCAATTTTATTTTTTTGATGTGTAGGGGGGGTCAGTGTAAAGCTAAAATCAAGTTTGTGGGGTCGCCGCCCTTGTCCCACGGCCGCCATCTTGAAAATAGGAGTTGAAATAGTTATTACTATTTATCTCTTAAACTATTTATCTGATAAAAAAAATTATTACCATTTTTTGTTGCAAATTTAATCCTCTAAAACTTTGGTCCAGTACCTTTTTGTCGTAGAATTATAAATAAAAAAGTTATAAGCGAAAATGTTCACAAATTCGAGAAAAAAAATTATACTTTTCGATATAACTTTTTTTTTATCATTTTACGAAAAAATGATATCAGACCATTTTTGTAGATCGTTTTTTAAGGATTATCTTTTATAAGCAACATTTTTTAATTAAGTCAATAGCTAAGGTTTTACAGCGCTCCGAAGTGAGTATTATTTATCAGTACTCTTAACTATACATATATTATACGTGTGTACTAATAATGTGTCATCAGTTATTTTCTTTTTTTTTTTTATTTCGTTATTATAATTTTCTTAATTTAATTTAATTTTCTTATTTTCTCATGATGGAATAATAGAATAAGCACGCTTAAAAATTCTAAATGCTAATAAAAAAAAATAGTTTTCACTGAAGTTAAAATCGTGTCTAAAATCATTCGAAATCGTCTTCACAATTAAAAACAGAATAAAATACATCCGCACGTAGAGAAATATGTAGCACAACTGAAAGATATAAGTTGAACGACAACTTCAACACAATATCATCAGCTATTCTTACAATAAGAGAGGTTAGAAATAATAATAATAATAATAGCAGGCAGAAGTTCTTTTGCTCCCTCATGTTCTACCTGGACAGCATTCTCAGTAACGGCCATCAAATTTAAAATTATTTTAAAAATCAATAATTGTAAAATTCTGTAATGGAGTGGAAAAGAGTCAATAATTAATTATTAATAATATTGCAAAATTAATAATTAAAAAAATTATAATAACAAAATAAAAAAAAAAAAAATAACTGATGACACATTATTAGTACACACATATAATATATGTATAGTTAAGAGTACTGAAAAATAATACTTACTTCGGAGCGCTGTAAAACCTTAGCTATTGACTTAATTAAAAATGTTGCTTATAAAAGTTATTCCTTAAAAAACGATCTACAAAAATGGTCTGATATCATTTTTTCGTAAAATGATAAAAAAAGTTATAACGAAAAATATAAATTTTTTTCTCGAATTTCTGAACATTTTCGCTTATAACTTTTTTATTTATAATTCTACGACAAAAAGATACTGGACCAAAGTTGTAGAGGATTAAATTTGCAACAAAAAATGTTAATATTTTTTTTTTATCAGATAAATAGTTTAAGAGATAAATCGTAATAACCTATTATTTTCCAGATGGCGGCCGTGGGACAAGGGTGGCGACCCCACAAACTTGATTTTAGCTTTACACTGACCCCCCCTACACATCAAAAAAATAAAATTGCGTCCTCTAAAAAACGCAAGGTAAGGCCTAAAAAATGTAACATTTCAATGGACTATATATGTCATAACAAATTGATGTACGGACTAAGCAATAACAAACTAATAATAATAAATAACAAGTTAATAAAGGTAACTTAAGGTTTGTAGGAGTTAAATAGTATGACAAAACACAAGTTATATCACTACACATTATAAAAATAAAGACGCTTTCTCTGCCCCTACATCCCTATGTATGCTTAAATCTTTAAAACTACGCAACGGATATTCATGCGGTTTTTTTTAATAGATAGAGTGATTGAAGAGAAAGGTTTATATGTACGAGTATAATAGCATCCATCACATAGTGGAGAAATACTGTTATTTTCGAGGTTTCCAATGTGATGTCGTAAATAATTACATTTTTTCCGCTTACATTGCAACAAACGCAGGCTGAACCCTACGAGATTTATCAAAATAATGTGTGCGGGCCACGGGCAGTAATGAATAAATCAAAACGACTGAATCGATTTTAATCATTTTTTCAGTGAATAACATAGGCTGTATATTTTATACCCGTGCGAAGCCGAAGCGGGCCGCTAGTTAAATATAAAAGAATGCCTAAAATAAATGAAAATAAAACAGCAATTTCAATTAAATAAAAAACTCCATTACCATGTGTATGAAGACGCAAGCATCAGCGAATGAAAAGCGATTCCCAAAAACAATCTAATATTATAAAATCAGCTATATTATATTTGAAAGTTCATTCGTTCAAAGTTTCCAGAATTTTAATCTTCAGGAGACCTCTAAGCGGCGCGTTTTATTAAATTTGCACGTCGAGTTTTGAATTTTAAAATGTTTTCATTGTTAACGTAATTAATGAAGTCTTAAATTTGCTTGACGATTCAAATTGGCTTAAGCGTTTAGCTTCTAAATGTATTATACTATTTGCTTTTTCCCGCGACATCGCTCGCGTTTATTTAGATTTCGTCAATTAATTCCTATTTTTTCTAGGGGCTTACATCAGGTCCCTTTTGATGTACTCCAGGTATCATGTTACATTTTTTTCATATCAATAGACTGCGACGGACGATCGTCTAAAATATCTTTCTTTATCCCTCGGCAATAGAATATATCAAAGCCATTTAACAGTAGCTGTTTATTCTATGCCCAGACCTCACTGGCATCAGACATCGGATATCCGGCCACAGACTAAATGAATTATCCCAAAGATTAATAAATGAAGGTTCCGTTCATCAACAGAATTGATTTCTTCAACGTTTAATTTTTTAATTTATCCCAACAAAAAGATTCAAAAGATTAGATATCTTTTCCCTCAAATAATACATATAAAAAACTTAAATGTACACGAAACTAAGAATTGAATCCAATATAGAACAAAAATGCACAATTTAAATTCAAGATAAACGATTTAGTAACACTGATTCCATTAAAGTTTGATTTTTTAAATTTTATCTCAACAAAAAGATTCAAAAGAAATAATATATTTTCCCTGGAATAATATATATATATAAAAAACATTAGGTCAAAGTAAATCCACGAAACTGAGAATTCAACGGAATCCAATACAGGACAAAAATACACAAGTTAAATCCAAGATAAACGATTGAAAGCCCGATGTTTCGGATAAGACAGCGAATACGAATTCCATTAAGATGTCTCTGACACTATTCCGTTACGTTTTTCTATTTGCACTCAATCAGTGATGTGATGGACTTGTCGATGATACCTCATTCCATTTTTGCCCAACGGCCGAGATAAGAGGGACTATGCTAGCTTATTCAGTCGTGTTCCATCGCTTTCAATGAGTTACGTTCTGAACGAAAACCGAATATATACTATAAACGTGTTATAAAATATAATCTATATATGTAATGAATGTAGCCTCTAGGCTCTTTCTTTTTCGGATGCATTTGACCTTTTGCCACCTTAATTCTTAACTAAGCGGATAGGAATCAGCTAATATATGTATATGAATGTAAGCATTTATTACCCGTTCCTTTGGATGTATTTATTGTTGTAGCCGAAGTTATAAAATCATATTTTTTATAATAAGAACTTCATCACTGGTCTCATGTCAGAGCAAAAATATACGAGTACGTAGGAATTTTAATTATATAAGATCTCAGTATACGTTTTGATTATAATTATATCATAATTCGAACTTAGAAATAATAAAGATCTGTGGCAAGAGTATATTACTTGTGCGTATATTTATTATCACCATAATTTTCGTCCACAAGACACGTAAGAAAACGAAATGGCTTCTGACATAATTTAAAGACATAAATGAGTAAAAAATATCTACTTCTCGAACGTTCTTATTACGATCCTAAGAACGAAGGGTGAATAAAAAATAGATAGTAAAAGACGTTTTTTTATTCACCTTTAGCCGAATGAAAATTAATAAAACAACTTCATTATTTACAGAATGTCTTAAAGTAAAATATCTTTTTAAAAGAACATTTTTTAAATGAAATTGTAAAAAAATCTATGTATGGATCCGAGTGCTGGGCTACGAAAGAGACGGGTGAGAAATTATTACATGTGGCAGAAATGCGAATGTTAAGATGGATGTGTGGTGTAACAAGAATGGATAATATTAAGAATGAGTATATCAGAGGAAGTTTGAAAATAGCACCAGTGACAGAGAAGTTGAGGAGTAATAGGTTAGCATGGTACGGGCATATTATGAGAAGAGATGAAAGTCATATAACAAGAAAAGTTTTGAGTTTGAAAGTGGACGGATATAGAGGTAGAGGTAGATCAAAAATGTGTGGATGGATAGTGTGAAAAATGATATGTGTATAAAAGGTGTAAATACTGAGATGGCTTTTGACAGGGGAGAGTGGAAAAGGAAAACATGTTGTGCCGACACTATTTAGGTGGGATAAGGGTAAGATGATGATGATGATGTAAGAAAATCTATGTGGTATTGTGAATTAAAAATAGTTACACAGTTTGCTGGGTAATATATATGAAAGCAAATAATATTTTTGCTTAATCTCAGGACCACTTACGAGACTTCAATCACCGGTGCTTGCTATATTCTCAAGATTTTTCCTTTGTTTTGTAAACAAAATTTTAAGTAAAACTTCCTTTTTGTTTGCATAGCTATAATTCTAGCAGTACGGACTTTAGTTATTTAATGTAACCTAATCTCCTTGTTCGTATGTAAGCATTAATCAATCTTGCCAACATAACCAAAACGAACCATTACAAAACGATAAAGTATGACATGTCGATAGACAAGAAATCTAACATCACTAAACTGTACAAGTTCGTCCCGCGGGAGTTGAAGTTGTCTTAAAGTTTACTAAGAACTAGATACTGGTGCCCGGCGCAGTGCGAGGTGTTCCGAGACACTTTTGGTAAAAAGTTCTTTCAACTCCGTGGATTTCATTCGCAGCGATAACTTTTCTTTTTATGATACTTAACGATATAAAACAGTCGTCGTACGTGACTCATGTAGTTATAAATAAAGCGAAGTCATTTTATTTCGCCGCAAGTAATAAGTTTATGTAAGATAAGTTAGCCGGCTAATCATTCTGACTTATTTTTATACGAGTTACCAAACGAAATACATTAATGTAGGTAATGAATGTACAAAATACTTTATTACCCGATTTTGACTTGTACGTTGATGAGTCTGACGCTACAAAGCATTTTCTTTCGACTAACCAATGGTATTGTGAAAAAAACGTTATAGACTTTTAAGTATCTAAAAAAAAAAGAATTAATAAAAAAATATAACTTTACAAAGGGTATAGAGGGATGAGCTTCGTAAAATAGCCCTCGGAGTACTCTCGATTTTTGTAAAAAGAAATAATGTTTTCACTGGATAATCTTAATTCAATTTGAAATTCCCTTCGTATATATATATGTTTTATTTTCACCACACCAACACACAATTATAGCATAATCATTAAGAACACAGGCATGCATGATATTTATACATAAGGATAATTATTTTGTATTATGTTTTAATACAAAAGGAAACCACAATCTAATTCTAACTAATCCAAAGTAATGTATCGTGTACTTGACACACAGATAACCGTGTGCAATATAAATTTCATTTTTAAGTAAGGAGTGCTTTTTTTTCGAACTGACTACGCTATTGGCCTAGCAGGTCTCTACAACTTCACCGGACTACGCAAGGAGTGCTTTTGGTGCACTCATCGGACACTGTCGTCTAAAGAAATATCTATACAACATGGATTACCAGAGCACAATAAAATGTAGATTTTTTGATAGTGTGGTTGAAACTTCAAAACATCTCTTGTCATCATCATCTTACCCTTATCCCACCTAAGTAGGGTCGGCACAACATGTTTTCCTTTTCCACTCTCCTCTGTGGGTTGGGTGGCGTTCGTGGGTCACAAACCACCCCAGATACCTTTCGCCAATTCATCCACCCTGCATTTATCCTATTCCTCACGTCCTTGTCTATTCCACCGTCGTTTTGGATTAATGAGCCAAGGTACCGAAAATTGGAGCAGACTCGTAAGAATACACCGTTTAAGGTAATATGACAAAAACTGGATGGACCTCCGAAGTCACAGAACAAATGTTCAGTGTTCATCCCACTAATCTTTAAACCAACATTCTCCAGTTTCTCTCGCCATTTCTCCAGCCCACTCTGGACCTCGGCAGCATTTTCACCAACAAGAACAATATCATCAGCGAATAGTATACACCAAGGTGCTTCCTTAATAATTTTAATAACATCTCTTGTGTGAATGTGATCCACTGATGCCTCCACTCAACCGGATTCTGGGAAAGCACGTATTGCTCCCGAATGAAATACAGGCGCTCTCGACCAAAAGAGTCCTGCAGTAAATGCTGTGGGACTAGGCAGGGAGCTTTAGCAATATGAGGCAATCACAATAGATTATACTGGTTGCAGTGATACAGGTCTATAGCCCTTTAGATTAATAACGAGGAGTGCTTGTATGGACCGTGGGCATCAAAATATAAATGGACGTTGCTAATTGTGCATTATATAAACTATATAGTCTAGCCATGTGGATTAAAGGTATATATTATACACAGTATTAAGTCTCGTGATAGGAATGGCAAAACACATGGATTACGCAACGCTTGGTAAATAGGTCTCAAGTAGAAGTGGTGAATAAGAAATTGCATTTAAGTAACCGTTCGCAATTTTGTGGAGGACTCATAAGTTAAATACAATTCGTCTCGTTTTTAAGCTAATGATGTTAAAATATTTCAGTCTACTATTGTAATCAGGCAACTTACGAATGCCATTTTTTATACTCGAGTACCCAACAAATCGGGTTTGAACGGATTCAATGAGCTCTATATGGATGGAATAATAGGGGATCATATCGTTGATAAATATTCCAGAATGTTTCGAACTAAGGTGATATAAAGCAAAATAACACTCCCGTTATTGCGAAATGGTCGTGATAATCGTATAAAAAATCTTAGTACTTTGTTAGCTCTTAATACAAGAATATATAGTTGCCAGAATATTATATATTTGATATTTATTCATATTGACAACATGTTCAAAATAATTATATCTTTCAGAATCTTAATATTTTAACGATAACTATACATAACTCAAAGTAGTGTTTCATAAATCCCGGAGACAATTTCATAATGCTCATCCCCTGATAGCCTTGGACTTATATTTTGAATATAAAGTCTTCCTAAGGTACGAGTAAAAGGGGACAGTAATATTTGTTCTTAATATTCGATATTACAATATATATAATACTCGGACTCTATATCAATAATATAAAAATGAATCGCTGAATGCGTTGCTAACCACAAATCTCAAGAGCAGCTGAACCGATTTCGCATTTTTTTTAGATTATTCCTTGAAATGCGAGGATGGTTCTTACGGAGAGAACAATTTAAAAAATTGCCTGAAGAAGTTTATAAATAACACTTTTCTATACTCCCATACAAACGATTCGTGATAATCCTTAAAAGTCAATTTGAACTTTAACCCCATAGCATAAAGTTTAAGTGTTAGTGGAGAGGTTCCGGGAAGGTAAAACAATTGAGTGACATTAGTATCGTATAAATATCAATGTGAATACGATGGTAACATTATATAGCGTCCCGAATAGCAGATACGTATTAAAAAAAATTATAGAATCGACTGTTAGGCGGTACGAAGTTCGCCGAGTCAGCTAGTTTATTTATATAAACCCGTTCTACGTACTTACCTATAATTTAACTACAGTACCCTGGTATTTGATTTGATACGTCGGAAATAAGAGTGAGATATCCGGCTAAGATCGGTTGGCTTCGAACGTATGAAGCGTTATCTCTATCGAACAGTGCAATGAATGTGATAGACAAAGATACCGCTATACGAAACCAAGCCTAGCCGACCTATCACGGTCTTCTACGCAACGTGCCAAATAAAAATCTGGGTACTACAGTATTCGTTTTACCTACCTAATAAAATTACCCACATTTTTTTGTAAATAATAAATGAAAATGTTCTCTTCTTCTCTTCTCTTGTGTTTGTAGCTTAATCCGAATATTCTTTATAATGTAACGGGACAAATTTAAGGAGAATATTTGGCCAAGAGCTCTTCTTATTTTAAGTGACTATATAGCTACAGATAATAAGTAAAGTAAACTTGAAAGGATTTGCTTTAAAATAGAGCCGAAATACATTTATAGACGCTTTCTGACAGATTTCTAACGTAAAGGTGGAGAAAGAACTAGAAAGTTCTATCCCGAACCTATCAAGGTATAAAATGACTTTAAAGAATTTTCAAAGTTTGAAGATTAATTTAGCGTATATTTAACCCGGTACGATTTTAATTGTGTAGCCTTTCATTTTCTCTGAATCAAATTGCCTACTTAACCTACTTTATAACCGGGGCCGTTTAAACCGAGATTCACAAAATCTGAGCAAACTGATATAAAATTAAGCGAGAAAAGTACTGCCTTAATGGGCACTTTAATCTCGGAGGATTAATATCTTGCAAATTATTCAACCACTCCACTAACCATAAATATTCAAGGACACTTAACAGTCCATTGTATATCGTATCGTGCCTTTAAACGTTTTTACACTTACTTGATAAGTTGCAGTTCCTAGCTATATTATACCAAGTCCCTGTCTCATGTGGATATATCTTGAGACATTTTTTGCTTATTATTTAGCGATATCTAGCGGCTATAGTTGAAATAACTAAAACGATTTTTATATAACCTGTAACCAAAAAAGATCATCATATAAGATCAGCCTGTAAATAAGGTCATAGCTATACAGGTCTTACCGAAGAAAGGTATGCTATGCTATAGCAACAGGTAATCGAGAACTAAATGGAATTTGAGCTGTTTTAACTATTGCCGTAATCACCACGCCAGCCCACGACGAATAAGTAGTCGACAACAATCGATTTTCAAACTCTCAGAAACCCATAATGTTATAGTTTCCCACATACGGCGATACAACAAGAAAATTTCTCAGGTTCAGGTTTCCTCATGATGTATTTTCTTCACCGTCAGCGGATAGTATTATCAATTTAAATGAGTCGGTATACGCGAATTCTGAAAAATGCGTTGGTACATACCGCGGAGTTCGAACGTGCGGATATAGAATTGAGATTCCATTGGTTAAACCACTTGACCAGCACGGCTTAAAGGTCCGTACTGTTTATTAATATTATTTGATTTGTTTTATTTGTACTATTATTTAAGTTATTGAGCTATTTTTTTTCAAAGACTTTGTGCCTCGATAAACTGGTCAAATATATACACATATATATTAATTTTGTGCCATTACGTCAGTGATCGTGAGGAATAATACGTAATTATGTAATTAATTTTCGTTTTATTTTAAAAATACGATATGATTTTTATTCTAGCAGCACGGCAAAGTGACTGCACTATGCCTGATGTTAATCATAGTACAATCCAAAAACAACAGCGACCACCGAAAGACAAATAATCTATCGCCAGTCGCCGCTGTCATGCCGGCCTGTGTAAATATCTCTTCACATTACGCTTGAAGGACCCCATGTCGTAAGAAGAAGGGAACACACTGACTGGGAGATTATTCCACAGCTTCAAAGTACGACAAAGATAAGACGTTGCGAACTCTTTAGTTCGTGCCGAGATAGAATTTACCGTAAAACTGTGGCTCCGAATCCCAGCTCGCGTAAAAGAGAAATATACATATTAAATGCAACTGTTTTAACTCGACTCAAAGTATCGGTATGACCACAAACCAATTTAAGTTTAATTTCAAGGTGTTTAACATTCAAATTGAAAGTAAACAATGAATGTTTAATATTCACAAATTTTCTAGGCTTGTACTATACATTTTGTTTCCCCTCCAGAGCCTTAATCCGCACCTTTTTTCTTGAAATAGTTTGGATTTTTGCTGAGATTATAGCCTTTACGGCGGTTTCATTTTTGTTTTTTTATGGTCGTGTTTAGGTTGTATCCAATTCGTAGGTCAATCCCTGGGATTCAAAGATTGTCCCGACACGCGATTCTTTTTACTTGCATCGTAGCCCTTGTTTATTAAGGCTTTTTTCTCTTCCTGTATGTATATCAGGAAGAGAGTATCGGGAAGTTGTGTGGGTATATTTTTTATACTTTATAGGTTAGCGTTTGACCACAATCTCATCTGATGTTAAATGATGATGTGGTCTAAGGTGGTAGTCACGCTAAGCCTAGAGGGAGACTGGCTCTCAAGTGCAGCTGCTCGAACACACCAATAGGTCCTTGGCGATAGATTTTCAACTTGAAGGTGGTAGCTAGCCAGACGGACTTAGAAAAAGCCCTACCAGCATCTTGTAGTTTCATCACGATGTTTTCCTTCACCGAAAGCTCTGACTCAGTTGCCAGGATTCGAACATAAGTCCTTCGACGCTGTGTCCGAACACACTACCAACTGAGCCATCATGGCTTCAAATTTGTTCACTTGTTGATTTGTTCACTCTGATAACGCCTGATGCTTAGAGATCTCACTATCGGTTTCGCTGAGTATATACCGTCGTAAACTTGACTCAATGTGTAGGCTACATCCATTGGGTTTTTGTACGTGCAGGCGAGCTGCTGGTCTATAACAGCAACCGCCGTCGGCTTGCAGTAGGCCATCTGTAATGGGTTTTCCCGGTCTACACTGTACTATACATCACATATAAATTGTATACTTCTCCTTTTCCAAATAAATTTTAACTATGCGAAATGCTTACAATTTCAGTCAAGGTCAAAAGGAACAAAGTTTTCTTCACGTGTCAGTATGTAGATTAACTTAACAGTAGGAGTTTTATTAGTAAATGTCTTGAAATTAATTTGATGAGTAATTCTCCATCTTAGCTTAAAAAATTTATTAGCGTTAAGTTAGCGTTTCATTGACCGAGCTGTCGTTGCGGCCTGGCGTTCGGGCTGTGCCTTGTAGCCAAGGTGTCATGGTGCATACCTTGTTCGATCACTCTATCATCTCAATATCTCAATTAGCGTGGCAAACAGTATCTCGTGGGCTTTTAGTGACTAAGAGTATGATACTCCACCGCTCCTCAGAGATGTGTGTGTCCAATGTAGAATTTCTTCCTATATAAAAAAAATCGTTAAAATTTCAGACATGACTCTATATTTATTTATATCTAAAGATTACATGTGGCAGAGATGCGAATGTTAAGATGGATGTGTGGTGTAACTAGAATGGATAAGATTAAGAATGAGTATAACAGAGAAAGTTGGGAAAATAACACCAGTAACAGAGAAGTTGAGGAGTAATAGGTTGGTTAGCATGGTACGGGCATATTATTTTAATAGTTCAGTAAAAAAAAGTTCTTAGAAATGACAAAAATTATTTAATAATACATTTTACATAAAAATTATAATTTTACATTACATCGTTTGTTATTGTTTAAGTTCTGTAATAAATCCATTTTTTTTAGACTTATTCTGCCATCACCACTGTTGATCAGTGCCTCATGAAGTCTAGGTTAATTTGTATGATTAGACCATTATGGTTTTGTACAATTCAGGGGTTAGTACAATTTCAAAAACACGCGTGGAGCCGTGGGCGTCAGCTAGTATATATATAATGAAAACTAAAACGGCTAAACGTATTGGCATAGGATTATGTGAATTAGATGCAGAATTCCTCATAATTGTTGTAAATTACTCACTTCATTTTTTATTTCGTTTGACCCCTCACCATATTTAATGCTGAACAAATCGGATAAGAATCATCTAGAATAGTATGTATTGATAAAACAAAATTAAACCTAATCACGTTTAAATCATACAATTACGATTATGACATTTCAAATAAAAAATCAAAAAATCCCTTCACGAGCCATAAAAGGATTCATACGATCAATTAAGCACTTAATGACACGAGAAATATTTCAGTCGCATAAAACGAATTCGGGAGGAGAGGAACTCCAAGTTTTTCACGGACATCCGAATGGAAAGGCCTGCCACGGATAGCCGCATTAACTACTTAATGGAAAATCTGAAACGTTCCGAGAATTTCTCAGGGCTTTCTTGTATTTGAATATTCAATTACTTTGTGTTTGTTTAATTTATGATAAATTTATATCAAATGAACAACTTGTGACTTGATGTTTTAGTTCCGAGTTGAATGATGATTTTATTTCATTAAAAATAGTTTATTTTCTTCATTTAATCAATTTTAGGCACACAATTTCGTAATTTATAATTTAGCGGTCATATCCTTATTCTACCGAAGTAACCTAGGTACGAAATATATATTTTTATGCTATTGGAGGCAAACGAACAGATGGGTTACCTGATGATAAATAATCACAGCTGCCAATGGACACATACGACACGAGGGGCATCACAAATGCGTTGCCGGCATTTGAGGGTGGGATGGCCTCCGGCCCTCTCACTGACCGAACCAAACGCAACAGTACATGTACTGTTAATTTAAGCCGATTTTCTATGAGAGAGTGGTACTATCTCGGACGAGGTACAGCATTCCTGTTGAGACCCATTTAGGGATACAGCATGGCTCTACCACTACAGCTTCTTCTTCTACTCCCCTCTACCAGCACATCTTCTATGCATATATCATTTTTCACCGAGTCCATCTATATCTATCCACTCTTATATCAATTTGCATAGTAATATAGAGTTCCTAGGCTTATTTCCTTCTGGCTCGCTATCACCATCAAGTTGACAATCTGTCGCCAAACACCTCTCTGTGTTTCTAGATTTCTAGATTTAGTGTAATTACCATCTTCAATAGTCATTTAGCATTTGGCAAGATTACTGATTAAACCCATAAGCTATTAAGCACAAAAAATCAATTCGTCTTCATACTAAATACAGTTAAGATTTTTCTGATTATTATTGATTCCTACAAAAATAGTTATAATTGACATGTAACCGATTATTTTTATAAAAAAAAAAATGTATACAAATTCCATACAAACTATCCGATGAAACAAAGGTTAAAAATTTAGAAATTGTTTTATAACCTTATAAATGTCTTGTTTGTTATAAACAAATGTCATGATTATCCTATTCCACTCAATAGTTTCTTGTATGTTTGGTGAGTTCCCATTGTTTTCGTTTCTAGAATATTCTTAAACATATAAACGACAAGCATTTGTTTTTTTTTTATATATAATACTCTTCAAAATTAACATTGGGTTTGTAATACGATTCATAACAATTTTTAGTATTGCATTTATAACACACTTTTATAATATTAACGAAAAAGGTCTTTCCACTACAAGATGTTTCTAACCGACAACGTATAGTGAAGGAGATTAATCTTACAAAGGCAATACCTACTCCTCTTAATATTCGCAGTAATAAATCTGTTTCACTTTAAACTATGTTGTTTAAAAACATTGCCAATTCATATCTCCGACTGTCTGCTTCTTGAAAATTTTCAAAGAGAAATTTCAATTTAACTACGACGCGACTGGGCATAAAATTTGTTGAAATTTTAAAATAGTTAGTAGAGTTTCAATTTTCAGCAGATATTATCTGTCAAGGAATTATTTAAAGTAACTGGATAGTTACTTTATTGTCCAGAATCGAGAAGTGAGAGATGATTTAATATTCAAAATATTTCTTTGAAACCAATAAATATTCCCTTGATGGTTCAACTTTATAACTTCAAAACTCTTAGCCCTTTTAAGCATTCATATTGTAATAATAAATACCTCTAAAATTAATATAAAATGTTTATTACCTTCTTCTCTTAGTTCGTTTTAAATATTCCTTAACCATCTTTATTCATGACTACTCAATTTGTAGCCATGGATTCAAGCTTGATTCAGACAGTATGCAAGTTAGGCAGTAATGAGCGCTAACGACTTAAAATGTCCCATCAAATATGCAACGGGCTCCGAGTGCGCTCCGCTTTCCTTTACAGAATAACATCTTTAAACTGTGAAATGAGGAAATTTTGTATACATTGATGAAAATAGCTCTAATTTATAGTACACTTTTTTTTTCGTAAATTTACTAGAAATATAATGATAACTGTTGAAAAAATCGGAAAATGTCAAGCCGCCTTAAGCGTTTCATGCACATAAGTATACATTTTTTTATTATCAGGGCAGAACGACGTCCGCCGTGCCTGCTAGTAATTTTATATTATGTTTAATTTTATTAAACTGTAGACGATAACGTTATGTAGAAATAAAAACCAGTTAATCAGTATACGATCACAATTCATTCAATTAACATCTCCACCAATACATACGGTTAAAAAAAAATTAACAAAGGAAAAAATGTAAATGAAGCGAAAAAAAAGAGTCATGCCAAATAAATTTCGTTGTAAAATCATTCAATTAACTGGAACGTAGGTGCCGGATCAGACTCGCTGAAGAGTTTTAATGTTTTATCGACATCGCTTTTTACCGTTTCACATTTAAAGCTTGTCGAGTCGTCAAAAACGTGTTTTGTTTTTATTATATCTTACTTCAAAATTACTTTGACTACGTTTATTTAGATTCGTTTTATGTGACGTTGAAATCTCATGTACCTATAATACTCTCGACATTCTATTTATCTCTGCTATATTAAGTATTTTGTTATGAAGCTCAGCTCGAATAACAGCTCTGTATGAGTAAATACGCAGTAATGTGATGTTACCATTCTAATGACATTGGGATCAATTCAGTTTCACGAAACATTTTTCTAATTATATTTTAGACTATGCCCGCGGCTCCGCACGCGCTTATTAGACTGTAATCAAAAAAATGTAAAATTGTAAGGAGATGTAGAATTACAGAACGACTCTTCCAAATATATTTGTCGAAACGCACACCTAAAGTTATTTATACTATGCTTATAATCTTTGTGCCAGTGTAAGCAATTAGTTAACAAAGTTCTATAGCTAAAAGAACAACATGGTGGCTCATAAGACACGAACAAACAAACATCGATTTTTATATATTAAATATATAATTACTATAACGGTATGCCGGGTGGAACTTTAACACACTATACAGTACACGTACTCACCTACACTTGATAAGAAATTCTTAATGATAAGTTAAAGCTTGTTTTACATTATACGTCAATAAGTCTAACATAATAGCCGCCCTAAAATAAAATAGCCCATTTTACTCCCTATAACTATCTGCATGTGAAAGTCCCGTTAAAATCAGTCTACCCATTTTGAAGATTGCCTGAAACAAACAAAGAGACAAAAATTTTAAAAATAATGTTTATGTTATATATATATCGTATACACTGTCATTTCCATTCAATAAAAAGCTGATATTTTAATATTACATATAGATACTTTATTTTTATGATATGTATAGAAGACAGATCGAGTTTTTTAAACAACTACAAAACATCCATAAGCTTTGTTTATTAATACATTTTTTATAAAAAGGGTCTGGTGAAAAGATTTCCTCCAAAATTCAGAGAATTTAAGACCCTGAGGGATGTCTAGGGGCAAAAATATTCAGAGGGGTTTTTTTTTTTTTCTCTTTAATATGGGCTTTGTCGCATAACGACTATGATGCCCCGTAACAACATCACAGACATGTTCAGTTCCACAATACAATCATTATGACATCTTAAAAGCTAACCTTGCGATTGTGTACAATAATTTCGCATTCTGAGACAGAGGGTCTGCCAGGATCGAATTACAAATACCTACATCCATGGATCGAGTAATCTTCAAATTCTTTCTACAATTTTCATATTTAACACATTCCATCAAAACGTGATAAACATCCTCAACTACACCGCACACCATGCAGTTCGGTGAAGACCTTTTTTTTATTAGGTGTAAAAACCTATTTGTTGGAATGTGTCCAGAGCGAAGTCGGAGGGCTATTATTAGGTCAGATCTACTTACAAAATTTTGATCGATCCATGGGAGATCAAAGTAAGGTTGCGGTTGTATGGTCTTATACCAGATTCCTTTTTCTAAGGATCGTTTGTCAAAATATACCTTCCACATATCTCTACAATAAGATTTTACTTGAGACAAGTACTCAGTATACATCGGGGTGATATACGTCGGAATTCCGTCATATGCAGCTTGGTTTGCCAAAAAATCAACCTGTTCATTACCAACTAATTTAATGTGTGATGGAATCCATTGAAGTATGACTGTCTTACCACTAAATTGGAATCTATAGATCGATTTTAATATAGAGTAGGCTATCGGAATACATCGTATTGACGAGGTGCACCGAGCCAAATGTTGTAAAGCGCTTTTTGAATCAGTCAAAATTACAAACTTTTGACATTGTAAAGATTCAATATATGTTAAGGCTTTATTAATAGCTATTAATTCTAAGTGCATTATCGATATATTAGAATCGACCTTAAATTTTGCATGGCTGTCGGCAAATGAATCTAAAAAGGCGGCACCATTACCATTACTACTTTTCGAGCCATCAGTATAAATTTTATAATAGTCGCCAAAATTATGTTCAATATGCTCAATACATAAGCATCTCAATTGTATAGGATTATATTTATGTTTGGGTAAAGTTACCGATTGTATATTAGTTTTAATATGAGATGAAATATAAAAAAAAACGTCTACGGTCAGAAGACCTTTATCAGGAACGAAGTTCCCTAACATATAATAAGGAATCATATCAAAAGTTATCATTCATTATTTATCAAAAATTATTAATTTATAAATATTAAATAATGAAGTATAAATTATATACAAAAAAAAAATTCAAGAGTTCAAGTATTGATTGTACACAATCAGTAACACACCATGCTCGGTGGACGAATTCCGACACTTTCACACAAACATACTTTCTAGTTTACGATAGAAAGAGAGAGAGAGATGAAGTTGCATGGAGCGTAACACTTTTAACGTAATCAAAAACCCTTACGTGACGATTTAAATCAGTTTAGTGCTACCGCAGACTATTCAAGTACTTTTTTATAGGCAGACAGGTGATAATGAATATATAATTTATTACGGTTTACTAATTTAGGAAATAAGGAAAAATAGTCAAACTTAGATACAAGTATAGATTTTTTAAATGTTTTTTTAAGTGTTGTGATGCCTACACGGTATTGTGGCTGGTAAAACTTGTAAATGATAAGCGTCATGCGGCCACGAGATTTCACAACTATCTTGAGACCTGACTGATATTTCTTTTGTATTTCTCGTAAATATTTTCTTTTATCTCTTATGTTAAAGATTTCATTCTTATTCTTTACATATTACAAATGGTAACATATCTGTCTGTCCGTTTGTATGCTTGTAAATCGAAAAATAATGATATGTTTTACATAATTATTTTTTTCAATAATATGCGCTTATTTCACTTGCTGATTATAGCTGGGACTTCGTCTGCATCTAAATAATAATTTCGTGTAGGAATAAACAGCAATAAAATATACGTCGCTAAACAAATAGTGCTTATAAAAAAATAGTTTTTTTTTTACATTTTAATAGCTTTATACTAATTGAAGTTCTAGTGATAAATTGTTTTTACATAAGAACCATTGTCTTAGAAATACAACGAAAATAATTTGATCGAAATCTATCCCATTGTTTTTGACTCGGACCTCTTTCATTTTATTAATATATTATCTAGAGAGTAAGTACATTCTAGAATAAATTATTACGATATAAAAGTACATTAAACAGAAACAAATGACTAACCATATTCTGTTTTAATATTTTACCTGAACCATTAAATATTAGCCATTGCCATGCTAATCACAATTGTTTACAATAAAAATTACTAAAGAAATCTTATCATCCAACTTATCAACCAAACTTATACATTTACGTCATAGAGATCACTTTAATAAAAATATTATATCTGTTTTTTCACTACCTATTGACGAGCTGTTAGTGTTATCAAAAGAAAAAGATGGAAATAGTTTTTCTTTTCATACCACCGATGATTCGAAGCCTTTATCTATAAGTCTCTATTCGTCATACTTCACAATTCTTATGTCTACAATATACAATATTTGTACATTACTAAATACAAATAATAATAACAAGTGAAGGAAACACCTTGAATCGTTTATTACGGTCAAATTTGAACTACGGAACGACTAGTAGTGTTATGTAAAAATACCCTGCAATAAACCTCATTGCAAAAATAATTTTGCAATTCATGTAACGAAAGCTGACGATGGAGCTTGTACATTTATAAATATTGTGTCGAGAGACATATAAACATATTCTCTTTCTTCGTAAATAATGTCTTTTATGTGTCTATTATTTTAGTCTTTTGTCGCCGTTTATTTTCTTTGTGGCGTATATATATAAGTATAGCCAAAGATGTAGCATATATTAACGGTTCTGGTAGACAAACACAGCTAAATTTATTAAACAAAAATAGTAGTAAAGAAGAAGAAAAACCACTTTATTGTGAAATCTAGTTACGTCTGTCGACTCCCCGAATAACACGCATCGGCGTAAGACATTCTAAGAACCCAGACATTGTAACGTATTACGAAGAGAAAAGTCCATCCGCTTGCAGGGATGGTTTTTTTTTCGAACTGACTACACTGTTGGCTTGTTAAGGCCGCTACAGTTTCAGCCGGACTACATAGCTTCTGGAGTGAACCGTAGTGATTTTAAGTTAGAAATAAGTTAGTCGTAATGAAGCTGTGATGCGAAATAAAATGCCTTTAAAATTTGAAATATATTCTATTCAAAGTTCCTCTGGCTCGCATACGACTTGACTATATATTTTTTAAATTCATATTTCATACACACATACTTACTAGCTTTTCACTCGCGGCTCCGTTCTCATTAATGAAAATTTGATCTATCCCTTAGATAGTTTTTGGGTCCATTTCTGTACCATTGACAACATTTAAAATTTGCATGATATAAAAAAAAATAACATTTGCATTTATAATCTATACTTCTTTACATAATATATTATAAATGCAAAAGTATGTTAGTTTGTAACGCTTTCATGTCTTAACTACTCATCCGATCAGTTATGTAGTTTTGCGTACACGTTGTGAGGGGTACATAAAAGGATATTGATACCTTTTATCCATAAGAATTTCATGTTTTAGTAAAAAAAGTTCGTAGAAGTGAAAACATAATTCAAAAATACATTTTTCATTAATATTATAATTTTAAGTTTTGTAAATTAGGATTTTTTTTAATCTTATGCTAACAACAATTGTGAGGTCTATATTTGTTTGTATGCAACTTAAACCTTTATAGTTTTGGACGGTCCAGGGGCAAAGTAATTTTTATTCAATCAAGAAAGTACACATTCAATTTTGCTAAATACAAAATAAACAATTTTTCACTACGCTAAGATATTCTTATCGGCTAAATAGCTGTCGAAGAACGATGGTCATCCTTCAAATGATCCAACAGGGAATACATAAATAATGCTATCGAATGGAAACGTTATAGCAAGTCACGTCTTCGATCGTTTGCTGCTGGATTGGAATTCGTATATTTATATATGTGAACCCGGCTGGTAACACGTGGTAATTATGACCCACTACCGTGATGGTACGCTTAGAGCTCTTCGTCTCCCAGTGTGCTAGGAATATTTTACCATTTATTGAATGTCCATCCATGGTTGTACAGGCGCCACGCTGAGCACCGTGTGCCGAATCGTCCCGCTTTGGCGTAAATGTGCCTAACTGTCGCGGAATGACGTTATTATATACAAATGTGTTTTTATAATCTACATAAATAATAATGAATTACCAAATGTATATAATAAGCCAACTAATATACTGGTATATATCAAATAACTAAATGAGGTACCTAGTAGGAAATTGTACCCGAATTATGCTTTGAGTATCACGCAAGGATAGACTAGTCACAGTGACTCTAGTTTATCGCATTTCAATATCAATCAGTGTATACTTAGATGCCGAGTGGCTTAAGGATGAAATGCGTATATCTCTCAATGGTAGCCGTTCTTTTTCAACTGCATTATACTCGTCATTTATTTACAGTGTCATCGTATCGTTCTCCTACAATAGACAAAAACATGTGTACAATTCACACAGGAGTGAAACCCTTTAAAAAATGATAACATATTCAAATAAATTGATACACGTGAACAATATACTACGTTTGGTTATGACGCATTTCCCTTAGGCTTTATAATTCGCAGGTGTATATACACACGTACACCACTCGGACTAGAGCAAAGTATAAGGTAGTGCAATATATAATGACGGGACCGCGAATATAAGAAACACTGTATAATGTACTCTATCTCATTCTAAAGCACATTGAATCCTATTGATGTTTTATATGTTTATCTTTTTTAATGTTGTCTATAGAGTATATTATTAAACTACACACGATTCGTAAGTAGTTTCACAATTATATAGCAGTAACAACCTTTTCATCGCAGAACTCGTCATATCGAAATATCTGGTGAGATTGTGTAAAAGAAAATAAAAGCTTCCCTAAAGGGAACCACTTAAAAGTGGTTGTCCAAAATTAATGGTGTCAAGATATTCAATGAAAAATGCCGCTTCCATTGATATTATAATCCACGAATTTATCAGATCATGAACGAACAGAAATTAAAGTTTCCAGCCTAGTCACTTCACTACAAGGACTCATTCTGATTTTATTTACGTTAAAGTATAAATATTTGTTTACAATTCAGCCTACACAGCATATATATTGGCTATATGCGGAAACTTTTAAATGACCATAATTGATGTCTAAAAACTTGTTTTTTTTTTTGTGTAACTGTAAGTATTCCTACGGATTTATAATAAAATAAAATACGCACTGTTTTGCAAGAAGTACGTTCATTCATACATGTTATTTTCTTAATATTGTTATAGGAATACAAAATGTGCATTTTTTTTTTTTTTTTTCGAACTGACCTACACTGTTGACCCGGAGGCCTCTACAGATTTACCGGACTACTAAGGGGAGCGCTTAAGGCACTCACCCGATTGTTTTTAGGCGAAACATCTCAAGGGCACTCGGTGCACCTCGGCTTGAGCTGTCGCCGGATTCCCGACCTAACTAAGCTAGCTAAGCTATCTATCCATGCAATACACATATATGAATTCGTGAAAAATGCATGTGTGACCATGCATGTTTCACGAATGTATATGTGTATTTGGTATCTGACTACTGTGTTATGTGACCTATTTCAGTCCGAAAAGGGCAAAAAAAACAGCCCACCACTGAGTGCCTAGATGTGCAAGTGTGTGGGGTGATCGTGTAAGTGTAGACCATGTGTAAACCACTGTATTCGCGCGAGTAACATACTCGAGGGCTCCACACCGAGGGACTACCTAGGCTCGAGCTGTTACAAGAAAAATCGCGACGAGTGTGCGGGATCGAATCTTCAACCCTCGCTCAAGGCGGTGAGCAGAGAGAATCGCGGGCGTGGGCGCAAACACGCATCTTTTCAGAGGGGATCGAGCTAAAAAATAAAGTACAATGGCACGGTGCCGATTTAACTAAATAATTACGTAACAAATCCTAATGTATCGGTCTATTGTATATGAACACGCGGGTTCGTACTGATATTTTGATTTACGCGAATTTATTTATGCGCGGCGCGGGTTAATTGTTGTACCGTGGTCGCGACGGCCGGGAAAGCGGAGATGGCGTTTAAGAGCCCGAGCTCAGACGTACTATTAACTAACGCGTTAAATGCGATTATCTCTTGTACATCGTGTACCAAGAGAAGACGGGCTATCCAGTCTATACCGGAGGTCGATACTGAAGCCGCGATAGGTGGCGCAGGGGTGGACAGAGCCTTTTGAGGCTGGGGCTTGGCTTTAGGAGCCGAGGGAGCTGGCGGAGAAGGCCTTACGCGCCAGGAGAGCGCGCTCGGCGCAGGAGCGGATGCTGCCGCCGCACTGGAGGTGCCCGGCAGGTCGGGGAAAGCCTTCTGGCTTTGTATGGGCGGAGGCGGAGGCCGCTTCGTTCGAGCCGGCGGGCCGTGCGCCCTGGACCGGGTCGCACGACCGCCGCGGCGGGGGTGGGTCGAGCGAGGCGCACGGGGACACCCGCGATAATTCGCGGTATGACCCGTCTGCTCGCAAAGGACGCAGCTCGGAGGCTCGATGGATTCGGGAGTGCGGGGGCACTCCCTAGTGGAGTGATCCCCGAGACACTTCACACACCTGGGACGCAGGTGGCAGTGCCGGGCGGAATGACCGTACACCTGGCAGTTGTGACACTGCGAGGGTACCTGGGACTTGCGAGGACGCTCGACGAATACTGGGGACAGGCCGCAAACCGAGTTGAGGCTGAAAATAGCCTTGCCTTCCAAGGTGCGGTCCAGTGTGACCATCACCAGGTTGAAGGGGGCCTTCGTGCGGGGGTGGCGCATGCGCTGCACGCTCCGGACCGGGAAGTCCTGAACGTTCAGGCAATCTAAGATGTCGTATTCGGTGAGTTCAGAGGGAACTCCTCGAATGACGACACGGAGGTGACGCTCTTCCTCGAGAGCGTGAGTGAAGAAAGGGAGCTGACGCTCCCTGAAATATTTCGTGAGCTTGCGATGCTCATCGGGGGTCGACACACGGATAGAAATGCCGGCAACAGTGTTGACGGCGGATTGGTAAGCGATTTCTTTCGACTTAAGGTCGTCCGAAATCTCTACCCAGCGGGCTTTGTCACGGAAGGTGACGGGAGGCGGTGGGCGTGGCTTTTTAGCCGCGACCGCGGGTTCCGCAGCCGGAGCTTCAGCCGAAATCGCGGCAGAGGGCGTGGGAGAGGCTCGGGGCACCCGAGCGCCACCTATATTGGACTGCTTTGGGACTGAGCGTCCCGTAGCTGAGTCGCTGTCGGTCTGAATCGCGGCGCGTGGGCGTTTACCGCGGCGCGTGACGGTTGTGAAACCGTCTTTATCGGCGGACGACGTCGCGGGCGCGGGCGCGGGCGAGGGCGCGGCCGCGGGAGCGGGCGCGGGGGCGGCCGCGCGAGGCGCGTCAAGCTCCATGTCGGACTCATCGTCGGAGTCGCGGTCGGACGGCGCGAACGGGTCGTCGCGGAAACAGCGCGGAACTCCAAACTCACATACATTCCCGCTACGCGCGTAAGTGCGTCGGAGTCTATCGAACTCGGATACTAGCAACGGGTTATGCTGACGCGCGAACATATGGAACCTGATAAGGTCCTCGAGTTGAACGGTGTCATCTAGGGCCTTAGGGGCCTGAAGGGGCGGCGGGATCGCGGGGGTGGACATGACTAACCTCCCTGCCTGAGGGGCAGGGGGGTGCGCCTAATTCAAATCTAACGGACAATCCGTGTCCGGGCCAAAGGGAAAACGCGACGCGACGCGAACGCGAATCTTCTCTTCAAAAAACTGCACACGGCGCGGCGCGAAGAACGACGCTCTGCACGGCACACGACGCGCTGCACGACTCTCGAAGCGCAGCACGAGGCACGACGCGTAGCACGGCGACTCGACGCACTGCAAACAGTGTGCACGGCTTCGCACCGAAAAGTGCGGTTTAAATGGTGCACTAATGGAGGTGCACCGTCGCTCTGAAAAGAGCGTACGATCGACAGTAGCCGCTCGAACACACTAAACTTCCGGACACACACGAAAATATCCGACAACTGCGCGCGAGTTGCCGAACTAACGGACCGTCAGAGCTGCGAGCGGGCACGTGCGCACCCGGCCGCTGCTCGAACGAGACTCCCTCAGTTTTTTTCTTTTCACACAAAATGTGCATGGATGTTATTGCAATTTAATCTATAATGGAAACGGTGAAAGCCCTGATAACTGGTAACACTTCCCAGTTGTCTTGCGGTAAATTTCTGTCAAGTGCAATGTCGTCATTTTTTGGTAGTGAAATAAAAAAAAAAATATTTATAAAATATTAAGAAAGACGTCACGTAACAGAGCTCCTAACTGATTTATTCAGACGCACAAAGGAATTAATACGCGAATGCCGACAGGTCGAAATTTCTGAATTAAAACACTCGAACAATGGAAAGTTTTTTAATAAAGGCTCCCGACCGACAGGTGTCGTCGCGGACGATTTATTGACTTTTCAAATTTACCATGAGTTATATTTTGATGTCGCGTATAATGTGGTCGAATTAACCTTTTTTGGAAAAGTTTAGAGATACTGCATTATTAAAACTGTTCTTTTTTAGTGTTATGAAGTAGCTAACAGGCTACTGAACTAATGCAGTCCTCCTGATTTTAAACAGTTACTGCGGCCAATAGCTATATCTAATCAACCGCAAAAGGATAACAGTCCTGAAACTAGTTGTAATACGTTGTTACTAGAGAAGATCCGGTAGGAATGGCTCGTGTACTAGAGCGTTTTGCGAATAAAACTCATCAAATCGAAATACAGCAGCGCAAGCAATACTGCTTTGCAGAAGGAATAGACTTGGCGGTTGTGTTTTTACAGTCGAACACTGTACACGATCTACTACTTTAACAACCCTTAGTATCAGGCCAGTTCACTCTTATCCGTGTAATCTAACTGAGACTCCTTACGGAGGTCTTACCAGAAAGAAACTTTGAGGTTTTCTTATACACTTATGTAAGTTGTAACTAAGACTGAATTTTTCAATTTGTCAAACCTATGTCAAAATTAATTTGTCTTTGTCGAAATTAATGATTGAATACCTTTTCTCGTAAATTTATATTTTCATGACATACTTGAACAAAACAGTTGATATTTTTCAAATAAGAATTTTTTTGTTCATGATAGGTATTTTATAATTTTCAAAGCACATACGGGATTATTTGACAATGACTGATTCCCTTAAAATAGCATCAGTAAAATTCTGGTTGAGGAGTAATACATTAGTATAATATAGACATTGCATGATGGAGTATGAAAGTCATATAACCAAAAAACTAATAGTTATGAAGGTGACCAGATATAAAAGTAGAAGGTTTGAAGCAGGATATGCATATAAAAGCTGTTGACAGCAAACAAACCAACAGAGAAGAGTTAAAGAGGAAAATTAAATTAATTTACTGATTAATTAATTAGGGAAATCTACTTCGGTGGAATAATGAAGAAGGCCAACTTCTGGTTAACTTAAATAACATGTTATGGTGGGGTATAGTAGCATGGTGACATAATTTTTTCTAAGTCCGTTTGGCTAACAACCACCCCCATGTTATTAACCTGTAGGTGTCTTACAACTGTACTTAAGAACCAGACTCTCTCTAGGTTGAACAAATTTACTATCTTAGACAAGATCAACATTTAACATGAGATGCGTTTTCGTTTGCGTTTAAAAGCTATAAAGTAAAAAAAATGTATAATCATGAAATTGAACTGCTATAAATTCAATGAACTACTTTGTAAAAACAAAAATCTTAATTCGAACTTTATTTCTTAATTTCATGGTATTTTCTGTCCCTAAAAGTTCGTACAAAAAAACAACGCAAGGGAAAGGTTATGTAAAGCAAAATTACATTAACATACGTGAGGTTTTTATTAGAACAAATATGTGAAGCGATCATAATAGTAGCGTATAAAGGCAAAATATACAAAACGTGACCCAACATTAAACATAAGGAGAAGAAACTTTTACCAAATATTTATTCAGCAATGGATAAAATATACATTAGCTTGACACAGATGTAAACTTAAATGTGAACATGGCGTACTATTGCGTAAACAGTGAAGTATCCAAGAAATCAGTGATTCCCAAAGTAGACAAGGTGGACCTCCAGGGGTCCACGAGAGACTCGATGCGGGTGTACGTTGGTGTGACAAAGAAACGGGGGTGCACAATTAATAAGCCGGGGTCTATGAAAATTTGTATTTTTTTGCATAGCGTGAAGTACTAACAATGTTGGCTTGACTTCATATGGTCGCATCGAACCTGCAGGGGGTCCATTGGAACCAGTAAAATTTTGAAAGGGCAATGGCTCTGCAATAGAAAAAAGGGGCGACATAACAATTAGTATAAATGATAAAAGCCTTCAACTTAACTCAGAAATTTTTAACTCTCCTGGAAAATCTCAAACGCAAAAAAAATGCAACTCAACAATTCGATATAGTTTTATATTTTATTTAGCAACAACAATGAATCTACTTCTAACAAGCATAAATAAGTAACTAAATATGCTATACAAAAATATACAAACTAAGCAAAAATTTACAACGTCTATAAATGAAATTGGGTCGACTGATTTAAAAAGTGGAAGTAGTTGAGCTTTAGAGACTCCGTGTAAAATCGATGTCTGTAGAAAACTTATTCATTTTCAAACATTCAAATTTATGATGAAAACAAATTGAATTTTGTATTAAATCTTGATTTACTGTCATTTATAATTGAGTATAACAAGAAAGGCAATACTTTTAAGGGAGTTTCAATTTGAATAGTTTGGTAAATGTTATCTTTAACAGCACATGTACACATATTATATTCTTGAACAATATTTTAAGATTAATTCATCATGGATTATTTAGTGGAAACTATTGAAAATACTAATATTAAGTTTATAAAAATACTCATTCGAAACTTTTTTCTATTGTTTATTATCAAAGACATTCAATAGATCTTCACCGGTTGTGGAGTCACGTTCGTCATGTCACTGTTCTGAAAATAAGCCTTTAAATACACCGCAGCTCAGCGATGTCATCATTCTCGTTCTATATTGGCAGATAAACCTCGATATTCTGTCATTGTTATTGGCATTATTTGAAACTAGCTGCCCGCCTTGAGCCAACTGAGCAACTGAACCTCAATTTTGTTATTATATTTTGTCTTCTTGTACCAAAACAACAAAACTGAATTAGCCAACTAGGTCCAGCCGTTATGGAGTAATGCGCTGACATATTTTCTTATGACTCGTACAAAAGTTGGGTGGCGCGTTTCTGAAAGTATATCACACAATTTGTATAACAAGTATTTTGTTGCAGGGGACAGCAGCTGAGGTAGACACGTGATAACGTATCCAATATTGATTCTGGCCCAAACAATGTTTACAAGAAGCAACGTGTGTCATTTTAATGTACGCTACCGATTGTACCTAGTGGTTTTACTCGGGTGTAATCCCTACTGCATCCATACTTCAACTTTTTGGTTCAGGTGATGGCGTTCTCCAACACCGCTGTGACATCGAATCTACGTCCAGGTTCGAATCTTGTCGACTAGGTTGGTGCTTTCGGTGAAGGTACATCGTGATGAAACCTAGTGGTAAGGCTTTTTCTAAGTCTGCGTGGCTAGCTACCACCCTCAAAATCTGTTGTCAAGTATTGATCATAGGTCACTCCCGTCTAGGTTTAGCGTATTACTAAAGCACAACATCATTTAACATCAGATGGAATTGTGGTCAAACTCTAAAACCCATAAAATATAACAAAAAAAAGAATAATCTAGTTACTAATATTGTAAATTTATGTTTGTTTGTTACGCTTTTGCGAAATACTACTCAACCGAGTATCACAAAGTTTTGCATCCACGTAGTCAAGAGCACAGAAAAGGACCTAGAATACCTTTTATTAAAACAAATACTGTTCCCGAGGGATAGCACGTATCTAGATTAGCGCGAGCGAAACCATATACGAAGGTTAATTTTTATATAAAACTAAATTATCGTCTTTATGCCCATAACTCTAAATATTGTCTACCATATAAACCAGCCAAAAAACAAAGCAAAATCTAAAATAGCCAATTAATTCAAATTAATTAAAACCGCTATCGGATAACATTCTAATTGCTTGCGAACGTTTCCACGTACCCTCAAGCGGCGGTCGATTTCTTCTGCAAATAAAGTGAGCTATTTCACATTCCAAGCGGTTTCAATATTTAGATGGTATCTCTTGTTAAATGAATAATGTTGATTAATATATTGAATAATTTTTTAAAAGTTTCAAATAATGTTTTTATTTATATCATCGTAATGAAAAAAGTGGCTGTGAACTTGTGAACACACGATAGAAGTGAAAACTTATAAATAAATACTCAGACTATATACACTGATTATATACAAAACATACGTAATATTATTATCATCATAAATAATTATTTGAACAACGTACTCATTATCAGAGTGTAAATGTGGTTGATGCCGAATGGAGTTAAGTATACACGATTCATGCCCGGTTTCTGAAGCCGTCAGTTAAATTATCAATGGCTATTGATTCAATAAAGTTATCCATAAGACAAGCGGCGTTTAACTGTCAATGCGTTTCTGAATACACAACGAGACGTCAAATAATTATCAAACCAATAACTACTTCTTTGATGTTCACTAGATGACTCTTTTTACAAAATGGTGTATAAAATTGATTTTATCATTTCAATTCGTCATTAATTGTTGTTCTATTGTAACAGCTTTTTGTCAATTTAGATTCGTGGCCTTATTTTAATTTTAGTTATAAAGTTTGTATGCTGATTTGTTACATAGCTGTTTCTCAAAGACTGAAAATTGACCCCTCATTCCCAAAATGACGAACATTTTAAAAACTTTGGTTTTGTTATTGCTTGAATGGTATTATTATCATGCATAGTAGTATAATTTATGTTGATTCAGTTAGATTTTATACTCAGCAATCCTGTTGAAATCATTATTTGTGTGTATTTTATAAATAGATAAAAAAATATATGTACGATAATAAAGCACGAAAACAATATTAAAATATTATATAGTTGCTAAAGAATTTGTGTCGACAAAAAATAAACATAAAATGATTTTGAAGTACAGAGATTAGAAATTATCTACAGTATTTTTATACTGCATTACGATGAATTTTCGAATCCTTATTCATATTATGGAACATAATAAACAATAATTTAAACAACATTTGTGCTAAAATTAGTATACCGACACAAAGAAAAAAGGGTTTCAGGTCAGTGTTGGCTGATGAAACGTCAAATTCAACTTATCGAATAGATAAACGCCCAATCTTGGCCAGTTAAGTTGAACCGAGGTTAACTGACATTTCTCGTATAATTGTGTGTTCAGAAACCCAATTTGACAAGTTTTCAAACCGATAGCGCTATTGAACAGATAAACTACAGTTAAAAATGCTTCAGAAACCGGGCATTAGTGCGTCACCAATCCAAACGCGCCTGATTTCGAGTAAAGCGTCACCACACCGAGCATGATAATTTACTTTCGTTTATTGTTCAATCCGCCAAATGGAGTTTACACTTCAAAAATAATATTTTTTATACTTTATAGGTTAGCGTTTGAACACAATATCATCTAACGTTAAATGATGATGTGGTCTAAGATGGTTGTCACACTAAACCTATAAGGAGACTGGCTCTTAAGTGCAACTGCCGGAATACACCAGTAGGTACTTGGCGACAGATTTTTAACTTGACGGTGATAGCTACCCAGGCGGACTTAGAAAAAGCCCTACCATCACGCTATGATTTCATCACGATGTTTTCCTTCACCGAAAGCTCCCACTCAGTTGCCAGGATTCGAACTTACGTCGTTCTACGCAGTGTCCGAACACACTACGAACTGAGCCATCATCCTTTAAGCTAATAGTCATAATAAACTATTTAACTAGACTCTAACATTTTACACAAAAAAAAACATCACATTCGAAACATGTTCAAAAGAAAATCACAAATAATTCAACATAAATGACCAACCAATTACATCAGAATTAAACACAATCGAAGATAATTTTCTTAACCGTTATTACAACTACAATTAATAACCGCGAACACTAATTGCTACATCAAAACTTCGTCGACTTGTTTCAAAGTTACGCCGACCAGATAAGTCGTCGAAACTTGATAACAATTGCGCATACTGTATTAGTTTGCTCACTAAAATGTTGACAGAACAATAGAAATGGAACTGAAACGGGCAAGACTTATATTTGTGTGTATTGTAGGAGTCTAGGTTCTCGGAGTGGCCGTGTCCGCCAACGGAGGACCGGTGGGAGGAGAGTGCGTTTTGCTCGCCTCCTTCCACCATCTTAGCTGGACCTGGGCCCATCTTCCCATTGCACAGGTCCGGCGGACGGAGGAGACGACCGGTGTGTACATGGTCGTCTCCTGACAAGGTCGGGACTCGGTGGCGCTGTTTGACACCGGGCTAACCGCTGGGGCGGCACGAAGAATGCTTTAGAGATCTCGTGCCGCCCCAATCCCATAGCGGCAGATGTACACCGTGGGGTTTTAGTGAGTAGGAGTCTCACACTACCCACCCTCTCCCCCGGGAGGGTGGTGTGTCCATGATGGATTTCCCCACGTTAATAAAAAAGGCTAGTTCAGAGAACCGAACTATGTTACGGTCGTGTGAAATATCGCAAATTTGTTCTATATCCTCCTTGTCCTGTGCAATAACGATATGAGCTCGTTATATTTGGTTTAGGTTGACATAATAGGTGGCGGCTTCAAATGTGATGAACCAGGAGCGGGGACGATCTCGCGAAAACGGTGGTATGCGCATATACAATGCGCTACCAGCAATTTCACGGTTAGGAACAACTGATGCTTCGCTTGTCATCTTCCTTACTGTGTTCTTGCCTCGAGGTCATCACTGCAGTAGCCTAGGTTGTTCGTAGAGCGTTATAATGACACTCAGAGTGTGTAAAATAGATTACATTTTCTTTTTGACTCCACATATGGTATTTATAGCTTGCAATCTCTTGCTATTCTCTATTACTATTCTGTTAATGATGTATTCGATTTATAATTATTTTTTTTATATTATAGGGGGCAAACAAACAGGTGGGTCACCTGATGGTAAGTGATCACCGCCGTCCATAGACACTAGCAACACCAGGTGAGTCGCAAGTGCGTTGCCAGCCTTTTAAATATGTGGGCCTCCGGCGCTCTCACTGACCGAACGAAACGCAACAGTGCAAGCACTGTTAATTCACGTCAGTTTTCTGTGAGAGGGTGGTACTACCCCGGGCGAGCCGACCCATTCATGTTGAAACCAGTAATAGCTTCAGCGCAGCTCTACCACCTACATAAATTTAATCGTGTCAGCCAATCTGCGTTCTTGAGTTACATAGAGCTACAATATGAAACACGATTCACCAGATCAAATTATATTTCACCAACGACCTATCCGGGCTTCACAGGGATACAATATATGGCGCCATAAGTGTCTAAACAATTTAGAACTATTTTTCAACGCTTTAATAAAGTATTTAAATACATAGAAGCTACATATGTATGTGCGAACATCCCTTTTGGTAGTGCACCTTTTTTAACTACCTTAAATGCCCCACATAATAAAAATATTTAATCAGATTAGGATTCATACTGTATTTTCAATCATTCCTAAAAAATAACAAAGATCGTTACGAAAAACAGCATCAAATTTGTTCACATTATTCAATTAATATATTTTAGGTACAAAAAGACTGGAAACATAGTTCAAAGAGAATTAAATATCACCAAGCTCAGATTGTCCACGTTCTCTGCACCAATTACAGTGATTGCTTTTTAAACCAACCAATGCATAGTTTCGCGTGATTCACGACACACTGTCACGGAGCTCGAGTTCTAACAATCCGTGGTCACGTACCCCTAACTTTAATTTTCTACAACTTACGAGCGGTACATCGACAGAAAACAAAAAAGAATATCAGAAGTCGAGTGCTACAAGGTTCGTTTTGTACAACACGCTACACTCGAGCGATGCGGCAAAGCAGGAGAACAGAGATAAGTCGTGCATTATATCTCGTGAATGTAGTGTTAGCTGACGTTATATAACTAGCCAAACGCGCGTAGATACCGTATTTTGCGCACAAAGACCCTGCTATAAATACACATATATATAAAATAAACTTTTCAATGTTGAAACACTAATTAAAACAACAACAATAAATTTGTTGTTTATGCAAATGGACTAATAATAGCTTATACATATCTCTATATTATTTCTATTTGTTCCACGTTCACTTCATTTTTCATAACACTCAGTTATGAAGCTGAGTGGTAAAACAAATAATAATAAGAAAATATCTTTCTTTCGTAATTATATCGGACGATACCGTGTTCTTAGCCACTTTAATCTGACTCCCTATCTTCCAAGCCTTCGGAAATCCAAACAAAACGTTCGGTATTAAAGCGAAGACATTTAAACTCGACCCGGGCACAAATCCGGGCACGGTGCTGCCCTCTATTCGGCATAGTTAAAATAATATACGGCCGGAGTACGCAGGCTAATGCCAATTTAAGCGGGCCGTATAACTCAGAAAATGCTTTCATTCTTGAAAGAAAACTTATGGACGCTTATGGGGGTATATTTTATTAGCTCGGAATGGTCTTATATTATTCCTATATGTAAGTAACAAACCGGTTTTGTCTGTGTAAAATGACGTTATAACATTTTATAAGAATAAAATGCACGCTGGCGTCACCTAGTGGCAAGTTATAGTAAAATGAATATCATGGAAACGGTCTCCATGAAAACTTACTTAGGTGTGTCGAATTTTACGATGTTGGGTCAAACAACATAGAAGTTTATTATCCTGGTATATTTGAATACACTAACATTCATTATTAACCCCTCAGCTGATTTTTAAGACCCAGATCTCAAAATGGCGGATTATGTTATTAACTTTTCTTTTTTAATTTCACTACACCTGTACATCGTAAATTTCACTTGTTTAGGAAAAAATGGTCGTATAAATGAAAACCCTTATTTAAAAGTACATTTTACATAAAATAATTTACAATTTATTATTTTTCAAAGTTTTGTAATAAATCAGGTGTTTTTTAAGCTTCTGCTACCAACAGCCTATTGACCTGTGTGTCATGAGCTCTATATTTGTTTGTATGGAACTTAAACTTTTGTGGTTTTGGACTGTCCAGGGGTTAAATTCCACCAGATGATGCGGTAAAAATAAAATGTTTAAAAATGCATAATAGAGACAGAGGCTCTATCTTTCTCAAAATTTATATCTTATAATACTGAGACCATGTATGTACTCTTGTTCATAATTATCTAGAAATCCATCGGATAAATATATTACATAATTATCTCATCTTCTTACCCTTATCCCACCTAAGTAGGGTTGGCACAACATGTTTACCTTTTCCACTCTCCCCTGTCAGCTGTCATCTCACTATTCACAACTTTTATACATATATAATTTTTCACACAATCTCCCACCTTTTTCGGTCTTCTTCTATTCATAACATCCATGTACGTTATGTTCAATGCATCGTATATCTCATTTAGCACGATATGTTGATTTACAAGACGAATATATGCCGGCCACTGTTTAGAACTCAAACTAAAAGCCTCTATTTTCCCGATAGGCATTTTAATAACAATTTTACTCAATTTAAGACTTGGAAAAATAATTAATCCCGCCACGTTACCAGCGTATCTACAATCGTTACAATATTAATAGATTGATAGATTGACGTTCAGTTTCAATTTTATTGCATTAGATGATCGTACTATACAGGAATGATTTGGTCTCATTTCCTTCATTCATTTTCAAGCGGGCGTACGAAGCCAGGGCGGGTTGACAACAACAAATCGCATGCGAAGCCACGGACGGAACTAGTATTATTGTAGAAATATTAATATTTAATATCCTAACCAGTACCGATCGAATAATTATTTCTTCTATCTCTGATATACACAAAATTCTTTCACAAAAGAGAAATATATCAACGCTGTCGGCGACAAAAGATAATCGAAATAAATATTTATAACCATCATGAGATTACAATTTAATTATAAAAAAAAAAAAAAAACCTATTCGAATTATAAGAAAATGGGATATAATGTATCATGAACGAAACGTGTGTCACACATAGGATATTCGGATCGAGAGCCGTTTGAAAGCCGCTAGAATCTCATTTAACTCGAAGGTCGCGGAGACTATTCGATTTATAGGTATTTATATGAGACACACGGTTGTGCACTTTGACCGACTTATTATGCATACATTTACTAATATAGATACATAGTCAGTTAATACATGACTTCACATTACGCATGAAAAAAAACACGGTTATGTCAACTTTTATGATGACCGATCAAATGTTTCTTTACATCAATCACTACATAGTATAAAACAAAGTCGCTTTCTCTGTCCCTATATACCTATGTATGCTTAAATCTTTAAAACTACGCAACGGATTTTGATGCGGGTTTTTTAATAGATAGAGTGATTGAAGTGGAAGGTTTATATGTATAATGACATAAATTAAATAGTGGAGAAATACTGTTATTTTTGAGGTTACTCCACTTGAGGTTTTAACGCGTGCGGGCCACGGGCAGTAATGAATAAATCAAAACTACTGGATCGATTTTAATCATTTTTTCAGTGAATGACATAGGATATATATTTTATACCCGTGCGAAGCCGGAGCTGGCCGCTAGTACTTTATAAGTTTAAACGTTTGGCCGCGATATTATCTGATGTTAGTTGACGATGTGGCCTAAAATGGTAAATACGTTAGACCTAGAGGGGACTGGTTATCAAGTGCAGCTGCCGAAACACACCAACAGGTGCTTGGCGACAGACTTTCAACTTCAAGGTGGTAGCTAATCAGGCAGACTTAGACAAAGCCCTATCACCATGCTATAGTTTTATCACGATGTTTTCTTTCAGCGAAAGCTTCGATTCAATGTCACAGTGATACGAACCTACATCGATCGACGTGGTATCCGAATACGCTAGCTATCATCTTAGCCAATCATCGCTTAAAAAGCTTTTTGCCTGGAAAGATTCATAATACAGACATCACTAAGAACTAGGAACTGCTTCGACTGGGAAGGGAGGTTTTTTCATTGAAAACGATTTATAGTCTGTATGAAATTAAATATTCTGTAGAGTTGTTTATGCTTATCTCATACCTTCCTTCTAAATGGTATCACCTAACAGGGAATGTACAAAAAAGGTCGTAAACTGTTGCCTTGACTCAACGAAGGTCACTGTTATTCTTGGATTGTGGCGTAATGAAAATAAATTTTGCACAGTAATTTTTGGTGTGTAACATCTTTCCTCTCGAACGTCGGATATATATTGCGAGCGTAATTTTGGAAAAAAGACGGAAATGTGTAACAGGCAACTGGGGAAACGCACGCTATTTGATTTCACCAATGAGCAAAAATTCTAGTTTTTTTTTTTTTGTTAAATGTATTTTTCAGTTATTTTTTTTATTTGTCTGAACTTTTTTTTACTAGACCATGATATTTACAATATACAATATCGCGAAATAAAAATAAATTATAAACATAATCCGTCATTTTGAGATCTGGGTGTTAAAAAGCAACCGAGGGTTAAATCGTCTTTAAAATCAACTTTAATCGTTTTCGACAGTGAGAATGTAGATGGCGTTATAAACAAATCTTATATTTATAAAGTGTTGTGTAAAAAGATATAACATACATTTTACTATCAAAGATGAATTTGCTTACTAATTTCATTACTACAGGCTCCAGTTTTATTCATTTTAGGTATGATTAAGTGTATAGGAAATTAATCAAAATTTCGCCCGATGTAATTGAAATCCGTGTGTATTAGACAGAGGTTATTGAAAAGCGTCGTACGAAGATATTATTCAGATATTTCAGAAATGAAAGGCTAAGGATTTCATAATGTCAGATTTGTGGTACTTTTCTCTTTGCACTCGGAAAATATGACATCAGTTCAATATTACTTAAGAGCAGTTTTAAACTCGAAAGTGTTAAATATGTTTTTACTTGGAACTTAATTTCATTAATTCCGATTTAAAGAACTGACTCTATGGACATATAACAATTAACGCGAAGGTAATTTGAATTAGTTTTATGAGAAAAAGTTATTAATTAAAACAAAAACTGTGGTCGATTCAGCGGTTCTAAAACTTTTTTGTTGACGGAACATTCAATATTTACGTAGGTCTCAATAGAATAAAACCTTTTTATATTTCACCCTTTACTGAAAGTCATAGAAAAATAATTATCAACTTTATATAAAACTGTATTTCTATTATAAATAGGTGGTATTTTAGAATTATACTTTTCGATCACATAAATTGCGTTTTTGTGACAATTTATGGGTGTTTTGACATATTTTAAAACTCAACCTGTAAACGTTAACGGATCAAAGTTTTGTATGAAATATAATAATCTTTTTTTTTATGAGATTGGGGGCAAACGAAAAGACGGGTTCCCTGATGGTAAGTAATCACCGCCGCCCGTGGACACCTGCGGCATGAAGGGCATCACAGATGCGTTGCCGGCCTTTAAGTGAGCACTAGGCTCGTTTGTAGTGGGGTAAGGACGGGCCTGCTTCGGTTCGCGCCTCAGAGGGTAGAGTGAGAAAACCTCCTTAAAAAGTTACCGTGGGAGAAAGCCACGTAAAAAAGTTACGGACGGCAGTGGCTTCGGGCGGCAGGAGGGAGGAAACCTCGGTAAAAAGTTACCGTGGGAGAAAACCACGTTAAAAAGTTACAGACGGATGTGCCTTCGGGCGGTGGGAGGGAGGAAACCTCGATAAAAACTCACCATGGGAGAAAACCACGTTAAAAAGTTACGGGTGTTGAGGAGACAACCTCGTTAAAAAACAGACGGGAGGCCTTCGGGCGGAGGGAGGTAGAAAACCTCGTTAAAAAGTTACCGTGGGAGGAAACCACGTTAAAAGGTAACAGAAGGGAGGCCTTCGGGCGGAGGGAGAGGGAGAAAGCCTCGTTAAAAAGTCACCGTGGTAGAAAACCACTTAAAAAAGTTACAGGTGGTGGTAGTTGGAGGGGGTGCCCCTTGACTGCCAAACCGGACCAAGGAGGGAAGGGGCTGGGGACTTGACTGTCCATTGCACATTGGTTCGGTAGACGGTTAAGCAGCCTGACCGGGCTGTCGTCGCGGTCAGGGCGTTCGCGCTGGGCCTTGTCGCCGGGGTGGCATGGTGCTTGCTTGTTCGATCCCGTGCCACTCCATAGCGCGGCAGACGGTATCTTGTGGGTTTTTTTAGTCAGTAAGAGTCTGACACCCCACAGCTCCCCAGGGCTGTGGGTGTCCAATGAAGGATTTTTTCCCACATTCAAAAAAAAAAAAGCTCGTTTGTAGTTGTACTTGAAATATTTTGAAATTTGATAAAGAAGAAAGGGGTTAGCTAACTTTATATGGAAAATAATATTTTACTAGTTTTATCTGATATTTGGTATTAAATGTATTAATGTTCTTTGATGTAAATGATGAAATACATATTTGGTCGTTTTTCAAATTTCAACAAATGTTTATATGATAAATAATCTTTTTATTTTCATATTTATTTGAGGCCAGATATAAATACTTTTCACCTTTATAATTAGTTCTTCATTTATAATGGCATTAATTTTCATACGTTCTTAAAATGAAAAGAAAAACACGTCCATCTATTCTACATTCGTTCTAACAGACACCGCGTCGTATTGAAACATCACTCGACCTTTACATAAGTATGTATTCGAAACGAGATGGGCAATCTAAACAAAAGTACTTTTTATGTAAACGAAAATTTCATAATTGGATTTCTGTCCCAACAAAACAGCCCCGATGTTGAAGCAATTAGGGAAATTTCACCCTAAAACGATCAGGTGAAGTGTGTTGGTTTGCCGTGACAGACACTTCATTATGTACTTTACGCAGAGAGTGCAAACGAAGCAGTTGGAAAGTTTGACGTCATCAGATGACGTCACAAATATCTGTAAAGGTAAGCAGTTTGACAATCCTCAGCATTGATTCGCTCCCCCGGAGTGGAACCATCGAGAGCTCTGCTGTCGCGATACAGTGACACTGCACTCACTATCACAAAACACACAACACAGATCACTCTATATAGTGGAAGGGTTTTAATATTTTCCCCTTATTTTTTTTCGATTTTGTTTAGTTAGTCTGAGCCAAATGAATATATTGTAAACACATATACGTGTTCGTGAGGTACACAAGCTAAACGGACAGAAGTTGAAGTAGATACCATATTTTTACTACACAAAAATGGACGATCCAGTAAATTACAAGAATTCAGAACTTTAACTCTGTTCTCACAGTATATTCTTGATAATTCAACGTATGCCCTCAAAACTTACTACAGTTGGTTTTAGTATTAAACCGGTATAATTAAAATACTAAAAACAATTACACACCGGTTATCCCATGTTTTTGTCTCAGTAAAAACAGTGTTAGTATTTTGATTGAATAGTGTTAGGTTTTACAACAAAGTCCTAAAGCACATTTCTGATTTGCCGGATAGTTAGATAAGTTCAAGCAACATATCAAGCGGGTGTTGATGTTAAAAGCCTTTTATAAGGTGGATGAGTATGTGAACTATAATGATTGTTAGCGCTGGATTTTAAAGATATTTATTTGTACAACTAAAAGAACCTATCAAGCCAATACTTCCCTCGTGCCCTATATTTACACGACTACTCGGAGTGGATAGAATAAAAATGGACTCACCACAATGCTGCGCTAGCGACGCGTAGGAGGCCTCCTCTTCTTGCACGATACACAATAACATACACGAACAGTTTCCAAAGTCACCTGGATTTTTATAGCAACACAAATTATAATATGCGTATCGTTCAGTCGCCGATCGTCCGCTAACAAGAGTATCAAGAGTTTAAAAAGGAATTGTCGCCGTGAAAAACTAGCCTAAACAATAACGTTTGGAAATAACACCCCTTTGTATGTATCCGCCAAAAACCGAATGTAACTATAATATGCTAGCGGACAGCTCTGGCTTCGCACGGGTATAAAATATATAGCCTGTGTCATTCACTAAAAAAATGATTAAAATCGATCCAGTAGTTTTGATTTATTCATTACTGCCCGTGGCCCGCACGCGTTAAATTTGGAGTAACCTCAAAAATAACAGTATTTCTCCACTATTTAATTTATGTTATTATGCATATAAACCTTCCTCTTCAATCACTCTATCTATTATAAAAAACCGCATCAAAATCCGTTGCGTAGTTTTAAAGATTTAAGCATGCATAGGGATATAGGGACAGAGAAAGTGACTTTGTTTTATACCATGTAGTGATTTTTATGGAAATACATATTTACGTTAAAAAGATAAACCTGTTCGAGTGTTTTACCGGGTTTCTCGATGAGCGGGTTGCTTGTCCGAACCGGTGATAGTTTTAGCGTTCATAAATTCCTTCTCGAGGCCTAAATTAAATAAAGTAGTTTTGATTTGATTTGACAAAAGGGAACACGTATCTCAGAGAACTTATATACCAACTGCGTGGATGTGCAGTTGTGAAATACCGCGTAATGTGTGTTATCATCCATTGAATGAAGGGCGATTAAAACACGTAGTAATCGAAGATCGAACCTAGATTTTTTTGCCTCATGTATCGGTCGTATTTATATGTATTTCTCCTGGTTTTAACAAAACATTTATGAAATTGAGATACAATATCTACTTTGACCGTTCCTGATACATATAAGATCCTAGTAGAATGCGGCCATTTTAACATAATAAATGTACGAGCTAAGAAAAAGGCAAAAGGCATTAGATTTTGAAATTGAAATAAATAATAGGGACGTCGAGTGGACAAAAAGCATCTTTCATGATGAAGTTATCTGAATGAGTTAGTTGATAAGATAATCGAGATCAATCTCGTGTCTCAATACACAACTTATATATTAGATACAGTGAAGAATTACTGAACATTGCCACCAATTACCGTACTAATGCTGTATGCCGGGCGCATCTCTACAGCGCTAGCGGGATTCAGAGTCAACGCGGAACATACTCATCCAAAAATTCCCGTTCCTTTTACGCTACACCTTTTGTACACTTGCTATTCGATTCGTGTTATATAGGTTAGGCTATCTATAATTTTGTCTATATCCGGAACCGTTGAAAGATATACTCACGTATCGCTTCTCCTTTCATAATAGTGTAAAATGCTTATTATAAAAAAAAAAAAAAACAAAATCAATTTTTAAAGAGTTAGAAATAAAGGTAGGCTTGTTATTTTCAAACTGACATGTAACCATTTTTATTATCTCTAAATTCTCTCACTTGCATTTAAATTAGAAGACCAGATTTAAATATCGATTTCACATTAATTTAAATTAATAATAACTCTTGCTTCAATTCTGTTGTACGTATAATTGTAATTGTATAATTGTCTTAATGAGTCTGAAACATGGAATGACCAGCTTGTCACAGTTTCTAGTATTCATACATATACAAATATAATCAATGAAAAGCTATAAAGTGTGAAAATAAAACCATGGTACACTATTCAGTGACCTGTAAAACTGTAACAGCCCGAAGTATTGATGTAAATACATTGACACATGCAGCTACGATTGACAAACGATACGTCATCCGATCGGCGGGCTGTCAAGTGAGAACACGAACCGGCGGACGGGTTGAACTGACCGGAATGATAAATCGGTTTGCTTTAACAACTGGTTCGTTCAACTTTTTTGTTCAGTATAGTTCCAAAAATTTTAATGGAAACTAAAAATAAGAGGTTGAAAAAATAAACTGTTCCCGAGTGATATGTATAATACATTGATAATAGTCTACATTAATGCGAACAAAACCGACGGCACAAGTTGTAATATAAGACGTAGTATTAACACTAAGTATAAGATTCGTTAACAAAACAGTTTTATCAAAATTTCAGTGGTTGAAGTCAAAGGTCGCAGAGTATTATGAAAATAATACACTTTGTAATTGCAAATGTCATAGGCTACCAGATTATGAACAATATGTTATAAAACAAAAAAAAAAAAAAAAACAAACAAATATGTGGTTTTATGAAACCACGATGCAAGTGAAACTTTTTTTCGGATCGTGACTAAAAATTTTCTGGCCATAGGTGTCGCTATATATGCGTAAAATTTAAGGCGATATAAAAAACGTTTCACTTTAAAAATAGTATAAATATTATCATATATTAACTAGCTTTTTTAGACTTCACTCGCAATATTGTGAAATTGACCTATCACTCGGAAACAGTTTTTGTTGTGGATCAAAGGTATATCTTTTTTTGCACTTTTGACAACATATTTGCAAAATTTACCAATAAGCGATTGAGTAGTTAAGGCGTGAAAGCGTAACACCCAAACAATCTCATATTTACAGTTATAATATTGTTTAGGAAGATAACAGATTTTAATAAAATATTGCATAAAATATACGCCGCGCCATTCCAAAATCGAGAATCTATAAAAATTATCATTGTCATTTTATTCCATTCTCTTCTTCTCTTTTCATTCATCTCACTTTTCTCTTCTCATTTCTTCTCTCTTTCTTCGTTATTCTCATTTTCTTCGATCGTACTCCCGTGCGAGAACGTGGAGAGCAGATAGTATGGAATATATATCATACTGGAATTAACATTATATATGAATTATAATTTAAAAAAAAAATCTAAAAGTTTCCAGAAGAAGAAGAACATTAGTCCGGTGAAGCTATGAAGATCCATCAGACGAACAGCGTATAGTCTGTTCGAGAAACAAAAAATCCAGAAATGAAAGATGTAAAATTCTTCGAGACGAGAACAATTACTTCTTAATAAATACATGCTAAATCACTGCTATTCTTTGTCTTCGCTATTTTTGAGTAGAAATTAAAATACTCACAGTGTTATATTTTCGTATAAATTTATACAAATATCTCAATACAATAATAAATCCATTTGCAACCGTTCCAAAACAAATGCACCAAAAAAATGTTGTGTTAAAAAATTCAGTGAAATCCTATGAAAAAGTCGGTTTAGTTTTTACTTGTAAAACTTTAAATGAGTTCGGATTTTATGGTACGCACCTTGGGTACAGTTTTCGTCTAGTTTGATCGAGTTCAACTGTTTAACTTCTGATATCGATTGACTTGGAACGTTTCCTTGAGTTTTATTTTATTTCTTAAAAATCTGCTCGAGTTGCAGTGGATGAAAGCCAGCTAACTAGTGAAGAGGTAAACGTACATAGCTAAAGGTAAATTAGCTGGAATTTGTAATCAGATCACATTATAAAAAAAGTCCATAATATTTTAATAGTTACAATGAACAACCGAGATAATAAGAGATTATATTTGTAATTAAAAAACTAAGCTATTAATCGGTGCATTTATACGCTTTACTTGTGGCTTTGAATCAATACAATAAATTGAATTAAATTTCCTACATAATGGAAAACATCATCACCAAAAGTCTAACAAATAAACACTATAATAAAAATAAAATGTAGAAATCAATGGGGGAAAAAAGGCTATAATAGTAATCTTCTTAACAGCCTACTTCACTTCTAGAACCTACAACTTGATCATAGATTGTGGTAGAAACTGTTGAATTGTGTTTAAGGTGGTCCCATAGAAAAATTAACGTATATATCAAATATTTTCTAACGAAGCACATTCGTAAGAAATAAAAAACGTAGTTCTAACTAATATTGGAAATGCAAAAGTGACTTTGTTTGTTACGGTTTCACTTCTAAATACTCCACTCATTATTATGAAATTTGAAAACACGTTGTTAGAAGTAGAGAATAGTATCTATGTAGAGTACTTTCTGTCCACGAGAGAAATGTCCTTCTCCTTATAACTGTTCTTTTTTCTTTGGTGTTGTTTTCTTTTTAATATACAACTGATTGTATTAATTCTTTACTTTTCTTTTGTAACTAGGTATTTTATTTGTTGAGTAAAATTTAAGTTTTTAATTATTTATATTGTATATTTTTCCCACGTTCCCGCCATTTTTATTTTTTAATTTTTGCTTGTAAAAGAAAGTAATCAATATTTACGTCTAGAAGGGCTTCATGTTAAGTATAGTTATAGAGTATATAGTATCGAATTGCCAAATTAAATCCAGTTTCGAAGAGCAAACGCTTCGCTCATTCGTTCGTTCACTTATTCGTAGAAATGATTCGTCGTAAATCAATTCCGAAGTTGTTTTGTACCGGTATTCTTAAATCGTTTTCCAAACTTTCAACTCATTACCCTCTGTTTGTATGGGGAAATCAGTTTAAATTGTAACCGATGCGACGAGTGTTGCGATTTGAGTTACAATCGTTTTCTATTCGTTATGTATATATAAGAAATGTGTACAGGCTATGGACGTAAATACAGACGTGTATCTGTAAGCCACGAATGTCTCTTACGAAATATATTGGATATATATGTTTTTTTTATTTCTAGCCTAATATAAAAACGTCGGTGAATCCTATGGAGTCTTCTGTTATTTATAAGAAACAGAACTGTACGGAATAAAATGACATTGTGCATTGTTTAATGATGACTAATTTCTTTTTAAATCAATGAATACCTATCAATTTATCCCAAAATGTTATGAGCAATCTCCTAAGAACGTTTTCTTGTAGTTAACAACGGTTAAGTTTCCCACTATAAGCTTAAATCTAGCTTAGTTACCTTTACCGGTTAAACTCAGTTTAGTCCCAAGTTCAAAAGTTCCTTATCATACAATTTGCATACATCAACGAGATAGGACTGTGATTGGAAGTGTTTGAGTGTCGTCCACCATTCAATTTCCTCTGCTATCGGTACTTAAAGTAAGTCTGTTGGTCTAAGTTATTAGAGTTCTTCATAATTTTAAACTGGTTTTCCAATGCAGTTGAATGTCGATTGTTCGTCGACCAATTTACGCGAATTTCATATTTGGGCATTACTTTTTCTTAGGTCGTTCATAAAATACGTTCGCAATTATTTAGGAAAGTACGCGTCGCCTATTGCAATAACGTGACGTTCGCACGTTCCCATCAAACAATTTTATAAATTTTTCTCTGGATTGTTTTTAATGTGGTTCTGATACGTCTTTTTTGCATATATATTTGTACATGAACGATGTAATCTATCATTATGCAATATGAATGGGAGCATCTCAAAACATGTAACATAGCATGACGAAGGCGGGAGGGTCTCTAAAATGTAAAATTTAGCGTAACGTATTTTATTAACAGCCCGCAGAATTTTTATAGCCCCTCACTCTGAGAATTTTCATTCTTGTCATCTTTATAATATTCTATTAAAATTAGCAATGCATTATTTGAGTTACATCCAGACATACAAATATACAAAAAACAGTGCCATATGCGTTTATCAGTACCCTTTATAATAAACATCTTGCACAACAAACGAAATGAAGTTCATGTAGATAGAATTACAGCTGTATTAATACAAGGAAATTAAAAAAAAAAAACAACTTGAAAAAAATATTTTCTAAAACTATACAACTATACATCTTTGACCGTTCGCTAAATATTTCCTATTCGATTTTTGATGTCCAAGATCCAACACTAACTCAATTAAAACGGGATGTGCATAAAAATATCCCTTTTCCTTATTATCCCAACCAAATTGAGAACCTCCTCATTTTTGAAATCAGTAAATAAGCGGTTGACAGACAAAAAACCGAGATCCTGATTAGAAAGTACAAAGAGCGTAATGGTCGCAATGGTCCTTACGCATAAAAAACCGCTAACGCTTACACTTTTCCCCATACCCAAATCTCACAAAGTTTATCTAAAGCGGAGTAGTCACGGCGAAGGGCCTATCCTCGGAACTTTGTTCTGAAACAGTTTACTTTAGTAGTTTATGGTGCGCACGAGGTCATGCGCCTCCCTGAATACACCATTACTATTTGTTGAATGTCGACTCTTTTATATATATAAAGGTCTGCTGTTATCATTTTCTTTTAGTTTCACATCTCAGGCACTTAGACTTATTAAACAAAAACACGATATCTTCATTTAATATGTGAAAGCTTTAAATAACCTACGATTTTTATAAGTACTACGCGTTCAGTGATATTTATTTTAGTGTCGTGGAGAATTTGGGTAAGCGGTAAGGTACGCATTCGCCGGGTAACGTAGGTGAAGTCGCGGATATTAACTAGTCTTAAACAAATTTTCAATTTGATTTTTATCTGGTGCTTGCTACTCTGTTTTACTGAAAATTGTTTCGCTATTTAGTTCAAGTTACGTCATCTCTCTGGATTCATTGCGGGCGGATTTTTTTTTTGTCATCACCTTCCAATTTCAATTTAGCTCTGCTTAGCCACTATCAGAAAGCTTCATGTTACATAGTTGTAGATTATTCTCTGAAAATTCTTCGATTTGTGAATCAAAGTTTCGAGAAAATCGGTTAAATCCTTATAGAGATTTGCACGCACAAACAAAAGATACGACAATTTTAATTAGACGTATAGATTTTTAGCTTTTGTTACAATAGGTTTACTTTCTTATATATTGGAGGAGCTGGTGGGACCGTGTAAATAGGTCCCATGATGAGATGCTGAGAGTTGAGATGAGATGAGAGATGAGATGTAAAATTATTAAGCCTAAGGGTTAAAGAATTAGTAATATAGCGTATACAGAGCCATTTATACGAATTAATTTCATTATATAAAGCACGGCGTACACGTTGTCGAACTAAGTGTCGATGAACTACCTCATTTTAATACAATATAATTCAGAATCGGCAGTAACTTCAGCACCGAGTCCACGTGACTGGAATGAGAATGCCATCTTCGGAAGGGTTTTGTGGATTCGATAATGTATTAACCTATTTTATCCACGTGCTCGCCGAGAAGAGGCATAGAGTATCTATTATGTGATAAAGCTAAGGTGAAGCCGTAGTTAGTAGGGGGGAGGGAGGAGAGAGAGAGAGGGGGGAGGAGGCATTTATCTTTACTATAATATTATAAATACGAATGTCAGCTTGTTTATTACGCTTTCACGCTTTATATACATAACCGACAGAAGCACAGAAAGGACATAGGGTATTGTAGTGTATGCGCTATACCATACATACGCTGTCTCACGTGTTCCCGTGTTATTAAGCGAATAGCAAGCGTCATTGTCACGAGAGCCGCGGGCGCGTGTTAACGGTTGTGCTTTATTGACAGATAAGTGGGCATTGTCGAGCCTGTGCAGTATAAAGGATACCCTACAGTTATGTATAGGCTATTTTATTAATCCAAAAAAAAAGTACTATTCCCGAAGGATAGGTCAATTCTATATTAAGCAAATGTTTATTTTTTTTAAATATATATATGTAAAAAGATCGAAAATAATTTATTTACTGTGGCAGTAAAATAATCACTACTAGTGTCCGCGGCTTCGCTCTTGTGAACTACATAATAACTAAAGATGTTTTGTCTAAATATTTATCACAGGTTTTTTTTGGTACACAATATTTATTACCTGAAAAATGGAACAAAATTCAATGACGTATATGGTTAACAAGCAACTTGCCCGGGCTTCACATGCGCGCAATGTATTAGTGTGGTCCGGATACTAATTTCAAGCACCATGTCAAGCAGGTTTTAATATCTAAAGGCTATTACAGGGTGGATCAATATGTGAACGACGGTGACGTCTGGAAATGACGCCCTCTCTGTGCATCCACCAAAACCGAATGTAATTATTTATAACTATGTTTTAAAAATGTGAGTTATAATATGTTAATGAAAAGATAAACCAGATCGAGTTTCTTGCCGGTTCTTCTCGATGACTGGGTTGTTTTCCGAACCGGTGGTAACTTTGACGTTCATAAGCGCCTTCTCAGGGCCTAAACTGGATAAAGTATTTTTGATTTTGGTGTTATACACATACATGTATTATATGTGCAAGCCTTTTGAAAAAAATCTGTACAGACAAACGCAAACAACTATTTTCTATCATAATATAAAGAATACATTAGAATAAAGAGTTCGATTATTTTTTTTTTAAACTGGAATTACGTTTGAACTTCATGCTTTTTTTTATCGCGTAAGTCTATCTTACAGTTTGAACCTTAAGGGCAGATCCCTTACTATCCAAAATGTAAGTGAAAAAGTGCTCTAGACGCGAACGAAGTAATAGCGTAGGAGGGTCGTGCGGCGAGAAAAATAAGATGCGAGTGAAACCACCGAGCATTGCTAGTATACAATACAGCTTGAAATATGGTAATACAAGATATATAGTATAATGAATTTCAACAGTGACATTAAAGTTTTTTTTTCATTAAAAATAATGCACCTCACCTGCTGTTTACGGCTCGCTTCACTCACCCAAATAGAGTAATCGTGGAAAAAAAAGCAATATTTTCTTTGTGTGAATATTTACGACCAGACTAGGTATAGTCTTGTTTTTATTCGAAGCATACCTGGGGGTAAATTCTTTTTCTACATATCATAAACACAAGGCTCTTTCTCAATTTACATAAGCAAAGATAACTTTATGCAAAATGTCTGTAAAATATATTTTGTGTATTCCATATTTCAATAACACCTCACTTTACGCGATCAACCAACTAGGATAATACGTTAAGTGTGGCTTGAAGTTGAAGACTCGAGGGTACAGTTACGATAGAAAATGATAACGGAATTAATATATAATATTGGCCGTTAAATTAACAAAATTTTTCTCTAAAAGATTTTTCTTCACCTGTATTTCTTATTGATTTTTTGAATTTATACTTTTTTTTTTTGCGCGTGTTTGAAAAAAAATTAGAGTGAATTAATTAAATGCGACACCGTGAAGTTGATCGGTAATTGTCTGTCAAGTTTCCGTGAGAACTCATAACTATATTAAGATAGTTATTCAAATATATATATATGAATATACGACACGTGGAGATAAAACAATATATTTATGCATAAATATACATCGGTATTTGTGTGTGATAAAAAAGTTATATATGGTGGTGCGTGAGAATTTATTTGTATTTGTGATAAAAGTGATATTTTTATTAACATCTTTCATCTGTAGGTTTATAGATTTTAGGTCAACTATCGTTATATATTCTTTTTATTTATTTACGCTGTAAATTATTATTAGTATATTAGTATTTGATAAATATATTATTTGACTTTGTATACAGATATATATACAAACAATTTTAAAGCCATTTAAAGACGATTATAATTTTTTAATCAAAACGTTATCAATTACATTTGAAGTGTTTTTTTTTTAACTAAAGAAATATAACGTTGCGTAGATAAGTATACACATAGATTTTTTTTGTAAGCAATAAAAAAGTATCGAGTATTGTACAAATATAAAAAAAATTAATTAACAAAAAAAAGTGAAATACGACAAATAGTAATTTTAACAATGACTACGATTTGAAAATGGTATAGTATAACAATACCTTAAAATGAAATAAAATAGAAATTTAATTCCGTATTTTAAATTATCATCATTTATTTTCTGTAAACTTGTAAAATATTTTATAACTAGTTTGTGCATAAGTGTACTAGAGATAACGCTCGCAAGTAACTCATAAATCTTTATTACCGTCTAAGTTATTTTAACGTCTGCGTCTAATAATTTGTGTTTAGTTTGACTATAATGGATTCAACTTGTAATATTCTAGTCCTAAAGCAAATTAATCTATATATATATATATATATATATATATATATATATATATATATAAACCAACGAACTGCTGTTCGATAGTCTCGCTAAAGCACAAAAACGGCAAGACCGATTTGGTTTTTTTTTTCGTTTTCTTAGCATTAATAAAGGGGTCGTTTAAAAAGAAAAATAATATTGGAAACCTAAAAAAAAATTATAATTAAAAAATTCCATCGCTTCTTAGAATCACTTTTAGTAGACATTCGTGGCAGACAGTATTTATACATACTGACTTTTATATAATATAATACAATAATTTTTCGCTTTTTAGGTCGATTCGCTTGACGTGAGTGCCAAGTTTCATTCAAATCTGATCGCTCAAAGTATGGCAAAATCGAGGCTAAAGAGTCAGTTACAAACAAACAAACAAACATACAGATGAAATTAATAAAAACGTGTTAAAAAGTGATAGCTAAATAGAGAGAGATAACCGAAAACAATCAATCGTCACGCAATGATTTCATGACTTAGTAGATTCTTTTGCATTTTGGAATTACATTTTCGGATAACATCACAACATTTTGTATGCACTTATCACAACAATTGATTTGTGTCTTCTATACACTATACTGTTAGTGTGTATACGCATTAATAAGCAATATCCAACGTATTTTTATCAGGTTATCGGGTGATTAGCTTTTTCCAAGAAGTAACACAAGGTGTATATAGTTAAGTTTTTCCTAATAGATACAAAGCGAGGACTATAAATGTAAAGAATATTGGAAAACATTTGATTGAAGAAATATAAGGGACTTAACCAAGTGAAGCCATTTCGCTAATAACTCAACGCTTACCTAAATAGATCTTAATAATATTTTCAATATAAATAATGTCTATAAGAGTTTTATATTAATGAATTCTCCAAGTAAAATTATTAAGTGTTCTGAATATTTCAACATTAACAGACATAAATATACTAACAAAAGCGTATCCCTCGGGTGAATAGGGCCACAAAACTCCTAAACTCAAGACATAATCCTGAAGGATTTGTAAATTCATTACCAGCGATAAAAGTTGCCGGCGAATTAAAATGGAGATTATGAACTTTGAGGCGGACTGCAAAGTTGGATCAGGGACTGTTACACTTTACGATCTATGTGGCGTAGAATAGTGACCTATTATAAAGCCAGTTGTAATTCCAATTGATTGTATCGTATTCGCATAATTAACGATACTGAAGTAACATGCGGTCTAGAGTCATTAGAATTTGGCAGAAGCATTGGATCACTATGTACGCTTTACCACAAGTACAATGGAGAATTTTCTGAAGATCTTTTTCATATGGTGTCCTCATCATTGTATCAAATTCGCAAATTCGCACCTGAAATGTCACTGGCTGGTTGCTCATATACAACGAAAACCATAAGTTTTTCTATAGAACCTTAACTATGCATACGCTAGCGTTGCGGAATGGGTTACCCGGCACGATTTTCCCCCAGGGTCCATAAAAAGGAATTGAAACAGCTTTTCAAGGTCGGCCACAAAACAGTGATACCCTTAGTGCTGCAGTTATACATAGGCGACGTTAATCATCAGATGGGCCATCTGCGTGTTTGCAGCCCTTTGGCACAAAAAAAGCCCACTTCATCTGTGTAAAACTTTTTTGCTATCCTTTAAACATTGTGTATCGAAATGTTATGAAAACTGTTCAACCTTACACTGAAGCACAAATTAATACCGAAGTATTAGTTAATTGATAAAATACGAGAATTTTGTCTGAGTGAATTGTGACTACTACAAACCAGGTGTAACAACGCCATTCCGTATTCCCGGATTAACCGATGCACATCCGGTAACAATTCCCGGTGCGTTCGGTAACAAATAGATCTATTGTGATCGCCCCATACTGTCTACTCCTATAGCCTTTTGGTATTGCAGAACTTTTTTGGCATAGAGGATTCAGTGGATTACATAGAGCGGTGTTCTGGGATTTCGTCCACGCTATCGCAAAACCTTTAGTATTGTTGGTCTGAAATTAAAATGTTTTATGTGTTTATGTAGATAACAATGCCAAGCAATGACTAGCACTAAAAGCCACAGTTGATTCCTACTGAACATCAAAGTATCCAGCACCATACTGTTTAGATGCTTAAATGCGCTTGTCTTAGTAAATAACACCAGATATAGCTTATAAACTTTTTATAATAATTTCTGCAACATCCATTTAACTATGCCTTTGAAGATATCACAAATAAGTTCAGGATTAAATTGTATTCCCTGTTACATAGTATTATATTTTGCCACAGGAGCCAAGCACAAAGATAAAATTTAACAAAGGTAACAACTTATAATTGCTGCGATGGTCAGTATTACTGGGTAGTAATGATAAAAAGTTTTGTAGGTGGTAGAGCTACGCTGAAACTATCACTGGTTTCAGAATGAATGGGTCGGTTCGCCCGGGGTAGTACCACCCTCTCACAGAAAACCGACGTGAAGTAACAGTGCTTGCACTGTTGCGTTTCGTTCGGTCAGTGAGAGCGCCGGCGGCTCGCCTATATTAAAAGGCCGGCAACGCACTAGCGACTCCCCTGGTGTTGCTAGTGTCTATGGACGGCGGTGATTACTTACCATCAGGTGACCCGCCTGTTCGTTTGCCCCCTATAATATAAAAAAAGAATATTTAAAAAAATGAAATAAAAACAACCCACGATTAATGTACATAAAGTATTGTTTTTATAGAAATGTAAATAAATTTCCAAATCTCATGAACATCAGTTCACACGGTAATAAATTCCGATGAATTCAAAACCAGTAAATGGTGTTTTTCCTTTTTGTCGTATCCGTACCTACACGCTACAGGGATGCTTTATTCATGGCCCTTAGTTCGCACAGACTGAGTTCATATTCATGGTATTCCAGCGTTATTCAGCTATCGGTAGTGAGGATTTATAGATATTCGATTATCTTTAAGGAAAATAATGCGTGTAATAAATACAATGCGTTCAATAAATACAATGTTTAATGCAAATTGTCAAAGACTTGGGTTTTCCTACATGATAGGGCGCGATAATTGTACTCAACTGGGATATACTATCGTACACTAAGTGCATGTAACATCCGCCATATTAACATATTTTGGGGTGTCGTCACTTTCCGAAATCAACCAGGGTATATTCAGAGCATCCTAATAAATATTATAAATCCGAATGTGATATTTTGGTTAAGCTTTTGCAGCTTAACTAGTTATTCAATTATCACATAAATTTGCATACACGTTGTCAGGGGTACAGACAATGACATATGGTACTTTCCGTCCAGAAAAAATTACACTTTCCTACAGATAGATCAAATCTGCATTAATATGAATGAAACTACAAGTTGCTAGTATAGTCTCATCATCATCATCTTCTCACCCTTATCATACCTAAGTAAGGTCGACGCAACATGTTTTCCTTTTACACTCTCCCCTGCCAGATTGCATCTCAATATTTACACCTTTTATGCAGATATCATCTTTCACACAATCCATCCATACCTTCTTCGGTCTTTCTCTACCACTCCTATCTCTACCTCCACCTTTATACTTAAAACTTTTCTAGTTATATTACTTTATCTTACCTTAATTAACTTTCATCTCTCCTCATAACATGCCCAGACCATGCTAACCTAAAACTCCTCAACTTCTCTGTCACTGGTGTTATTTTCAGATTTCCTGTTATATGCTCGTTCTTAAATTTATCGTTTCTGGTTATACCACATATCCATCTTAACATTCGCAGCTCTGCTACGTGTAGTTTTCTCTCATCCGTCTCTCTCGTAGCCTAGCGGTCAGATGCATATAGCACGATTCGTCTTATAATAGTTTTATACTATTTTCCTTGGAGTTTCAAGGACATTCGTGGGTCTAAAGCTACAGGTCTGCCAGAATCAGCCAGCCCCGCTAAAAGGCATTTTTATTGTGGGAAGAAATCCTACATTGGACACCCACAGCCCTGGGGAACTGAGGAGTGTCAGACTCTTACTGACTAAAAAAAACCCACGAGATACCGTCTGCCGCGCTATGGAGTGGCACAGGATCCAACAAGTAAGCACCATGCAACCCCGGCAACAAGGTCCAGCGCGAACGCCCTGACCGCGATTTCATATTGTTAACTTTTTAGCTAAACATCGAAAAATCAAAAATTATTAATTTGTGGAATATGGCAGCGGCTAATCAATTCCAAAGGGAAATGCAAGTAACATTCAATCAAGTACGTAGCTATTAAGTCGAGGAGTAATGGATTCGATCGCCATACATGACTGACTCTTGTTTAATGAGTTAACTTTATAGTTACTGGATACAAGCTACATTTAATTATATATTAGATGGCCCAGTATGAAATGATGTCTTCGTCATTATTAAAATGAATACTGAGCATTATTACAAAAAACGCTTGCGCCTAACAATACGTCCATGGGTTTACCTCACCAAGCGTGCACGGTGATCGATCATCGCCGGCTGTGTCACCGCATCCCGAATCCGGACGCGTCCGCATCCGTTCCGTTGCCGATCGGACGCATTGTGGACGGCACTTCGTATGGCTGATTTTAAATGAAAAGAAATATCGCGTACGTACTTTATATAGGATCGATTTTTTGGAAGAGGCCGTGAGGATAGGTGTTATATGTCGTATTTACTAAATAACGTTCTGAAAAAGTCCTTGATATTTTCAGCCATTTTTATTGCTGTTTCGTTTATGTTTTTGTTTATGTATCAGTTTTGAACAATAATGAGCAAGATCCAGATAAAAACGCTTTATAGTAGTAACTTCTGATATTACATATCATAGTATCAGATCCAAATGATAATTACTTTACATTTCTATCACAAATGGAGAGCAATACAAACTCGGAAAGTAATAAAGAAATAATTACCTACATTTTCAAAGCAATATTATCAAAGTTCGTAAAAGAAAACATAATAAGACAAACAAGAATGTAATTCAGAAACTATTAAACAAGCAGTACGAACCAGATAGAGATTTCACTCGTAATATCCGGCACGAGGTTTGGATAAAAGGAAAATTCATTCCCCTTTCGTCGTTGTTTTCGTTCACTATTGATTGCGGCCGGCGGCCGTCAGTCTCCTGTATATGTGAATACGTTGTGTTAATTAAACCCTGGATTCCGTTTGTTTAGATTTTTTTATTATTTATATACACACATACAAATGAGTTTTTATATTATTAAGATCCGTATATAGGTGTATAGTTCTATGCCTCTAGAATTTCATCTTTACGCGGACTAGTCGAAATATGATAATTTATATTATTTGTTACTAACAGGCCCGGCGGACGTTGCCCTGCCCTGATAATAAAAAAATATACTTATCTGCATGAAATACTTAAGGTAACTAAGTTAAGGTATAGATCTATAAAAGAGGAATATCTCAAGTATGCATTGTTTCGTTATATCTCAAAGGGATTCGGCAGCGTTTTCGACGAAAGCTCCCAAGCGGATTGAGTTTTCCGATTTTTTCAACAATTATCATTATATTTCAACCAATTTACACAAAAAAAAACCTTTACAAGCTATATACCTAAACCTTCCCCGTGAATTACTCTATCTACTGGTGAAGACCACATTACAATCCATTTAGTGTTTTTTGAGTTTATAGCGAACATCCAGACAAATAAACATACGCGGCGGGCGACTCTGTTTTATAAGATGTCATATTACATGTCAATTGAAATAACTTTCTTTTGTGACTATAAGAGCCATATATTTATGAAAATATAATTCAGTCTTAATCACGTAAGTACTCCGAATTTTATCATTACGCTCTCCGGAACTGTCTAGGATCCTATGGGCGATACCCCAAAAATGTATAATCTTCTACAGATACCACGAATAACCTCGTAATAGCAGGAAACACAACATGGTACTATATCAATGTGCATGTGGGACACGCACACATTGAACCCTTATCGCTCCGAGTATTGGAAGTAAATAAGTTAATAGAATAACGATTCTCGAAACTTCCTTCTTCATTTAAACGTTATCAGTAGCACAAATCGAATTTTAATTACACTCTAGAGAATTCCACCCATCGTTTTTTTATCATAAATGCGAGACACTGCACCTAAGATCACTTGCATAGTAATGTACACATTAAAAGACTTGGCTCTTCTTTGTATATTATTAACTAATTTATAACTCAATACTATAAGATATTTTCTTTGTGGTTGGTGGAGGAATAATAGGTGGTGACTAGATTTTTATGCAACACATCAGTTTTTGTATCATTCAATGGAATTGCACGAAAATGAATATATATAGATACTTGTAGAGGAAAAATATTTATGCAATATGTTATCTCTATGTCATAGATTTTAAGATTTGACCACAACCTCAATCGAAGTTAAATGACGATGTAGTCTAAGATAGTAAATACGGCAAACCTAAAGGGAACTGGCTTTCAAGTGTAATAGCCGGAACACGTTCATAGGTGTTTTAGCAAACAGCATTTCATTTTAAGAGTGATGGGTAGCCTCACAGGCATTAGTAGAACCTCTACTACCATACTGTGGTTTAATTAATGTATTCCTTCATCAAGAGCTCCAGTTCTTTCCTAACGGTTCAAACTTATGTCAGTTGACACCGTATCAGAAAACACGCCGACCACTGAAGCATCATCGTTTCCAATCTATAAGCCTATATACATAAGTATCTAAAAAAGAGGTTCCCAAACTTTTTTCTAATAGACCCCTTTCACAATTTTACTGGTTCCGGTGGAAGGTTCAATACTACCGTATGAAGTCAAACCAACATTGTTAGTTCTTCACATTTCTTCAATAAATCAATTTTCATAGACCCCCGGTTACTAATTGTGCACCCCCATTTCTTCTTTCATTTCACGCCAACGTACACCCCCATCGAGTCTCTTGTGGATCCCTGGGGGTTCAACTGGAGCACTTTGGGAATCACTGATCTAAATAATAATTTAAACTTAACGGATCAAAATGAAAATTTGTATACACATTACCAGGTATATAGAAAAGGACATAGGATACTTGTAATCTAGAAACAAAACGATAACAAGGTAATACACATATAAATTAAAACGAGCGAAGACGCGGGCAAAAGCTAGTATTTTACATACAAAACTATCAGGCCCGGTGGACGTTGTCCTGCCATGATAATAAAAAAATATATACTTATGTGCATGAAACGCGTAAGGCGGCTTGACTTCTTCCGATACTTTCCCCATGAATTACTCTATATATTGATAAAGGCCGCATTACAATTCTTTCAGTAGTTTTCGAAGTTATCGCGAACATCCAGACAGACAGACAGACGCGGCGGACGACTTTGTGTTTATAATATGTAAGAGTATAGCAACAGTTTACCGATTATTTTAAGAAAAATATTCTAAAAGCGAACCATGTAATTATTGATAATTCGGAAACAGTAAACCTTCCTTTATCTAAATTGTTTAATTGGTTCACCGCAGAAAGGGACACAAAACTATATAAGGAAGCTGGCCATAATTGAAAATCAATTAAATAATATACCCATATAATGAAAATAATTCGTCTCCGTAATCGAGAAGTGGTTAAGACGATATATATATAACCGCATCTGAAATACAATAAAACAGAGTTCGAGTCAATAAAAATCCGCACAAAATAAGAATGTGAGTCGAAGCGGACCCGGTGGAGGCAATCCGAGACAGTTTTACGAGATTTAAAGGTATATTGGTTTTATGTAAATGTAAATTACATTGCGCCAGATAATAAACGATTTTATGCTTTCGCGAACATTACACGGAGGCGGAGGTTTGTTTTATTTCAGATATTATATGCAACAATGTATGTATACATATGAAATATATCCAAAATCATTTTGCTAAATATGTGGGAAATAAAAATTAAATTGGATTGCATATTGAAAATGTCGAAGCAATCATAGTTTCGTTTTGATATATCCCGACAACATGTCTACTGACGTAGGTTCCAATCGAACAATATAAATAAAACTTTCGGTATAAAAAAGTATAACGATATGGCGTTTTTCTAATTCCAACGCAACCAGCCTCCACGCTTACGTTGAAATTTTCTCACCAAGCACCTATGGTTCCATTCCCTAAATAGTTCAAAGCCGCGACTTCATTTGTATTGTTTATTATCTTATGTATATTTTATGCATTTACAGTAGAAAAAACAAAAAAAAACTCGATAGCAAAAATGTACTATGTCTACAATAATTATTTCCTTTTTTGTAGTGCTTACAAAAAATAATAGACTGTTATAACTCTCATAAGTGAATATATCGTGATATTATTTTTGATAAAGACAAGTGTTTATGTAGTAAAACTAAAACATATCCAGTAGTTTTCCCGTGATGGGCGCACAACGGCAGAACTCCGTCATTTTATTAACCGACTTCAATAAACGAGGTTCTGTATTCGTCCCGTATTTATGTACGTATATATGTATGACCGCGATTTTCTCAAAAACTACTCGTACGATTTCACTGTTGGATGCTTATTTTTTCAGGGAACGTTTTAGTATATAATATATAAGGATCTGATGAAGATCTTTGGAGATATTGCTGTAATCATACATATATCTATTTATTATTTTCACCATTCCATAACATAACGTCACGCTTCTATGGTTTGACCCATATGCCCCTTTCAGTATTCACTTACACTATCATCATCATCTTACCCTTATCCCACCTAAGTAGGGTTGGCACAACATGTTTGTCATGTTGTGATGTATGATTGTATGATTTGACGTAATTTTTACGATAGGCCGCGCGCGCCTCACATCACCTTTCCTTGGGATTATTTTATAGTACCACCGTAACTTCAAGTTCTTAACTTCGTATGGATGCCAAACGTGGATATTTGACTCATTGTTAAAAGGTGGTAAGGATTCAAATGGCACGCTTGTGTACGATATATCCATGTATTACAACTCCACAGGCTCTGATTCCAGGTCTGTTGTAGCCATGAGGATTTTTCCTGCAAATCTGATTCAGCAGGAGGTTCACTGGCATTTTTTTTTCATGTCTTTTTCTTTTTCGCCATTATTATAAAAATATATATATTTATCATTATAAAGGTAAATATAAGGTTCTTCTTCAATTATACATTAATTTCTAAACAGTATAAAATAAATGTGCAATAGGAATTCAATTTTCAAATTTTTCTAGTATTTTGAAAGCCAATTAAATCTGCGTGTGTATATTTGACGGTGTCAGGTATTTATAATAGGTATATAGTGCCTACAAGGAAGGACGGAAGAACCAAGATCTCGCGGTAGGCCAAAAAAACGCTGGCTAGATGTTGTGAAAGCCGATATGCAGGAGAACAACCTCGCACAGAAGGATGCCGAAGACCGGGCAAAGTGGAAGAAGCTCAGCCGGAAAGCGGACCCTGGCACTAAGCCGGGAAAACGCTAGGAAGAAGAAGATATAGTGTCTACATCTCTTGTCTTAAGTCATGTTAAGTCTAAACGGGTTAAGTTAGGCTACTGTTCTACGCAATACATTATATTTATCAAGCCTCATCTATTATTAAAAGCATCGGAACACCAAAACCATCACAGACAGTTTGATATACTACCTTTAAATCCTGGTGAAATAAGATTTCCTGTAATAACGTGAAAAGCCTTTCTCGGCTTGACGTAATAAGACCTAATCCATTTTGATGAAATCCGATAGAGAGATAAGTCGAAGTCAAGAGAAAACATAGGAACATTATTTCGATTAAGCACGTAGTTCCCGGCGGACAGCAAAAAAGCTTTCACACGAACAAAGTAATTTGTACCGACCAGTCATTTAACAAAAAAAAAAACAGTTTGAATTCTTTTCTAATACGGTTTTATAGATCGACTAGTCAGGCGATTGATAGGAATTCCCATTGGTGACATCTCTGTAACTATGACCCCACTTACGAGAAAAATTCTCAAGAATTCTTTCTTAGTCACTTTAGGTCACCTTTGTTATATAAGAATTTCTTGCACAAAACTGCATCTGCCTCTAGACTCATCGTTTGAAGTTGCATGTTGTGTATGATTTAGGCATTTGTCACAAAAATTAAGATGGACTCATTTTAACAATATTCATTTATTTTATGTCGCCATATTTATAAATCTAACGACTTCAGAGACTTTACAACTTACAACTCTGTTACGAGAATAATTCTCAAAAATTATTTCTTAGTCAATTTAAGTCACCTTTGTTATATAAGAAGTTCTTGCAAAAAACTGCATCTTCTTCTAAACTCATCGTTTAAAGTTGTACGTTGTCTATGAGTTAGGCATTTGTCACAATAATTAAGATGGACTCATTTTAACAATATGCATTTTTATATGTCGTCATATTTATAATTCTGACAACTGCAGATAGAACTTTCCAACCAGTTTCTCTAAAAATATTTAAACATCATACATTTTATACTTTGAACATATACCATTATTGATAAATAAAATATTTCCAGCATTCGCTTTAGTGTTCAATAGATACAAGTAAACATTTGCAACGTTCACTAGCTCAGCTATTCCCAGGATAATATTTTGATGTTTCCTTATTGGAAAATCAGGGAAATTCTAACAGACGCATACAATATTCTTACACACGCCTTAAATTATTGTGCTAGCATGTGCGAAATCATTTTAGAATTTAAACTTCGATAAGTGTAGTCGATAAATGTGTCGAGTAAAAAATGCAAATGCAAAATGTCTTTTTCAGACTTACTAAGTACTGATATTTTATTATATACTTTGTTTATTATACAAGCGGCATTTACTAATTCTTCTATCTCAATAACAGCATGAGCTCGTGCTTCCTCAAGAAAACATTTGAACGCTTGTGTAATTTATGTATTAAATGAGCAATTTATTTAGTACATTCTCTATTGTTTTTCAACTCAGCAATTATTCCTTTTTTCATATTTGTTTCGGCCAGATTTGCACGGCGAGAATCCATCCTTGTCCCACATATCTATTCGCACTCCTGTTTTTTTTCGAACTGACTACATTGTTGGCTTGTGAAGGCCGCTACAGTTTCACTGGATTACTATCCCCATCCCTAATCACCCGGCGTCTTGACAATTGCATTTCAAGCTCTTTCATTAGCGGACGATCGGCGTCTGAAGTACAAATATATTAATAATTTGTGTTTCGTGCCAAACTACAAAAATCCAGGTGACTTTGGAAACTGATCGTTAATGTTGTTGTGTATCGTGCAAGAAGAGGAGGCCGCCTACGCGTCGCTAGCTCAGCATTGTGGCGAGTCCATTTTGTCCTATACACTCCAAGTCGTCGTGTAACGTGTAACGTCGTACGGCACGTGGGAAATATAGGCTTGATAGGTTCTTACTTATACAAATAAAGATCTTTAAAATCCAGCGCTAACAATCTGTATCGCAGAATGTGTTACTAAGCGCAAATCTCGACAACAGCTGAACCGATTTCACTAATTCTTTTTTTAGAATTTTATTTTATTTAGAAAAAATTAAAAAATTGCTTGAAAAATTCTAAAAACAACACTTTTCTATACTCCCATGCAAACGATTCGTAATAACACTTGAAAGTCAATTTGAATTTTAATACCTTACCATAAAGTTTAACTTTTAGTGGGGAGATTCCGGGAAGGCAAAACAATTGAATGACGTTAGTATCGTATAAATATTAATTTTGCAATATTTATACGATGGTAATATTTAATATTATATAGCGTCCCGAATAGCAGAATAAGTATTAAAAAAAATTATAAATAATCGACTGTTAGGCGGTACGAAGTTCGCCGGGTCAGCTAGTCTATAATATATCTAGGAACATCTATGTCTATGTCAGGACAGTCAGCAAATCGAAAGACTTGCATATCGGACAAAATAAAAAATTCGCTTGTTTAATTAAGGTTTATAATTTTTTGGAAGCTCTGTAAATTGTATGTGTCATTTAATAAGCATACTGTTTGTATCATCCAATGTTACATGGTACATGTTACATGTTATAATTTATCATTTACCAACAAGTATGACTTACATCGTAACCGTATGTATAACACGTAGGATTTTTAAAGAATAACTCACAGCGTCGACACCTCGGAGAATTTCCTGGGAACGAAGCGTTCACGAGCGTTTATATTGTAATTTATTGGTTCCAACCTCCTGAGTACTGCATTAAATGTGCTGCAGAGTATTAAATTGAGACATCGCGGAGAGAAACTCTGTTAGACTTTTATTTACTACAACGAATACAAAATACTGTTGAATGGGATGTGTAAAATATTGCTACAAACGCCATTATTACTTTTATTCAATATCACTGACATCTTAAGTTACGCCTTTTTGTAAATAAAGTACCCTTATTTTAAAACTACATTTTTTTATATTTAATAGTAGCAATAGTATTTTTTAATCAACGGCTGAAGCGATATTTGATTGTGGAAAGTGTTACATCGCGGAAATTCATCGTTAAATAATATAGTGGGCGTTACTTTGCTCTTCCGCCTGAAATTGAATGCCCCCATGAAAACACGTGTAATCGATTATAGTCGTTACACGTCGTCAACCATGAACATATCTTAGTTAATTATGATTTAAATTTTTTCTTTGTATTTTGCAGTTACATTCGAACAGTATCAATCGACAGCAGGTTCAGCCATCCGGCAATGTCGGGTTCAACCGTCAAGCGTCATGTCAAATGGAATTTAATGTCATAAAACTAAAATATTATAGGGTGGGTCAATATGTGAAAGATCGAAATGTCTGGAATTGACACTCATCTCTACGTATCCACCAAAAACGAAAATATATTTTTATGAAAATATGTACAATGAAAAACTAACCAGATAGAGTTTTATGTCAGTTCTTCTCAGTGACTGTGTTGTTTTCCGTAACGGTAGTAGTTGTGACGTTCACAGGTGCGCCCTCTCAGGACCTAAACTGAAGAAAGTGTTTTTGATTTGGATCTTTGGCTGATGCAAAAATACGATAAACGGAAAATCGGTCACTGTTAAGTGTTTTAGACATTTTCAGCAAGGTGGTAAGGTTTTCTGTAAGCCCGCCTAGTTAGCTACCAGTCTCAAGTTGAAAATCTATCATCAAGCACTTATAGGTGTGTTCCGGGAGCTGCACATAAGAACCAGTTCCACTCTTTATTTAACGTGTTTACTGTCATTTAATATGGAGTGAGGTTGTGGTGGAACGTTAAAACTTATAAGGTATTAAAAAACCATCACTCCGCTCGGTTACGTATGACAGAGTATGGCGGGTGTTTCACCTAACATATATGGATCGTGATCCATTCTCGCACAATTGTCTTGTCCATATACCCGATAAATTAGCTTGATACTCGTTCTTCTCGATTTATCACACAACTATAGTTTTCGTTAAAAGACAAAGGAATCTAGCGGAAAGATATTTGTTAAAAAAACTTACTAGGAATCGCGGTCTGAAAGAAATTTCAAATATAAACTGAAACAGGAGTCTGTTGCTGTTGCACTCTACCTGAACAATAAAACAGAGCGCGAAAGAGATAACTATAACTCGGACTGATTATACTTGTACAAAATAGATGAAATGATAATTTCGTATTCTCCTGTTTCTTTTTCTAAAACCGAAATACTGTTAGTTCTTTTTTCGTTGTCCTGCCTTGATAATAAAAAAATATATACTTATGTGCATGAAACGTTTAAGGCGGCATGACTTTTTCCGATTCTTTCAACAATTATCATTATACTTCAACCAATTTATAAAAAAACCTTGATAAATTATATACCTAAACCATGAGTTACCCTATCTATTTGTGAAGACCGTATTACTATCGGTTCAGTAGTTTTTGAGTTTATCACGAACATCGAGACAAATGGACAGACACAGCGGACGACTTTGTTTTATAATATGTAGTGATATTCTTCAAACTTTTTTGCCGAATGTCTGAAAATGGCGATATAATTGGAAAATTTTAGATCATTCAGAAGGCTCCTAGGTCTTGTAATATTTAAATTATGGAACAGATACAAACTAAAAACATGGCAATAATAGATATAAATTGCATGGTATCCAGTACCCATGGTATCTAGTTCCATTATCCAACGATAAAACAGAGGAATACGTTCATATGGGGTGAATACCGCTCGCGTTTTCGCTTAACTAAACCTAACGAATAGTCAATAGTCAAAATCATTGCTGATATTCCTCACTAAAAATGCTCTAAACTCTTCGACCGGATTAAATGATATAGCAGTAGTACATAGGCGATACAAAACTTCAAAATACAATTCTTATCACATTTCGAGAAGCGTCAATAACTCTGGGACCGTGTTTAATGGTGTAACACGTGATATAAAATAATATTTATGACGTAATAACTGTTCTCACGTCGCTTAATATATCGATTTATGGCTTACGCTTTTGTTCGTGTGCTTTTGTACAAACAAAATTCTGTATTATACGCACCTGTATAAATATTTTGTCAACATTATAATCCTTTTAAATTTCTGTGTTCTGGTCTAACGTTTCGTCAGAAATCGCAGAATATTTATCTTCTTTTTTTTGTCACTTATAGTACTGACGTTATGCCTGACAGTAAGGGGACGTCTATTATTATTATTTTTTTTAATTATTGGTTCACAAACCAGACATCACATTAATAATAATGCACCATACCTTAACAAACATTCAATATAACTGAGGGTATGCCAGTTAATTGCATGAAGGAATCAGTGGCGGAAGGGAGTCATGCCGTATCTCACTAAATCTCGCGCAGAGAGAGAGAAGAGGTTCCGGCAAATATCACGTAATATTTTTCGACTAAAAAAATTGTGTAAAAATGTGACAAAATCAGATTAATTTAAAGTAGAACATGTTTCTAGAATAAAATATGCCGAAATCTGACACAAACTTAAAATCTATTAACAGTAAAGTTACTTAGTACTGATATATCGAAATATGATGGTCCACGATAGCCCTTCGCTTGTTTAGGCGCTTTAAGTTGCAGAAGCAAACAATCTCAAAAAATCCTCAAAAACAGCTCACGTAATTAATGGCCGTCCCCTAAAAGCATAGGCCAATATAAAAGCAACAGCAGTCAAACGAAATATCGGCAATATTGCACCGGTCGTCGAACATATATCGCTTTGTTAAATGCTGGCAACAGACTTGTTACGCCCGCGGGTAATGAAAATGTCTGTTGTGTCGTAACAAATCTATTTCTACTCGCAACGTCAAAAAGGAAATAAAGTCACTATGACACAATTTTACTATGGTCATACTTACACTACAAAACTGCTTTATGTAGTCAGTTGCAATCGGCCTGTACATTTCTTTCTTTTGTTTTCCTTTACATTCTCTTCTCTGTACAGAACAGGACAAGCAAAAGGTAATATCTGGAAATCAATAAATGAAGTACCACCTGTTGACATGACTAAGCAGAGCAAATTCCTAAAATTTTAAATTACAATTTTTCGTGGGTAATTTTTATTACGAAACAAAACCTATTTGTTCTCCTAAGCTATTTTCAGGTAACTAGTGAGAAAAATCATCTCCTGACATCACTTTCACTCAATTTTTGATATATTCAAGATCAATCAAAATCAAAAATACTTTATGCGACTTAGGCCCTGAGAACCTTCTTAGTACATCATAACTACCACCGGTTCGGAAAACAACCCAGTCATCGAGAAGAACCAGCGAGAAACTCGATCGATTTTATATTTTTAACATATATAGATCTATATTTCAAATACAGTACACTTTACAATCGTTTTATTGGATGCACAGAGAGGAATCAATTTCAGAAATCACCATCGTTCACATATAAATCAACTTGTGTCGAATATAATTTTTTTATAGTGTACAGGTTTTATTTGGCGTTTGCCCACAATTAACCTGATATTAAAAGACGACGTAGCCAAAGATGGTAAATGCGCTAAATCTAGAAGACAGGCTACCAAGTGTAGCTGCCGAAACACACCTATAGATACTTGGCGGCAGATTATCAATTTGACGACTTAAGGTACGTTATAAATTTACAGGAATAACTGAAGGAAAAAATAATCTCTCCCTAATCAAATTAACTTTACTACCGCAGTTTTATCGACAAGAGCCTGAGAGAGATCGTAACGTGCACGTAAACGTTTGAACGTAAAAACAAATCATATTGCAAGAGAATCATAAACCGGTGTTTTTTTGTTTCGTAAGTTACTCTCCTATTTCGTGGAACTAGCTTAATCACGTTCTAAGTTAATACGATAAAACTTTTTTCATTAAGTTAATATTTATGATTGAAAATTGAATAGACACGTTATAACATTATAAGGCAGTATAGACAAAGTCATATTTATTTTATTTAATTTTTATTAGTAAAAGTAAATAATTAAATAGTAAATACAAATTTAAAAAAAATAAGGAATATACATATATAGAGATGGTCTATCCACGCGAAAATGTTCCTTTCCTTTTGTTTTCAACTCTGTGCACTTTTTACTCTTTATGGCACAACTAGTATAAACATATTCCTACTCAAAAGTGGTGTCCAGTATTAAGTCGATTGTTAATGCTTGTCAGCTTATTGTAATATGATATGCAATAGCACCCTTGCATTAAAATTTCCATTTCCAAACGATATCGCTTCAAACCAACACGTTCTTTTGAACCGGCTTACACTATAACCTTTCCTTTTGTTTTCAACTCTGTGCACTTTTTACTCTTTATGGCACAACTAGTATAAACATATTCCTACTCAAAAGTGGTATTCATTACTAAGTCGATTGTCAATGGCTGTCAGCTTATTGTAATACGATATGCAATAGCACCCGTGCATTAAAATTTCCATTTCCAAACGATATCGCTTCAAACCAACACGTTCTTTTGAACCGGCTTACACTATAACCTTTTCTTTTTTTCAACTCTGTGCACTTTTTACTCTTTATGGCACAACTAGTCTAAACAAATTCCTACTCAAAAGTGGTATTCATTAGTAAGTCGATTGTCAATGGCTGTCAGTTTATTGCAATACGATATGCAATAGGACCCCTGCATTAAAATTTCCATTTCCAAACGATATCGCTTCAAACCAACACGTTCGGTTGCACCGGCTTGCACTATAACAAACGTTAATCCTTCGAATTTGTTTTACAATACTTCATTTTAGAAGACATATTTGAATATTTCGCCATGTATTTTGAAAATTATCATTATTTATCAATACGCACACCAGTCACTCTTTTTACGGCGTATCTCATTTTGACCGATGAGTATAAAATCAAACATATTGTATCAATTTTTGGCAGTCTATATCTATTCATAGCTGAGTAGAAGGACTCACTTACACTAATGCACTTAGTATTGTGCAATTCTCATCTAGTATTACCGTTCACTAAGTCGAATCATTTGGGTGATGGTTTGCCTGTAAAAGTCTTTGCCTTCTTTAGAATTTACTCCGGAAATATCGGTTAACAATTCACTGGTAAAGCGAAAGGTTTAACTATAAAGCGTTTCTGCCCATCAATGTCGGCTTCTTTGAATCGAACGGTTTCTAGAATAACAGTGGATGAGCCTTTGTTGAGGATAAATTACATATGCTTAAAGAATTAATAGGTATGTTAGATTGTATAGCCACACTGGTTTGGACCGCAGATAAATATTTAAATGATTCCAAGCCTGGTCACTGGTGAGAGACAAACACCGTGAGGCTTTCATAAATAAGAGTCTCACATTTCGTCCTTGAACTGCCATTTTAGTTCTCCTTTCATAAATAAGAGTCTCACATTTCGTCCTTGAACTGCCATTTTAGTTCTCCTAAGTGAAATTAGGTACCTTCATTCATGGAGTTAGGTACGGGATGGCCCTATTCCTTTTAGTGGCAAAACTGCACATTAGTCTTCGAGCCAAGTCAGTACAACAAGTACCGTGGGCTTTAATAATTATTGAGGGAACACCACAACCTCAAAGTATCAGATGTTTCTCCAAGTCATTAATCGGAAATTCCCTTTGTCCGATCAACGCTGGTCCACTTACTTCCACTTTAACCTTGTAATTTGCTTCCAACATACAATAATATATTTTAATTTAAATGTAATCATACTTACGATGCGACTTAAAATTATACTTTAACGAGACTTTAATGTTAAGCTCCCTCGTTGATTTAAGTAATGGAAAATGAAAAGAACTTTATCTTACATTCTCAGATTATCTAAATTTTATGATTTAATAAGAGTCATTGCCCTCGTTAGCTGAGAAAGAAATACCTCTGCACATCCTACTCTCTCTTTTAAGTTACATCTTGCTATTCAAATTGCTACTTAAATAGCTCAATAATTAAATACATTTTAGCATAAAGCCCAGAGCAACTTTATTGAAAACAGAAAACAATAAACGTTACATTCGAATATATATTATTACATACTCGTATATATGTACATTTTCTTCTCGGTAACACAACTCGTACAATACAATACACAAAGTGATATGTTTGTTACCTAATTACCTAACTAAATACGGATATAGGCGTTATCAGCATCGCACGCGTCGTTGCACACAAATCGACACATGAACTAAGCCCGATTGCATTTAAACCCTCATTCATGTTCTATCATTAGTGATTTCAATGAAAATTCATTCATATTTATCCATATTCAATTATGGATTCCATTATGCGGGTCTACTTTTAGGGTTGTCAATTTACACAAAAATGTAACGAACCTACTACTCCACGGTGGTTTCAGTACATCCTTCAAAAAAATCCATTCCCGTAGTCTGTCACACGTCACGGATTTGTATATTTTTGTCATATAATAAAAAAAAGTTGAATTGATTTCACTTGATTGAAAGGAAACAAACAAAGCAATAAAAGGCTTCACGGAGTTTTATTTGAACAGTTGACAGACGGAGGTTAGTGGGATAGCAGACGTGAGAATTTAAATCGCTGCGATGAAATGACGACTATTAATCGCGCAGTAAAATATTTAATACTATATATAACTCTAACATAACTCAAGCACTTGCCATATATAATGAAATATAGAGCGAAAAATTTGTTTTCACTGGGGAGCCTAGCAACGCTAAAGACAAGGTTTATTTGTAAATAATTGTAAGCAGGCCAAATATTAATAGTCCATTAACTCTTAGGCTGATTATTCAAAGGAATACAAGTAAATAACTTCTAGAATTATTATACTGCTACTTTGCTTTAAAGAATATGTCTAGCGAAAAAAGTCTATAAGATTTACGATAAGGGAGTGCAGTTTCAATATATTGATATTTGAAATGTGAGGTTATCAATATTAGTGTTACCAAAGGCGGCATCGTTATAAGCGCTTGCATGCTGTCATATTAATTATCATTATACTATCAGGCCCGGTGGACGTTGTCCTGCCCTGATAATAAAAAATATATACTTATGTGCATGAAATGCTTAAGGTAACTAATGTATTTAATTTGAAGGTAACTAATGTATTTAATTTGATAAGGATTAAAACCATATCCGTCTTTTTTTATACTTCATAGGTTAGCAGTTTGACCACAGTCTCATCTGATGTTAAATGATGATGTGGTCTAAGATGGTTGTCACGCTAAGCTTAGAGGGAGACTGGCTCTCAAGTGCAGCTGCTGGAAGACAGCAACAGATGCTTGGCGACATATTTTCAACATGAGGGTGGTAGCTAGCCAGGCGGACTTAGAAAAAGTCCTACCTCCATGCTATGGTTTCATCACGATATTTTCCCTCACCGAAGGTCCAACTCAGTCGCTATGTCCGAACACACTACCAACTGAGCCATCATCGCTTCAAAATAGCTAGCCTTCTAATTACATCATTATATGTGAACATTTTTAAGTAGATAAATGGGTATAGTAAGCTATCCTTAGAAGATAGAGATATGCCATCGTAGACTTTTTTGTAGAACTATAAAAGATAAATATTACATTATGTACTGTATTGTTATATCTCAAAGGAATTAGGCCTGAGTTTTCGATGAAAGCTCCCAGGCGGCTTAGACTTTTTTTAACACTTCCAACAACGATCGTTATATTTCAACCAATTTACACAAAACCCTGATAAATTATACACTTAAACTTTCCTCATGTATAACTCTATCTATTGGTGAAGACAGCATTGCAATCCGTTCAACAGTTTTTGAGTCTATCATGAACACACAGACAAACAAACGTGGTGGACGACTTTGTTTTATAATATGTAATGATTAGTATACCACGAGACGATCCTACTTTTAACAAATACATACATGCGAGCGATTAGACGATTGGAACGAGAGTAATTTCTACTTTTCTTTTTCGAACTAAATAACCGCTGTTTGTCTGTCGGGCATTCAAAATCCCTTTGCGTTTTACTTTTCTTATTTATTAAATAGCGAAAGGTTATTCATCTTTCATTCGACTCACCTACTTATTTAATTACTTTCTACTTAAGATAAACTGTTTTGCGTTGTTACAGAGCCATACAATATTAAATAAGAGAATATAAAATAATTCTAAATACTAAAAATAAAGAATTAAAAAGTATATAAAAAAATGTATATAGCAATTTAAATCGCACTACAGTATTCTCGTCTGCAATACCCGTTTATCGCTAGTTTCGGAGACATTATAAAGAGTTCTTTTCGATGTCGCTTCTCTTATCGACTATCTATCATTAAACGTTTTCTTGTCATTATATTCACGTAAAAAGAATTTCTATCTGATCTGCCCAATACGATCTGCCAAGATTTAAAATCACTAAAGTTGTAAGCTATTATTTATCTTTAAGCATTTCAAGTAAATATGTACTCTAATGATATTATTAAAATATGCTCTCTTCTATGTAACTATAATAAGACCAGCCGTGTTATATGATCCGAGTGCTGGGCTACGAAAGAGACGGATGAGAAAAGATTACATGTGGCAGAAATGCGAATGTTAAGATGGATGTGTGGTGTAACAGGGATGGATAAGATGAAGAATGAGTATATCAGAGGAAGTTTGAAAATAGCACCAGTGACGGAGAAGTTGAGGAGTAGTAGGTTAGCATGGTACGGGCATATTATGAGAAGAGATGAAAGTCTTGTTGAAACAAGAAAAGTTTTGAGTTTGAAAATGGACGGATATAGGAGTAGAGGAAGACCGAAAAAGGTGTGGACGGATTGTGTGAAAAACGATATATGTTTAAAAAGTGTGAATACTGAGATGACATCTGACAGAGGAGAGTGGAAAAGGAAAACATGTTGAGCCGACCCTACTTAGGTGGGATAAGGGTAAGATGATGATGATGATGCTCTCTTCTATGTAGACTTACTTTTTTTTTTATCGAACTGACTAAAATATTGGCCTGGCGGCCTGTTGGTGATCAAAAAAGTAAGCAAAGATTATTCTAGATTATCAATAACATTTCTTAAATAAATTTTTACCTCTTATAGGTTTAAATACTAACAATTGAGTAGGATCGCCACTGCGCCGCAAAACCTTTAAATAAATACAGCAGCAGGTCATTCTTAAATTAACCGTTATTGAATACAAATAGAAGATTTTGGGCGTAAAATCATTACACAGAAGTGGAATTAAATCATTCCCTTAATAATGACAGACATTCACGGGCAAAACGAAATTCGGTCAATTTACATGAATTGAGAAATTTAATCTTATGGAATAACAAAACAATATTTGCGTTATGGATATGGTATAGAAGTAAGAATATAATTATAAAGCACTATCAGTCGCCGTCAACTCGGTTTGCATCTGTATCTTTATAGAGGACTAACTTTGCGGTTCGTTCGTGTTTATGTAATTTTGGTCCTATTCCTTGAGAACAATATTTTTTCTTTGGAAGAAAGATATATGCCCCTTTTTGTCTCCCTAACAACGTGTACGCAAAACATCATTATAATCGGTTCAGTAATTAAGGCGTGAAAACGTTAAAAACAAACAAACATTCGCATTTCTTTTATATATTAATAAAGATGAAGTTTTAATGCTTTATGGAGCTCTCATAGAAGTAGCTTACAATGGGCAGGATTTTCCTCCTCATTAAATCAAACATATAAAGTTTCATAGATAATTCATAGATGGCGCTAAAACTATTATTTTAATAGGTGAAAATTGTGAAACATTAAAAGTCGAATATAGATAACATTAATACCGCATCCACAAAATTATTTTTATGTTTATTGTTACTATTGTTTTTATAGTTAATAAACTATAAATAATGTATCTTATATTTAACATAAATATTATATCCAATAAATATAACTACTCTCAATAGGTTTTCGAATTGCGGCGCTACGGATTATATGAAATTTGCTATTGAACTGCTAGGTTCTTATTATTAAGTTATTGGTGTAATATCAATAACACAAAGTATCATTAGCGACCCGGAGGTTGAGTACAGCTGCATTGCTGCACCTTAGCCACGCTCCCGTGCGCAGGTGCATAAAAGAACGGACAGCTGGTCAGTCGGCACGATTGCTAGTATCATTACGCCCGCGCTCGATGTTACGGCACCCTTGTTCTCTACTCTCGTTCCTTTTATGTTGTTTCTATTTTTGTCTCTGTTGTTAGATTTTATTTTATAATAGAGACCTTAGAAACTAAAGCATGAAGTTTGTTATTTTTTACGCACCCACAAGTTTTTTGGAAAATATCGATTAATATCTACAGTTATTTTATTTTGATTGATTGTGTCAAGAACAGGTTTTTTCCTTAAGTTTTAATATTAAACTTTAACCTTTAGGTTATATTGCATTGTTATTTTGTTGAGGTTAACTCTTGTAGTAATTGGATGACTATTTCTATGATGAAATTAGGTGACGGTAAGACGGTTAGATGAGACTAGCTACCGAATGAGACCGTTAAAATAATTTACTTGCCTTTAAAAAACGACTCATTTATTTGGTTAAAGTCATTGTTACAACAAGCCACATATTAATGAAATAAAAATAATCGCGTATCTGAGGCGTACGTAGGCTGACTGTTGTTTTGAGTACCTCGCTGTGACCCCAAACTAGGCTGTACACATGCTAAGCATGAGCAACGACTGGCTACCTGTTGTACCACGCTGTATCTCGCAGAACAAAATTATTCACAAGGAATGAAGCCAAGTTGAATCGTGTATGTTGTTTTTTAATATATCCTATTTACGTCCTATAATGTTTTAATCACTGTTTCTATTATTTAAAACAAAGAAGCAGGACAATAATATTTGATTACATGGATTGAGTAAAAAGGAGTTGCGGTATATAAAATAGAAATAAATTATTACCGTATCCATTCTATATCGTAACTTCTGATCACGACTCTAACCTCATCTCCAAAGCTAATTAATATTATTGAAATGGATTGTTTTTGATTAAACTTTCGCTACCCCTGTCCCGTTCTCGCGTACAGCAAACGATAGCCGTCTCACTCCAACACTGAAATATCGTTTTGACCGACGACGCTTTTCATCTTAGCTTGCCTCTGTTTTCATACTTTGAAACAGTAATTTGTGCTCTCCGCCTTTTGATTTGCAAAACATATTTTCTAATTTCCGCAGTCAGTACAAACTTATTATAATGAAACGAATTTACCATGGCGAAGATAGACGAACTTTATTTTGAATCAATTATGCAAATATCGTTATCATCTTCGTACCTTTATTCCACTTAATTAGGGTCGGCACAACATGTTTGTCATGTATGTTGTGATGTATGAATCGGCTTAGTTTCTACGATCGGTCGTCTAACATCAGCCCCCCTTGGGTATTATTTTGTAGTACCACTATATATCGGAAAATATGTAACTGTTGATTTCTTTTCAGTTACTGGGAGTTCCGTTCGGGCCGCGATCGGGTGCACAAGTGCGCTCTCTCGCTGCTCTGTCGGTTCAGTTCGTCGTTAACCTACCTGCGCACCAGATGTTCCGTTCTACAAATTGTAGCCGAGCATGGTCATACATTCACATATTCATATGTGTATAAAATGGATAGATTGCTTTGCTTAGATTAGCTTAGTCAGAACGGGAAACTCGGTGAGAGTTCAAGCCGAGGCGCACCGTGTGCCCTTGCACTGATCGCCTAAACAAATCGGGTGAGTGCCTTAAGCGCTTCCCTTAGTAGTCCGGTAGAAACTGTAGCGACCTTAACAAGCCAACAGTGTAGTAAGTTCGTAAAAAAAAAATCAGTTACTGCAATGATGTATGCTAAAGAGATGAATGTGTTAGTTGATTTTTCTAGACAAAAAGTTTTTCTCAGCACTGATACACATACAGGCTGACACTATGTAAAATTTCTATGTAGAGCTATGAAGATATTTCCTGTGATATATATGGGTAAGGCCACGAAAATTATCATTTTTTCCCTGGAGCAAATAACGTCAAAGCTACAACATCAAATACAAGAGAACTCAAACATATTATAACTCTCCTGATGGTTGATATATCTCTCTTGGTTTAATCTTTAGTGGGGCAATCTATCAATATGTTTACGAGGTGTGATAGTTACATCTTTTAGCCTTACAATTTTCCTGATGATTTTATTCATTACATGGCGATACTGTAAAGAGTAGGTTTAGTCACATTTTGTTTTTTAGTACACCCGCGTGGAGCCGGAATGGACAGCTAGTTACATATATGTATATATGATATATAAGCGAACAACGATCTGAACAAAGTCAGTTCTATTCCGGACATATAAGAGAATACAAGAAGCGACAAAAGGAAGAAATGTATAAGAGGAATAATCATCTGACAACATGTGACAATAGTATCACGAAGTAATGTAAGGTAAGAATATTACCACAAAAATACTCTGTACAGGTCATTTTTTCTGTAATGGTGACATTGTTCCACTTTTATCCTCTTTTCTATGAACTACTCAACCTATTGTCATTAAATTCTGCAAACACATTGTCGGGGGTACAAAAAAAAATTAGGTACTCGTCATCCAAAAAAGGACTGTTGACTTGAGGGATAAGTCAAATCGACAGTAACGTGAGCAGAACCTTGAGTAGAAGCTAAATTCATTGATAATTTAAGCGAACTCTTACATTTTTGATTTGATATTACATACTATAGTAGTTCCTTATATAAACCGAAATAATGTAAAAACTATAGTGGGATATTAGTTTTATTTTTCTAAATTAAAAACATAATTCGATACCTACGTGCATTAAGTTACTTTGTTTCTACTAACAATTTATAATAAATTGGTTCTCGTTCAAAAACAATTAGCTTCTCAAATACGTTTTTTGTCCGCTAAAGTAAATATCGCCTTTTACAAACATACTTGAAATGTATTTATTAATGTATGTTTTAACATATAAATGTACTCCTCTCGTAAATTACACTCGAGAAATTTATTTACAGAATCGTTTGTGAAAAGTATTTATCTAAATATATTAATATTTACGATAGAAATAAAAATGTATGTTGGATAAAAATTTATCTTAGAATTCCGACATCGTTTGACGAATAACTATGAATATTACCACACCGAATTGTGAAGAGAAAAATGGTGAAGGCTTATAACAAAAAAAAAGATATAGAGATTTTAGAAACGGCTTAAGCTTTTTGTTTCTAGTACAAATTACAAAAATGATTACGAGAGTAACGTAAACACATGGAACTATAAGTATTACAAAATAAAACACGAAAATAAATAGTTTCTTAAAGTTATCGATTTTTGTGAAGACGTAGAATCGCTTATTGCTATATTTGATTGATGAAAGTGTTACTTTGCTGATGTCTATCATTAAAATATTAGAATTCACGTTACTTTGCACTTCCGCCTGGAATTGATTGGCTGCTGCCAAGTTTCATTGTGTGATGTTTTTCGTTGCCGTTGGCAGCGGTCAATCAATTCCAGTCAGAATTGGAAAGTAACGTTCCACTCTAATATAACAATGAGAATGTCACAATAACTAAAAAGATAGTTCAATCGTTATTGTCTGGTCTCGTGACGTATGAGTATTATTATTTTTTTTTTTTATTTCTTTAACACTGATTGTAAAACATAGGTTAGATCAAACCTTTTGACACTTTCGGGTTGAAACTTTATAATACAATGGAAGCCTCGATGTTTAATTTTGACAGGGAAAAACAGAGGTTTTAGAATTTGCCTTCAAGCCAGAGATCAGATTTTAGTGTATAAAACGTTATTATAAATTCAATACCAATATCCAAGGTAGTGCTGGTAGGTTCAAGTCGGGTAAGTAATGGAGAGGAGAGCGGACAGTGGAGGTGAGTGTTTGCATCGGTAAGGAGCACTTTATACCTGCACCTAGATCGAAAAAACTAAGCGCTGTCCCGATCTCCTCACTCTACAGCACAATGGACTCGGTATTCAGATATATCAAAAGTGTTTATTGTTATCTCATGAATATGTAGGAGTATTTAAACAGTATATTTATAATTCTCATTGTAAGTAAAAAAGGGAATTTGGTTTACTATTCTAAGGTGACACATAGTAAATCGGTTATTAATTTTAATTATTACTCAGGTTCTAACGTTATTTCAATCATAAATAACGTTTTAACAATTTATAAGAGATGGATTTTATTAGTCGAATAATTTTCACCGAGCTAGAACTTTCGGTGAAGGAAAAACTTCGTGAGAAAACCATAGCACGATGACAGGGTTTTTTCTAAGCCCATCTGACGACTACTTACCATCTTCAAGTTGAAAATAGTTATGTTCTGATAGCTGTACTTGAAAGCCACTTCCTCTCTTACACGTTGTTTACCTCCTTAGACCATATGGTCATCTATACATATAATATAAGGGTAACAAGACGAAATGCGGGGGAGGGGTCTGAGAATCAATGGCAGAACGCATTTCTATTGTTTTTAGAATTATTGCATGTCTGTCTGTCGGTATGTCTGTATGTCGTTTGTACGCGCATCACGTAAAAACTACTGCACGGATTTTGACGAAATTAGGTATGGTCGTAGATTATACACCGGCATAACATGTAGGACTGTATGTTTTAGATATATCACATTCATATATATGTTTATCTTACATATAAAAAAACACAAAAAAGAAGCAATTTACACAAAGCTGCTGGACATATTTGGCGTGGCTGACTGTTGTTTTGAGTGCTACACCGTCTATCGAAAGTCAGAATTATACATTAACAGTATAAGCAACGACTACACAATGTGGTATCGCGCCACGCCTCGAAGGAGAAAATCGTTCACAAAGGGTGATGCCAGTTAAGTCGTCGATGTCAAGTTTTGATACGCTTATTTATCTATTCTTTTATTGATCACTGCGTTTATAATTGAAATTAATATAAGATGAGGCTGTGATCCAGCGCTAAAACCTATAAAATATAAAAAAATTGTAGGTGGTAGAGCTACGCTGAAGCTATTACTGGTTTCAGCATGAATGGGTCGGCTCGCCCGGGGTAGTACCACCCTCTCACAGAAAACCGACGTGAAGTAACAATGCTTGCACTGTTGTGTTTCGTTCAGCCAGTGAGAGCGCCGGAGGCCCACATATTTAAAAGGCCGGCAACGCACTTGCGACTCCCCTGGTGTTGCTAGTGTCTATGGACGGCGGTGATCACTTACCATCAGGTGACCCATCTGTTCGTTTGCCCTCTATAATATAAAAAAAAAAAAAAATGCTTACAACGTGCATTTAAGATTCAAATAAAGCCGAATCCTTGCTTTTCCATGTACAAGTATTAAAAGAACTTGCTCCACAACACTGGTACAATATAAACCATAGACAAATATGTATGTCAGTAATAAAATATGTAGATACTTCGTTTCAATCGCGAGGGGTTCTTTGTTTAAAAAACTTCGATAATTATGTTTCACTGGAATCTTCTTAAAAGAAAAATAACTTATTTAATCTAACTTTCGCGGACACTCCGAGATAAGTATCTCTATTTTATTAAAATTGTCAGATCGGAGAGAGACGAATACAAACTTCGTGTCTATTGATCATGTTTTTGATTAAATTCTCCCTGATGATTTGTTCGAGTTGGTTTTCAGTCTTGAATTTAAGTTTGTCATTTAGAAATTACTTAAATCACATCATATAAGAGAAAGTCAGCCATTTAAATCGTAATTAGGAATGAAGCTACGTGTGAAAAATAACAGATGAGTTATTTACATCTGCTTACTATTTTTATATAAAAAAAACTACTCTCTAACTTTAAATTCTAAATTTGTCATGAAATTTGTCATGTGCATGAAACGCTTAAGGTAGCTTGGCTTGTCTTTTTCCGATTCTTTCGACAATGATCATTATATTTCAACCAATTTACAACAAAAAACCTTAACAAATTATATACCTAAACCTTCCCCGTGAATTACTCTATCTATTGGGGAAAATCGGATTACAATCCGTTCTGTAGTTTTTGAGTTTATCGCGAACATCCAGACGGACAGGCAGACGCGGCGGACGGCTTTGTTTTATAATATGTAGTGATAAGAGTTTAGATGAGAGGGTTACTTATTGGGAACGACTGTATTTGATTATGAGTTCCTACTATTTTTAATTACCTAAGTATGTGTTAGTGTCTCTAAATATATGGGTATTATATAATTTAATGTTAGAGCGTTTGTTACTTTATTTCATAATGAAAAAAATTAATTATAATTTTTGGACTTTACAAATTCAACATCTTCAAGAGTCCGGAGAAAGCCATGCTTTTAAGTTATAACAAGATTAAACTGTACTGACAGTAGCGACACCTTTAACTCGTATATTTATAAATCGCCGAACTAAATAGCTGTCGTTTACGAGACGTGTCCGGCGATTACACAGTTTTATGGACACGTCATAAAATTATTTTAACGGTTTAGATTATTATAGTACTGGATAAGACACGAAGATATTTTGGGTTTTTTTTTTTTTTCAAAAAAAAACGATCATTTGTTTTCAATACATTAACATAATTAAAACAATGAGAATAATAAGGGGCGCATACATGAGCTTCGTGAATTGGTAAAGAATATCAGTAAACTAAAAATAATTTAATTTATTTTTTTTGACAAAAAGAAAATAATTTATTAACCTACTAAAATCATTTCTTTTAAATCTAAGAAAAAAAAAATTTATAAATTTACGTCATTAAATATATTTACTAATTATATTTAAATACAAATATTAAATCGATATTATTCTTGGTTAGGATCCTGAGAATGGAACTTATTTTAATTCATACACGAGTGTCAAATTAGTTCTATAAAGTTTTCTATTATAAATGTTCTAATGAAATTGTCAAAGATTGATTTAATAACGTTTAATAAAATTAGCTTGTCCACTTTTAGCCGATCTTAGTTGAAGGTCGAAGCGCTAAAGTGCTTTCCACTTGTCCGTTACATTAGATGTAATAAAATGTAATTTTATATTAAACATCGCTGTTTTATGACCGACAATTCCTGTTGGATGATTTAAACAATATAAGGAATGATTATATAATCTAATCTAATTATGTATATAAAAATGGATTGCTGTTCGTTTGTCTAGCCACAACTCGAGTATGGCTGGACCGATGTAGCTAATTTAGTTCTTGAAATATATGTAGAAGTTCAGGGAAGGTTTAAACGGTGAGAGACATAAATAATAAGTAAAGGACAATACAATACAAAATTTTACAAATACGTAATGTTCATTCATAGCTATGAAACATTTGATGTATTTGGTCATTTTAGAAATAAGCTATTGTCATTCGTTTGTCAAATATATTTATAGGTGCGTTCAGAAATTTGTCTGCTTTATAACTGTAGTATGAAGTCCGATCTCTTTGGTCTGTTTTGTTGTAATAAAAACAGTTTTGTTTGAGAAATATAGAAATAGTACATGAGAAAGCTTTAAATTGATTAAGTACATAACTGTGTTGTATTTATAATGTAATTGTAATTGTATAATGGAATTATTGTAATAAAAAAGGAATAAGTTTTGACCACATTTGTACATTTATTAAATATATGTAAGTGAAACAAAGTTCACCGGGTATATAATATTTACATAACTGCTTTTTTTTTTGGATTTAAATCTTCTTTTCACATGTTCTCTAATTAATTTCATAAAATAAATACACGATTTGCATACACAATATTTCTTTCTTTATACTTAATAAGGTTTCAGCGTTTGACTACAATCTCACCTTATGTGGTCTAAGATAGTAAACATGCTAAGCTTGCAGCGTATTGGCTGTCAAGTGTACCTTACGCCCCACACCTGTAGGTGCTGGGTAGCATAATCCTTTCAAGTTGAGAGTGGATAAGTAAAGTGGCGAAGCGTAAACTGCTTTGGGAAAAGGCCTATCACCACGTTATGGTTTCAGCATAATGTTTTCGCTCACCGAAAGTTACGGCTCATAGACAAAGGTTCTCGAACCTACGTCGAATGACGCGACGTTTGAATATACTAACCTCTGAGCCCTCAATGCGTCAAACATAGCACATAAAAAACACAAGAGCACCTAAATATTTACATTACAGGAAAAGTCAAGTCCCTGTTAGTAGGACAATGGATAGTCCGATATTCCGACACATTGAATAAATTCTCTGATACCAATTTTGATACTAATAAATGTTCACACTCCAGTTAAATTCAGGTTTGAATATTTATTTTTTTATTTCTTTGCGAAATGAATAATTGTTGAAAACCAAGTACCTACGCAAAAGTACCAATTGTATTAACAAAAAAATTATTTTCTTGGACTTAGTTATGGACTTAATCAATCGTGATTCTCTTCATCATCGTCAGTAGGTTGCGCTATGTTAAATCTGGAAGAATGCTGAACATACAGCTCTTGGGGTTCCTCTACATTTGGTATTCTATACGCCATGAGAGCTGCACCATAGTTACCGAGACCGGTGTCCCAGAATACGACCTTAAAAATAAAATGGAAGCAATAATTAACAATTGATTTTAATAGATGTATGATAAAATCACAAAAGGCGATAATAAGTACGTTCCATATAAAGATCATTCGATATTGAATGTTATACAAATTAATTGTACGTAAGAAATTAAAAAAGAACAACTTGAAACCAGCGCTTATGTATGAATTGATTATTTAATGGCTATTTAACACCAAAAATCTCTCAATTACGACTTTAATTAATCAACAATTATATTAAACTACATTCCAAGGCCGGCAACGCACTTGCGGCTCCCCTCGTGTTGCTAGTGTCTATGGACGATGGTGATCACCTACCATCAGGTGACCCACCTGTTCGTTTGCCCCCTATAATATAAAAAAAAAACTTTAGTGTAAATAAAATATTTTAAGTTAAATTTTACATACAAATTTATAAAACACCGTTAGCCAGTTGATTTTATAGATACAGAAGTATTTAAATAATTACAAAAAAAAAACAATCCAATTTAAAAATAGATACAATACAATAATAATAACAGTTAATTGTCCTTCTAATTCGAAATTCCGTACAAATCATTCCACTTTACCGTTAAAACTGACTAAGTCTCGAACCTATTAGACCTTGGCAAAGTCAAAATCAAAATCAAAAATACTTTATTCAGTTTAGGCCCTGAGAAGGCGCTTATGAACGTCAAAGTTACCACCGGTTCGGAAAACAACCCAGTCATCGAGAAGAACCGGCAAGAACCTCGATCTGGTTTATCTTTTGTACCCCTGTATGCCTGATAATAGTTAATCTGTCTTTTAAGCAGTGTCTAAAACCTGAAAATGCTTACTTAATAATATATTCATGTACTAATACTGTACCTGTTCACTAATCAGGTATCTGATATAATAAATCTCGTTGCACTTTATAAAGCCAATCTCTTCAGCGATCTGCTGCGAACGGGCCGTCGTGAAGATACCAGATAATGCAGGAACATTTGCGCTTGCACTTAACGCTATAGCTGCTTTTAGCATTTCCTTTGCTATACCTGCCAAAGACAAAAAAGGATAAAATTATCACCACGTTTAGTACAGTCAAAATCGATATTAAAGAATTACTACAACCATAACAAATACCCAACAATACATAGGTTCTTTCATTAAAATAAATCGAAACGAGTTACCAAAACAATTAACTAAACCTTTAACTTTACGCCAACTGTTGGAACTCACATTAATGGCTGAATACCAATAAATACCTACCATAATAATTATTGTAATAAACAATACGGCATAACTAATAACCATAGAATAAAACCATGAAGTGATGATAGCTTAGTTGATAGCGTCAAAGGACGTAGGTTCGAATCCTAGCAACTGAGTCGGAACTTTCGGTGAAAGAAAATATCGTGATGAAACCATAGGAAGATAGTAGGTCTTTGTATAGGTCCGCCTAGCTAACTATCGCTCTCAAGGTGAAAAACCTGTCGCTAAGCAATTGTTGGTGTGTTCCGGCAGATGCACTTGAGAGCCAGATTCCCTCTACGCTTAGCATAACTGTCATCTTAAACATCAGATAAGGTTATGACCAAACGCTAACCCATAAAGTATATGAAAAAAAATTTGTATGTGGGACATCCAATTCTTCAATTTAGACAAACTCTAAAGAATCATAACCGCACCTTAAAATATCAAAATCTATATCTTTAGAAGACGTTCTAGAAGTTTAACCTTAAAAGAACAAATTAAAAACCTCAATATTATTGATAGTCAGAGTTAAATTATTGGATTAAATGTTACCTAAAATAACAATGAAATCACACGAAAGACCCGTTTTAATGACTTGTATGTTGCTTCAGTTACAAATATGTCTCTTTTTCTATTACTAGTTTTACTTAACTTTTCGGTTACACGTTGCGCAGTTAAAGTCAAAGTTTTTTTGAAATGAAACTTCTGTAGAATCGTTGTGATTTCAAGCCGGATGCAACGGAAAAAACGACAGGTAAGAGACGCAACACACAAAAATGTGTATCCAGAGCGAGAGAGCAAATGTTGGTGTATATACATATTGTACACTGTTTAATACTTGCTTGTATTTGAGCATTTAACGTGTTTTAGTATATGTGAAAAGTACGTGTACTACTACTGTACACTGTTGGCGGCTGCGTATTTCAGCTCTTCAGTAAGAAATCAGCGTGGTGTATTATTATTTAACAATGTATATGAGTATTTTTATATCTTATTTGTTGAAACTGAAAATATGGAACTTGAGCAATAAATTGTGCAACATATGTTAAACAAAATATAAAATATATTTTAAAATTAATCAAAATACTCACATTTTTAAACAAATAAACTCTGTAATTATCCTACCCTTGTTATATATATTCATCTCAATCTTTTGTCAATTTACTGAAGTTTCACTTCTATCGTGTGTGAATCGCACACACACCTTTTTTTTTGTTACAGAGAGACGTGGCAGCGACCAATCAACTACAGATGGAAGTGCATAGTAATGATGGATTTCCGGAAAGTAACACACCTTTATCAACCAAATATTAAATCATACCTCGAATAGCAAATTGTGATTTTTTTTTAATTACCTAAATTATACATTAACCACAAGTGATATCACATCTTCTTTTACTCACCTCTATGTCTATACCTGGCCTTCAAGGCCAACACGTACACCTTGAAGTACCTCTTAACTTCCAATTTCTCATAAATATTGACTGGCTTTTCTACTTCATTGTAAAATGTCATTACAGTTGTATAGAGAGGGTTATGCGTGATCTTAACGCGGCTAAAAGTTCTCGAAAATGCATCTGAAATAGATATTATTAATGTTTGTTACTTCTTTCTAAACCAGACAATGAATTTCGTCATTATAAGAGATAAACTATATGTTTGCATAAAGATCAATGTAGATATTAATCTAGGATAATTTTTGTACCTACTATAGCTATTCAGGCCAGATTTGCATCGCGACAACCCATCCTTGTCGCGCATATATATTCCTTTCCCCCATCCCTAATCACCCGGCGCCTTGACAATTGCCTTTTTAAACGCTCTCATTCAGCGGACGATAGGCGATTGAACTACACGTTTATTATAATTTGTGTTGTGTGCCAAACTATAAATATACAGTTGACTTTGAAAACTGTTCATGAATGTTCTTGTGTATCGTGCAAGTAGAGGAGGCCTCCTACGCGTCGCGAGCGCAGCATTGTGGCGAGTCCATTTTGTCCTATCCACTCAAAGTCGTCGCGTAAATACGGCACGTGAGAAATATAGGCTTGATAGGGTCTTACTTGTAGAAATAAAAATCTATTAAAATCCAGCGCTAACAATAACAAAGAATCTTCGAATTACACAACTAATTACTAGCATCAGGGTTCAAAATCTGCTATCAACAACTGTCGGTCTATCCCATCACTTTTATTCGAAATTGAACGCGTAAGCTCCATTCTACTTTTGAAGACTACTAAGACTTAAAATAAAATTATTTTGTTAAGTATTGGCTTATTAGATTTAAAATACTCCAAAATACATATCACAAAAAGCTGTTAATAAAACAGCCTAAAATGCATTTGTCAAAATGAATTTCTATAGTTAGTCATAATTATGTAATAGACAATAATACAACCGCGTAATTATCTTAATATTAAGCAAAAACCTGTTCTCAAACGAAGGCATTTGTTAAACACCATGCGAATTTCAAAGGTCAAGAAATCTGTAGTTCCTTATTTAGCCATCATAGCACCATGGTCCGAAGTAGAGTCATATGTAAAGAAACAATTTTATAAATGGTTTTTATGGTAGCGCTCCCGAAATGTATATCAAATTCAGGCTTAGGTGGTACCGACATCTCCTGCGGAGACATTGTAACCACGTATTCAGAAAATTCCTTTCTATTATAACAGGAAGGAGAAAACGATGCGAGCACCTGGCTACTTAGCTGAGAAATATTTAAATTCAAACGTCTCGGTCTGACAGATAAAAATCTTCTACAAAGAAACTAATATCGTCTCTTATCTTCAAAAGCTGACCCCGATAAATAGGAAGAAGGGAACAAGAAAAAAGAAGACCGTAGAAGATTATTATACTACGAGATCATAGAGCAAGCATTCTTCACGCTATTTCTTCTCAGCGTAAATTAATAATTGTACAAAAAAAAAAAAAAAACTTGGTATATACAGAGATTAATATTTTTTGATGTTATTAATGCAATAAATAACAATAAATAAATAAAAAGTTTAGAAAATTACACGATATTTATATTTATTTACTATAACACACAATATAGAATTTATACAATTGTGCAAAGAAAAAGACGCTGAGAATAGAAAATCGCAAGTTCGTGTAACGAGTGTAGAGCGTACCTCATTGGCATCGGTATCATCAGCATTCTCCTAATATGAACCTACCCCTATCGACTACTTGAAATCCAATTTACGTACGAGGTACACCGTCCAAGATGTGAAAGAAAGCTTTTACAAGCGCAATCCACTATTTCTTATTTATTAATTTTACTATCTATGCTTGCGACTTCGTGTAGAGTTCATTATTATTATTATTTGTATCATTAACAAAATAGCTGACTAATCTTCGTAATGATCGGTTGAACGGTACAGAAGTCGATCTCATACAGCGCCATCTAGTGGCAAATTATGACGTGAATATGAAAACCTAAGAAGCCGCTAGCGCAAACTAGTGAACTATAAAATCTGATTAGTGGATATCATATTTTATAGTTGTTCTAATTAACAATAAAATTGCAAAAGTATATTTATTCAGTAGCAAAATAATATGAATTATGTTACTTTGAACTAGTTTTTATTTAATTGTTATTTTATAAACAAAATCAAGCCCGATACATTCAATGTAGTGACTTTGTATGTAAATACCGAATACATCTAGCTACTCGACGATAGACTCAAAAACATCAACAATAATAATTATACCCATACATATAGACAAAGCTGTTGTATTCGGTGTTGGTCAGGGTGAATCTCTAAAATGTTTGAACCGAATTGACCAGACTTTTATTCGGAGATAGAGGACTTTTCAAACTTTATTTAAGTTGAATAAATAACACTACTCTTCAGGTGCCTAGAAGTAATTATAAAATGTAACATACAATAACTTAAACCATTTAAACGTTTGTAAGATATAACTTATTCCTTACTAAAATACAATTTAAAAAAGACAGATCACAATTAATCGAGATAATCTAGGCGATTCTTATGAAAAACTAAAGATCCATTTTCAGCAAAATAAACACTGTAAATAGAAAATCTATAGTAATTGTACAAAAAAAGTATTGGAAGTTTTTACGCACGACAATACAGCAATAATAAAATTCAGTTTTGTAAATTTACACAGGACTTATTCTAATTCCGTGTAGAAAAATTAAAACCACATGAAGTTTGTACAATTATAACTCGGCTTAGTAAGTTCCGCACATGTTTGGCAGATTATTCGAATTATATTGTATTGGCAACACACTGATTTGTAATTTTACACATATTATGTTGTGTAAAACATTTGTAGTTTTACAAATAAAAAAAAGAAAAAAGCAGTCGCAAGCGACAGCTAATTATTGATGTAAGAACACATCCTCACATGTTTTGACAGATGATTGGAGTTATATTGTATTGGTAACACACTGATTTGTAATTTTTCACATATTATGCTCTGTTAAAACATTTGTAGTTTTACGAACAATAAAATAATAATGTAATCGCGAGCAACAGCTAATTAATTATTAATGTAAGAACACGTAATGCAAATAACATTAAATAAACTCTTTCATAACTTGTACCACCCGTCAGAGCCGACATCTGAATCGAAATTCTTTTTACGGGTGCAGTAAAAATTTAGGCTCAAAGGCATTGAAGAAATCTGCCCCGCTAATGTTACGGCCATCGGTGTACAAGCAAATCGAGTTTCATTCCATACGATACACACGAAAATAGATACGGAATAGTGAATAAAGGGTACATTCTGTTCGTGTAGAATTTTCCAAGGAGACTGGTTTATTTTATTGAAAACCGCTACACCTTTTTTTGTACTGTGCTTTACGAAATCACTTAAGCATTTTCCGATAAGTATACTAATAACTGTCATGATGACTAAGTGTTCATATTATAGTTATAGATATGTTCTAATAGTACCACCGTATCTGAGAAAAATATAGAACTGTGTGTGGATTACTCAGAGTCTGAAATCGCCAATACGTCGTGGGCTGACGCGGTGATTATGCCCATACCTACCTCCGGGAAGAGGACTATGTCCCTGGAGTGGATCTTTTACAGGCTGTTGATGATGATTATTAATTGACATAGGTCGAAATCGGTCAATGAAAAAATACATCGAAGTTTTAGGCAAAATCATGAAAGAGGTAATAATATCGTAAAACAATTTTTAGCGTTTCGTTAACTAACATTCTTAAGAGGGCAATCTGTTGCCAAGCAGACAATAATCTTGTTGGTAACTACATTTGAAAATTACTAAATTCCTTGTCAGTGCGGTACCATCATAAACAATTGACAACAAGTGTTATAAAATATGTAGCAAGTTATTCTGACTGGAGTTTCTAAAGGCATCAACCGCATTGCAATAATAATGAGAAAAGGGTGATTGAAATTTAATATACAACGATTTTCTGACACAGACGGATTTTTATTCGTAGTCACAAATGTTTCGTTACCCAAAATTAAAAACAAATCTATAAGAAATAAAGATAAAATTGAACGTCAACAGTCATCTTAGATAAATACGGTTAAAGTGTCAAAATTATCTATATATAATAAAAAATAAATTGCCGCATATATGTGATGTAAATACCTCAATTCAGAACGGCTGCACCTATTTCGCAGATTGTTTTTTTGTTATGTTTGTAATTGCCACACTAATGTGGACACCAGGGAGATCTTCAAAAATATTTACAGATTAACATTCAGTTGTTTAGGCGTCATTTCATAAATGATGATGATGATAAAATGGTCTGACTTTCTTCACTAGTAGACCTGGGCGAAGTCGGAGAGTGCAGCTAATTGAATATAAAGTGGCTTATGCCATAAATAAATGAGCTAAATTTAGAACATTACAACGGAAATTATTTATTACATTCCTTGAAGTCTCTTCGTGCCTCTTTGGAAATTACGGGTCAACTTATAATATATTAATCATCCTAGCACTAGTCCGAAAAATTTTCTTCTGTAATAAGGTTTAGTTAGCGCTTATTTATACTATAGATATAGATAGAACTATAGATGAATATATCTTACAAGAATAAAAGTAACATTACCTCGCTAGTAGTCATTCTACAATGCCGTTATTTGTTAATTTTTAGGGAACTTACAAATAAGCCACCTTTTAATCCATGTACATTTTTTGCAATAATATTAAAATAAAACGGAATGTATTGTGAAGAGACCCGCCAGAAGTGAGAGAAATCTTTTTACTAACTAACGTCACGTGGTGTTCCCAGGCGGTCACCCATCCTAATACTGACCGCGCCCGACGCTGCTTAACTTCGGTGACCAGATGAAAACCGGTGTTTTTAATACTCTACCCAACACCGTTTTTACCCCCCACTGTTTTTGGTCTCCCAAAAAAGTTGCCGATCAGAGTTTCAAAGCCCTCGCCCATTGGAAATTTCACTTTAAAACTTTAAAATCAAAGTGATAAAAGTGATAAGATATTTGTGTCAGAAAGAACGCTACTGGTTGTGGGGTATATTATGTAAGAAATATGTGGAAATATTTCTTTCGTAGATGACACACTAACGTTTTTCCTGTATTCTCATGATAAGAACGCCGACGAGTTTATCTGTGCCCTCTTTAACAGCTGCTATAGACATTTTGTCCTTCATCCATATCCTCACATTGTGTGCAAATTCATCAGTCCCTTCCCTATCGTCCGCCAGCTTCACAGATCTGTACGTTATCTGTAATCAAATATTAATATGATTATTGGTCAAAAAAGGTATTAACTACAATTAACCTAATTTTAGAGTTCGAGTTAGAGTGGCTGAAGTATCTGAAACTAAATTTAAACAAGTGATAAGTTTGGGCATCAGTGCTTTGCAATTTTGTTATTACCTAAAAAACTGTACCGCTCCTAGTGAGCCTAAAGCATGGAATAAAGCAAGCGAGCATTGTAAATATAAAGAAAAGAGATCTGTAGTTTTGCAGGCAGAAACGATTTCATAGATTACAATCAAAGTTTTCCAGTTTTACTTCTTAGACATTTGACCCTTACCTAAAAACACAGTTAACACGATATCTTCACTGCATATAAGATTATTATAGTAAAAAAAACTGCAATTTTATGAGCAGTACGCGTTCATCGATGCGTTTTCTTGCCGTGGACAAGTGGAGTAAGCGATATGGTGCTTATGTTTTTCCTCTGTATGTAAAATATATTATTAAGACTACAAAACAACGCTGACAAAGTCTTGTATATACGAATAAATAGGGAAAAAAATATTAAGAAAACCTATTAATTAATTCGAAAAAAAAAAATATATAACCATTCAATTTTGCATTTAAATTTTATTACTAAAGCAGCTAAAATGTAACAACATATCAGATTGTTTTCGGTTACTTCTCTTTCAACTTCGAAATACCTTAATTAAGTAAATTAAGATTTTTCAATGGTGCAATTCATCTTTTTCCTCTCCCTCTGTTACTTAATTAAACGGTCAACGGGCGAGAATTCCTAGTTCTCCTTTGCCTTTGAAACATTTTTATATATTATCAAGTTTTTTCAGTCTTTCGGATTTCTTTACTATTTTATAAAATGATATACAATTATATAGTAACTAAGTCTTTTTAATATTGAAGTTATATTATAAAAAAATTAATTACACAAATTAAAAACAAATTAATGTAATTAACCGAGCTGTATTTAGCGCATCAGGTTTAATTTGTATTTCATATCAATGTCGATTTTTTTTTCAACATTTTTAATATTATTCTGTTCTGTTAATAAAGTGTTAGGGAAGTAAACATTATCAAATCCGTCTCGAAAATCGTCTAAAATATCAATAAAGATAACTGGCGGTCTAATATTACAAAAAAAAAAAAAACAATAATAAAAGAAACCCTTTATTGTTTTCAATCTCATTAACGGAACGCAAATGCCAGTGCTAAGACGTCTGCCAGTATTCGAACCTGCTTGACTTACTACATAACGCGATTGCTGTCTGTCTAATTAGCAGTTAGTCTGCTCATAATTCTAAAATGACTGAACTAAACATGACCGTCTTCGCCCGCATTATTACTTCTTCTATTTTGTGACCTACAATTCAATCATAAGTTGCCTACTCAATAAATGTATTTAAAGAAAAATCAACTGCCGAATGTATGTAAACGCATAGCTTCTGAATGGCTACACTTATATAGCTTTTATTTGTTTGAAAGCTCGTACGGAAAAGCGGATTATTTGAGTTAAAACATCCCTTTATAAAAAAAGTGAATGAGATAGAAGATAATAGGGAAATCTTCAAAATACTAAAAGGTTGTAAAGGTAATATTTGGTCAAATTTTCATTATTAGTACGCATGTTGCGAAGCCCAGCGGGCAATTAGTAAACTATGAAATCCAAAAGAAAATTATCAAATATCAATAGTATGTCCCGAAATCAGAACATCAAACGAACAAAGGTACAGAAAAATAATCTCTTGACCTTAATAAAATTATCACAAATTGAATAGTAAAAAGATTGTAAGTGCTTACTAATTTCCAATTTAAAAATCAGTTTTAATACTTCCAGAGAAACCAAGATTTCCGAATAGCGTTTACGAAAACACACAACGACATAGTCCTAAAATATGCAAATACGATTTACCGTATCTCTAACTTCAAAGCTGATGGTGCTCCTACACAAACTTCTATTTCCTTTAAGAAACCCTTAAGAATTGATTCCCGATAACGGGTAAAAAAGTTCTTTCTTTACTTGTAACGAATCTCCCATGTACTAACAACATTAGCCTATCAAACTTTAAAACTCGGGAAACTCTCCAATATGTTTTATAACTTTATGGACAAATCATTTTTAAATACGATGATCGCTCTCTGACAGCTTGTTTAAATAACTCAATGGGCATGAATTCAAAATACACAATAAATCTTATGAAGAAGATGCTAACTTAAATTATAAATATGTTGCCAACCATTGACAGGACCGTTCCGGCATAACGCAATTCTCCATCTGGGTATAACATATCAGCACCTTATACCATACTATTAGTTCTCTCTACTATCTCCTATCAATCACGAGAATTACTTTTATAGATACATTTTATTTATCAAATAATATAAATAGTTTACCTCCTCAGGCAGATAATGTTTCTTCAACAATTTAACGGCATCTTCGTACCTCCTAGTCCTGAAGGTCCTCGAATCTGATGCCGCATGGTAACCGGCCCCATATGCACGGGGCTTTGATTCTTTCCTCGAGAATTTTCATTTTCTCCACCTCTACCTCTGCTGTTTTCGCCATGCTTGATAAACTGTAGAAAAGATATGAGACAATATGCCTAAATACAGGATTTCCTTGTACAAGGTACGGATGTGTTTATAGAATAATATGCTTCTTCTTCTAATTGCTACCCCATTTGAATAGAGTTAACACAACATATTCGTCTCTTCCACTTTCATCTATCTACTGTCATTTCAGTATTCACAACTTCTATATACACATAATTCTTCAAATAATCCAGCTACATTCTCTTCGGTCTTTCTCTACCTATATATACATCTATCCACTTTCATACTTTCTTCCCGCTCAGGTTTTGCCCATACTTCATTAATCTTTTACTTTTCACCTTATCCGTCACTGGTATTACTTTCAAACTTTCTCAGATGCACTCATCCCCTAATGTTATTCATCCTAGAAATATAATACATTCATCTCAACATTAATATCTCTGCAACACGTAATCTTCTTTCACACGTCTCTTTCGCAACCCATCATTCAGATATGTACATCGTGATGGGTATTTTGATGGTTTTATGCAATTTTTCCTACAATTTCACTAGCATTCGTAGATAATTTAGGGTGCCCAAAATCTGTCACCGTTCCACCTATCATCCCCTTAACTTGTACCTCACGCCCCGGTGATGTATTTAAAGCATACTCACTTATTAAAATTTTTAAAGTATTTTGAAAAATATTTATATATGTAAGTACATTTTTAAAGGGGGAAAAGTTTATGCCAAAATGACATTATGTTTCTAATTTATTACCGTTATCTACGATGAAAGGTAAAATTGAAGACTAAGGAGTACCGATTAATATTTAATTTAATTATATTGTTTTTAATTGAAATATGTTAAATGTATTGATTATTTAATATAGATCAGAACTGCCCTTTACAGCATATTATTACCATAAATAACTTAAAAGTTATTACTCATTGAAAAATGCCTGAAACAAAAAACAAATTGTATGACAACAAGAAGTTTCTATGACTTTTACAGCAATGTCTATATACCAAAAATTCGATCAGATACTACACATATCTAAATGGCTTGAACACTTAGTAGATTACACGCGTGCGAAACCGGGATACGTGGCTAGTTAATAATAAAATGAAATCATTTACTGTAATTTGTAATCAGAATTATAACCGCAGTAAACAACGGAATGCTTAACGTCCTAATCAAGGACTGGGCCGAGCTATAGCATCGTCGAGTTTGCGAAGCAATCAAACAGTTTCATTTAGCTAATTGTGGGGTGTCCATGTTAATTTCTAAACCCAATTAACATTTATAATTTTCCTGTTATCACAGAATTAAATTTAGATTACTTTCCGACTTTTATTATTATGTCTGAAAGTTTTCTTTTCATTTCGAGGTTTTCTTTGTCTAATCTATTTATATGTAATGAAAAAACAGTTTCTTTGAGGTTCAATTACGTGAAAATGACTGAAGATATTGGCATAGGGCTATAACTATTCGAAGGGGAATTTGTCGTAGATGGGTCTAGGTAATTATGTTTTAGGAATCGATTGGCCCTTTGCCATTTTTTAATTCCAAACCAAGCGGGACGGAAGTCTGTTTGTATCCTTATAAAAATGTTAATATTTTCATTAATATGTGTTAATATGTTACATTCAACATAACATTAAATATACTTAGAGATCATTAAGTATTATATAAGCAAAATATGTGGAGTAGGGATAGTCATAAGAAGAAAGACATTTTAACGAAACAATAGCACAGCGGCAGGGCTTTTTTTATATCCTCCTGACAAGCTACTACCCTCCATTACAACATCTATCGCCAAATACATATAGCTGTGCTTCGGTAACTGCACTCGGAGCCAGTCCCCCTCTAGGTTTGGCATTTTGAACATCTTAGAGCACATCGTCTTTTAACATTAGGTGAAATTGTGATCAAACCTATAAAGTAACGAAAAATCAAAATTTATAGTAATATTTTTATCAAGTTTCATAGCGATTTTTTATTACAAGTAAATTCTTTTACAGTTTATGTATTATCATTTGAAAACAAATAAATAATTATTTGGATTTAATAAAAGTTTTAAATATTTATACGTCATGGTTTTTGGGTTAGCGAGTGACATTTATTTTTTTATTTAAACATTAATAACATTGAAGTGATATAGATGTGCATTCTCACAATTGGCTAAGGAGGACAACACTGTCTTCATATCCACTGTTATTGCTATACTTCATGAGAAAACAACAACATACCTCAATTTACATTGCTTTTGACATTTGTTTCTTCACAACGACTAACATCTGTATAGTGTTATCTAAATATCCCAAGGAGAATTGATGTAAAGCAGGCGGTCGATCGTAAAAATTAAGCCAAATCATACATCATAACATGGCAAACATGTTGTGCCGACCCTACTTAGGTGCAGGGAAATTGAGAAAATGAGGGAAAGCGTCCGGAGGGACATGTTGGAGAGGTGGCGGCAGGACCTGGCGGACGCGCGTTACGGTAGATATACTATCGACGCCGTCCGCCTGGTCCTGCCGGAATGGTGCAACAGGGTGTGGGGCTCCCTGACGTTCAGACTGGTGCAGGTGCTGACCGGGCATGGGTGCTTCGGTTGGTACCTGCACCGGATAGCATGCAGGGAGCCGACCGCCGCATGCCATGAGTGTGGCGCCGATACGAACACTGCGCAGCATACTCTTTCTGAGTGTGCTGCGTGGGAGTCCTAGCGTTGTACTCTGGCTGCGGCGGTGGGGAATGATTTGTCGCTGCCGAGCGTGGTCACGGCCATGCTCGGCAGCGAAACAAGATGGAATGCAGTGGCCTGCTTCTGCAAAGACGTCATATCGCAGAAGGAGGCGGCGAAGAGGGTTCGCGAGGAGAATCCTCTGAGTGACCCTCTCCGCCAACGCAGAGTCGGTGGGAGGGGGCGGCGTTTTATCCGTCTCCTTCCACCTCCGTAGCCGAACCTAGTGGGATGGGTCGGGGGGCCCATCTTCCCATTGCACAGGTTTGGCTGACGAGTAGGGGGTGGCTGGTGTGTACCCAGCTTGCCTTCCATTATGTGGACGACACCCGGCGGACACCTTCCGCTAGGCTAGCCGCTGGGGTGACATGGTGATAGCACTGTACGGTCCCATGTCACCCCAACCAAAGCGGCGGCCGGTACATCGTGGGATTTTAGTGAGTAAGAGTCTCTCACTACTCACTCTCTCCCCCGAGAGGGTGGCGTGTCCATGATGGATTTCCCGACGTAAATAAAAAAAAAAAAGGTACAATAAGGGTAAGAAGGGTATGATGGTTTCTGGGTTGACTGGTTAGATTATTGGAAGACTGTGTATATAATAGGCGTGGTATTCGTATTTATATATTCCCATTTCTTATTTATACATAAATATTAAAAAAACTTAAAATGATAATTAAAAATTAATATGTATGTATTTATTTATAATTTCACTTCTTTTGTGTGTTCATAAGCGTATGACATTTTTTCTTTTATTTTAGAAATGTGTAGTCACCCTGGCAAATGTGGAATCGGATCTAGGCAGGTGTGTTTCCCCTGATTAAATAAGGGCTCGAATTTCGACTCACTAGGGACAAACAAGTATGTTTGCTTATCTGATGCAAACTTCACTAGACTAATAAGTTTCGAGTAAGTAGTTCTGCCCTTGAGATTGAGTACACAGCTCATATATTATTTACGTTTCTTTTTCATAGTTATACGTGGAATTTATTTAGATAGCGTATGTTTGTTTCCCTTAAAGATATCGGTCGACTACACCGGTAACTAAAATAATTATTTGGATAAAGATTAATACTGTATTGAAGAAAATAGCCCAGTTATCAACCATTTTTTTAGTATTATGTCAATGGTAAAAATTAGTATTTTGTATTACTGTAGGGGATAAATAATCATCATCATCATCTTACCCATATCCCACCTAAGTAGGGTCGGCATAACATGTTTTCCTTTTCCACTACCCCTATCTTTTTACACATATCATGTTTCACACAGTCCATCCACATCTTTTTGGATCTTCCTCTACTCCTATATCCGTCCACTTTCAAACTCAAAACTTTTCTTACTACATGACTTTCCTCTCTTCTTATAATATCCCCGTACCAAGCTAACCTATTACTCCTCAACTTCTCTGTCATTGGTGTTATTTTCAAACTTCCTCTGATATACTCGTTCTTAATGTTATGCATTCCAGTTACACCATACAAACCATCTTACATTCGCATCTCTGCCACATATAACCATTTCTTATCTCTCTCTTTCGTAGCCCAGGACTCGAATTAATATAACATGACTGGTCTTATTATTATTTTATATACCTTATCCCTAAGGGGATAGATCATCATAGAATGTTTTATGGGCATTTTTAAATTTTACAATTCGGTAGTGGAATATTTTTAAGTATCTGATAAGGTTTACCAATGTAAGCATCCTGATACTCCTTCTTACGACTTTATCAGATTTAGCCAATTTCTAGCCAAGTCTACTTTATATAAATTTAATATAAATGTCTTGTATGTATAAACCTTTCGAATGGAATTCTTTAAACTGTATTTAAATCCGTTGCATAAATTAAAATAACTGAGAGAACACATAGACACGGACGAAAAGCTACTTTGTTTCACATATATTATATTATTGTAATTGTGTTATATATAATTCTTTTGTACATGTGTATAGGACTGAACTCCATCTAAACGTCTGGATAGATTTTGGTAATAAAAATTGTGTGTATTCAAGTGTATTCAATAATGGTTTAGATTCACAATTAGACCCAGTAGGTGGCGCTGCGATTTAATTCCAGATTTTTATTTTATTTTCAGGGCAAGACAACGTCTTCTGGGCCCGCTAATGTATATACATATACATACACACACATACATACATTTTTTTTTTTTTTTTTTTACATTTATTATACATATGGGGGCATTCCACATAAAATCGGACAATATAAAAAAACTTTGATTTCCTCAATTTTGTGATATGTTTATTACCCCTCGAAATAACCCTCCTGACCTATTCTTTTTTCTATAAAGATCATGTAAAAATAAAATATTCAAAAAATATTTGGACCATTTTTAAGAAAGTTGTGTCCAATAAGCATAAAAAAAACTATCCTTTAATACTCGTTGTATTATAAAGAAATCTCAAAATGTACTACGATAGTTATTTTAAGGGGTAATAAAACATTGAGGAAAAATGAGGAATTAAAAATATATATTTTTCAAATCGTCCGATATACTCAAAGCCCCAATATACTAATACATTAACCAACAGGGCAAATATACTTAGTAAATTATATACGAATAGAACGGTTAAAATTATATCTATGCATATCAGAATACAAAAATCTAACTAATATATTGGAAATGTAGAGATTTCGAACAGATTATCCTACAAAGAGGCGAAACCTCAAGACAAAATAAAAAGGAAAACTTACAATCCATAAAAAAAAAAACTATACGAAGGCCTCGCACCGACAAACACAAGGCAGCGCAGAAGACTGACGACCCACTGAAGGAAAAAAGAAACGTAAAGAAATCAATACATCGTTCAGGTGAACTTACAAAAGTTTGGACGATACCGAGCAATGTGAATTGGAAGAGGAAAATAAATGTTTTGTATATATCTGTTTTAGGTTCCTTACAATAGTTTTAATATATTTTTTACTAAAAGACTAACCGCGACATATCTCTCGTTAATTGGAACGAACTTACTTAATGCGGCTTGCGGTAGGAGTTGATTGGTAGAAATCGTCACGTAAGGATTAAGTGTTATGGCCCATATATTTTTTTTCTTTTTTACACTTTATAGGTTAGCGTTTGACCACAATCTCGTCTGATGTTAAATGATATGTGGTCTAAGCTGGTAAATGTTGCGGCCAACCTAATAAATGTGTGCGTACAGCAAGCGGCCTTCGCCCCTGCACCCCTGCATGTGCATCAACACGTGAGCTCACCCCGCGAGCCCTGGACGAGGCAAGTCACCCCGGCCACCCGCACCCTAAGCGTCGCCCTGGCGCACCTACACGCGCAACACATTCACTCGGGCATATAAACTGTAACCATCTATTACCACATAATTAAATGTGATACTATCCTAAAGTGTTATTATTACAATATAAACCAGCGAAGCATCAACTAAGCTATCGAAGCGTAAATAGTAAATACGATAAAGCTGGAGAAGAACTGACTCTCAACTGCGGCAGCCTTGATATAAATAAAGATAGCTAAATAATAACACATTTTTGTCGTACAAAAGTTCACAGAGGTAGTTGAATTAGCAACGTATAAAATAGAATCGTAAATAAACTAACAAATTTAAAACCATATAAAACTTTAGCAATTACGAAAACAAGTAAATATACCAATTGCTGAAATTAGACGGAAATAAGAAGACGCTGTGTTTTTTTTAAATATTTTTTATAAAGTCAATCTCAGAAACATAATCGTAGCTATAAAATCGAGCAAAGAATTTTATTTCTCTAAACCCATTTCAATGCGATACGGAACTCTAATAGAGTCCAAAGCTTAAATCGATAGTAAACGTGAGTCAATACAGTTCTGCCAGTCGCCGATGAGACAAGCACGTTCCGATCTAAAATATACTTACGGAAAAGCATGCTCAATTACTTTTAGATGGTAAATTTTAATTCTTCTATCTTTATTCTAGCTCTGACTTAACTTGTTACTGTATACGGATGAGACAATCGTTGTGCACTCAACTTTCCATTATGTCCATGCACTATCCAACTAATATAGATTCATAAAGAAGTGGTAAGCTTTATTGTCATGTCCACGGTTTCCAAGTCTATCCTTAAGTTGCTAAATAAATCAAATCAAATACCTTATATGTGTATTCTAGTATTGGTAATTATAAGCTTTCCCTCGGCAAGCTGCTCAAGCCTAGGTTCGATTCCCCGGAGTGGAGACGTCGAGCATAATGCTAGTGTATTACAGTGACACTGAATACTTTCACACACTAGCTTAACAGACACAGCACAAATCATCCCCGCATGCGTGCACACGTACAGGTAGGTTACACATATGGTTAAAACTTTTTCCCCTTATTTTCCGAACTTGGTTAGTTTAATTTAGCAGAGTTGACATATACAAAATACATGTTTGAGTTCGTGAAGCACACATGCTGGTACACATGTGTACTTCACTAATACTTATATGTATGATTAACTTAGCTAGGTTAGCTTAGATAGAATCACGTTGTTGCATCCAAGGCAACAGTCCAAGCAGAGTTTCAGCCACTCTGGCATCCTTGAGCTTGTTGTCAAGTGACCGAGCGCCGTAAGCTTTCGTCCTATTAGTCTGGTGAAGCTGTGAAGGCCCATCAGGCCAACAGCATATAGTCAGTTCGATAAAAAAACTTCCTAAATGATATGTGTCTTCGCAGAAATTACTTGAGACGGTGAATAAACACAGAAATGCCACCCAAAAAAAATATTCTCCAAAATAGTCTTACCGTGAAATACCATTAATACGATAGAATACAAAGTATTGGTTGATCCTTCATTATACGCTAAATGAGGTTGACCTAATACACCTTAGTCACTTGTTACAGTTCTATTGAATAATCCGCATCTAGTTGAATATGCAAATGAATATAAACACAATAATCAATTTGAATATCAGAAATCCGAGATATGCTCATCTACCTACATAGTAATTAACTTTCACACCAAAACTCTAAACCACTCGCAAAGAAATTTGGTATAAAAGGTATTTTCAAATCGGACGAGAGACATAGACACATTTTATAACTGATATAGAAAATGAATACGCCCAGGGAAGGGGAAGCAGTAATTTGTTTTGGAATAATTTTAAAACTTTGTTACTTTATCCATACAAGTGTAGAAATATTAATATATTTATTTAGCATTGCCTCTATTTATGAGTAAATCACTTAACAGCAAAAATCATTACGATCTCCACGTAGGAAGGAAGCATCAACAGTAATTCCCCATATGAAAAGACGGATTCGTATTCTATGAATGAATAGTTTATGATAGTTTCATTGCAGTCGGCACATAGAAGCTTGCTCGTCCGTTCCCTGCAGATGTAATTCCTTCCGTCGAGATGTACCGTGATACGTGACTAGCAACTGCATTAGCTCAACTTGTAGTACAGCGCAATAAGCTGGTCTCGTCTACAGATCCCATCATAATAAGACTTAAATATCGTTGTTTGGCTTCAATATAACAAATATACCCATTAACTGAAGGATATACTCGCAAAGAAAATAAGACCACATTTTTTCCTTTACAGTACGACTATTTAATTAAATAGATAGCAACTAAAAAATTGAAGGCCTATACTATCAATGCTGTGAATATTTTGAAGATACTGCTACTGCCTCCTCTTTCATGCACTGACTTTTTTTATATAGAGATTTTTTTAAACCAAATTTTTCAGATCAGATCGCATTTTTTTAACGTTACAGGTTTTAACATTTTATAACTATTGCATCTGATGTTATATGACGGTGTGGTCTAAGATAATAAGCACGCTAAACCTAAAGGGGACTAGCTGTCACGTGCAACTACCCGAACACACCACCAGGTGTGTGGTAACAGATTTTCAGCTTGAGGATGGTAGGCGAGGCTGTCTTAAAAAAAGCTGTAGGTAACATCAGCTCCAACTCGGTGAAAAGGATTCGGACATAAGTCGATCGACTCAACTGAGAGGTATCATCGCTTCAAAACTCTATTAAAATGCAATCACAATTTAAGCATTCTTCTCAACGTGAATACCAATTTGTCGAGTAAATAATTCTCGAATGATCTAGAAATACTCGAGCGTTTGATATCGTTTCGTAACTTTTCTCTCTTGACTACATTTTTTTTTTGTATTTATTTGTAATTGGGGTTTGTTCACAAATTGACCATATCACCCCAGTGATCACCACCAAAATGAATTATGTACTTTTGATAATAAATGCTAATATAATAATAATGTTTTTATATAGACATAACCAATTTGTAAAGCATTCTTGCTTCCTCGAATATTGGGAAAGCCCAACGGGTTTTGATGAATCATTAATTTTATTTTCAAGTCCTAATCTCGGAGCTTGGTTACATATATATTCTGTCATTATATGGCAAACATTAGAAGTGAATATATCACAGGGGACGGCTTCACGCTTATTAAATATAAACAAATATTCTATAGGAATATGCCCTGAACGGAGTCGAAAGGCAGTAACTAATTTAAGACGACTGATTTTTATTTTATCGAACCAGGTAAAACGCAAGCAAAGTAGGTCGTAAGCTTTTGTACGACTACATATTTAAAATCTACAATACAATAGTAAGTAACGGAATAAAACAATTTTTCAAACTAAACCTCAATTTAGGTAATAAAACGTACGCCGCAGAATTTAAAGTGGGTGACCCAAGTCGGTGGTTATCCAAAAGATCTCTGCGTAATACGTTGTCCTTCGAACCATTTCTCAAATAAATCCTTCATAACATCCCTGTGTGGGATCTAACAACTGATCCTTGTGAAATGGGTCCCGTTTTCTGGTCGACTAATGTTAGCAAACATTTCACTCATACCTTAGTAGTAGACGACATTTCTTGTAACAATTTATTTGTAATCGTTTATAGTATCGGCTTTGACCGCATCTTTATACATTTGTTATGGAAGAATTAATTATTTCAGTGAAGTAATTTAGTTTCATTCATACTTCAACTCAAGTGACATTTTATTTTCTTTGTACAATTTTGGACTGAAATATATATCGGCAATATTTTTTGAAGTTATACTTCTTTTGGCACGTTAGGGAAAAATGATGAGAGTAAATTTTTACGATGAGCGCGCACACCGCCACGAAAAACCAACACCCTGAAGTTAGCTATAATCAATATTTTATTCGAAAAAAATATGTATGTATTAAATACTGTTTTTCTATTGTTATTATCGTTTTTTCTACAAATGTAGAATAAGGCGAAAGACAAAATTTTTGAAAAGATTTTTATCTCGTTACGGCCAAAGAAGTATAACTTCTAACGCGTGTATAAGTACACACTACTTTTTATTTATTTCATGATCTTTTGTGTTCTTATTTATCTATAGATATATAATTAAAATACAATTCCTCCGAGGCTCAAACTACTAAATGTATAAGGGTGAGACTATGACCATTCGATGTGGAATTTTTCTTAGATGGTTCTAGGCTAATTATTTTTTTTATCCGATTAACCATTGCCGTTTTTGTTATTACCTAACAAAGCGGGCGAGAATCAGCTAGTAAATAAATTAAGTAACACTCATAATTTCATCATTTTCAAGGGAATTAATACGTGAAACATAAATGCTTGGTACACATGTATATTTCACGAACTCATATATGTATCATATGAATAGGTTAGCTAGTTAGATTCGGGATATTCGGCGACAGCCCAAGCCGAGACGTGCCGTGTGCCCTTGTGTTAGTCGTCTATATAAAATCGGACGAGTGCCTTAAGCGTTCCCCTTAATAGTCCGGTGAAACTGTAGAGACCTTGCCAGGCTAACAGTGTAGTCGATTCGAAAAAAAAAATGAATTAAAAAGGTAAAAATATACTGATATCTTTTAGTTGTATGACGGAAATATTTATAGTTTAATATTCATTTCAAGTGTTTTTACTTTAAGCTCAATAAATGTGTATTCAATGATAGCTAGATAATTCAATTATAATCATTTACCTAAAGCTTGCTCTAGTCAAGTAAATCTTGAACTTTGCTTAACCCCATGCTAATTTTACACGTTTTTACTATTTAATTTACTATTATTATACAGTGTAAAGAAACGATCACGAAGAACGCTTTATTCTCGATAGTTTCCCCCTAATATTCGAGTGTTCAATCGAGCCGAATCGGTTGAAAATCTCGTACCTATCTATAAGTCCAAACGATAAAAACATTTTAGTCATCATTATTGTTGGTCTGACGCGCATTGACATAACTTTTCAAAGAAAAATACGAATTTACGTTACTATTCGTTACGATATTGTTACGTCACTGTTCAGAGATATCTCTTCTATAATATAACATTTTGTTAAATATAAAACACCTTTGATTTTCAATCACTTTTATATACAAAGATTCTTTAATAATATCGTAATATCCCAGACGTGTTTTCACCGCCGCGGTCGAGTCCGCAGTGGTGTGATGTCTTCCCACCACCTGCCCAGCGCCAACCTACCCGAGCGATCTTACCCTATTACCGCCAACTAAGATAGTGGTGCGTAATAATTTATACCATCACTCAAAATGTAATGTAAACTGTATTAAACAGAATAAATAAATAGACTACACACCGATTGAAAATATAACAATATTAAAATTAATATTTGAAATATCGATGCAAGTTAGCTGTTAGATTATATTTAATTATGGCCGGATACTGTCAAAGAGAAATGTATGCTCGCCCGTTATACACGTTTCTCGACCACAGGGTATTACAAATACAGTAGGTTATACTATCATCATTATCGAAAATAACGAACTAATTTTACTTTAAAAACAAAATACCAAAATATTAAAGAAATTAATTAGTTGGAAAATAAGGTAACGTCAGAATAACGTGAAGGACACTACGATCTATAAGTGAATCTGTGTGGTTTTTTTTTCGACCTGATTATTTTGCTATTAGTCTGACGGTCCTTTAGCAGCTAATGTATAGAACAAGTAAATCAAGCGAAGTAAAATCTACACACCTGTTCTAAAGTAGGTATACTAAAGGCATTCTTTCTTTCTTATATTTTTACTTACACGTAAGGTTCTATCACATGTTACTCTGTTGTTTGTGTAGTGTAAGTTTTTCCCTCACCTTTTTTTTACTTTAAAATATTTTTATCATTTTTCATACATATTTGTAAGTAGACTAAAGAAAATGTATATTGTAATGATATAACTAAAACCGTATCACAGATTTATCTTTTCGATGGTATTATAACACAGAGGCATAATCATTGGTGTTTGTAGTTTATAGTGTAAGATAATTATAACGTAAGTGATCGCCAGTTTAAATACTGGGTTGCCATATTATCCATTATAGTTTATAATTCAATAGTTCGTAATGTCCTTGAGTACTGTAGTACAGTATGGAACCGCTGTTATCATGTTCATATAGATAGAATTGAATGAGTACAAAAACGATTCTTATATCACCTTTCCTTTCACGACAATAGCTCAAACTCGTACTCCAAACGTTTAGTCGATTATGAAATGATACCGTTACAGACTCGTAGAAAGATGGCTGATGTAATGTTTATATTCAAATTATTACGCGGTTTCATGGATTCTCCAGATTTTCTTCAAAAAATACCTTTTAGTGTCCAACACGTAGGTAGCCGCTTGATTAATCGACAAATTTTTAATTTACCACTAGCAATAACTAACATAGGCAAACATTGCCCTTTATACCGCATGCTTTCTTTTTGTAACAGTTTACGTTTTAAATTCGATATTTTCTTTTGTGTCTCCTTGGCCTCAATTAGAAAAAGAATTTATTTACATGTTTAATTTATTTTAATTTTCCTATTTCTTAGTTTTAGTACTATGAAACACCTTCTTATCGTCTTATTGTGTGCATGTTGTGTTTACATTCAGCTGAGTTCATGTCAATTTCTGATCATCGAACTTAATTATGTGGGCCTTAAATAAATAAATAAATATTTGATTTTCTTATGGATTTGATTCACTTTAACCTTTACGCTATCATAGTCATATTTTAATTGCGTCCATCCCTCTAGAAACTTACTGTAGATATATCTCAATAAGACAGTTAATAATATCGTATCTGATGTCATATATTCTAGAAAGTTCTCGTAGATACTGCTGGAGGGTTATTGAAGTTATTAGAAACTGTCATTATATCGCAATTTAGGTTTAGATGCACGATTGTTATAGATTAATGACTCTTTTGTTGTTTAATGAGTAGGCATATAAATAATCTTGTTTAGTAGATGCAGCCAAAGTTGCGTTAAGTCAATAGAAACAAGTCTATGTCAAGAGGCATTGACAAATTTGTGGGCATACATATTTAATGTTTAATTAAGGAGTATTACATAAAACTGTTATTGCAAAGGTTGTCTCATGATGTTTTCTTTAAACGAAAACTTAAATAATTAATTCGAACACAAAGCTTTCAGTCATCTTACAAAACGCAACATATTCATGTGACTACTTGAGAATGTCTGCAATTGATTTACATAATTTTCTCTTACTACAGAGCAGGCTTTCTCGCGATGTTTCCCTTCCTCATCAACCGATACTGTTACGAATTTATATTGCCGGTTTCTGAAATATTCGTTACTAAACATCGGGGACATGGAATCGATATTTCGTTGTTACTTGACCCACCAAGAATCTCAACGAGCTTATAAAATGATACTTCAGTTTTTTTTTTTAAATTAATTTTCTGTCGTTGAAACTATTACGAAGTGTAAGTTCAAACATTAGTATAAGTTCGTTTATCCTAGTATAAGTTTAATACGTTACCATTTGATATATATGTAAATAAATAATAGAGGTCTCTCGTTGTGTGTGCATCACTCAACAATTAATGTCAGTGTATGCAGTATGTGTACTCATATAACACGAACCATTGTGCCGATGCGATTCCCACAGTTCTTAAGGGGGGGCTTAACATCCACTCTTTACTCCGAAGGGTCTATAATCTTCAGGCTCCTTAGGAGGGTCTAACACCTGTTGGAAGAGCAAACGTAGTACCAGTAAGGCAGTCCCTGCTTCCCCGGCCAAAAAAGGTGCGAGAAGGCACGATGATGAGGTTTTAGTCCATGCGAATAGGACATAACCCACCTTTGATGCCCGGCAGTGTAAACATTCCTCAGGGATTTCCCCTGTAAAAAAAACGCTAACAAAAATATAAACCCGCATTATTTACAATTTCCTTATATAGTAACAATTCGTGAAGACAAGTTAGCGTTATTATTTACATTTTTTAGGTTAGAATGACGACAATATTTTAAGAATTTAATGTTATTAATTTCTCTACAATTATTTTTCCTTTAGATTCAATCCCGTTCATTTTATATTATAATATCTAAATACACGATATTTATATGTACCTAATTTATATATTTACTAACAATTTTCCGCGGCTCCGCACATAATTTCTATGCAGTAATTATAATAGACAAATAACTGACTGACAGAAACATGACGTATTTCCATACAAAATTTCATCTTCTTTTTCACCAGCTTAGGAATTAAATTTCCAAAAATCCTTCTTTAATCCCCTTTTACAGTGTAAAAGGAAAATGCTCGCAAAATTTCACGGCCCTAGTTTCAGTCGTTGAGGATGTGCGTTCAAATGACAGTCATCTAGTCAGTTATTTTTTCATATATATATATAAAATGCCATCATTGTTTGTGAAGTAAGTACATATTAATATTGTAGTTTTGTAATTTTAGCCAGGCTCTACATAGCAAAAAAATATAGGATTCCAATATACTATATAATAATCTACATTTATACTGATAGGTCACAGGCGAATTTATGGACCTAAGTGTAAGTTTTAGCATTAAGTGTGTGCACAACCTAAGAACTTAAGTAAGGTCAATATAATTAAATAGGGTTGACTATAGTGTAATCTTCCGTATGCTTTATCAGTCATACCAAACCGCTTAATATTCTCCCATGCTTCTCGGTACAAACAAAGAATAACGATTTTTTGTTCCTTGCAATTTCTTTACCTTAGAACTATGAAGCAATAGATCAGAACAAAGAATGCTTTTACTTTATCTGTAAACGAATATAAACATAGTATTTATTATAGTACAAAACTTCAAGAGATTATTTATTTGTACGCGATTATCTCTGGAACTGGTTTGGATTTTAAAAGTTATTTTTACATTTAGTAGGCTACTTCCAGAAGAACATTACAGTTTATCTAACATCACAGTACAACCCTTGGGAGAGGAGCGATTACTATATAAAATACCTATAAAAATTACGCTAACCAAGGACGAAGTAATATTACGGGTGAGGTATAGACAGCGGCGCGGATTATGGAAGCGTGAGCGAAGATGGATTGACCATCCAACGAGAATCAAGTTATCATGAGAAAAGCCGAACTGTGAATGCCTATGTTAGCAATGTACTAGGTACTACTGTATGACTCCACGGCATGGTCGATTCACTAAGCAACAGTGGTGTTGTAAACAGGATCTGTTTGAGTTTACATAAATGCGTTAAATGATTCAATATCTTAAAAATTTAAACACGAGTGAAACCACTACGTACAGCTGGTTAAAACACAATGGTCGAAGTTTAAGGTTACATTTTTTATCATTAGGAAATAACGAGAGCAATCGTTGAAATTTCGTACAAAACATAGGAACACAATTGGTTAATATAATGTATTTTATGTCTTATTCAGCAAAAATAATAAATACACTGTCCTTAAAAGATGGAAGAAAGTAAAAGAAATAAAGTCGACGTCAGCGTTTGGCGTTGGTGACAAGGTAAAAAGAAAAAGAATTGAAAAGTAGCACCAGCGCTTGCCTTTGTTAAATCTTTACGCGCAATTCACGTACCATGTATTTAAAATATGCCATTTTATAAAGACATAGTACATCTCCTCTAGAATAAATCATAACTAGAGCTCGTCCAGTGGCTGAAATTCGACTAGGATTTATAAATTTTTGTCAATTGCAATATTTTATTATTTTTACCAAAGTGTGTAGAATAATAGACGCAAAGGTCATAAATAACGACTACTTTTATTATTGTTTAGTAGCTTTAGTGTCATAAATAAAATATAAAAATCCGTTGTATGTAAAATCAGTTTACGGTCGATAATTTTACGTGATTACATCATAAGAAAATATTGATGAAAAATTCCACACTTTTTACCGCAAGAGATAGATGCGTCACAAGCCGATCGCTTAGGCCGATCGCGCCTCTCTAGCGCTTGCTTCGCGCTCTCGCCTGCACGGTCAGCTCAGGCAGAACGTGACAATGAGTCATGCTTTTTCGTGCGTGCAGCCGGCGTTCATCGATTTATAAGACGTTATCACGTCAAAAATAGATCAAAATCTGTCTAATAGTTTACACAGATTGCAAATAATGATACCGTACAAATTGTAGACTACAAAAATAGCGCGATATACATTCATTACAATGATAAATTATGATACTGGGTGAAGATCAAAAATGAATAAACGCATTTTATAACACTTCCATTGCACACGGACGAGACGCGAGGCAAAATTAAATGAAATACGTACCAAAATAAAACATATATTTTGGTCTCGTTCACCGACTTCGGGGTGTGACCTAAAACTTTACAATTCACCGAAGTCTATACAATGTCTAGAACTAAATTCGCCTACTCTCATATTTTATTCAATTCATCTTGTTTTACGGCTCGATGATTTGAATTTCAACAAAAAAGTGGGTGTAGAAGTAAAATACTCCTCCGGGAGTATCGTGGGATTTATAACCTTTATAAGAACTCCACTGTGAGTTAGAAATGAAGTTCTGCGTAAAAAGTATGTAATCATTGTAAAGCTGATTACACATAAACGAAGTAATGTAATATAACTTCTGCATTTATGCTAGTCCCATACCAGCACAACGAAGCTTCGGTCACTTGTACCGCTAAAAAGTAACCTCAAAATTAATTCCGATAAAGGCGTAGAATAACGTTTGCACACCATTGTCATTTCAATAGTAACTCGAAATTAGCGTCTCCGAGTTCCTTTGATGTGTGTAGAAACCGCGGCCCCAGTTATCGTGCTACGTGCATCGTCACTGCAATCCGATAGTTCGTAATGCATAACGATAATATCTCCTCACATATGCATTTGGTCTGACCATAGACAAAACTTCGTGCCGATACACGCAGGTATGGGAGTAGCATTAGAGGAACAAAAATATCATCACTACATATTATAAAACAAAGTCATTCACTGTGTCAGTCTGTATGTTCATGATAAACTAAAAAATTACTGAACGGATTGTAATGCGGTCTTCACCAATAGATAGATAGGGAAGGTTTAGGTATATATTGTCAAAGTTTTATGTAAATCGGTTGAAATATAACGATAATTGTTGACAGTATTGGAAAAAGGCAAGCCGCCTGGGAGCTTTCATCGAGAACGCTGCCTAATTCTTTTGAGATATAACAGAAACAATGGATAGTGAGATATTCCTCTTTTGTAGATCTACAAAAAAGCCAGGAGATAGCGTATACTTATCTTTCAAGGATAGCTTAACTATACCCATCTATCTTTTAAAAAATGGTACACACAAAATGCAAATATGCATGAAAAATAAAGGCTTGTAAGTATGTACATACCTTAACCACATTGCATTTAAGTATATCATAGGGCACGCATACAAGTGCCTACTTAATATCGACGAATACTACGGTCCTACAGAAAAGGAGTACATAAAATTTTATTGTTTACCCGCTCTTTCTGAATGGTAATGATATTTGATATTCTCTTTTTCGCTGCGTTAGTATAGGGTAAACATTTGAATAAATTTCTTACCCTATAGCCATTTTTCTGTCAGCTATTAATATAATTAATATGGGAGGACATTGGTGAAAACATTAATATAATATATATTAATTTAAGGCATTTAAGGCAGGGATTTAAGGCAATAAAGGTATTGGTTTTTTGAGGTACACAAATGTAGACTAGGATTCCACTCAACGCCCTTGCTCTCTGGAAATTTCCAACGCATCAATTGATTAATTGTTTCTAATAAAAGTAAAACATAATCTATAACTAGTGTCACCATCCGTTGTGGTTTCTCCGGAGATTTTATAACTTGAAAAGTGTTTGAGAATCATCTAGAATGGGTTTACAAATTCAACTTTTGCATGAAGAGAAAATCCGATTTTTTATTTAAATAATAATATAAATAAAATGATAAAAGTCTGATCCAATATTTGGATAAATTTCAAACAAATTGTGTCACTTTTACTTCTTAGACATTTGGTCATTATCTAAAAAAAGGCAGGACTGACGCACTGCATTGATAAGTAAAAAGCCCTTCTTTGCTTACAATAATCGAATATATCCTCATAGCGTTTTTATAGCTTTATAGCATTGAAACCTTTTTCAACGCGTGCAGTTTTTTCCCACACATCGTACGACTCATCGTTTTATTTGTTTGTAGTATGCTGTTTAGTTTTTTACAAGTCCTAACAATTTAATAGATATGTATCACAAGAGAGAGAAAATAATTACCCGTAGCAATATTAAATGTATATTATAGTTATAAAGAAACACCATACACTCCCTTTAAACTTATTTACGTCACGTTCCAACCTTGTATATATATACCTTATATACGTGTTGCTATCCGTACTACACCACGATATCCATTTACGTTAGAGATTACAAAGTTAAATATAAATTATACCGCTATGAATAATAAGTTATCTCATAATTAAAATACCCAGCTACGTGTAACACACTAGATTAATATAACCAACATCGTTAAGTAGCTGTTTTAGCAAAAAGAAGTCTCTTTTCACTATACCCGCCCATATTATGAACGAAAAATGAACTAGTAAAACGCGATGGAATACTAACTTCTGTGCTCATAAGAATGTATCAACAGTTGTTCTAAGTTGTGTAATATTAATTTCTAACATGTTCTTCCTCAGTTTTACACACGTGCACTTTGCACATGTGTTCCACAGCACTGAAAACGAAGCGGCAACGTCACAACGCAACCCGTGTAAAACAGTTTGGTAACGTTGCGTAACTTGCACAAAGTGCATTCGCACCTGCCGAATGTTCTCATTGGTATTTGAATATCAGGTACGATCATTATGCTGCTGGGTTCGTCGATGAGTAGACGGTTTAGTGCACGTTGCGTTGTTTCAAAATTTCTTATATATATAAAAAAAATTGTAGATGTCTGTGGTTGTGTGCGTAATATTCAAAAACTACTGAATAGATTTCGATCAAATTTCTTTTATTTTATCCCTTAGATGCTTGGTTCTAATGTAGAAAAAATAACAACACGTATTCATTAAATATAAAGTCATTAAAGTTTTAATAAACTAGGATTTTATCAGCACTACGCGCATTCAACGCTGTGTTTTCATTCGATTCGATGTCATCATTCAAAAACGTTCCATTACATACAGATATTTCGAAAACAATTAGATTTATGAATAATATTTATTTTCAGATATTCAAGAAGATTTTTTTCTATTTTAATTACATTTGGATATTATTATTGTGACATTTTTGTTAAAAGAAAACGATGTAATTATAAAAATAAGCAATATATAAGTTTGAAATATTCAGTCAACGTGCGTAAAATGGAACAATAGTATAATCTCAGATTAAATACTTTGTCAATTGTCAATAATGTCATATTATATAGTAGTACCTGTGATTTGCTGGTGAATCTCCAAAATTGTGTATTTATCTACATTTTCCAAATTAATTACACCACGAAATCCATAATTTACTAAGGAACAGTCTTTTCCCGACAAATAGAAACACAATAAATAGAACTGTCAACTTAGACAAGTGTTACACGATATTTACATTGAAATAGTGTCTATCTCTAAACACGTCTAAGACACTCTTTTGTGATAAAACTTTTTTTACACAAGTGTTCGTCCCGTATTTAACTTTTTTGTAATAACACGGATAATATATACAAAAATAGCTTAAAACTGAGGTGCCCTACAACATTGTTAATCCAAATTACTAACTAAAACTACACAAACGACCATAAAATGTTTTTAATTGTTAATTTTAACGATGCGCGCGCTACCGTCTAGATTGCACCTTCACTTTTATTGACACTGTAAAATGTTAAACGTTACAAATTAAAAATAATTGTCGTTTCTCTTCAATCGTTTCGATTTACTATGTAACAACATTATTTATATTGTCTTGATTTTTGTTCAATTTTATTTCTGCACAAACACCGTTAAAAATATTGAAATCGCCATAAGTAATTGTGTTTTTATATATATTAAAAATAAATGTTTCATAATATTTTAGTTGTTTTTATGATAGATTGAAATACGTTGACTATAAGCGTAGAAACAATAATACATACGCGAATATTAAACATAACCTCTCTGTACATTAGCGACATTACGCACGGCTTTGTACAATAATACATACGCGAATATTAAACATAACCTCTCTGTACATTAGCGACATTACGCACGGCTTTGTTGTATCGAGCGGACGCCTGTATACAACTTCTTAAATTATTTGCTTTATTTTCATAATAACAAGCATATTAGGTGCTCATTATAATATTAAACAACAGGAATCATTTTTTTATTCACAGTTGTCATACAGAAGTCTTTGCTCACCACCATGTCAACGTAAAAAAAAGTAATCCTCAAATATTCATATAAACAATATTTACTGTAAGTTCAAAAGCAATAGTTGAAATTTATGTATATTTTCTTATAATATGTTCAATTATGTTAACGCGTACGGAGGAACTGTTATTGTTAATTTACATTTTAATTTGACTAGGGTTTTGTTACAAACATCTATATATGGCCTCAATTTTATTCCAACAGAATAAGAGTTGTTGTATGTTTGGTTTTAGAAGTCTTTTCTCTGTTCTTTCTTCATTTTTACTGTATAAATATCTACCGACCGAACGTCCGTGTGTCGTTTTATACCGCCATTGACAATTAGCGCAGTATTGCCTTATACTACAGCATTGATTGAAGTTGCCAGTTTTTAGACATTCCCATCTCTACATATCTTATTGCACTATGCATTATGTGTACACAATAAAAATTATTTCATTTCTGTATATAGTCAAAATCATTCACCCCATAAAATGGAGGCCAACGAAACCTTATGATTAAAATCTATGGACCAATTTTAAAGAATGCATAAAAAAGTTTTACCTTCTACGCGGCCTTATAATAAAACAATAAAAACTTTTTTTAACCTTAGATTACATTGCCTACGTTTCCTGTTATTTGTAGATTTTTCAACGATACCAGCAAATATAAGAAGATAGTAACCATAAAAGCAAGATTTTCAGAGAAATTTCCAGAAACGACTAACCGCATCATTCGCTTCTCAATCGAATTAATATTCATAGGTTTCTGATTAACACGTCCTCGTGTTATCCAATGAGTAAATTAACAGCGCGTTTGTATAACACCATTTAATAACAATTTAGTGTAGCGTGATATTGTAATTTGTATTTACCTAATTGATTCACTTTAACTTTTCTTTTTGAGCAAAAGCAAGATTCATACCAGTTGTATGTCACATATAAATTACGGTGTTTGACTCTATGAGAATATCATAAAATATTACCAGTGAATAAATACCCTAAAATAGTAATACAAATGACCCCCGGCCGGGCCAAAAGTCTCGTCCCACATCAGTTTACGACGTAAAACAATTGCAACCGCCGAGAAATCCAAAAAGTCATATTATTCCCACGTATAGTGATGTCATAAGAACATTTCTCAAGTTCAGGTTTCCACACGATACTTTCTTTCACCGTCATCGGACAAAGTTACCAATGGTCCGATGATAAAGTTCGACACCGCGAGCTATTTACTATTAAGTCAAAGTACAGTCTTTATGTCCTTGTGTGTAGTTATGAAGGTGTTACTTTGTGGACATCCATTATCACTATTGATCGGATGTTACTTTGCACTACCGCCTGGAATTAGTTGTCGGCTGCCACGTCTCGCAACAATAAAAACATTTCATTCTATTTGTTTAACGTGTACCTGATAAATTTAACTCTGATAGTGGATAATAAAAGGACCAAAATAAAACAAAGACGAACTATTAATAACAGAAATGACGATTGAATTGATTGATATTGTTAGTATGTAGCTATCTTTAGTATTATCATAAACGCGAAAATAAGTGTGTTAGTTTGATTCCCGCCTAAATTACTTAACCAATCAACGTGAAATCTTGCATACATGTTATCAGGAATACAGAAAGACAAAAGACAGAGTACTGTTCCCGAGGGTAAAATTACCCCTACATTACCGCTAGCGAAGCCGCGGACAAAACTAGTAAAGAACGAAATATAAATCCAATTTATATAGTTCGTATAGGTAATGTGTGATTACCAAAATCGATTGCACGTGTTTGGCTCCTTTGTGTATTTTACCGTCTCTATAATGAGTTTCGTTCATATGAATTGTTTGATATGAAGCCTGTAATTATTTTCAACCAACCCACCACTCGCCATCGTCATGACATTAATCCTCACAATCTAAAGAAATTTGTCACGGGCAGTCAGGTTTCGGAAAAATTGGTGTAAATGTAAAAACAAAGCATGAAAGTATAGATCTAAATCATTTAAACGCTTATGATTCCAATTTAACACGTATGCCATTGAAACTTAAGATAAGGATGTATAAAAACTATTATAAGACCAGTTATGCTATATACATCTGAGTGCTGGGCTACGAAAGAGACGGATGAGAGAAAACTACATGTGGCAAAGATGCGAATGTTAAGATGGATGTTATTTTTTCATATACTTTATAGGTTAGCGTTTGACCACAATCTCATCTGATATTAAAAGCTGATTTGGCTTAAGATGGTTGTCACGCTAAACCTGGAGGGAGATGTGGTTTTTACCACAATCACTAGAATTGATAAAAGTAGGAATGAGTATATAAGAGGAAGTTTGAAAATAGCACCAGTAACAGAGAAGTTGAGGAGTAACAGGTTAACATGGTAAGGGCATGTCATGAGGAGAGAGGAAAGCCGTGTAACCAGAAAAGTTTTAAATGTGAAGCTGGATGGATATAGCAGTAGAGGAAGACTGACAAAAGGTATGGATAGCTTGTGTGAAGAAGGATATGTGTATAAAATATTAAAATACTGAGATGACATCTGTCAGGGAAGAGTGGAAAAGGAAAACATATTGTGCCGACCCTACTTAAGTGGGTGGGTGGATAAGGGTAAGAAGATAATAATAACCTATGATTCATATTAGTACAATGCACTCATACGAAGCCCGGTTAGGGCGCTGGTATAAAAAGAGCTTTATCTCAAACCATAGGCAAATGTATTGCTTATATACGTAAATTCGAAACACAATTGTAATCAGACCTTTACAAAACATGTGAACCCCGAAGGCAACCGCAAATTAAATTTTATATAATAATTAACAAACCCTAATTATTTTCTTCCGCGCAACGGTTTTTGCATAACGCACCGTCGCGTCGCGTCGCGTCGCCCCGGTGGTTTTATTTCGGACATTTTTATGTTCGGAACTCATATTTTAATCCGAAATTACTGCTACTGAAGTCGTTTAAACTCTCCTTACCCTTACGAAGTAAGCGAAATATTTTAATTAGGTTGTCCGAACACTCGCAGTCCGATGTGTGAGGTCTGTCCAAGTGTATGTAACAAAGGACAAGTTTGTTAATTAATTTTTATTTTTAATAATTGATTTTAACCATAATAAACTTCGATCAACAAAACAGTGCATAGTGAGATATTCCTCTTTTATAGATCTACAAAAGAGTCTAGGATAGCATATACCTATCTTTTAACGATAGCTTACTATACCCATCTATCTTCTAAAAAAATGGTCACATGCAATGAGGTAATTAGAAGACTATTTAGACGGATACAGTATTAATTCTTATCAAATTGAATGCATTAGTTGCCATAAGCATTTCATGCTCATAAGTATATATTTCTTATTATTAGTGCAGAACAACGTCAATCGGACCTGATAGTTAAAAACTTTAATGAAGCAAAATACATTAATAATAATATCATAACGTGCGACTTAAAAGATATATTTTTATAAACTACTCGCTCCGGCTTCGCACGGGATCGCGCGGGTGAACGAGAAAAATGAGTGTCGTGAAACAGTGGGTTGGAATGAAGTTCCTTCTATAGTATATTATTTTTTAGTCAATTTGTAAATTTTAAGTTGAAAATAAATTATTCATATATTGTTGCACTTTAACTCTGACACATACAGGGTATAATTTTTATTGTACCGATATTAACCAATTATAGTATTAGTTATTATTAACCGACATAAGCGTTTACAAACAATTTGCAAAGAGTTACGCAATATCTGTTTTGTTAAAAATAAACATGAGTATAAGTACACAACTACATACAATACGCTACGAAGCAGCTAACGTAATTAAAACTGCTGGACGTGTCAGCATAATTCTATCACAATTCGTTGTGGAATTTCTCGTAGATGGTTCTAGGCCACTATTTTTTTTTTTTGGATTTGATCGAAACTATGCCATTTTTTTTTTGGAATGCACAACGGAGTCTACGAGAATCTGTAATTATATATGACTAAACAATTATAAAAACTGACTCCACTCGCCTTGAACCAATAAGCGAGCACCTATGTCTGGACACAGTCAATAGTGTACGCGCTATGGATAAACGTCTACACTATACAAAGGGCCGCGACGGAAAACTCTTACACTTTTTTCGTCTAACCGCCAACCACTAATTTCGTACCGTGCGAAAAAGAGCTTCGTTCCAAAAATATGACCAAGTCTTTGCTTTACAGTATGACCATAGAATGAATGAAAATGACAATTAAACAAAGGAATGTCAAACTGTCAATTTTTAAAGATCTGTGTTCTGTCTCACTCACTCATTTTTATATATTGGGATTTGTAACCCATTTTTTTCATTTTCATAAGGTTTTTTTCTATCCAGACCTTGTGGTGACAATTACAACCACAACAATAAAGAATTAGGCAAATAGTTGTAACCGTTTTAAAATCATACGATTACATACATTTGGCAATCAATGTTTATTTATATAGATAGATTCAATGAAAAAATATATTTTTATATCATTTTCAACGTACTCTAATTATGAGCCTCATTTATGTAACAGATTTAAAACTTCCACACATGTGTTGAGACTCGATGCGCGTAAAGTTAGCACAGCAACAAACGTTACCAATTAAAATAAGTTTGCGTGCATGCCTCATTGTGGCATACAGCGGCTGTCGCAGTCACAGGCCGCTGCACTTTTGACGGCGCGCTGCGAAGTGCTCCGCGCACTAATTTGTAATTACGCAGGGGCGCGGCGTAGCGTACGGCTGTTTGCGCTTTAACTTACACAGCGGTTTCATAGGTAAAGTACACGTCACGGATACTAGATTGCGAATTAAATATTTTAAAAAGGATTTCGACAATCGTTTTTCCCTAATTTGAATTTGAATTTACACCTATTTGACTAATTATTTTATGTTGTGTATGTAATTGTCAGGACAAGTTTTGCATAAAAGAAAATATTTCTAAGAACGCACGGTAAAGTGAAAATTTTTGTATAAAAAAATCTGTGCATTACCATATTAGATCAGAAAGTAAAAGGTATATTCTAAGCGAAAAGGATGTTATGGTACGCGCTAGTCGTATAAAACGACGCCAGACGGAAGATTAGCTATCGGAAGAAAGCCACGCGTTCTCGAGAAGAACCTGAACTATGAATGCCTATGTCAGCACTCAGCTGGCTTGCTCAGTTCCATAAGTGACAATCGTATTATATAGGGAATTAATTAAAGCATGCTTAATATCGTTGAGAATATACCATACTTATGAAATTTAAGCACAAGTAACACCACGGATACATCTAGTTCTGTAACAGACAGACTAAACGATGTTTTAAGTTTACGTATACAAAAATACAAAGGATTACTGAAAACAAAATAAACACAACTTTAATCCATGCGAACGGTATTAACGATTTTATTTTACATATGGCGTATAAAAATCCCTGAGTGAGGTTTAGAAATACTGTGGCCTATTTTTTTACATATCGTATTTTAGAGTATTTTTATTGAACTTGACATGCTTTGCATGGCTTTGTAAAAGTAAACCATGCTTAAATTGTTTTCTGTACTATATCATTTGTCGGGTATTACTAATTTTAATGGTTCGAACTATATATAATTGTTATCAGTTTTATTTCTTATTAGGTTTAGCGCAAAAGTTTATGCTATTTTGCTTTATGTTTTTTTTTTCTATTAGTAAAATGGCATTGTAAATATTTCGTTTTCCATTAAATATATTTATACAAACAAAATTGAAAGGTTTGTTGGTAACGCCAAAATCATAGCTTTTTGCTGAATTGATATGAAATTAGAATCGGTACTTATAAAAAAGAAACAGTTTTTAAAATTTTTACCAATCTGTCTTATTTTCATAGTTTTTTTTTATTATTTATTTATGACAAAAAAAATATACATAAATTTACATAATAGGACTCTTCTCAGGAAACCGCTGTTGCGGTTTAATCGAGAAGAGGTTATCATTCTTTATCTCAGTGCATCGTTTTTTCGTTAGTGAACTCTATGTAAAGCTGTTGGTGGTACATATTCAAACAATCGTGGTTTGTTACAGTTGTTTATGAACTTTTACTTATGTTATACGTAAAAGGCATATTTAGTTACATTTAAAATATATATTCTATTGGCATTATAAAAAATTAATTCTGAATGTTGATAAATGGTAATACTCGGTTATCTTTGCCTTACACCGGGCTTGGTGTCTTTGCTGGGCTGGCCGCTGGGGCGGCATGGTGATAGCACTGCACAATCCCATGCCGCCCCAACCAAGCGGCGGTCGGTACACAGTGGGGTTTTAGTGAGTAAGAGTCTCACACTACCGACTCTCCCCCCGGGAGGGTAATGTATCCATGATGGATTTCCCCACGTTAATAAAAAAAATTGTATCGGTTAGTGAAGAAAACCATGTTAAAAAGTTACAGAGGATGTAGGGGCAACCAACAATAAAACTACTCCTCCCTTCTTTCTATCTGAAACAATATCAGGTGAAATCGCGGTCAAACGCTAAAATATATAAAGAATACAAAAAGATTAGTTATAAGAACGAAACATCTCTATTTTAAACATAGTCCACAAAATCCTTCATATCCAAACTTGTGTGTCTATTGTGGTTGTGGTGGTTACTAGCCCAAATTCTAGTTCTATTGTTAGGAAGATCAAAATAATAACCGGGTAAATGTGGACAATGCAGTATAACATTAAGGGCATTTAAACGCAACTCCATTCATTCCACAGATAGGTATTGAAGTGCTACACTTCCCGCATTATTCCAAAATAGCGACTTACATTTGGTTAGAATACAATGAAAATAATGTTTTCAATCAAACAATGAATCATAGGAGAATGCAAATACCTAGACAAGCTACTTAACAATTAAGTTAGAGTACTTAGAACACATGATCACGAACAGATCTAAAGTTATTATAACTATTATAATAAATAACGGGTAGAAATCTTGTTGCATTTTTAGCGAACTTAGGGAGCTTTTATATAAATTATAAAAGTTCCGTAGAGGACACACAACTTCCCATTCCCAAGTGGACATATTCTAGAAACAACCATATGTAATCATTTTCGCAACACTTGATGCATTATAATATTGTTATGCCTCCACTTGTACGAACAGTAATCATTCTATGGTACCATGAATGCATAACTATCAAATTATCTTCATATGAAATGAGCATTAAAAAACCAAATAGCGCATAATACTTTTATTGCACTTTTTTTAATTTGTACACTGTCAAGCTTAATGCCACACGGCATTTGTCATGCTAACCAGCGGTATTTTTATAAAACATAAAAGTTTTGCAGATAGTGCAAATATAGAAGATGCAAAAGAAAATATATATATAAAGTAAAATATAAAAACAAACAGGTATGTACATATATTTTAAATATGATTACTACCACAGAAATCGTTTAGGTTATAAAATACTTTTTGTGTTCTATACGAAATCCTAAATGAAAAAATAAGTCATCGAAACGTCGGCATAAAATGTCAAAATTTCACTGTCAACCTTTACCTTTAAATCATTTATAAAAGATTTATTCTAAAAATCTACAGACAATAGAAATGGAATACTGAATGGACGATAAAGAACCGGAGATAATACAAGAAGAACAATCGACAAATGAACAAATAAAAGTGACAGTTGCAAACAATGAAATACAACAAGGTGTATCACTACACGATGATGCAGGACCATCAGGGTCTACGACACTTCCAGGAGCAGTTACAAACACTTAAAGCCATCAAACCGTGTATCTCCTAAATCAGAACACAACATGCGTCAAATAATTACAAGTAAAGAGGTTGCCAACGCTATAAAGTCGATAAGTTTCGGTGCAACAGCTCAAGGAATAAAAAATATAAACTTCAACGAATTCAAAATCCCTAACCTAAACAAGGAAGATCATGCAAAAGACAGTTCGGCGACTTTAATAGATTTAAAGAAGTTTATGGCGACGTGTTTCAAACTAAATAAAGATACGACGAGCGGTATCGTATTGGCAGAGATAAGTAATATACAAAATATACACACAATAAACATAAATCGTGATTTACAAGAGACGTCCAATCACAATTGTACCGAAGCACAAACAGATGCTCCCCTAATAAACATACCAAATGAAGTTATAGTTACGGGGACAATAGAAGCTAAAATGTCAAAAGTTGGTTCGGATAAAAAGAAAACTTCTGGAAGTGTTTCCGAGAGATCTGATTTAGGTGTGGCGCAGAGGGACTCCCTGTCAAGCATTGGTTCCAATGTTTGCAGAATATGTATGACACGCGGACGGGAAAGGTAAATGATTACATAATATTGATTCGGGATATTCTCAGATGCCATTTTTCTTAAATGCTGTGTTCTCTTTACTTATTCGTCGCTGGCGTTTAGCCGCTATCAAAATGAACTTGTTTAATATTTAATACTATTTTTCTCACAAGAGAAGGGGCATCGATTTACAGGTGGACGATAGAATCTTTCGAGGAATTATGGGACGTTAATGTCAGTCTAAGAGAAGCTAGGAAATAAAAAAGGCTACCTACGGCATAATTTATTTCATTCCTTATTCTGATATTATATTCTATATTATTTACCCTGACTTTCTTAGCTTGTAAACCATATTATTTTGTGCTTGGTACTTCAGATCAAGTATTCTTCAAAGGCAATTTTAACACAATAACAAAGATGGTGAAGATAGTTTAATAAAAAAGATGAACTACATTTTCCCATATTTTATAATAAATATCTAACAAAATTTTGTAGGTGGTAGAGCTACGCTGAAGCTATTACTGGTTTCAGCATGAATGGGTCGGCTCGCCCGGGGTAGTACCACCCTCTCACAGAAAACCGACGTGAAGTAACAGTGCTTGCACTGTTGCATTTCGTTCGGTTAGTGAGAGCGCCGGAGGCCCACATATATTAAAAGGCCGGCAACAGCACTTGCGACTTGCCCTGGTGTTGCTAGTGTCTATGGACGGCGGTGATCAATTACCACCCCCTATAATATAAAAAAAAAATACCTGAGCAAGATTTCGAAAATACAATTTATATAACGTCGTGATATAGATTGATCTCACCGTGCAACTGCAAAGGATCTCTGGCGAACGTCCACTTGAGCTGCCTCGAACGATGGCTGAATCAAGTCGGGAGGAATCATTGCGAACTATGCGGATTCAGGTATAACTCATTACAATCAATTCATATTCATTTTAAGCTCCAAATTGCTACAGTGAAAATTATTTGCCACTGAACGAAATTAAGTAATTCAGTCTGCGAACTAAAATTTACATGTATTTTTATGAAACCGATGCTTGTATTATACAAAACTGAATCTGTTAGCTGTTTTTGAAAAATCACCTCACAATTTTCACACTATTTAGTCGCGTCTATTATAAAGCACTTATCCTTTGGTGCTATGCTCGGTCGATACATCTTTGCAATTTATTTTGTATTGAATTGAATTGTGGTTAAAGTTTTACGCGGTGACAATTAACAGGCTAGCATTAATTCTCTACCTCGACGACGTTTTATATACCTGAACACTAATTCTACCACGAATAGCCATCTTCCTAAGAAGATATTTTTAAAAGCTGTATTTAATTTTTCCATTCGTTCGCAACCTAATCGAAATTCACGAGGGCTTTCTATTTCTCCTCTCTGGATTTTTGTCTATCCATTAGCACAGCCTTATTTTGTTCTATAAAAGCCTTAGGTCGATATATTTGTTCACATTAGATATTGATAATGATTACAATGAACCAACTCTAATCAACGTTCACATTTAAAGCCACGATTCCTTTAAAAACGAAACTATTCGAAATTAAATAGGAGGACAGTTCATCCATACACGTTAAAAAAGACAACGTGTATCAGTGGCTGGTTGTCTTTTAACATTTTTACAACTCGAAAACCACTGAATTAATTCACGGTTATTTTTACTGACTTCAAAAAGAAGATGGTTTCCATTTTGGTTGTATTTATTTTAACGCCTGTTCAGAACTAATCTATAACGCTATTAAGAAAGTTTTTTTTTTATTATAAAGGAGACATTTTTAATGGTGAACCGTTTTATTTTCATTACAATTGGACCTTTGATTTCGAATATACACCACCTGGTAACGTCTCAAAATCGAACTAGAAATTTATAATAAGTAAGATATTGATAGGTTTATGTAAATCATAGACTAGGTACCTAATTATTGTCAAGCCATTCTGGTGCATGCTTTTGAAGTCGGTTTTTTATTTTTAAATAATAGGTTTATTTTCTAGTCCAATTTTAGTATACATTTTGTTATATTAAATAAACGCAAAATCACATTGTTTTCTTAAAATTTACCTAACCTAATAAATATCTACACATATAAAATGATAGAGGCCTGATGTTGTACGCGAATCACGCATAAACTACTAGATAGGTTTCGGTAAAAAAAAAATTGTTTCATTTCTAAGACACTCTATTCTTATCTAAAAAAAAGATATTATGGTATATTCGTTTAATACAAAGCTATTCAAGTTTTAAAGAAGTACGATATGTATTTGAAGTGGGTTAAGCGTTGTGGTGTGCATGCGTAGGTGCATGAGGTAAACGGATGATATTGTTTACATGTAAATTTTCTTTGCAAACTATATTATTGCTTTCAAATTATTTTTTTTTTGTTATTAATTTATGTATAAAATATATTTTAAGCTAATAAACAACGCAGAACAAATCGCCGGTATTAGTTAGTGTATCAACAGAATACAATTAATGACTTTTAACAGTAGAAATTACGAGAAAAACGGTTGTCAATACCATAAATCACGCTTTCATATTGATATCACAGTGCATCGTTTTTAAATGACGAAATAAATTATAAATGTTAAACACGACACGTGAAATATTATTCTCAGTTGAATCAAATAATTTCCACGTCATCACATGTGAATGTGAGTTACTTTATTTGTTTGTTACTGAAATTTGATATTCACTTTGTACGGAGTACATAAAGGACATAGGGTACTTTATCCAGAAAAAAGTGCTATTCCTAAGGGATAGGTCAAACGCAAGTGAAGTAACGAATAAAAGCTAGTAATTAAATATATTAGTTCTTCAGCCAATGTCCATAAAAAGCCCTTGAATAAATAAAATTAGAAAGTGTCTTTGAAATAAAAACGTAAGAAAAAACATACATTAATAATAATTTTGTATATAATATGAACGGAGCCGCGGGTCAAGCTAGTAATTAATTAATACGATATTATTAAATTAGCCCTGTTATTTTAAATAATCTTTCTGTAATAGGACATGACTTTGGCACTAATTTTAAGGAATGCCATAACTTCAAGCGTATATATCTGGCCGTAGTCCAGAAAGCGAAGAAAAGACAGGCAATTTGCTCTTTGTAATTTTATTTCAAGTATATATATTATTATATTAAAAAATTAATTGTGACATCCTTGCGTAGTCATTTATTATAATGTTAGTTTTGACAATATTGTTGTGATATGTATGTGAAGCATCTAGCCAATAACAAATGGGTTCATGATGTGGCATGTGCGTGTAGGTAGGTGGTAGGTAGGTGTCGTGTAGCTGGTACAGTACACTGAAACTATTACTGGTTTCAGAATGAATGGGTCGGCTCGCCCGGGGTAGTACCACCCTCTCACAGAAAGCCGACGTGAAGTAACAGTGCTTGCACTGTTGCGTTTCATTCGGTCAGTGAGAGCGCCGGAGGCCCACATATATTAAAAGGCCGGCAACGCACTGACGACTCCCCTGGTGTTGCTAGTGTCTATGGACGGCGGTGATCACTTACCATCAGGTGACCCACCTGTTCGTTTGCCCCCTATAATATAAAAAAAAAATGTTCCACCAGTTTTACGGAGTTTGCGTTCATTTCTGGGTGATAGTTCGACTGGATAGTAACCCCCGTACACTTGGTAATGAAGCCGTTATTTTGATTCTCTTTTAGTTTATCCCATTACGGGATCATCCAGTATCTAAAGACATATATTATGTTGCAATTCGACTTACAGGACTAAATGAATTATTCGTATACACATATAATGAATATTAATTTTAGTTGTTTTGTTTAGTCTATTGTAGTACAATTAAGTTACTATCTTACATTCGTTGAAATTGATAAGAAACTAGAGTTAATTGCCTGCTTACTACTCCCTAGTTAATCTGTAGAATCAACTTCACTTCACATCTTTCCACGCGATATTATGAAACAGAAATTATACTTTACTTATTCTTTATAATTTATAGGTTATGGCGTTTGACTCCATTCCCACCTGATGTTAAATGACGTTATTGTCTAAGATGTTAACACGCTAAACCTAAAGGAAAACTAGCTCTCAAGTTCAGCTGCTAGAACACAACTATAGCCGCCTGCCAACAGATTTTCCACTTGAGGACAGTAGCTGGGTATATCAATATTATAGTAAAAAAACTCAAACTAATAAAAGTGAAGTTTTAGTGAAAAAAGTAGAAAAAAAAACGATTTAGTCTATGGAGTTTGTCCGTTCAAAAATTGTAAAAAACTTTTTAATTTAACACTATGGAATGCTCCATTAAAAACATTTAAATTGGAAAGCTGCTCTGCAATATTCAGTTGTTGAAAGTTAAACGTTGCTATTGAAGTGGAATGAGGATTGGCAACTATTGAATGGAACTAACTATTTGCAGGCTTGTTGCTCGGCCGCAGGAGATGGTAGTCGTACCTAAATGTACTCGAGTTGGCATTTATTGGACCGTTTAATGACTGTAAAGTTTTCCATGCATAATATAACAGACGGCGATAGGTTTTCTGACATTGGTATATTCAAGTTTTATTACTATTCGCTGCTCTTCAGTTGTCCCTACTGTGTTTAATAGCCCAATATATAACCATCAAAATGAATATAACTGTAATTAGAGGATCCGTCGTATAATTATGAAATATTAGTAGTCACTTATTTTCATGGCGTTAATAAGATTTAATAGATGTGTACCAATTCTCGAGGAAATACTTGAGTGTGATATGAATTTTATTGTAAAAACTAGGTAATTCCCGCGATTTTGTTCACCCGAAACTGGTTCTCCTGTTTTATGAGAACTAAGTGTTTTATCTATATTAATGAATGGGTTTTCTTTAATTTTTTAACAGTAATATTATTATGTTTACTAACTCCCTATATAATCTTTTTATCGAATTTAAACTATCTCTGTTAAAAGTGTTCATACTGAACTTTTACAGAATAATATATATGTAGCTTAGATAATAATACTCTGGGAAGTCGTTTATCTGTCAGTCAAAATCTATTCAGTCGTTTCAAAGTTTAGCCGGAACTAACAACAGTCAATTCAATTTTATGTGTCTAATACTTCGTCCGTGTGGAATTTAGCAAACAATTTTTGTTCAGTGTAAGTAAAGGTGCGCGGGAGGCGCGCGCGATACTGAACACTGCTTGTTTAGTTTCTTCTATTTTTTTTATAATAAAAGTAGCCTACCTTTTTCATTACAATATCAGTTATCGGCCATTAAAAATCGCGTCAAAATCAGTCAAGCCGTTCCGAAGATTAGCGGAAACAAACAGACAGACAAAAATTTTTCATAAGATTTTTTCCACTGAGAGCATATACCAATCGTGCATACACATACACACACACACATACATGATATTTATTAAAACTTTATTAATTCTATCTGTAATATAGCTCACATGCAAATACATATAAGGCCGTTTCACATGAATAATCCAGATAAAAAATCGAATTCATAAATTATGAAATTTCAAACATTTTCCAATACATTTAACCCGCCCCATGTATAATGGAATGCAAAAAGCAGACAATGAGTCATTTCAAAAACGAATTGGATAATCTAACTATAAAACGAATTTTATTAATTTAAGCGATTTGATTCGAATCTCACGAATTTATCGAAGAATTCAATTCAATTTTCTATTAGAATTCTCAACTTAAATGAGTTGTTAAATGAAATCTTACTGACACTAAGTAGTAAAAGAATTGATTACTTTTTGTATCTATAAAAGTAAAAGTCAATAATAAGGTCGTATGTAAGCACATGACCTGACAATGGCTGCAAGTATTTGGAGCGATAATAGCTTAGTTGATAGTGTGTTCGGATACAGCCTCGAAGGACGTATAGGGTCGAATGCTAACAACCGAGTCGGAGCTTTCGGTGAAGGAAAACATCGTGATGAAACCTGGTGTCAGGACTTTTTCCAAGTCCAAGTTTTTCTAAGTTACCACCACACATAAGTTGAAAATCTGTCTCCAAGCTCCTGTTGGTGTGTTCCGGCAGCTGCACTTGAGGGCCAGTCTGTCTCTAGGCTTAGCGTGACTACTGTCTTAGGCCACGTCATCATTTAACATCAGATGAGATTGTGGTCAAACGATAACTATACAATAGAGTAAAAAAATAAAAAATTTACTACACCTATTCGGCTAGTCCTTTTTTTTGTGTGTTGTAATTATCCGAACAAGGTTTGTATGCGAGGAAATTTTTGAAAATCGTACGAAATAATGTTGTAGAATTTGGATTAAAAAATCTCCACATAAAAACTGAGTGAGACAGAAGACAATACGGAGGAGTCAAAAATATTGATAATATTGATAGATTGATGTACAGTTGTTCAGCTTTCATTTTCTTCATTAGTACATACGTCCGAAACCCGATTCGGTGACTAGAATAAAATAGTCTTGGAATATATTAACAGAAATTGCTTTAACCTGTGAAGTCACTTTATTTCTGGACGTTGAACAATGATCAGTATTTGGTTACAGATCAGAATTTCAAGATCCCGCGTTAAGAAGTTTGACTCTGTTACAAATATTAAAAAATTAAATAAGCCATGCAATTGTTGAAAAGCTTTATTTAAAAAACCACTCGTAGTTATTAGTAGGTGACGGATATATATTCCAGGGTCTTCAAACTCGTAACAATATTCACATTATATCGTGAAAATAAACGAATCGTATATAACATGTTACAGCTTTAGCTTTATGCGCTCTTTTATTTCAGTTACCCGGCTATCCGTACACCCCGTTACACGGTGGTACAGGCACTTCGTCTGTGGTTCGGCAACCCTCGTAACAGGAGCCATTTGCAGGTGAGCTCCCGAGTTTTTGAACGATTTGCTATATAAAGTACCTTTCATACTAGATGTACATGTATCGGATAACCGGTGTCCGGACACCATGTAAATAGATAATTGTGTTAGTTTCGAATATGGTGTAAGCTTTATCATAATACTAGGTTTTGCTCGCAGCTTCGCTCTCGTTAATCAATTATATTTAACCTATCCCTCGGGACAGTACTATTTCTAGGTGAAAGATGTATGTAAAATGACATGGTAATCGGTTGAGTTGTTAAGCCATGAAAGTAAAAGCGAATATTCACAGTTCTTTGTAAAGTTTAGAAAATTAGTTTTATTATTTCCTTACTATAGAAAACTGTTGCAGTAAATTTTACGTTATTTAAAAAAAAATCTGTACTCAATATATTACAGATTTGTATTAATTAGTGGTCTTTAGATAGCCGATATTGGACGATAATATGGCGTACAAAGATTTTCGTCACCTGCGAATATAGAAATATATAATTATGTTGTGTAAAACGTGAAGTATTCGGAATAGAGAAATAAAACTATTTGCAAATAAATCGGTTGAGAAACATAGGAGGAAGATGTATTTAACTGTTTTACTCTCCCCCAATTTTATTATATGTATAATTTACTAAATATTTAAAAAAAATCGCCAATTCATCCACCCTGCATTTATCCTATTTTTGACGTCCCTATGCCACCGTCTTTTTGGATCAATGAACCGAGGAACCGAAAACTGGAGCAGGCTGGTAAGGATACACCGTTTAAGGTAATATGAGAAAAACTGGATGGACCGCCGAAGTCGCAGAACAAATGTTCAGGTTTGTATCCTACTAATCCTTGAACCAACATTCTCCAATTTTTCTCGCCATTTCTCTAGCCTACTTTGGACCTCAGCAGCATATTCTCCAATAAGAACAATGCCATCAGCAAACAGCATACACCAAGGTGCTCTCTCAAGTGTTTATATGGAGATTTTCTTTCATACGCACCTTGTCTTAATAATTACAAACACAACAAAAGTATAATTAATCATAGAGGTGTAATCATTCTAAAATAATGCGCCTACGTACATTCGGAAATTGTTTTTTTTATTTATGTATATTTTTTCCATTACACAAACTATTTACTAAAATTCTTCTACTACGAATCTTAAAATAGACCTAAGCTTTCGGTGAGAAAAAATTATCGTGATGAACTTATAACTTGGTTGTACGGCATTTTTTGATATTCATCTCGCCGAGCTGCAAACATTAAGGTCGTAAATTTGTCTATCTCCAAACACCTCTAGGAGATATCTTCTACATCTCTACTGGGACACTATTATCCTTCAAACTTAAAATGCTACTTAGGTCACAACATCGCCTAACAGTAAAGGCAATTGTGGCTATATACTAAAAACCTATAAAATAAATACATGTAATTTCTAAAATAAACCGTTTATTCGGAAAAATGTATAGTGAGAATACTACTTAATTTCAAGTCCATTTCACATGGCAATATTTACTTCGGGCATTTTCGCAACTAGAGGACTATGCTCTTTCGAACTACGTCGTGACCACTAAAAATTTTTTCCTGCATTGAGAAATTTGCCATGTGCTTTCAAAGGATTCCTTGCGTCGGATTTTTTATAATATTTTTCGGTTAAGTTATCTAGTATCCATAATTCATTCATTATCGAATATTGTAAACGTCAAAATGTAAAAATATTAAGCAAAACGACGATGGCGGAATGATTAGTGTTCGAACAGCGTGTAGATCAACATAGGTTTGAATCCTTGCAAATGAGACGGAGCTTGAGTCCGAGCTTTTGGTGAAGGAAAACATCGTGGTGAAGCCATAGCATAGTGGTAGGCCATTTTCTAAAACCGCCTGGCTAGGTACCACCCTCAACTTGAAAATTCGTTGGCAAGCACCTAAAAGTGCGTTCCGGTAGATGCATTTGAAAGCCTGTCTTCCTCTAGGTATAGCGTGTTTACCATCTTCGATCAAATTGTCATTTAACTAGAGATAATTAATATAATAATTAGCAATTATTTCGACGTGAAATTAAGAAATACTTTTAATCATTGTACTTGTATAAAAGAATAATCTGCTATAATTATAACGTATCTATTAAAAACGAAATCGTAAAAACATCGATTTTATAAAATAAATAGTTAAAGTAAGCGTCATCTATCTGACAAATGTTGAAGAAACTTCCCTAAGCGGTAATAAGTTTTAAATTGTTTCTGCTTAGATGTCGCTTTTTGAAGTTTGTAAACTAGATAATATTCTCACTGCTTTGTAAATAAATGAGATACTGTGATTGGTTGAAAATAATGATTAGTCTAATTCGTTAAGGGAAACGAACTACATCGAATTTATTTCATTGGTTAAAAAAACTTGTTGTTATAATGAACTTCAGCGATTACTGTGAAATACGATTTTAGCTATATCAATTATATTTCCTTTATCAGTTAAATATTATTAATCGCATTCATTCGGTATGGTTTGATATTTATTCAAAAATGCGATTTTAGGGTATTGATTAGTCATTATATTTTGTTTAGCAAATATACAATAAATCGCTATGATTCAGTATGTTACAAAATTTAGCAGAATTAAATACATATTTTTATATTTTGGAACCTATAATGATAATAAGTGATATCTTTGAATACTTTGTGTAAACAGTATACATATTACATTCAATACACTTAAATTAAATTGTAAATATAATAAATGTGATTATCTCTTTAGCGTGTGCGTAAATAATTTGACTTTGGCATTTCTATAGATGTTATAATTTCATTAGTTTAAACAATGAAATTTCTAACCCTACAATTAACATTTATTTTAACAATCCGATTGCTATCATGTGCCGCTCATATAATAATATATCACGCATTGTGTCACTTGCAGTGCCGATATTGACATAGACATCTTTCACCTAGGTCTGAGTCAACAAATTATCATACTGATATTGTATAATTTAAAATAGGTTACTTGTATATGTTTGTATGACTATATTTTATTTAGCATAGATGTGCATGCACATAAATTTGGATAATATAGCAGACTAAAAACAGAAACTATTAATAATCACTGTACAAATGTATCCTTATTATCTGTAATATGTGCCTTGTACAATAAATAACGACATATCATTTAAACACATTTAGAGAGATCTAGTCACCGTAGTATATAACTGCGAGCACCATATTTCTCGAAAATATCCGTCGTATAGCACAACCATGGTAAATTTACCGTGATAAATTAATCTTAGGCAAAGACTCGAAAGTTTTATGAACTCTGTAATCTGTACTCAATCTACAATAGTTCGCAGTGATTGTTCAATTTTCATTTACTAAATCAATTAGTTCTGTATATCATTGCACGCATCATTACTTTTCGTTGTACGTATCTCGTCATTTATTATTCCGCGTCGTCCTGTTAAAATTGATTTCACGCGTTTTTAGGTCGTTACAATTATAGCTACATTCATGGCGCGTGAAATAAAAATAACATTAGCGTGCTATGTAAAATTAGCAATAATTCTCATATTTACATTTAAATATCAGGTCAGGTTATGATTAAGCGCTAAAACATAAAAAGTATCCATCCATACTGTCTTATAAAATTCGAATTGTAACGGATGATCCGGAAGCGAATCGATTAAAGCGCAGTAGGGCGCTTTAATTCTTCACTCGATTGTGGTCACCATAAATATGTTAAACACTTTATAGTGACTCGTTTAAGCGCTAAGCTACGCTAAATACTGTAAAGGATATTGGCCGGTTTATAATTATCGTACACGTTACCATTAAATTTATGACCCCGTTAACCAACCATTATAAAGAAACGTATTGTAATAAGTGCGAATAATTTACGAAGATTTTACTATTTACGTACTCCTTATTAAAATGTATTCCAGAGATACATTTTTTTTATTATAATAACTCTAACTAACAAGTAATTTCAAATCTGTTGCATGTTTTAACCACTACATAGTATAAAACAAAGTCGTTTTCTCTGTCCCTATATCTCTATGCAAGCTTAAATCTTTAAAACTACGCAACGGATTTTAATGCGGTTGTTATTAATAGATAGAGTGATTGTAGAGAAAGATTTATATGTATAATAACATAAATTAAATAGTGGAAGAATACTGTTATTTTTGAGGTTACTCCAAATTTAACGCGTGCGGGCCACGGGCAGTAATGAATAAATCAAAACTACTGGATCGATTTTAATCATTTTTTCAGTGAATGACATAGGCTATATATTTTATACCCGTGCGAAGCCGGAGCGAGCCGCTAGTACTGTATAAGTTTTAGCGATCGGCAACAATCTTACCTGATGTTAAATGACGATGTAGTCAAAGGTGGTAAACACGCCAAACCTAGAGGAGACTAACTCTCAAGTGTAGCTACCGGAACCAAACTAGAGGTGCTTGGCGATTGATTTTCAACTTGCGGTTGGTAGCTAGTCAGGCAGGCTTAGGAAAAATTCACCACCACCAAGCTATGGTTTCATCACGATGTATCCGAAAGCTCCGGTTCAATCGTAAAGATTCGAATGAAGTCGATTGATGCGCTGTCTAAATCATCGCTTTATATTAAAAATATATATATCCACACGCAACCCAATCATTTAGGCATATTTTGTATTACGAAGTCACGAAGTTACACTGACGACCGCTAATGGACATTCGAAAAACTGCACGCCAGTTTCAATACGGTTGAAAAAACAGGCGCAAATACTAAAGTGATAACGACATTTCATGAAAACGAATAGTCGGACGCCAGTTCTCCGGATAGATGACTCGATTGTTAATTATTTTGCACTAGCTAGCTAGCCCGCACCGGCTTCGCACGGATATATTAATATAGAAAATTAGATCGAATCTTCCCTTTACAATGTACGACCATGTAATCGCAAAAAATGGTAACAGAAAAACTGTGATCCACTGAAGCCTACAGGCAACCGGATTCTGGGAAAACATGTATTGCTCCCGGATGAGATACAAGCACTCTCGGCCAAAAATGTCCTACAGTACATAAATGCTATACAGGACTAGGTAGGGAGCTTTGACATTGTGGGGCGATCATAATAGATCATACTGGTCACAGTGATACAGGTCTAAGGCCTGCATAGTCCCCTTTAGAATAATAATAATAATAATAACAGAAAAACTAAACGTCATTCTAAAAACTCTCCCATAGGTTTTGATTGTCGTCTGTCTCACTCACACACTCATTTTTTATATGAAGATATGTGAATCCACATTTGTCACTTTTTCTTTCATACGAAGCTTGACGTGACAATTACAAGCACTTGTACAAGCACAATGATTTGTATTTTTTAGGATTATTAAATTCATAGTGGGTACATCTATCGTTATTTAAGTTTATTTTTTATTATTTTTAATTTATTATAATTCTTTTTAATTAAAGCGTTATCAATTGCGTTTAATGTATTTTTTACGCAAAAGAAGTGTAACTTGTTACGGGTTTACATACATACGTTCACACATACTGTTTCCCATGAAGAACAATTGTACGATATTTCACTTCACGTTTACGCTACAGCAGGTCTTTTAAGCTTTATATTAATGCTATAAAATTTATATTATAAATGAATGCAGACGAAAGTAGAGGTGATTGCTAGCTTAGTATGAAAAATATACTATACATAATAGTCATCAAATAGAGCCCACTTTATATTTATTTGCGCTGTATTTTCACTACGTATGTTACAAAAGTTTAAGATATTCCAATAAAATATTATAATATATTGAATATTACCTCACGATAACCCACATGCGTACGTTATTTACGATTTCCACGAACTCTTACCATCAGTCATCGGTTCTCAACCTTTTTTGCACGCCCCCCCCGTATTCGAGGTGCCGGTAAGGCGCGCCACGCAATCATTTATAATCACATGCCTACGGTAAACGTAGTGTGACGTGACTCGACAAGGCTTTATTGAGTCCCGTCACTTCTGTAGCGCCTGCTTCCCGCGTTCGATTTCTTTATTATAATGCATGACTTTCTCTAACTCTACATGGCTGGTTCGCTACGTTTGTTATCGTTGATAGGTAAGTGTATGTACGAAGTATATCAATTTAATACAAGGTTTTTGACATGAATATGTATGTCATGTCGATTTATTTTATATACGCTGATAAGCGCCGTATGAGGTAAAATGGCGAGAAGTAACCGGCATTCTGTGCAATTATGGAATACCAGTGAAGTTAAAAGACCTGGAGTACAACTGCATCATCCGATCGGTCTTATTGTATGGCTGAGAAATGTAGTAAGTCCTAGGTAGACATGACGAGCAGCTAGGCGTCACTGAGATGATTAGATCGTATTAGAAACAAACCATTCGTGGCAGTCTTAGAGTCTATGACATCGCAGACAAGCGGCACGAAAGTCATCTTCACTGGTGTTATTTATTTATTTATTTATTTTTATTTATTTATTTATTTCGAGGAATATCAACAGCTGTTAATACACAATTTAAAATACAATATACAACTTAGAGCTAATTAGAGATATTCACTAATAGATAATAAAGTACTTATAAGAAGATATTAAGTGCTACATGAATAATACTAAATCAGACTGAAGAGTTATATACATATTAGGCAATCGTGTCAAAAAATGATTTGATAATGGTTTGTCTCGCTGCATTCACTGGAGTATTAAAAAGATCTAAATTGAATTGTTTACTAAGTTTGTTATAATTACAGCTAGTTCGCACAATGTAACTATTACTTCTATAGTTGGTAGTTGAGTGAGGCACATATATCAACGAGCTATGACGAAGAACAGTAGACGAAGTCCTTAAATAAATTTTCGAGAGGAGGTCTGGACAATCAACCTCATTTTGGGCAATTTTTAAAAAGAAAACAATGTCAGCAATCATACGCCGTTTATCAAGAGGTAGTAAGTGGTGCGTTTTACAATGCTCTTCGTAGGACTTAGAGTCGTACCTGTCATGAGTACGATAGCATATAAACCGTAAGAACTTTTTTTGGATATTTTCAATTCGAGAAATATATGTATGGTACAAGGGATTCCATATTTGAGAGGCGTATTCCAGGTGACTACGAACAAGCGTACAGTATAATATTTTCAGGGTTTTCACTTGATAAAAATCACGAGAGCATCTTATTATAAAGCCAAGAGCTTTCATAGCTTTCGATATAATTGAGTTGACATGGTGGTCGAATAACAGCTTCGTATCGTGTAACACTCCAAGGTCTCTTAGTATATCGCTCCTTTGCAGATATTGACATTTCAGTTGATATTTAAAAAGTATGGGATTCTGCTTTCGCGTGTAGGTCATGACACTACATTTCGATGGATTTAGATCTAAACCATGATCATCACAATATTTTTGCAGTCGGTTTAGGTCTTCTTGTAGTGTTTTTGCATCACCTATTGACGAAACCGTAGTATATACTTTGATATCGTCTGCAAAACACAATAATTTAGAAAAATGTAAATAGGTATCTACATCGTATAAGAATACTGCAAACAATAAAGGACCAAGCAAAGAACCCTGGGGAACACCACTAGTTATAGGAACCCATCCTGAGATGTAATTATTGACGACTACAGCTTGAGTACGATTATCAATATAAGATGAAAACCATCTCAACAAATCACCGTTGATTCCAATGTTATAGAGCTTCTTAAGAAGGATGTCATGACGTATACGGTCAAAGGCCTTACTGAAGTCGGTATAAATTACATCAGTTTGAGCTCCTTGGTGCATAGTTTCAGTTAAAAAGTCATTGAGCAGAACAAGGTTGGAAACAGTCGAGCGACCTCTAAGAAAGCCGTGCTGGCTGGGGCTAAAAGATTGCTTTAAAGCTGGGTAAACCTGATTATAAATAAGTTTTTCAAAAACCTTAGATATGATGCAGAGCTTCGAGATTGGACGATAATTGGATATATCAGTCTTAGTTCCTTTCTTGTACACAGGTGTAATAAAGGCCTTTTTCCATAAATTTGGCATTGTACCCGCACGGAGAGATTTACTAAATAAAATACTAATGGGTACCGATATTGTTTCAGCACATTTCAGTAAAAAGATTCCAGGTAGGTTATCTGGACCGTCAGATTTCGATGGGTCAATACCGCCAAGTAGTTTCTTTAAATCAGCAACATCTACATACACTTTAGAAATATCACATATAGGTTGGGATGATGTAGAAAAGGTTGTCACATTGACTGGGGGATCGACAAAATTAGAGCGAAAGAAATCGGAAAAAGCATTGCAAATATCGGTACCAGTATTGAATGTTTCGTCGGCATGGTACATGCTGCTAGGCATAGAATTCAGATTTTTTTTAGACTTTAAATAAGACCAAAAGTGTTTGGGATTAGCTTTAATAGAGTTTTCTACACTACGTATGTACTTATCATAATACAACCTTTCAAGATATTTTACTCTTGTACGCAATACTTTATAAGATTCATTGTCAGATCTATTGCCATAAGTTTCGAACTTACGTAAATATTTAAATTTTTCTTTAATGGCCTTCCTAAGGGGGGTAGAATACCATACTGGATAATGACTGGATTTAATAATTTTTGATGGTATGTATCTAAGTTTCATTTTTTCTATGAAGTCGTAGAAATATGATACGGCGTCATCTAATGAGAGATCCGATAGTAAGTGATACCATTCGGTGCATTGAATTTCAGTGTTAATAGCATCGTAATTTCCGCAGTTAAACATATATTTACGTCTTGGGGCAGATTGGAGAATACTGTGCATAGTAAATTTCACAGACAAAGATAAAGCTCCATGAAATGCATCAATTGGAACGAGCGCGTCATCACTAATGTCATATGCTGCCACAGAATCATTAGAAAGAACTAAATCCAGTGTTTTGTTGTACAAATTGCGGATACCATTAAATTGCTTCAGACCAAGTAGTGACAATTCATCAATGAATATGATTTCATCCTGCGATTGACAGTTATATGGATTATATGATTCACCACAGTCAATATTAAGCTTCCAACTTATATTGCTCATATTGAAATCACCCAATATGAGAAGTCTGTCACTAGGATTATCAGTCATTACATTATGAACACTACATAAAAAATTATGTAGTTGCTGTGAAAAAGAATTACCTTGGCTTTCAGTGCATAGATAAAGTACACATATATGAAGGTTTGACAGAAGTCTCGTTCTATGACAGTAAATAGTAACTGTCACCCACAGATCTTCAGCACTCGAGTGATAATGTGGCTTCGGTGTTACTTTGAGTGTTTTACGCGTTGCTATAAGCACGCCGCCTCCTCGACTTTGACCAGTAACAGCATAATTACGGTCACGCCGCCACACCATGTATCGACTGTCAAAGAGCTCAGCATCTACTATTCCGTCTACCAACCAAGTCTCAGTCAAGACGATTATGTCATAATCAGTTAGAATTAGATTACGGTTGAAAACATTAGTTTTAGTACGTAAGCCCCTCGTGTTTTGGTAGTAAACATTAAGGTTATTTACATCGCTATAATGAGAAACAGTAATTAATAAACAAAAAACTGATTACTTGTCTTAATAAAATTATTAACATCAATACTAGAGGGGACTTATTAATTTCACAACATAAAAATAATATTAACAGTAGTGCACGAACTTGGATAAACGTTAGAGACAGAGGCATTAGAGGGTAGGTAAACATTTTTGATTGGTTAATTAGCATATGAATGCAGCGGACATCGACACCGATATGAATAGACGACGAACAATGGCAAGTCATTAACGGCTTAACTTTGCCAGTGAGTATCAAACTTTTGAATATTGAAGAAAATAAAATTAAACGAACAAATGTCAAACACCAACTGAAAACATTGGTGGCAATTATTGATGAGCAATTGTCTAAATTATTTTGTTTAAATCAGTTTCCTTAGCAATAATAATCACATGAGACGTGTCACTTTTCCGTAGATGTATTTTTCCGAACTTGACCCAGATGTATCGGTAGTTCTTTTCTTTCGCGATTGTTTTAACCTGAGTAAGTAATTTTTTCGATTTCGGAGTTAGGTGGTCATTGACAAATACTCGTTGCGTGCTACCTGCAAAACCGATAGAATCAGCTGTGATAGTCCTCCTTCCCCTTGCGGCCGCTATGAATTCCTCCTTCACATAACGATTAATAAACCCTATAACGATCGATTTGTCCTTTGAATTATAAGTAGGGACTCTTGCGATATAATTTATTTGAGCTTTATTAAATTCGTGTGCAACTACCTTGCTCAGATTCTCGGCAATAGAGAAGAGATTTTCAGCGGCCCTGACAGGGACTCCTTTTATCTCTACATTATTTAATCGGGACCTTTGATCCTGGGAACTTAATTCATCGTCCAGGCGTTGCACATCTTGGATTAACGAGCTTAACTTGTCCGTAGTTGTTTCGTAACCAGATGATTTACGTTCGACTTCCGCCAATCGTAGGCCATACTCATCTAATTTAGCACAATTAAAGTCACAGGCAGCCTTGAGGTCTGTAATCTCGTCTCTAATTGTCCTAACATCTCGAACCAAGTCAGGAAGACTATTCAACTGTTGTTTCATTTCTCGAATTTCCTCAAGTATTGTGGCCAGTGTACCCGAGTCGGTATTAATACCGCCAGTACTGGGTGTTGGGCTGATCTTGCATTGAGGACATTTCCAGGTAGCTCGCCGCTCCACTCCAAGTTTGCGATATCCGGATTCAGATATACCCGCACAACCATAGTCCAAGTGCCGCTTACATCCCGCACACTGTACTCCGTCATTAAACTCACTATAACAAAGTGCACACTTCATAACTACGGTGGCGGAAAGATAAAGTTAATAAAAGAATACAATTTGGAAAAACAAGAAGAGATTGAGAACCACTGTGCTATAGGAGTAACGAGGTAACATGCGGCTTACACGAGCACTCAAGAAGAACTGAAACATCAACAAGTTATCACATCAGTAGCAGGCCACTAAACTACGTGGGGAAAAATATCCTAATATCACTAAGTTCTCGGCTAAGTTCTCATGGCAAGCCCAAAAACGCTAACTGATCGTTGTCAAAGCGAACATTAAGGAGAACGACCTCTCATATAAAGATGCCTATGACCGGGCAAAGTGAAGAATGTTAAGTCGAATAGCGGACCCTGGCACCAGGTTGTGAGAGTGCTAGGTAAAAGAAGAAGATATATACTTAGTTTAGAGAACATAAAAAATGAATAAATAAAAAAAAGTAAATATAAGAAAATTTAAACCTTTTAATTATATTAATAAACTAATTGTTACACGCGACTTCGACCATTTGAAATTTAACAAAAGAAATTGCTGTATGCTCGGTTCTGGACATTGCATATTTAATTTATTATATTTGCGAGGAACTCAATTTTTTTTTCTAAAATAATAGTAGCTTAAACTGCTCCATATAACATCAGTTACCTACCAGTAAAAGTCCCGTCGAAATCCATGTCCATGTCCATTTATGCATTTTGTAAAAAGCTGTTATTTTGACGTTATAAACAGATAATTTAATTTTATTTATGTGTATAGATGAGTTGTTATTTAACTACAGTATTACTATTTAAAAGTTAAGTTTATTATTACTTTCTTTTAAATTCGTAGATGACATAATGAAATATATCATTCTTACAATTGGCCCAACGTAATAATATGTGATATATTAAATTCTATTAAATAAACTTAAATAATAACATGTATTTCGAAAGTCTTACATTTTACGCAGTTCAATAACTATTATAAATACTGACTTTAAATTATTTTATTCTTTTTATCTTATGATTACTTTAAAGGCCTAACAAAGCGTTGGATCCCATTTTAAAATTTTCTATATAGTTTTTATGATTTGTCGGTGTTCACATCTTATGACATTATTTTTAGACCACTTCACATGTGCACAATAACTAAACTATATTACGCGAAATATCATAATTAAAACACAGTATTAGAACAAATAAACCAAGATTATAAATTAAAACAAAAGCTCCTATATAATATATTATTCATATTACTTACTAATTTTTACACGCCTGTTTGTTCTCTCTTATATACCTAAAATAAAATAATATTAGATTTATGTTAAAATGAGGTGATTAAGCTATTGAAAATTTTAAACAATAATGGACAATATAAGGATTTTTTTGTCCTTATTAATACTGTAAATGTATGTGAGTTTGTTCGTTTGCTACCCTTTCACGCGTTAATTACTCAACCGATCGTTGCAAATTTTGCATACACATTTTCAAGTGTACAGTAAAAGACACAGGATACCTTTCACCAGATAAATAAATAACATAGTACTAGTTAAAACTTAACCTTAGAAAATGTAAGTCAAGGAATTTACTAAAGTATTATAAATACATTTTACAATTTATCATTGATGGCGCTATGAATATGCCGGATTTAACGAGTACTTTAATGTGTAAAAGGTTTAAGAAAATGTTGTTCAATACAATTTCACGCTAAATTCCAGCGTTGTTCAAACTGTAGATATTTCATCGCCCCTGCTGACCGCAAGGAGCGCCGCCGGTGACACCGCGCGGCTTGCTTTGACAAGACACGAGCTTATTGGATTTCTGTCGTCTCTTCGTCGCTTTATTCAATTACTAATGATTTACTTGCGTCGAAAACTGGCGGGTTTTGTTCATTAATAAACAAGAGGCACTTCCTTCATTGCTGAATTTGTAAAATATTTATCATAGCTTCATTCCCTGCCTAGAATAAGTATTATAGTAAGAACGGAGTATAACTTATCTACATCTTCGTAAAAATATATTCCCCCTAATCGGTTACAAATATCAAAAATACTTTATCGAATTTAGGCACTAAGAAAACGTTTATGAACGTCAGAAGCTACCACCGGCCCGGAAAATAATCCAGTCATCCAAAAGAACCAGCAAAAAACTCGATCAGGTTTATCTCATTAACATATATGTATTTAAAAAGTACGTTGTTAACCTTACAATCGTATTTAGTGGAAGCACAGAGAGAAAGGTGTTAATTCCAAACGTCACCATCGTTCATATGATTAAGATAAATATATCTCTTATACTGAATTTGAGCAAAATAAAACAATTACATAAAGGATTTGAGGAAAAGCATAATACAGTCTGGTATCAATTGACAAACTTTGCTAAAAATTAGAATATAACGAAGAGAGGCAGTTAATTAAAATGTATAATGTTATTTGGAATCCTGTAACAGTTGGATTTTATTTAGGTCTTGATTTGGTGCAGCATATCCCTCTCTTAGCTTTTTTATGTGGTATGTAATGTCTTTGGAATTAAAAGTCTTAAATATACAATTCGGTACGGTACGGTAACTATAGTTTATTGTGCTGTGGCCTTGATGCAATATTCCTCGATCTAATAGTTATGTTCTACTAGCTGAGTACCCCGGTTTCGCACGGGTGTGGTAACGCAGAAAATGAGATCAAGTCGTATCTTTATCGTGCGACCAAATAAATAAAATGGCAACTGCACAACTAAAAGCCAACCGCTCAATTTTTAACCGTTCAATTAGTTAGTTAAGAAGTTTGCTATCATCTGGGAACTTTTACAGAAGGTTCGTGGAGCCAAAAGTTTGAAAAACTCTGTTCCAGATAAATAAAAATCAATTGCCGAAGGTATATACGAGTATATCAGCCTCCCTTTGAAATTAAACGTGTTTGGAATCAATATTCAGTATATTTACTACAGTATGTTCACTATGGACTTAAAGTAAGTAAGGACTTAAAGTATATCATCATCTGTCCTTATTATAGGTTGATTTCCAATATCCAAACATCTACATTGGCAAATTTTTTCATTAGTATTGTTTTTAGAGTCCAATGAAGGGCATGTTTTTAAGTTTCATTGCTTCTAATAACATTTAGTCACATAGCTATTATATTCTAAATTTTGATTTGTTTCCGATGTCTAGCCATTAGTTGAAGATACTTTTTGTAGTATTCTTTTTAATAATTATATCTACATCAACCTTTAAATGGTTGTGCCCCATGCTAAGGACTTGTTCTAATAAAACACAACTCAAATATAGTACGGTTGTAAGGAATTTACTAGAACTTAGTAGCTATTATTCACTTGATCACAATTAATTCCATATTTCATTTCCAGTTTTAATGTGTTACTATTTTTGATTGTATCATAACTTGATAGGGTAATTATTACAATAAAAAAATTGTCTAATGCATTATTCCTACATGATGGTATATGATTATTCTGCTGTTGGTTATCTGTTTTTTTTGTTATTATTACTAACTACGATACGGTCGGCCGGTGTCATCGCGATGTGTGAACAAGCAACTGTTATACAACAACCAATAGGCGTGAAAGGAGAGCATTAAATTTGCACACACTCAAAGTCATAGTACGATCAACTACTATTAATATTATTATTGTTTTACTTTTATACATTGCAATTGTAATCCTAATTAAAATTATATATGCACATGAGTTTGTTTCTTTGTTACGCTTTCACGCAATAACTACTAAACTACACATCATAAAATTTTGCATACATGTTATCAGGGCCACAGAAAAGGACATATGATACTTTTTATCTTGAAAAACTAGGTGTTTCCAAGGGACAAGTCAAATCTTCATTAACGCCAACAAAGCCGCGAGCAAAAACTAATACCGCTTTTTCTAAAATAACAACTATAACCTTTTTTTATTTATAAACCCAGTCCAATAGCATGTGTGATTTATATGAAATACTTGCTTAATGTCCAATAATAAAAAGCCCATCGCTATTACATAATAATAAAGTATAAAAGATTTTCGCACTATTCACTGTGATACGATGAAATATTACAACCATATAGCAATGTCGTTTCGAAACGTCTAGAATTCTTAGTAATGGGCGGTGGGCGTCCCCTAAGATAAATTTGCCTTCATCGAACATCGTCTACTCGCTGCGAGGGACGTGATGGTTGTAAAATAAAAAAAACTTTAAAACTGTCATTGCATTATTCCTAGATTATAAAACTATATACGTATATATTTTGTATCACATGAATTTTAGGTGAAACAAAGTTTCTTGCCAAGGCTTACGTTGGGAGTTAAATGGTATTAATCGTCACATAAGGAAAATGCGTTATGCTCTTCTGATTTTTTTGATCTGATTACTCGCTGTTGACCTGACGGATCTTCACAACTTCATCGAACTTTAAGGGCGAACGCTTAAGGCACCCAGCGAAATGGTAACTATCTCAAGGATGCCAAAGTTGCCGAATCTCGCATTTAGCTGTTACCTTGAGTACAACGCCGCGAATCGAGCTAAACTGACCATGCGAGCTAAGTTAATCATACATATGTACGTTACGTGTACAAACGAGTATATATCTTTGTGAATCTGTGGGTTTGACTATTGGTTAACTAATGCAAAAAGGGAAAAAAGGTCCCTTAAAGAAGTAGTAAGAGTTTAAAGTTGTAAGTATTGTAGTAATAACTCATGCATTGTTGGTTTTAGGAAAAACTTGTTAGTAATACCTATTTCTTCAAAGAAATTATTTCATTTCACAGTCAGACTGTTTGATATTTTGGCTCCTGTCGACTGTGACCGCTGGTCTGCTTGCGGTCTGTATCGTCGGGACACAATACTTTGTGATTGAGGGGAACAAACTCGGTAAGCTCGACGCTGGTGCTAGGAAGGAGGAAGGTTTGTTTATTTATTTAATTTTTTTTCTGATATACTTCTTTAGACATTTTTTTTAATTACAGTTTTTTTTTTATTTCACCTAACATTATCAAGGACTTTGCTATATCTTTTTTTACTTTTATAGATGTAACCCCTATGAAATATGTTCAACATTCCTATTACAATTTAGCCTAATTACAAAATCTCAACTTGTATTATTTTATTTAACATATTAATTCATAGCGAAATATGTACCTTTCTTTAAATTTTCTATTTCAATTCCTTCTTTAATTTGTCAAAAACAACTAACAGGCTTGTATTTTCTGATAACTATACTTGTACTTCATATATTGTAAATTATGATCAAATACCAGCTCAAAATAATTATGAATGCATCGTGGTAGAGAATTTATGTCCGGCTAACATGTTTTCACGCTCAAATTGGGAATCCGTCGCTATGCACCTTTAGATGTGCTTCAGTAACTATACTTGATTAACTCCCTCTAGCCTAGATAGAAGCAACTATTTAGGACTGTCGGTGAATTGCGTTCCCGCACACTCACCGCAACCCCTCTCGACAGTAGCTCAAACCTAGGTTCGATCCCCGAGTGCAACCCTCCAGCACGCTGCTATAGCGATACACTTTTACAAAAAAAAAACTTTTTTTACTCACTAACTTACCACACAATACAGATCGAAGTATACACACAGACAGGTAGGTTCACATATACATGTTTGAATTGTAACACACATGTTGGTAAACATATGTGCCTCACTAATTCTTATATGTATGATTAACTTAGCTAGTTTAGCTTAGTAAGATTCGTGTTGTTGCACTCAAAACAACAACCCAAGCCACGGTTCAGTCCCTCTAGCATCCTTGAACATATTGCCAAGCGGTAGAGCGACATAATCGCTCGCCGCCTTAGTCCGGTGAAGCTGTGAATATCCATCAGGCCAATAGCGTTAGTCAATTCGAAAACATTGCTATAAGAATAACTAAAGTCAAATCAATAAATTAATTGTATATTCGCAGTTATGTTTCGATAGCTTCAACCAATAGGCTGCTTGATAATAAGTACCTAGTAAGCATTATACAAACCGCGATTTAAGAAAGACGTACGTAGGTAAACTTTAAAAGTAAAATCTTAGTAACTAGTTCTTTTGAGGCTCAATCACGTCAAAACTATTGAACGTATCGGCTTAGGACTATGATGATTCGGATTGTTTTGTAAATAGTAAAAAATAAATATTTACCTTTTGGAATCGATCGACCTTTTGGCATCTTTTTTAATTCCCAATAAAGAAGAAGGGAATCAGCTAGTATATATACACTAGCGGCTCGTTCCAGCTTCGCAGGGGTTTAAAATATATAGCCTATGTCATTCACTGAAAAAATATTAAAATCGATCCAGTAGTTTTGATTTATTCATTACTGCCCGTGGCCTGCACGCGTTAAATTTGGAGTAACCTCAAAAATAACAGTATTTCTCCACTATTTAATTTATGTTATTATACATATAAACCTTCCTCTTCAATCACTCTAGCTATTAACAAAACCGCATCAAAATCCGTTGCGTAGTTTTAAAGATTTAAGCATACATAGGGATATATGGACAGAGAAAGCGACTTTGTTTTATTCTATGTAGTGATACAATAATTGGTCGTTTAACGTTATAATATAGATGTATAGAAATAATAGGTCATCCATGTATAACTCATCATCATCGAGGCAAATATACTACGCATAGAAATTTGAAAATGTTTTTTTTTTCGATCTGACTACGTTATTGGCCTCACAGACCTTTACATTTTCACGAGACTACTAAGGAGAACGCATAAGGCATTCAACCGATTTTATTGTCAACCAGCTCAAGAGAGCACGGCACGCTCCAGCTTGGTCTGTTGCCTAGGATCGCAAATCTGACTAAGCTAAATTAAGCTAACTATTTATATATATAGATAGGAATTCGTGAGATACACATGTGTACCTCACGAACTCAAAAATGTATTTTGCTTCTGACAACTATTTGTAAATGTGGAAAGGGTGTTAAATTTAAATTGTAGGCATCGTTTCAGCTTTCTTAAAATCAAACCCCAAAAAATATGAAAGCGCACGACAATAATTGTATGGGGAATAAATAATCTTTGTCATTAGGTAATAATTGCTGAATGTTCTAGGAGTCCACACCACACATTCAGAATTCAAAGATTCCAAATAAAAACGCGATTGATTTATTCAAGTAAACTAATAAAAGTAAATAAGTTATCTGTGAAGGGCGGAAAAACATTTGACTACGATCTATTTGTTGGTTTTCCAGGGATATCTCACCGTATCACGGAGACCGCAATGGATTTCTTCATGGCCGTTGTGTTGTGCGGTTACTCCGTCACGGTGTATCTCCTGTGGAAGGATCATTATGTGATGTGGAACAGATGGCGACGAGCCAACGTTAACGTCAGGCTACTCCTGACACCTGATTCGAACCCCGTGCCCTTCGTGCCTAGATCTAGATATAATATTGTTTAAATATAACTATTTTATTCAGTAGGGTGTTTCAATTTTTTTTTAACTGAAAATTGTTATAAAGTAAAGAAATGTAAATTATACTAAAGATTAGATTTCAAGTATATAGTATATCATTAAAAATAACCTATGGCATATGCGAAAGTTTTAATAAACTGAAAAGATCAGCTTACCACCGATAACACAAATTACAGTTATAAATTCTAAATGGTCGTTAATTTTTTTAATCACTGTTAATAGAGATGTCAGTTCGGACCTTGCAAGTAATATAGCCAAGAACTTGATATAAAACAAACTTAAAATATTATTATAGGAATGTAAAATTGACATTTATTTATCGTTAAATTATCTCAACGTTATAAATATTGTATTATTTTGTAGGTGGTAGAGCTACGCTGAAGCTATTACTGGTTTCAGCATAAATGGGTCGGCTCGCCCGGGGTACTACCACCCTCTCACAGAAAACCGACGTGAAGTAGCAGTGGTTGCACTGTTGCGTTTCGTACGGTCAGTGAGAGTGCCGGAGGCCCACATATTTAAAAGGCCGGCAACGCACTTGCGACTCCCCTGGTGTTGCTAGTGTCTATGGACGGCGGTAATCACTTACCATCAGGTGACCCATCTGTTCGTTTGCCCCCTATAATATAAAAAAATAAAAAAAATAAATAATAATAATATAATATAATAAATATTTATACCTACATTTGTGTTCTGTGTATCTAGGGAGTGTAAAGAGAACATAGGCGAAGGGTATGGTAATTTCATACAAATTAATGTTTCAAGCACAAACAATCATTGTTTTCTAAATAGAGTTTTGTAAAAAGTAGGTATTCATATTGTTTTAATTACAATTATTGTCTTATAAGGTAAAATATTAATAATTGTGGCTTTCAGCTAAATCAGATAAAATAATAATAGCTTTATAACGATTATAGGTTTTCAGAGCGACGCTGTGTAGACCGGTATTTTAGTTTTAAACTGTTAAATTTAGTTAGGTGTCCTAATAAAGCGGACACAAAATTATCAACATAATAATTTTCTTTTTTATTATATATGTTTTTATTGTTTCATAAACCAGCGTTTGACTACAATTTGAAATGAAAGTTAAAAAATAATGATGCCATAGACAACATTATTACAAAATAAATATGAACCTCTTTTTTAATGCTCGTGGGTAATATAGCGTAAGAAATTACGAAGCAAGTGAGAAGAAAAATCTTAATCGGAGTTGTTTACACACAGTTTTACACGGGAGGCGGGGATGATTTGCAATAGCCCGGGGCTGGCGTGATGCCAGACCCACATTCTGCTGTTTATTGCGTGTTGTGTAAAGTGGACTGAGACTCGCTACGGGATCATTGAAAACAGGATAAATGGTTTTTTGAGCGTATTATTCGCATTAGTGCTACATGCTATTATTACTTAAATACTAAAAAATAGCACGTTTTTCATGACGGAACTAACAATAGTGGTTGTATTTAACTTAATAAAATTTGGTAAAATTACACCAATGAAGTTATTCTTCTTGTTTAACGTTTAAAAATCAATATTTGTTTGTTCAAGTTTACATACGCTGCACTACTGTTCATCCGATTACAATAAAACTTTGCATACACGCTGTTAGCGGTTAGAAAAGAACATAGGATACTTTTCATCCAAAAAAAAAAGTATCGTTGCCGAGGGACACGTCAAATCTTCAGTAACACAAGCAAAGATACAAACGCTATCTCGGCGTAAAGTTTTATATTAAATATTCCATCGTACAAGAGCCGCACAAGATACCGCCAAGAAACTTTAAGATTTTGACAGCGTATCGTTCTACTGGAATCACAACTTTAGGTTGTAACGTATATTTTAAAAACATAAGGGTAAGACCGTCAAAATTATCATTTTTGTGTGGCGAAAATAATATCAATATAATGGAGCAAATAATATAATTCCAGAGAAACACAAACATTATAACTCTGCCAATAGTTGAAACCTGTGAGGTGATTAATTCACTAGTTTTTAAAATCTTAAGTACTTGACAAGTTTATTTCATAAAAATATAAGCTGAAACTATACTCAGGATTCCTAGGTTTAGGCAAAAATACAGCGTCGTTGATCGACATAAGCTGTTTTTTTATTATTTTAAGTTTGAGAAATATATCGTTAAAACTACATTCAATATAATATATTAACTCCAGTTATAAGTATTTATATTGCGAAAATATTAAATATTACAGGTTTTATGTTCTTTACAGAGTATATCATAACTTTTTGCTTTTATGTTCTTAATTTTCGTGTTACGAATCTCATACATGTTTGTCTGGATCAAGCATTACACAAAAACTGTGTTACTTTTGTGTTACATTGGTGTTATCGTAACATAAAAATTTGCTATGTCATTTTTGTATTAAAAGTGGGAATTTTGGCGGCTTTACCTATAAATAAATTTTCTTACCCGTGTCACGAGATTATTAATTTGATTATGCCAAGAAAGAACATTAATCAATTAATACACCAAAGTACTTAATAGAGTTGGTACGAGTTAAATACAGGCAATAACAAAATTGGTTTATGTAGAAATTACAAGTTTTAAATTTGAAAGTAACATATTTAAGTTTTCCTATATTTAATGTATGTAGATTGGTAGACAACCAATTCATGGCTATATACACAGCTGTTACAGCGTAGGTTCGGATTTCCGTCCTGTATTTACTGTGAATAATCATAGCAGTATCATCAGCGTATGTAATACATTTGAAATAAAACAAATCTAATTTATACTTATCATTCAAATAAGCAAGAAAATGAATCGGAACCAGTACACTACTACCTTGAGTGACGCCGTTGATGAGAAATTTATCCTGACTGGTGACATAATCAACATTGACACGTCATCATTGTCCACTAAGATAATTCATATCTAATAAACAAGCAGAGCCGCATGGATCTTTACCCGACTGAATTACGACCATCATGATGTCACCGTTGTTTTTGGATTACATTGTGCTTATCATCAACTTCAATGCCATCACTTTCGGTACAATAAAAGCTTTCTTAAGAAGTTATTAATGTTCTGATTTCAAGCGTTTAATAATGAATTAATGGCGTTGGGTGCTAATTTATGATTTAGCTTTTGATCAGATTCTCCTTTGGTCTCCAATAACGGCCCAAAATAGTAAACTCAATAAACCTAGAGGGTATGGCTCCCAAGTGCAGCTGCCGGAACATAACTATTGGTGCTTGGTGGCAGATTTTCAACTCGCAAGTAGTAGCTAGTCAGGCGGACATATAAAACTAACCTAACACCATGATATGGTTTAAAGGAATGGTATAAACGTTTATTTTTTTTGCTTCATCTACAGAGCTTATAACTGAACATTTAGTTTTGATTGAAATGGAGTATATTTCCCTCAAGAAGCCTCAAGAAGAGTTGACAATGGATGTTTTTTTCCCGGAGGAGGGTCAAGGTTGGGATCCAAATCCATATTTATAATAAAGATAAAAAAACTTACCATCAAAAGTTGTAGTGAATAACTAAACTAGATAAAATACATACAATAATGGATACAAAGTTTGAAAAAGAGAAAGAATAAAAGAAAAATTATAATTAATTACAATATAACGCCACAAATTAAATACACAAAAAAAGTTTCAACCGCCAAATTTTGTAGCTCCCGCCCTATTTACATTCTCCATTGGCTCCTATTCCTTTCATTCTAAGGAAAAGGCAAAGGTATCTAGACCATGCAGCCAAGTTAGACAATATTTCATAAAACAACATAGGCTTTACGTAAATCATCCTAATGGAAAATATATAATTCTGTAATTAATAAATAAATCTGTAATAAATATAATTCTGTAATAAATTAATTCTGTTATATAATTATGGTATATTAATAACATGTAATGTACAAGTTTTATAATAATAATAATTAATATAAAATGGTAAGCCAGAATAACAAATATTTAATTTTTCATTCAATATTAACTGATAAGTACCAAATTATCTACATGCATAAAGGTGAGCTAAACATTTTCAGAGAATGTACAGACAACCTTAAAAACTCGCCTGTTTAGTCTAATTTCATACTCGTACTATTTCTTTCAGAACTTAAAATATTTTGGTCAAAATAAAACTCAACATTTTTATGGATGATTTAAAATAAAATAAAAAAGCATTTATTAAAAAACATTCACTATTTGATAGAGTTGATTTATTTCGTAAAACGAATATTTTAAACAAAAGTAGAATATGTAGGATGCAACAATAATATCTATTGGCGACTTTTTAATGGGTTGTACGGAAATGAATAAAATATCTGACTCCGAGTATTGGCTTTGTCAACTAATTCATGAATCTTCTTTATTTGAATTGAGTTATTTTTTTTAACTAACTATCCGATGTTGGCCTGACGGGCTTTCACAGCTTCACCGGGCTTTTTGGCGAGGGTTTAAGACACGCACTCTAAATGGCAAGTGACTCAAGGGTGCCAATGTGGACGCAATTTGGCTTGCGCTGTTGCCTTCATGCAATATAGTGTATCAAGCCAGATTATCCAAGCGAACTGAGCTAACATTACGTGTATAGATAGGTTGGTGAAAGGTATATGCATACTTTCATATCTGTCGCACCAATGCGTACATGTATTTCGAATCTGCCAACTTTGGGTAAGGCTAATTAACTAAAAAAAGATTCCTTACATAATTTGTGTTTCTACCGTATATGTGCACGTGTGGGGCGCGTTTTATTAGCTGATTAATACGGTATCGCAGTATCGTGCTAGCAGCGTGTTCGAGTGCTTTACTCTTAGGATCAAAGCTAGGATTAAACTATAAAGGAACAAAGCTGTTGTAAGTGTAAGCTAATTCACAATGCTATTTTGAATACATACATGTATACTGTGTGGATATAAACCATATCACTATAGATTTTTTACTGATATTTAGATATATCACTGTAACACTGTAACACAGGAGTAGCACGTTATTGTGCTTAAAGAGCATGTATCCATTGACCTACAAAATTAGAAGCGTTGTCTTTTGTTGTGTCAAAGTTTGAAAATATTCGCTAAAATATTGTGTGTATATAATCCTGAGTGTTTTGTGTTATTTCTGTTAAGTTTCCCACATTATTTTGGAGGTGATTACTGTGATACAAAAATGAATTTTAGCTTTGGAAGTCCTACTACAACTACCGGAAGCACTTTTGGCACCTCTACACCTTCAACAGGTATTACCGGTTCAAATTATAAATGCAATTGAAATATAAATCTAACTTTATAAATTTCGTTTCTATAATTTACAGCATTGTCTTTTTCGTACAATGATAATAAACAGATGTATAATAAAATCTCATCAATTATTATAACCTAACTTTTTCATTTACTTCGTTAACTAAACGTCGTTTGTACAACCTACAGTTTTATTTTTGAGAAAATAACTTTCAAAGTCAATGACATACATGAAAACTTAGGGAAATGAAGCTTGTAATATAAATCATGAAAGTTAATTCTGGGTTTATTATGTATTATTAAAAAATAGACTATCTTTCAAAGTTCAAGATTATTGCCATCTGTTGTTGCCATTATTGTCATGCTATAATTATATCTTGTAAATGCGCAAATATTCGATAAAGAATCCTCCACGAGTTACTTAACCTTGTAACTAAAAACAAGTTGTAATAGTAATAATTACAATATAGTCAGTAATTTTGTAGTATACCAATATTTCAATTAATATATCTTAAATTACTTCATATGGACTCTTAGTTCTTTAGTGCAAGACTTCAAAAATATTATGACTTCTCTTGAATTCCAGGTTTCGCCTTTGGTAGCGGAGATGCCTCTAAACCATTATTTGGATCTACTACCACAGGTCAGTAAGATAAATTATAATTAAATTTTAACAAGCAATATAAATTTCACTCTATATGTAGACACAAAAAAATCACACATAGCTTATACCTATTAGTGTCATCATACGCTTAACTGCTGCTGTTAGGTAATAGTTTCCATTTTATGTATAAACAAGCTCTTAGTAAATTTTATGCAGGAATAACTATTTAAATAATGCAATGGTTATTTGTTATTTTATATATTCATTGATGACAAGTATTTGAATTAGTATAGCAGTAAGAATTAGATATTCTTTTACCTACTAACATACCTTCATTTTAAATATTTGTATACACAACAAAAATAATACCTGAAGTGTAGTAATGTAATTTATTACTTTTCTATTTTTATAATACTAACAGTCTACAATCTACTCTCTCTTATATATAAATAAAATTATAAACATCTACTTTTGAGTATGTCAATCAAAAACTACTGGCTAGATTTCAATAAAATTTTATTAGTTTTGCTTCTTAAACACTTGGTATTTGTGTAAAATTTGTACGCAAAGTATAATTTATGTCTAATATATTTTTTTTCTCTATGCATAAAATATATTGTTAAAATAATAATGAATACAGGTGAAGTTGGGGGTATTAATTAGTTGAATATTAATAAATTTAAAGATTAGTTATATTTATTGCTTTCAATATTTATCTTGGTCACATAAGTTTTACAATATAAACAATGTAAAATCTATAATACCTCAATAGATAAAAAGTTTCCAATAGACTTTCCTTAATATACCAACAGCTTATAATTGAGATGATTTTATGGAAAGAGAGGTTATATTTCTTTTTTAATATAATACTAGCAGGCCTGGTGGATGTTGTCCTGCCCTGATAATAAAAAATATATACTTGTGCATGAAATGCTTAAGGTAACTAATGTGTTTAATTTGATAAGGATTAATACTGTATCAGTCTAAATTGCCTTCCAATTACCTTATTGTATGAGACCACATTTTAGAAGATGAATGGGTATAGTAAGATATCTTATCTTATCTAAGATAGACTTATTTGTGGATCTATAAAAGAGGAATATCTCACTAGGCGTTGTTTTGTTATATCTCAAAAGAATTAGACAGCGTTTCCGATGAAACCTCCCAAGTAGCTTCACTTTTTCCGGCACTTCTAACAATTATCATTATATTTCAACTAATTTACACAAAACCATGAAGAAATTATCTACCTAATCCTTCCTTGTATATTACTCTATGTATTGGTGAACACTGCATTACAATCCGTTTAGTTGTTTTCTAGTCTATCGTGAACATACAAACAGACACAGACACGGCGGATGGCTTTGTTTTATAATATGTAGTAATTATTATTTTTGAATTTAGTCCATTTATTTATATCTACATATTATCAATAAATTATATTAAATTATATTTACACTTAGATTATATTTATTTTTGTAAATATTTAAATTTACACCACCTACATTTTTTCGTAACATGTATATTAAATTACAGAGAATAAACCAGCATTCAGTTTCACCAGTAACACCACAACCAGTGCTTCTACATTTGGCAGCTTCGCATTCGGAGCTAAGACTACTGCGGCTACCACTTCAATATGTAAGTTTTTATAGATATTAGCTCGAGTAATTTATACTTGACTATCCCAATGTTACACATATAATATTATACTAAATTTGTGTTCTGCACATATATATTCTGAATGGTCAAAAAATCAGCCGAAAAACTGCAGGTTATGCCTTCCTTTCCTTTTTTTTTATTGAGATGACACAATTCTTTACTATACTTTAAAAATATACTCTAATTACAATGTGTTCAACTTATGTATATCCTGTATATTGCAGTTTCGTCGCCGACAGCGACGACTGCATCAGCTTTTGGTGGGAACAAGCCCCTGAGTTTGGGAGGATTCTCTTCACCCCCGAACCAGACTGTCGGTAGTCCAGGGTTTGGACAACCCGTATCTCAGGTGTGTTGTATATTATTTATGAATATAAATGTTAATCTCTCAATAAGGAATAATTTACAACAGTAAATGTTTGTTTCAATATAGTGATTATAATTTCTTCCTGAACTATAAGTATTTTTTTAGTATTTATAAAAATGTGTTATTTTATATGCAGAGTTTATTGTCTTATAAAACAACAATTAAATATCATTCAATTATTACTATCCAGGGTTCAGCTCCGTCTCAACCACCACCTTCATTTGGAACACCCGCTACACAAGGTAACAAGCACACATCTTTATAAACTCCTATAACAATACTGTAGATTTTGTTAAAAAACTATAGAATAAGAAAGGGAGACTAATAATAATAATAAGCTTGGTTCACTTATAAATTCATACTTATTTGTAAATTGATAAAACAATTTGTTGTTGAATAAGTTGTAAGTTAAATTTAATTTGTGTTTGAAAAAAATGCAGCCTGGGCCGTGAACAAGATATTTTTAAGGACTTCAAAAAGGAGCAGGACTTGCTTTTTATAAATCGATGTAGATATTCTTTTTTATTGGCGAGAGAATACTTTCAAGGGGGTCCCATTTTAATTTTTGAAGGTGGTAGAGCTACGCTGAAGCTATTACTGGTTTCAGCATGAATTTGGTGCTATTTGGTGTTGCTAGTGTCTGTGGACGTGGAGTGGAGTGGACGGCGGTGATCACTTACCATCAGGTGACCCACCTGTTCGTTTGCCCCCTATAACATAAAAAAAAAATTTATTACCAATGGGCCTTGTATTTCGAAGACACACCAGGGAATACCTCAAAATCCAATATAGGAAATCTATTGAGATATTAGATATTAATAGGTTTCTGGCAATAGTAATTATGGTGTCAAATATGTTCTGTTTCATATTTTAGAGTAGTTGTGTTTTAAAGTTAGCCTTTTTGTTTTTTTTTTTTTTTAATAACTGCATTGAGAGCATAAACTCATATGTGAACAAAAAAACATAATTTTTTTTTTCTCTTTCCGAACAAATATAAAATACAATATAACAGAAGGCGAGCAGAATGCACCTATATTACTTTAGGCGGAAGTATTAAAGAGCGTTTTATTAATGCTTAAACTTAGTTGTCTTGAAAATAAAATGTTATCTGGATTCATTATGAAGTATCTTTTTATTTAATTGTTATTTTGTCATTACTAATTAACCCATAAAATTAATAGTTAATTTAAGTTATCATATATTCAATTTTATCATTACTGCTTAGTTCCTACAAAATAGCGTAATATTATAGCTTAAAAGTTCTCTAGCTGCCTGTGAAATTCACATCAGAATAAGTTCAGTCGTTTTGTAGATTTATCGGGACTAACAACACACATCTTAGTCTATATATATATATTTATTAGTAGTTAGTATATACTACTACTAGCATTAGCTCGCGTTTATGATGTATATTTGACCTATCTCCAGGGAATAGAACTTTGTCCTTTTCAGTAGTCCAGACAATGTGTATACAAAATACCAGTTTCATTGGGTAGTTAAGGCTTACAATAAGTATATAATCGATTCAACTCTTTACTCCTCTTTTATAAATTATCTTTGAACAACAACATTCACCGTATTTTCGATCCTACGAAATATATTTATATATATCCACAGATAAACTAAAACATTCGCATTACTTTTCATCTGTCACTTCTTCTATCCTCAATTATTGCCAACACATAGAACTGTAACATACTCACATTCATATTTATATTATTATAGGATATATATAATATATATTACTAACTACCCCCAAGAAAGAAGATGAGCCCGAATCTTCCCTTTCCAATATGACCATATAAGGTAATAAGATGGCGACCGCAGAATAGCTAAACATCAATCTGTAAATTTTTCTGAAGGTCTTCCTGTCTCACCGACTCACTTTTTATGTGGAGATTTTTTTTAGACTTTTTTAAACATCTTCTTTCATACAAATCTTCGTATGGATAATTACGAACACAACAAATAAAGAATTACCTGAATCGATACAGTCGTTCTAAAGTAATGCGCTTACATAAATCCGGCAATTGATTCTTCTTTTAAAATCATAACTTCTGTGCGCACACAATTTTCGCCGTTGTGTCACGGTGAATAGTCAATCATAAACGATGGAGATTATACCAAACGATCATTCAAATTTCTTTTTTTCTATCCAAGATCGGACTATTTACAAACAGACACATGTAAATTACTCTTATTGGTAGATTACAAACATACACAACAGAAAGACAATAAAACCTAAAGTTTAATTTTGTTACTTTTAATAAATTTCGACAAATATTCTACAATTAGTTGGTTATCTGTAACAAGAGTTAAGAGACACATAATGTCAATAGGACGGGGAATAGAAGGAGGTAGAATATCTTAGACAGAGAAACTGTATCTAGAACATTAAAAAAAAATGTGATCTAATTGATTTTTAATTATATATATTTATACTTGACAGCTCAGTCTAGTATGTTTGGATCCCCAACTGGCACGGGGTTGTCATTCAGCAAACCGGCTGTCACCACCACCAGTACTGGGTTTGGGTTCGCCACACCATCTTCTGGTTTCTCCGCACCTCAAGCAGCGACTGTGAGTAAAATTGATAAATAGTATTAGCAAAATAAGTTAAGAAGTAACAGCTTAGCATAGTATGAGCATGTCATATCATACTAGATGGCGTTAGGTAATATTGTACTGTTTTTAAGTTTTATATAGAAATTTAAATCAAACGAAGTCGCGGACGGTCGCCAGTATTTTATATGCTAAAATCTTCCTATAAGTGATGACTGCATTATACCTGTTGCAAATGGCATTAACAACCACCAAAAGATATACAATCTATCTAAGAGTCGTCTCTATCATGCCAAACTGTAAGCCTCTCAACACTGAGATGAATGATCTCAAAATGCGACAAGCAAAAAGACATTCACTATGACGGGTTTATCAACATGTACAAAGTCGAATTGAGCTAATTGGGTACACGTCCTAAACAAACTGCCTTGTTTCTTGATATACGCTGAATTATCTCACAGTTATCTAAAGCATTGTAGTGAATTTATGGACAAAACTTCTGTTCTTAGTTCTTTAAGTTTCTGTTGTATCAAGGTGACCGAAGACGCTATCAGCTAAGCCACTCCCGCAGTAAGACTTGTTTATATTAAAATATCTTAATAGATCCGATTTCTTAGGTAACTACAACAGCGGTTCCACAAACAACACAGCCCTTCTTCGGCTCGACTCCAGCTGCCACCTCTGGCCAGACTTCCTTTAGTGCTAAGCCCGGATCATTTGACTTCGGTGGGTCTGCCACTCCTGCATTTGGAGCGACTACTGCAACCACAGGTATCTATATAAGTTAAAATCTGTTGCCGAATGTACCTATTTGGCTTATCATTTTTTGTTGTGTTTGTAATCGTAATTGATATCTAATCCGTGACACGAATTAGTTTTATCCAACTAACCACCGACGCTCATAGTTATAAACATAGACGATGAGCTATAATTATGATGGAAAAGCTCTGCTTGCGACATGTATATTTTGATAACAAAATTGTACAGAAAAATATTGAGAATAACATAGGCACAGTTAAAAATAGAAACGAATAGCAGCACAGTGCCGCCAAGTGGCATCCAATCGATGTAGTCAACAATAAGAAAACGATACATTCTTAACCCAACAATAAGAAAAAATTGAAACATGTGCAGAACATGTAGAACCTGCTTTATTGTGTATTAAAAGGCCACCCATAAAGTACGTAACATAAATTCATGATATTCCTCCATCCCATTTCTTGTCACACACATCACACTTGTTGGACCTCATTCCTGGTACAACATAACACATTTTATTTTCAATTTAGAAATTATTACATGAAAACATCTATTTCAAAATTATTTATGTATATTTCTACTCGTAAGTTTTTTTTTCACAAAATCAACAATAAGTGAACACTTCAATTTTCAATTTCTTCATTACAGATCAAGTTTAATAATAGAATACTTTAAATTGATATATATATATATATGACATCACGAGGCTTATTTTTCGTTTCACCCATTTGACTCTATATCAGATCTTGTGTACTCTCTCTCACCTTCATAACATTTGACATTATTTGTGACTGGCCTCAAGGTTGACTAAGAGACGTTATAAATTTTATTATCACACAAAACACCTAGAATGTAGGCAGAGAGCTTCAAAAACAACATCATGCCCACGTATTAGATTCAAATCTACTGTTACATTATATATTTTTGAAACGTCATCACCAGCTCCAACATTCGGAACTTCGACGCCGGCTAGTGGATTTTCCCTTGGCCAACAACCTACGCCTGCGCAGACTACAGCACAATCCTCTGGTTTTGGTGCAACCACCTCGACTGGACTCGGTTTTGGTTCTTCACAACCTTCGGCGACTCTTCCCACCTTCAAAACGACAACTACACTACCTAGTACAGGTAATATATCTCTAAACATGCAATGTCAATGATAACTTCATAAAGTTTACAGTAAAAATAACTCAATGGATTATTCGGACACTGTATCTACCAATGTGAGTTTGAATTCTATAAAGATCTGATGACAGAAACTATTGAATGGCTTTAGGCCCATATAGCCATCAACCTTAAGTTGGAAATCTATCTCCAAGTAACTATAGGTGTATTCTGGTAACTGCTCTCAAGAGACAAGTACTGAATTATAAATAATTTGAACATATCAATTGTGTCTGAAGCACCATACATCAGATTGAATACCTGCCATAGTGGTACGCTTAAGCGTCACGCGTTGTGGTAATTAGTACTGCATTTCCAGTAACCGAGTGGGGCTATTATGGTGAAACTGTAGAGGCCTTGCCAGGTCAACAGTGTAGTCAGTTCGAAAAAAACCGAGTGGGGTTGTACCTATAACTGACTAAATCACTATCATATGATATAGTGATTGATTTTTGGTTTGTCCCATATGGAAACTGTCAGCAGTGTATTTCCAGCTGCCCAGAATCTTGAAGACTCTTATGACAGTGATGACTGTAGAGTGATTGTGAATCTCTCGATGGTCACCATTGTTTTAGGATTACATTGTACTTAAAATCAGCTACAGGGATAGTACTTCCTTCATAATGCCACAAAAAAAATTGCAATACCAGCGGAAATTAATCGTTGATAAGTTTTTACTGAAGATTATATTAGAAATGCTTTATATGACAATGTGGGACCTAAAAAATGCGAATCTGTCTATAAAATTATTTTCATAAAAATTCCAGGGACCACCCAATCAGGATTCGGTTTCGCATCGACCACAGCAACACCTTCCACCGGACTTAATCTGACCTCAACGACCAACCAACCGACACCTGGGTTTAATTTTTCCGGTGGACTTACTACAACATCTCAGCCGTCTGGCACACCCTCGAATACGTCCACACCTCAAGCAAGCACTGGACTCGGTGCCAGCACTACAGCGAAAGGGAACCTCAGTTTCGGGGCTACAACTGCTGGTCTCAGCTTCGGAACGACGACCACGGCCCCCGCGTCCACTGGCCTTGGTTTTGGGACGACCACGACTCCGGCGTCCACAGGTCTGGGTTTCGGAACGACCACAACTCCGGCGTCCACCGGTCTCAGTTACGGCACCACCACAGCTCCAGCGTCCACTGGTCTCAATTTCGGTACGACTACGACGTCGACCGGGTTAGGTTTCGGTGTGAGTACCGCTGCTACAACGTTGCCGTCGACTGGACTCGGATTCGGGACAACGACAGCTGCCACTACACAATCTACTGGTCTTAGTTTTGGTGGTGCAGGCACTTCAACGCTTAGTTTTGCTTACAAACCTGCAAGTACAACAACGCCATCATCAATAGGTGAGTATACTGTTTCATTATTTAATTTCGTTTTCTTATAATAAATAATAATTCTTACTAATTTTATAAGCGTGTATGTGACTTTCTTTGTTACGCTTTCAACGCTTTAACTACCCAATCCGATCATCATGATATTTTGCATACAAATTGTCACGGGCTACATAAATGACATAGGCTACTTTACATTGAGAAATAGAGTAATGTATGTATGTTCATACAAGTACAATCCATATAATATTAATCAAAAGTTTATTAAAAAATATTCCACCCATACTAAAAATAATTTAGTTGGACATAAGACATTTTCTCATATAAATTTTATTTCCATATATCAATAATACTAATAAATATTCTGTTGAATATACTTAATTATTGGCATTATGGTGAAGGAAAAAATTGTGAAGAAACCTAAACACTTTAACCTAAACTTTGTTGTTATCTTGTTGTTACTATTCTTTTATATATTATATTATAAGCTCATAATTGTATATACATGTAAAATTACATTAAGTCATTTTTATCATATTATTTATTCTAATTTAACAATTTATCTTACAACATAACATAACTAACATAATAAATAACATAAAAAATACACTGTGTAAAGAAAGGACACTTGCAAAATGACAAGGGCTCGGATCATGTCTGAGGAACAAGGAAAAAAAAAATACTGTAAAAACTGTTCCTTGGTACCACAATATATAGGAAAAAATACAGATTTCTTGCCACTGATGGTTTACTGCAGTGAGTGTTTTAGGTATAATGTAATATTTCATGAACCAAAAATAATTTCTAAGGCTGAGAGTACTGTGTGTTTGTCAATTGGAAATTTGTAGTCTCCCATGATAAAGATGTTAATACATTGTGACGGTTCATGAAAAACAAAACATATATATAAAATCGTTCATGATGTCCTTACTGCCTTGTGAGAGAAAACCTTTGCCCATCATTAATACGTTCAAACATTGTGATATTACTTATTCAAATTAAATTATTAGACTCTATTAAATCTCAAATTATTCACAAACTTTTCGGTTTTATGTTAGTTTATGGTCCTTGTTTGTACTTAGTCTACGCCATGTCATATAATGACGTTTGACATATTATTCCAATACGAGTAATTTATGTATTTTATTTAAAAATCTCTTAGTGTGTTTATTGAGTTCAAATGGTAAAGACTAGTACAAATTCCTTTTATTTAATCCGCTGATGGTATAATGTTAAAATAGGACGGTATTGAATACTCTTCGTAATTATATGTATTATAGTGTTGCTAAATATTAATCGCATGGAAAATTACTTAACCTCTATATCGGGATATCGGTAAATATATAATCATGTATAAATTTATTAATAAGGCTTCCATATATCTATAATATAAAAATGAATCGCTGAATGTGTTGCTAAGCGTAAATCTCGAGAGCAACTGAATCAATTACTTTGATTATTTTTTTTAGAATATTCCTTGAGCTATGAGGATAGTTGTTACGTAGAGAAATATTTAAAAAATTGCCTGAAAATGTTTAAAATCGACACTTTTCCATACTCTCATACAAACAATTCGTAATAATACTTAAAAGTCAATTTGAACTTTAATACCATAGTATAAAGTTTAAGTGTTAGTGGGGAGGTTCCGGGAAGGCAAAACAATTGAGTGACGTTAGTATCGTATAAATATTAAGGTCAATATTTATACGATGGTTACATTTTAACAATATATAGCTTCCCGAATAGCAGAAAAAGTATTAAAAAAAAATAACTAAAGAATCGACTGTTGGGCGGTACGAAGTTCACTGGGTCAGCTAGTATATATATACACATATATATAAATATTTAACACACTGGATATGCGTCTTTTAAGCCTGAATTCGTACTATTCTTCTAAGTTTCAGATATCACTATAATAGTACTCTAGCGTGTATCGCCACGAAAATATATCTATGGTCTGAAATGCGGGTGTGGGCCCACACTATCGTTATGCGTTACGAACTATCGGGCCGCGTAAACGATAGACGCAGCACAACAACTGGGCCCACAGTTTTTATACACATCAAAGAAACTTAGAAACGTTAATTTCGAAATATTATTAGAATGACAAAAGTGTGCAAACGTTTTTCTGTGTTTTTATCGAAAATAATTTTAAGGTTAGTTTTTAGTGCGACAAGTGGCCGAAATATTTTTTCCCATAATTAATTTGTGTGCAATATAATCGTAGATTACTAGTTTCAATAATGTATTTAAGTTATTTAATTGATGAAAAAAAATTACAGCATCGACAACAGCGCCCTCTGGTATCACGGCACTTAGTAAAACAACAGGAAGCACTACAATGCCTTCTTTAGCAGCTGCTGTCACCACGTGAGTTAATTTTATATAATTACTAGTTAGTGCCCGTAGCTTCGTTCTCCTTAATAACTTTCTTTTTTTTGTGACTTGTATAAATTATGCGAGTCTTCCCTTATTGTGGAATAATTTACTTCCATACCCTCGATTAAAGATAAAAATCATTTAAATTAACACACATTAGCACACACACTCAAGTTTAACCGCTTGGACCAAAACAATTATTATTTAGTGTAATATACAATGAGGAGACCGCGAATATAAGAAATACTGTTTAACGTATTCTATCACATTCTATCGCACGTTAAATCCTATAGTTAAGTGTTTGTCTTTTTTTATTTCATTGAGTTTCAAGTGACAACAGGGCTAAAGATGTTTTCACTTTAAAAATATGTACAGAACGACCGCAATAACAGCACCACAACCAATAACATCTATAACGTTCGCGCAACTAGAAGAGAACTTAAACAAATGGACGCTTGAGCTGGAGGAACAGGAACGGACTTTTATTAACCAAGCGACGCAGATCAACGCCTGGGACACCCTGCTCATCGCCAATGGGGAGAAGGTGCTGTGCATTTAAATTGTAACGCTCAGATATGTGCATCGTCACACAGATACATTGTTCACAAAAACGACCTGCTAAAAATTCATACGCTACCTAAACACATGAATTACTCAGGGAAGCGACCACCACATACATCAATCAATTTATAGCGACACATCATCCACTATTAAGCGACTCATTACACCAAACGATATACTCGATTGCGTATTTACTAATTTAGCTTTATATATTATTATGTTTTAATGTGATATTTAATTAAATAATTTTATCAAGACAAAATGGGTGAAATTTGAGATATAATCATTCCTTTATATACTTAGTCATATGTTCAGTTGCATTTACCATTTGTTAATATCTCAGGAATCGTCTTATTTCTAATTAGGCTAGGGAATCAATTTATTAGTCCTGTGAAGCTGTGGAAACCTATCAGGCTAACAGCGTATAGTTGCTTATAAAAAAAAGGGATTAATTTTTAATTAAATTCTTCAACCCATAGGTTTAAGTTGTTCTAATTGATTTAAGCTCTTTGAATATGTTATTAAGTAATCAATGGCTTGTTAAATATTAATACTGACTCATTGATGGTGGAAAGACTAATCAAGTAAAGTATAAAAAATATCAATGTAAATAAAGTTTTGTCAATTTGCTTATTCACCGTTGAAGTATATTGTAGGTGTTAATATTGAGTAGCTGCTATTGGCGTGTACTAAACTACTATTGGCTGGTAGTGAATAGCCAATACCGATAATATTTAATTATTATAAGCCGACTACTAGGGACTTGTTGACATATCTGCTGATATTTCAAACTGTATCCATAGTTTTATCTTAGTAGGGTTCTAAGTATTCGCTTTCAATATTTATTTTCGATTAATTTTAATTGACTGAAACATTATAGATAATAAAGGTGATGTCATCCATAAAGACGTTATGCTCTAATGTCCTGTCGTTTTTGTCCCTATATGTAATATATTCTACCTTCTATAAATAAATAAAAATTACAACTTTGTAATTTTAGTACAGATATCTATACTCTCCTATTAAGTTTATAGTGGTGTTGTATTTCTCATAAATAATTTTTCAATTAAAAAGACTAAATAAGATCACGTGATACAGATCGTCGAACTGAATGATGCAGTAGAGGCGGTCAAGAACGAGCAACAATCTTTAGAGCATGAGTTCGACTTCGTATTAGCACAGCAGAAGGAACTAGAAGATTTACTCTCGCCCATGGAGAAACAGTTACTGGAGGAGAACACTGAACGGCTAAGGGACCCGGAGAGAGAGCACATGTAAGTCTTCATACAATACCGCTTATTTAGTCTGTAAACACGTGTTTGCTTCATTCTCCAAAATATATTTATTCTCTGGGCCTTTTTGCCAAGTACTTTACTTACTGCATGAGCAATCGTGCCTATTGCAATAATTGTCTGTAATAATCACGTTATAATGTAGTTACTCCGTTTATTATTTTTAATTACCATTGACTATTAATTATCACAAAAGTTACCAAATATAATTTTGATCCTTCGAGCCGAATTGGTCCTTCGAATCAGTAACATATCTTGAATATGCACAACTATAACAGAGAGGATAAAGTAGCCAATATATTCCTCTTAACGAAACACTTTTTTTCGTACCTATACGCATTATATCAATTTGACTCATAAGAATCTGGTCTAATAAATAAAATCGAAATTTATTTGTGTAGGTTAATATTCGAAACGACGGAACTGATAGATGCCAATCATTACAATTTTCAATAGGAGCTCATTATAAATTATAAAATTCATCGCTAATAATTTGAAATCGGTAAAAGGATTATAGAGATTGTCGTCATGATAAAATTATAAGTAAAAAATAAAACGCAGACCATAATTAATCCAGGTTCATAGTGTAAATATTGTCAATTATAAAAACATTCTTACATGTTAATCATTCTAAAATCCTAATTGATATAATAAACATGAATGAGTGTTTGTTTATTACGCTTTTGAACCTAACCACGTAAGTGATCATCATGAAATTTTGTATACACGTTGTCAAAGGTACAGAAAAGGACATAGAGTGACTTAGATCCAGAAAAGCCGGCAACGCACTTGCGACTCCCCTGGTGTTGCTAGTGTCTATGGACGGCGGTGATCACTTACCATCAGGTGACCCACCTGTTCGTTTGCCCCTAAGAAAAAAGATACTGTTCCCGAAGGATAGGCCATATTAATAGTACATTAATACGAGCGAAACCGCAGCTAAAAGTTAATTCTTAATATTTACTATTATTTTTGCTCATGATTAATGAATGAAAAATCTTATATGGTTTTTTGAGTGATGATGACTCAGTCTAAAACATGTTCAGACACTGCATAGGTTGCCATAGGCTCGATTTTTTTTTCAAATGAATCGGATCTTCCATCAAACCACACGCATCTTAACCATTTGTCACCTAGCACCTAGCACCTAGAGATATCTTTCGGTGCTTACAATTGTGAGCCAGCCTCCTTCTAGGTTTCGTATGATTACCATCTTAGACCACATTGTCATTTAACTAGCGACATTTGAAATTCAACGATGAAAGCGTATTAAGTATTTTAAAAAAAGTTGTATTACCTAAATAAGTTTTGGTTATAGTTAAATACGGCAAATAGCTCGTTATCGGGACATGGATTTTTTCGATTAATGTTTTAGTTGCTCCAATAAAATATACACAATCTCAAATTTCCAATCTCCTAATATTTCAGAATATATTTTTTATTGATGATTTGTCTTTGACAGGATATCTGCTTACTCTGTGTCCACTAGAATAATATAATAATAACAAATATACATAATTACATTTAAACTAATATCCAATAAAAAAAAACATTTAGAAATAGTAATATATACATGTTACACACATACACATTTTGTTTAATTACAAAATTTAATTCAAAGGTACACTCTAGCGGAGAACTTAGACACCCAATTGCGTCAAATGTCTGAAGACTTGAAAGAGATAATCGAACATCTGAATGAAACTAACCGAAGTCAGGACAGTAACGATCCTGTAAGTAACATTTACTTAGTACAAGTTGTTAGCAATCATGAAACAACTTATTTAAATAAGTGCATAACAATGACACTAACAGTCTGGTGAAATTGTTGTCATAAACAATTTTTTCATTTTCAAAGTTACAGATAAAAGCATTTTTATTAACATACTTTTTCTTTGGTAACCAATCTTTTAGATTATTATTGCCATTGTCGAGTATTATTACCTGTAATACTACAAATGTCTCATGATTATCTCAACATGATCATGTCAACATTCTAACAAGATGGTGGCCCCTCTGTTAAAGCTTTTCTGGGAGTTTTGGTATTATTTCCCATTCACTCAGTGTGCTCAATAACTGCAATATATTACGCAAAATGCCACCATTATTACAAAATAAAGAATAATATACATAATTATGAATAAAATATAAATGGCAGACTAAGATCCCGCCAAAATATCCAAAGATTTCTTCTAATTTATGTTTTTGTAATAAGTTTAAATAATGTATGTTATATTTTTTTCCAGATTGTCCAAATCGGTCGCATTCTGAACGCGCATATGTCTTCAATGCAGTGGATAGACAACTCCATAGCTCAGATATCAACCAAACTAGACCAATTGAAGGTCACACATGACACTCTCAGGCGAGACAACGAGAGATCCTTCCAACTGACTTACAACTGATTTAAACATTGGAACTAATGGGGACAATTGATTCACACATAAGAATATAGTAATTATGGGGACGATTGACTCGCACAATTATGTAAAAACTAATGGGGACAATCGATACACACACAAACAGCAAATAATGAGTACAATTGATTCATATAAACATATAATAATCAAGGAAAACCATCAATTTTACACACAAATATATAGTAAGTAATGGGGACAGTTGATTAATACACAAATGTTTAGGAATTAATGGGGGGTAACTGATTCAACACATACATATGGGAATGGGGCTAGACTGACATAAGTCCTGCTATGAAGAGGTAATAAATAGTAACAGTATACAATACACAAAAATTAATTCTAATAATGAAGAAAATATTGTTAAAAAAATAAAAGGACACTAAATGAAAGTAGGTTGAGGTATGTAAAAATGTTATGTTGAATAATCTTATTTTATAATTTCACAACAAATTTTTTATGTTACTACTCTATGTTTTGGCCAAAAAGTTAAATTAAAAAATGTCATGACCTCTCTCTCTTTCACTATAATAAATTTATTTGGATAACGATTCGTATTTGCAGTGTTGTCATTGGCTTAAAACTACGTATCGAAAAGAATCATGTATTTCATTATTACTATTTTAATTATTTTATGTTGTTATTATCTGGTAATATTTTATTTAAAATTGAACCGATTACAATAAAAATATTTTTTCAAATAGCATCTAATTTTCCGAACACATTCCTTCATATTCCTGACCGCCGATAAGGGGGCTTAAAAAAGCAATAAAGTTATTACAAAAGGTATGGCAAATAAACAATAGGGATGTGTGTGAATAGTCTATGAATTTAATAAAAAAATGTTATTCAATTCAAAGTACTTATTTGTGTAATCCGAACTATTCTGTAATGAATATGAAATTTAATAATATTTTGTAATTTGTAAACTGTCAAATACTTCATAATGTTTAAAACACAGTTCTTTATAGAATTGTTCTATTCCAACAATTATTGGTTCTTCTTTATTTGATACGCTTACAATAGAGTAACAGCATGTTAATTTAACACTATATCTCAATGATTTAATACATAGAATCTAAATTCCTTACCTCTACACCCTTGAATAATCAATCTATATTCTTGTATAAGTTTCAAGTAATATTGTGATTTATTTCAAGATCACCCTATATCTATAAGTAATAGCTTATTGCAGTATAAGTATGGTAAAAGGCCTATTGCATGTCTTATTAAAATATATTTATAATTCAACAGTGGATAGACTAACTGACTTGTGAGCCATTGAAGACATCATAATCAATTATACTTATCACAGCTGATTTCATATTTATTAAATGCTATTTTTTTATAATTATTTTTAAAGCCACCTCACTTTTGCGTTAAGCATCAAGGGTTTAAACAATAAGAAAAGGGTACTTAAATTAATACACATACAAGATCTGTTTATAAATAAGAATTATATACAATATTCAATTATGTACGATAAATATAATTCAAACTGTAATAACACTGTCCTTGTAAAGAAATGGCTCTTCCTAAGAAGCCATTCAAGTATTACATAAGTATTAAAGGGGAAAGGAGAGGACTTTAATTTTTTTGATGGTATAAAAGATGCGGGTCTTATATATATGTGAGGCTCAGGGTGTTATCTATTGCGTAATAGTAGTAATCATTGTACAGACTATAAATTCCTTATTTCTAGAATTGTTACCTGCAACCAATCAATAAGGAAACCTGAACAGATTAAAAAATACGTATATAAATGTTTACGTAAACATGGGAGGGGGAGTTAAAGCATTGCTTAGTTTTGCTGACCAGGTGGAGAAGCGGTCAGAAAATGCAAAGATTCTGCTTACGTAATACTTAAATGGCCACTAATTTTTAATATGAAAACGGAACAATTATGTTAGTGATAGTATTAAGGGTTGCTTTTCTCCTGATCAAAGAATTTTCTAGAATAAGCTATAAAAAATATAGTTGACTTCAAAACATTATTTTATTAAATGACTAAATACAGATAATAATGGTACATTTGTTGCTTATTTATTTCTACGATTTGTATGATTAAATAAATTGTCTTCAATAAAAGTGTCATATTTGATCATTTGTGTTTTTGTGTATTATATTTTTCTATGTTGGCAAACTTAAATGTTTTCTTCAGAGTTAAACTAGATTTGTTTAATAAATCCGTTTTATTTGGAGACTGAATTCATAAAAAATATTGAAATAGTTTTGCGAAATATATGATTTAAGACACATTTATACTGTTTTATTAAACTTGTTAAAATAACTTCCTAATTTGTTGGCAAGGTATTTATTACGAATAAAGAAACAAGTATCGCCTAGAAATATCACCGCAAAAGATTTTTTTACTGGCTGGATAATGAATGAAAGAAACAAATATTTTTATTTAATTTCCTTCGAAATAGCTTTCAAGAGGAAGAGACAATAATCATGTAAAGTTTGAGCTTTTAATATTTTTATTGAGAAGTGCCTCATTTTTTTTTATTTCTCATTTAAATAAAAAGGCTTTTGTTTTTATTTGAAATTTTCTTTGCAATCTTATGAATTAGTATGTTGTAGAAATCAATACATACTCTTGTAGGAAATTTAGCGATCTTCAAAAAAGTCTCATGATTTTTCACTATCACCTCTTTTAAAAGTTATTCAAGGTTCAACTTCAAATACCATATGATAGTTTATCACGGAATAATAGCTTTTAGCCACCTATCTTGTGTTTTTTTACCTCTTAATATCAACATTTTTTTTTTTTTCATCTCAAAGGTAACTGAAGAACAATAACAAAAAAAAATTTTGTTGCGCATACTATTACATGTTTTGTTTCATATATATGGTGGTTTATTTTAACCAAAACAAAGTTTTTGTTATTGTATCTTTAATATTGTCGTAGTCATAATATTCATTCATTTTATTTATTTAAGGTTTATAGTGAACAAATTAAACTTGCTACCCCACTACAGGGGATCATACTATGCATAAAAAAACACTTCAGACACTACTATGTCCACCAGAGTAGGTTAGCCCTTATAAATAAAGTTAATAGTTGCCCTCTAGATAATAAGGTGTTTGTGACATGCATCTCAACATCAAATATGGAGTATGCAGACGCTTTCAAATAAACTATGTGGTTGACATTTCGACACCCAAAGAATATAATTTTGGATTTTAATACATCAGATATTTTTCTCGCACACGGGAAGAGAAATCACTACATAAAAAAAAATGGTTTCTCACACTTATATTGATTTAAATCAACCACCGCTAATGCTTTCGCAAGTGAGAACCAGAGGCGTCCTTGCTTTCTATATGAGGTGCTGAGTTGTAGATTAGTCAATGCTTATTATTTGGGGTCTTTATTTTATACATTTATAGGCAAGGCTACCTATTGCTCTACCCTTTCCTTTTCCCTTTCAACCCTCTTTTTATATAGGTTTTATTTTCAAACTTATTCACATAGTCAAACCAGTCTCTTCAGGGTCCCATCAACAAAGAGTCATACCTGTATGCAAAGCCTTTAATATATTATCCCCATATACAAAACATTCAGTGCCTGTAAAAGTTATTTTCTCCTAGACTCAAGGTTATTTACTACTTTTGCAATGTGATTAATAGATCCCTATTAAAACTGATTACTTTAATTATGGAAGAAAATGTAGGGTATATCATACCTGTTTTGACACACAATAAGGACAGAATCCATGTTAACTAAACGACTCTACAACTAATACACAATTCCACTAATAAAACACTCCAATCTAACACATTCTTCAGTCTGCAGACACAAAATCACTAATTTCTTATGGACGATACTGCATATACTTGTTCGGTGTGAAAGTTGGTCCGCACTCAAAAACATGCATAGTTTCTTAGCATCGACTCTGCAGTAACTAACTTGAGACATGTCTTCATTGTCGATTTGGGTTTCCGTTTCTGAATCGGTATGCTCAATTGGACCTGAAATATAAAATAAACTTGACTCAGAATCACCTGGGTTGAGTCAGCAATAATCTTTTTTGTTCTCATTAATGTATATTAACTTTTTACTTGTTTCAGTTACGTTTAAACTAGACTTGACATATTTCTGAGGAACAGTACATTTTTTCTGAATGAAAAGAACTGTTCCCTTTGATAACGTGTAGGCAAAATTTCATTAGGATTATTTGAGTAATTAAAAAATGAACCATTCATAACTAGATGATACCTATGTCTTATATACGTTCTCCTGCACATGTACACCACACTATTAGCCCAATTTGCCAAGAAAATACATATATCCGAATGTGTAGTGCTTATAAAAATCGATTTTTTTTTATAGTTATTACTTCGATTTTTATAATTTTTAAGAATTTTTAGTAGATGGTTCTAGGCTACTTAATTTATGGATTCAAGTAGCCTTTTATATATTTTTTTTAATAGGCTCATCAGAACTGACAGGTGTTAACTAATCCTTCAGAGACAAATTATATAAAAGGATTTGAGATCAATAAATCAGAAGTTCATTTGACAGCTCACTATAAAAAATAGCACAAAGCCCCACTCAGACAACGCACATTCTGTATCTACATGACATTGGCGGAATTGTGTATTACCTACACACGGCGCCACAAATTAAAGAAGAAGAAGAACATTCTTAATGAAGAATGTTTTTATGCTGTTTTAGTCCTCACTAAATGGTGCTGCATCACAGCTCGTATACACTTGAATTGATTACTAAGAAAACTACACAAATATTTCTACAATATCCATTTTTCTATAATTCAAATATTTATTGGAATAATGGAAATAAAATATACCTGAGAATGACTCCACTCTCAAACCTCCAAATTTGGCTGTCACTTTTGCCATATCAGTTTTAATTTGTAGATTAAACTGACCATCAGCTGAAGCTCGAATAACCACCTGTGAAGCCATTGCACGCATGCGTTCAACTGCTAAGCGTAAATGTTTCAGTGATGGCATCTGTATTGATATCTGAAATGTATTTTAAAACATTTTCATAATACAACTAAAAACTTACATAAAAAATCTGTTTCATAACAGAGAGTTGTCTTGTCTAGCCATGATATGCCCAAAGGTGGCAGATCTGCCATACATAAGAATCTGTTATATACAATTGACAGTACATAGCTACCTCTGTTAAATTTTAATCTCTTAATCTCAATAGAGAGTATATTGCTATATAACTTAGATAGCAGTCTGTATCTGCCAATAAAAGCTTGGTCAAAATTTATTGAGACTTTTTGACCAAACAAATAAGGTATGCATTAATTTTACTTATATGTGTAGGTTTTTACAAAGGAATATACTAAGTTCTAAGAAAAACAATCTAAATAAAAGTTTTCTTACATCAGGGTCAGGTGTAACAGGCTTCAGATAGTCCTGCCAAATCTTCCTAGGCACTATAGTGACTGGTATATCATGGGTGACCTGCCTTGTTTGCTGTGTGACTGAAGTTGGCTATAAATATCACATATATTTTATAATAAATTCAGATGCTTTAAAATGCAATTTGTAAGTACATTTTTAGGGTTTCTTTCTGAAGTAATTTCAATGTTGTTTTTATTTTAAACTTGTTTATTCCTGAGGATTCGCTCATGTCAATGTGGATTAACCTATCCAGCAGGAACAGTGCTGTTTGTCTGGGTAGAAAGTACTCAATGACCTTTTCTGAACCCCTGGCAATATGAATGTAATTTCATTATACTCAGTTGTGTACTTTAGGTGGGAATGTGTAACAAAGAAAGTCACTTTTGCATTTATAATATTATATACATTTTAGAATAATATCCCTTACTGAATGCTGTATTTAATAATATGTTTTTTTTTTACAAAAATGTATGAAGATTTATATAGCTGTTACTTTATGAAAATACATTGTAAATATTTAATTTGATATTACTTTACAACTTATTACTGGTATTAATTACCCGCTGTCATATCTAATTTCATTCTTTCACACACTATACACAAATCTTTATCGACACTTTATTATTCTTCTTGAGATAGCTTCAAAAGAGTTAACAACTATATAAGATCCTCCTTAGACATGTAAACCTAAGTACTGATTATGGCCATTCAATTTCAAGAAGCAGTAAAAATGTAACAACAACTCAACGACTAATAAATATTAATTGTTAGGTTATGTGTCATGACACTGTCTTCATATTAGATTATGTCTATATACATAGTTGTGTAAATAAAGCTGATCTCATACTAAAACTTAATTTCTTAACTTAAGGTCTCTTAAAATTTGATTATTATTACAAGACCAACATACCACATCAATTTCTAACGTAAGACATGGGCACTGTCTCTTGGTTAACTTAATTTTGATAGATTTTGCTAGCTTTAGAGGCGTCAATGATCTTGCTAGATTACCTAGAAATAATAATTTTAACAGTGACTACTATCACTACAGGTATAGAACAATCGTCTTTGCACAAAAAAACATAATTAAGAAAATGTTTATATTCTGTTTGTTATGTTAGATTACTTAGAAGTAATATATTTGTAATAATGATTAATATCCTATGTCTAATAATGATAAATGTACAGGAAAGGGGAAGATGATATACGATAAAATCAAACCTCCAATAGAAAAACCTGAATGAATAATACCTGAATTTATTTGAAGGTAGATGTCCTTATGTTCCTCATCTAATCCAACCATCTGATATTCAGAAAAAAACATATTTTGGAATATTTCACACCATAGCACAGGCGGTGACGACAAACTGTTGTCGCATATAACAATAAAATATAATTTTTCATCAGTAATACGGAGGACACATTCTTTAGACAACTTTGATATCGTGGTCACTATATCTGAAACCCAAACACGTTATTCAAATAAAATAGAAATATATAATGAAAAGTAAACTAACGATATAAATTTGAATTACTGTTAAACTCTTTCATAGTATTCGCTTTATTCATTACACCTCGAAACTTCATTCTCATTTGCTGAAACTACGGTAGTACTTGTAAAAACAATTATCTGATATGTAAAAATGTGTCAGGATTAAAACGTTTTGCTTTTTGCAATTTCTTGTTTTTATTATTTATTCTGAAAAGAAAACTATAATAGTTTCAAACTCCCTGTCACGAAGTTATCTTTTTTCTTGTCAAGGAAATGTAAAACCATAGATTGGATAGAGTAAAATATTTTCCGCTGTACTAAGTCGCAAGGTTATGCTGTAAATATTGCTTGAAATTAGAGTAGAGACACTGAAATTCATCGATACCTAATTCTTTGTAAAAGATAAAAATGTGGGAACAGTCTATTAGAAATTAATAACATTTTAGGTTAATTGCAAAATATGGATTTTCTAGGGATAGTTTGATTCTGGCAGTAGCCGCACCAGCAACTTTTAATATTTCCTCGCATCAGACATTTGCATAAATGTAATTTTAGAAAATTATTTCTCAAAATATTTGCCTGTGCTGAGTAATGTTTAAAATTTGTTTTATTTATAAAGTAATGTAATTACGAAAACATATGGAATATCCACTCAGCGGAAGGTAACTAAAATAAAGCTAACAAAAGTATTGAAAATGAATGTAGCCATATTTGTTTATATAAAAATCAAGCTGCTGCAAGCCTTTAGGCAAATTTAAAACATATATTTTATTTTTCTTTTGAAGCTGCAAACTAAAAATGTGATCCATCTATTTTCTGATATCGATGTTTTTATTTCAATATTAATCGGTCATCTCCATTACGTACCGATATTAACATCGATGTTAACATTAATATCTTATAATATTGCTTATTCCTAAATTAGACTAATATACATTATTCACAGACAGAGACTAAATCATACTTTACTTATAAATATCGATAACAGATCAATACCATAATCTAATTCCTTATATACAAACGGTGTTGCCTGCTGTGAAAAAGTGCCCTGAAAGTTTTCAGCTACTTATAAAAAATCCTCTTTGTTGTGATTAAAACTATCATCACTATTGAGATATAAACTACAGAATGCAATTTGTTTATTGTACCTTTCACCTATCAACAATAAAATTGTTTTACTCAATCCTACTAAAATATGTCAAAATGTTCATCATCACTTTTTTATAAAAAATAATCAGGGTAATGATTGATGTATAAATAAAAGAAATACACGCAGGGTATATTTAAGTTATGATTTCGTTACCTAGAACCAGGACCAACTGACTTATTTTAAATTTATCCGGTGACATATAAAGCTCCAACGATAGAATTTTTATCACCATGGATTTGCTAATTCACATTTCTAACAAATGTGGTCACCTAAAATCCAAAATAAAATGAAGTTGAACCTTAATAGCAAAATGATTCATGAAACTGGAGATTATTTAATTTATTTTTCCCGTTGACACTGCGGTCAAGTATATTATGTAAACAGAAATTAATATAGTGATGGGAAATTACAGCTTGAAGGTAATTAAGTTACCATGTAAAACAACAGTGGTAATTGCCAACAAATTTCATCTAAAATGTCACCGTCAGGATGACCTTTTCTCAAAGGATGCGTAAAAATTTAGACGATTCAGTTGCATTATACTCACTGCAAAATGTAAAAAAAATGTAGCGTGTACTTATGTATACGCGTTAGAAGTTATACTTCTTTGGCGTAACAAGATAAAAGTCTTTTCAAAAATGTTATGTTTCGCCTTATTCTACGTTTGTTGAAAAAACGACACTAACAATAGAAGAAAGGTATTTAATACATACATACATTTTTTGAATAAAATGTTGACTATGGCTAATTTTCGTCGGTTATTCGTGACGGCGTGCGCGCGCATCGTAAAAATGTACTCTCATAATTTTTCCCTAACGCGTCATAAGAAGTATAACGTCAAAAACTATCTCTGTGACTTTTGGTCTTTGCCAGATCCATGTGCCAGACAGCAAAATATTTAAGTTTTTATCAAATTGTAATTTTAGCTAACAACGAAATCTTTTCGGCAAAAGGATATACACTAACTGATAACTAATAAAAAGCAACAAATCGAAAACTAGTCCCTTAGACACAAATATATTTATTGGTCACTTGTAAACCGTTTGATTCATAGGAATCACACGCATTAGATGATTTTAGTCAGTAAATTATGGCATACTTTTTATAGATTGCAATCTCTCTTCAATTTTTTTTATATATTAATGCGTTAACTAAAATTGTATTATGTAGATACAGTTACAATAAAGTTGACATCGACCGCAGTAACACGTCTGAAAACGCGTCCATAGCGTACGTACATTTATTATATACGTTCTATATCTTAATTAATTTTATATTTCTTGCCACGGAAGAAAAAAAAGATCATTTCTTTATTCCGTGCTTCTTGCTCAGCTATTACTTTAAAACTATATAATTCCTTTATACAACAAACCTAACTTAAATAATTATGACAATTGCGATTCATTTGAAAATATAAATTTCAAATAATTTTTAGCAGTACGCATAATGTACTTTTTTTTAGTATGTCGTTTTTATTATACTTTGTTTTGTTTTTAACCCGACTATCCGCTGTTGGCTTTATGGGCCTCTACAACTTCACCGGACTACGACACCCTATGTTTAAACTACGAATTTAAAAATTAGTCTTATGTACTTAGAGTATGGTAACATTGGTTACCATAACCAAGAATCATGATGCATTTCCGCTAAAGATGGCGCTGACTATTGCTACTTGTTGACAGATTTCTATTTACGGTTATAGTTTTTATCTTTTTCTCGCATATTGCTTTTGCCATTAGTGTAAGAGGGAGATGCTGCATTCCGTTTTGATTATAACGAATACTAACGAATTGTGGTTATGACTTGAAAAGTTTTTATTTATTATACTGTATTAATGTGCAATCCAATCAAATTTATTAATGAATAAGTTCTACGTATTTATATATAGTATAACTATAATCTTATTTCTTCAAAGAAACTATCTGATAAGAAGAATTTATGGAGAATAATGAACGGTTAAGGTATGTGTACGATCAATAATGTCGTCATTACAAGTGTTTATAACCACAAAATGAGTCGTACCGTGCAATAAACATGAAAAATGACTTAATATGTTTAATTCCGTAACTATAATTATGCTTACTGTAAGCTTTTTGTTACATATTTTGGTGTAAAACTCAAGAGTTTGTGTGCCCTTGACAAACCTTTGACCATAACGTTTTTCCTTCGAATTTGATCTTCGAATATTTAACGGATTCTTAATTTGAAACATGGATGTCGCTGAAAAATACGTGTGGGTGTAGAAAAAAAAAAGAATGCCGAGTGAAGTTTGTCGTCTGTGAAGCGTTCTTGTTTACATCGTCTCAATACGAATTCATTGTTAATTGGGATGTGTCGATTCGTTCTGAAATGATGGTTTAAATAATTTGAGTAGTGATTATGCAACCAGTTCTATATTATACAGAATTATTTTTTACAATAGCGTGAATGAGTGTATTGGAAATAAATCTTATCGCTATCCAAACTGTAGGATGTCAAAGATAAGGTCAAAAATGTCAAAATTGAGATCGCAGCGGGGACGAATGATTCGATGAGTTCGAAAATATTACGTGTGTTATGACGATTTAGGAATATCGTTTGTTTAATCGAATTACTTGTTCTATATTATTCTTATTTTAATTGTTGTATGTTATGATCTTTCTTTTGACTTTTGTTTGTTCTTAGACGAATATAATTGTGTAACCTAATTCATGTGATTAATTTTGCACAATCAATTGTGTGCCTTATGGTGTTACAATAAAAATGATTCTAAAATATTATAATTAACTAATACTTATTTACTTGTTATTTTATGAATGGTATATCTTATTTGCATATTACTCTCTTGACTTCAATAAGTTTCGCTCTGTAGCGTAACTGGTACTTTTATTATATTTGAGCTATTTTCATGTAAATTATTTAATGCGTTACGCATTTGAGTAACGTCGGGAAATCCAGTGGATCTTGGTACAAAATATGTAAGAGGTGTAGATTATTTAATATAGTGAAGAGAATAGAACTACCGGTCCATTCAAGTCAGTAATTACATTAACTGCTCTCATGGTGCTACTTGTGGTAAGCAACGATTTGGTTCTTCACTAATGTTAGGTCGACACCTCGAGTGGCGAAGGACGAATATCCGTAAATGCCATATGTAATCAACGAATTATATGGTTGTGCTATTTTACAACAATTATTATTTCAACTACTTAGCTGTTGGATTAATCGCTATATTGTATTTTATTGGACGTTATAGCAATAACGTAACGTTTGTTGTTCGTGTCGTGAATTTGAACGTAGGCAACGTTAATAGGAACGTTTATTATTATATATAAATAAAGTGACAGATGTTTGTCGTTGTGAACGTAACACTCAAAAACGACTACATAGATTTTGGTCGATTTTTTTTAGTTTTATTTTTTAGACATTTGGTACTTTTCTTGTAAACATGATATTGTTCATTTAGTATAAACTTATTAAAGTTTTAAGAGACTACGTTGTTTATGAGCCCTACGCGTTCAGCGACGTATGAAGTGGGGCAAGCGATGTAATGCGCAGGAGTGGGGAAACAGGATAACATTGTTTATAAATAAATTTCTAAGCAAAGTGTATTTTTGGCTTTCACTTTTGGTTTATGTTTTTTCCTGTGTAGGATAGAAGAAGATATTAATCTTAAAAATATGTTTTTTGTACAGAGGAAGAAACAAAGATTTGTGAGTAAAAATATACATACTTTGCTTACAAAATATCTTCGTAAACCATGATATCCAGTCACTTCACATTTTGTACGTAGTGCTTATAACAACTCGTACTTTCTTAGATCTTTAATAATTTTTATTAAATTAATATATCGTGATTTTTTTAGATAAAGATCAAGAGCCTAAGAAGCTCAAGCTCTAAGAAATCGACAGTTCTATATTTTCCCACATATAGCGGTACTACCACAACATTTCTCAGGCTTAGACTTCCTTACACGATGTTGTCCTTCACTGTCAGCCGATATTGTTACCAATTGAAATGGGTATATGTACACGAATTCTGAAATATCTGTTGGCCGGATTGATATTCCACTGATCAAACCACCCGACCACAACGAATTATATCACACACCTATATCATTTTATCTATTTAGAGTAGATGTTATCTCAATGTATGTAGTAGCGAAATTATCGAAATTTCTTTTAGTTCTTAAAACGTAGTGGGAATAACTTTCTTCGAAATAGTAACAATGAAATTGTAAAGCGTAGCTATAAACGCGTCCATACTTTGACAATTAGTGGAACATATAGCACTGGCAAATCATTTGACACATTTTTAAATCAAAACTATGAATTTCAATTACACAGAGGATGTGAAACGTGAAATTCGAGAAATTACAAAACCGCTAATAGCTGAACTCTTATATACTGTTACTGTCACTGGGGAGAGAAGATATTCTTGTCCATTGTACTCATAAGAACAGGTTTTTCTATGAGACTCGCCGTTCACCAGACGTCGTTTGACACAAGTTAAGCACGTGTCAATAATTTGGTAGAAAGATTTAAAATTTCTTTTCTATATAAAAGCTAGCTTTTGCTCATGGCTTCGCTCTTTATATTTTCCCTATCCTTCGGGAACGTCATGTTATTTCTGTAAATCTCATGCTGATCGGTTAAGTAGTAATGATATATAGTAATGTTATATGTAGCCATGGTTATATAACTTTTAATAAAGTAGGGTCGCACACTCTGGAAGTTTGACGTAATTATTCGAACGATTCGACAAATTCCGAGAGGAGCTATTTTAGAAACTCCACTGTTTCTGGGCTTCCACGGTTAGTGATTCACTTTTCTATAAATTTCTATAAATGCGTTGAATAGTTGACGAAAGTGAATCGTCACGCGTGGGTCACGTGTCGGTGACGCACTTTATCCTGTCTACTCGGCTTACTTATTTTATACCTGTACGTGAAAGTCACGTTGCTGTACCTTATAATAAGCACAGTCTAATTCAGAAACAACGGCGAGCAGAAAGAGATGTATAATCCATCGACAGTTGTCGCCGGCAGCCTGCTAGCCTCGCAGACGGTGGATGTAAAGAGCTTGTCCTACCAAAGCGTTAAACAAAAAGAGTGACTGCGTCGAATGAGATATGTCTGAATCCTATTTTCCTGTGAATTAGAACTAATGCTGTAATTAATTCTAAACCTTCGCTGAGTGGTTGAAAACATTCATATAAAGTTTTAGTAGCTAACATTTGAAATTAAATGTAATTTTTTCTTTACAGTATGGAGGAAGATAACACAAAATCATATTTACAATTTCAAAAGGAAAGGCTTAAAGCACTGCAAGCGAAGTTATCATCTGCGGCTGAAGAGTTTACGTTCGTTGTCAAAGAAGAGTGAGTCTATATTTTTTTAATCAAAATAAACTTCATAATGTGTTATATATATTAAAGTACGGATTCTTTACCCAAGCAGCTGTGATAAGTCATCAATGTAACTAGTGTCACTAAGATGCTGTTATCAGTATTAGAGACAACTTTTTATTACAAAATCTAATAATGTAAAATTTTCGCGACGTAAAAGGTATGAAATCATTAAACACACTATTATTCTGCTGTTGGTTATCTGTTAATCGTTATTAGTGACGACGATAAGCATCGGTCCGTGTTAAAGCAATGTGCGAACAGGCAGGCTTTATTCAACTGCCAATAGGTGTAAAACGGAGAGCGCTTCATGGTGCCACCATTTAATTCCACGCTACAAAAAACGAAAAATTATTTCAATATCGATCCAATGTTATAAATTACGATACGATACAAACTAGCAAAAAATCCCAACAGCAAAATAATCACCACATCCCACATTCCACATAAGAGACCCACTGTAAGATCATAGGCCTCGGTCGATGTATTGGCGATTTCAAAGCTCTGAGAAATTCAAAGTTGAATGGTGGAATGTCAATTGGACACCCATAGGTTCGAACCCAGGCGTGTACCAACGAATTTTTCGTATTTTAATTTTTCGGAATTTATATTGTAAACCTGGGACTGGGAAATGCTGCTGTAGTACCATCGTATGTGGGATAATATAGAATTGTGTATTTTTCTGTGTTTGAAATCGGCAAGACGTCACGGTCTGGCGTGGTAATTACGCCCGTACGTTCCTTCGGGAAGAGGCATATGGTCCTGCAGTAGGTCTCTTACAGGCTGATGCCATGATAATGTGTCACGATTTAATTGGAATACATGCCGAGTGGTGGTAGTACTCTAGTACAGGTGGTTGTGCTCTTGTATTCGTCTGGATAGCGACCGACGATATACCACGTTTAACTCGTTAGCATCACGCCTGGGCATGTCGCATAGCAGGAACACATGGCGTTCTTATATTCAGCGATCGAGGCGGTGTATAATGACCTCTAAACTCCTCTAAAAACCTTCACAGTAACTCTTTTGTTTCGTATGATCCGTAATCGTGCGGTGTATAACCAATAGCTGAGATACTTGCATACCAGCACAACGCTAAAAAATTGCGAATGATTGTAGATCTCTTACTGGTCGTTGTTGCTTTTAAACTGTACTGTGTTTACCGTATAGTGCAGTGTCTTTGTCGTGCTGTAATAAATTAATTTTTTTACCTATTTCCTAGGATCACTAAAGATGAAAGAGCACATAAGATAAAGCTACGTACATCGGATCCTGAATTAAGTGTATAATTCTGACCAATTTTCGGTTTCTTCAAATTTTAAACAGAACCGAGCTAGACAGAGATCATGCTGCTTGTTGATTACGTCATTAATGAAAAAACAAGATTTCAAATGAAGTTTTTTTTTGAACTGACAGCCACTAGACCAGTTTCGATCGGAATTATTTTTACATTAAATCCTGCAGAGTTATTATCTCAAGACATTTTATTATTGGATAATTAAATTTATTTATGTAATAGTGGATTTAAAAGCGGTAAGGCTTGATGACACCGTCAATTGAAGCTTGATGAACTCTTTCTATATACTTGATTTTTCGTTTAACCTATAACATTATATAATGAAATTTTCAATAATATATATGTACATTGGAGTATATATATGCGAAAGTTAATTTGTCTGTTTTTTACTCTTTTACACTTTAAGTACTGAACTGATTTTCATGAAAATTTGCATAAACATTGTCAGTGTTATAGAAACGGATATCGAAAAAATTCTATTAACAGCAAAGGGATAGATAAAATCTACTTTTATTGGAGAGAAGCTACACGCAATAGTTGTTTCATATTTAAACAACAAGGTGAATGTTTTCTATAGATAACATTGAACAAGGTCTTTGTTCTCTACGCTATTTGACTTCTTAATGTGTGTCCCATCGCAAAAAGTTGTATTTTTATCAATAAAACTTGGAATCGTACTTGCCAGTCCGCCATTAAGTCACCAGACAAGTATACCCCCGAGACCATAGTGGTAAGACGTGTTGAAAACTTATCGATGTTTTTATACAAATGGGTACATTTCATCGTTAATTAACCGATATTCGTTAGTACGTCGGTAAGTCGAACTAAAAGGGGAACCAGAAAAAAATTAGTTCCAGACCTTTAGATTTACTCCGCAAGGTTATTGCATATAAATGATTTATTTGCAAGGGCGTTTGTGTTCTATTCTATTAAATTTTTAATTATCCAAGTGAAATAAAAAAATAATCGTGTTACATACAGAAATCTTGTTTAAATGAAAAAAATATTTTAAGAAAAGTAAGAATGGTATGTGTTCTAACCCATATCCCGCCTAAGCAGAGTCGGCACAACATGTTTATCTTTTACAGTCTTCCCTGTCAGATGTCATCTCGGTATTCACACGTTTTATACACATATCATTTGTCTCATAATCTATCATGGATACGATTTTCAGTTTTCGTCTACTCCTATAATACGTCTTCTTTCATACATAAGCTCTTCTAGTTAGAAAAGTATGTGAATATTGTTAGTAATAATCTTAAAGTCTGTACATTGCCTTTTTCGGCCTATAGAAGTTATAATTTAAAATCGGCGAGTTGTAGATACAGTAAAATCAGACATTCACAGAGTCAAGTTATAGTGATAACAAAATTAGGAGAAAATTTGTTCTGTATACCTTGTAGGAAGATATTAATTATTTCGTCTTTTTCACGGTAATACTTCGAGTAAAGAAGGTACAGTGGTTGGAAGGGAATTGAGCAAGGGTTTCTCTCGACTTGTAGAGGTTTTCTACTAATCGAGGTTCGACATACCGAGGTTCTAGTGATATAAAGGAAAACATTATGCAGCATTTGTTTTGCGTTTGGGGAAAGCTTTGAAGTATATGCTTAGCTGTACGATCTTGGAAACGAAATGTCCAACTTAGTAATTGACTTATATTTTTTTGTTTTTGACCTGACTTATCCTGTTGACCCTTGTACCTGTACAGATTCACCGGATTACCGAATTGACTTATAATAAGTCTGTCGGTGCGCAGTTTATAAAAGTGTACGAGTTGTAGTATCAGGTTAAATAAAAAAAAAACCCAAAACATTCGCTTATTTGTAATTTTTAGAAATAAAAAATTATCTTAATTTATTTTTGTCCGATTAAAGTAACTTTCCATAATTTATTATTCATTTTGGTAAAAAAAAATCCGTTGTGGATGTGTAAAACTATAATTTCACAAGCCCACGGTGTAATTCAACTATTAAGTACGGAATTCCACTGTCATTATGCCAGCGCCGCGGCCGGCACAAAAGGGATAAACATGTGTGGTGTTGCCAGGTTCAAGCGTTTTGTCGGATACATGTACATATTTATATTCTTAAATAGGGCGTCATTTAGTTTTTGTCATAAAATGTTGTATCTTATAGACCGAGGATCGATTAGTTTCATTAGAGGATTTTCTATTCAATAATATGTACCTGTGATAGAACCCTATCTAGTCCAGAATATAAGCAAACTATTTTAGAGGTATAATAAAACTACGATCACGCTTGTCGTAAATTTTTTTTCTTAAATTTCTTTGTCTAAGATACATAAGTCTTATTGTTTAGATTTTGGAAAGTCGAATTATTTAAATAAAATGTTGAATGAACCATAAACACACAAAACCACGAAATAATTATTTTACACATTATTGTGAATTATTATTATTATTATGTATTGAAATTCTGTAATAAAACATCGTTATGTGCAAATCATGTAGGTCTTGCATAATGGGTTTCAATCAGGCATCTATTAAATGGCAGATCAAGGAGACAAACGTTAGATATGATATCGACACTGGACAGGCTATGTAGAGACATTGTCGGTTTTTGCATATTAATTAGGCTTCTTATCGTTCAGCAGCGGAAGCGCTTTAGCAATGCTTACATGTTATTCAATTAGTTTTTTCTACAATCGAACAGTGAAACGGCTAATTGACTTAAGTATAAAATAACATAGTAAATAAACCTGTTTAGCGTCGGTGTATTATTATAACTTTCATTTTTTTCTATACTATGTATTAAACGTATGGTAAGTTTCAATTTTGTAAAATGATGTCCAAATTCCAATTAGCTCAAGATATATACTGGAGGCTATTGTCGAGAACATTATGAATAAACATTATTCAGACAGGATTAGAAAAATATAAAAAACAAACACAATTGTAACGTTTGTAAGTCTGCACATTAGAGCAGTACTTTATTATTTTATATACTAAAACCTTATCTGAGTAAAAGTTAAATGTTAAAATCAGTAATATAGTGTTGTGCTAAGGTAATAAATATTCTTTGTTTCTTCTTTAAATTGGATAATGTAAATACAGGTAATTATTTGTGTCAATACAAAAATCGAATGGATATCAGATGTTTTGACGTCCGCAAACGTTGTTTATAAACTAGCAACCCGAAATAAGCCGGGACTCTGCGTTCGCTGGCGTGCACCTCGTTTCGTATCGTCAGTCCGGCTCCGCGCGCGTTTCGGCCGAGATTCCTCGCGGTAACAACTACAGAGAGGTTTCGGAACAATAAAATAAGTGTCCGTGGTCGTTTTCCTGGTTATTTAATTTTGAGGTTATGTCATATTCGGTACACGTAATACGTACAAGTGATAAAAATAATGTTTTGTAACAATGATTCTAAAGTTAAATGATAAGGGTGGTTTTATTTTATCATTTCTGCCGTATATTTGTGTGTAAGCGATGCAATATCAAAGCAATGATGATGACGATTTACAATATCGGATTTTTGGCGAATCCTTCAATTTTCCCGTCGAGAATAATTTGAACGCGACTCGTCGAAAAAAGTAAGTTTTTTTTTATATTTACCTTCCCTTTTGTGATTGTTATTTATCATGTAATTTGTATATTACAAGGTAGAGTTATCATTCGTAGTGAGTTCTTTAGTCAAGTTTCCAAAAAACAGCGTACCAAAGTAAATCATGTCGTGTATTGTTATAGATCGTTATCGGTAAGTGGTAACTTTTGTATTATTTTGTACTTTTAAATATACTGGAAATAGATGAGATCAATTGGTTTAGGATTATCTTGAATAATAGCAAAAAAAATCATTTTAATTCTACCATATAATAGATGCTTGAGAGGTGTTTGTAAAATGTCATTGTTTTAAATAAACTCGTCATAGATGGAATTTCTTGATTTGTGTAGCTTCGTTGACTCTGTTGTTTTTTTTGGGTTCCATAGAATATATATTATATTTAAGTAAGTAAGATAATACAAAAAGAAATTTCAAAACTTACTTTGTGATTACGGAGCTTTAAATGCATGCTTTATTGTCGAGTCTTTAAACACTGTTAAATCGTGCAATAATAAGTTAGTTTTATAGTTATTTTCTGTTCTATTTGATTACAATGAATACTGGCAGGTATAAAAATATGTTTTATCTTTTTAAACAGTTAAATGTAAACCAATATATCAGCCTCATTGTACTATATTCTTTCGAAGGGTACACCTGGAAAGTCACGGATGGGATAACTCTGTTAGATCACATGTCGTTCCAACAAGCTTCTGCAAAAATGCTGTGATAAATACCTATATTTTATTAGTTTCAATTCACATTATTTCTAACCTACTACTCTCTTTCAGTCCTGTTCTTGTTATAGATCACTAGTTCTATCATAGATTTGTATAAGAATGTATAAAATCACATGTTTCTCGTCTTGCGCGTGGTTCCTTTAACATACATGATTATGGTTCAGTTGATAACGTCTTCGGGCACCGCGTCGATAGACGTAGGTTCGAATCCGTGAAAGGAACACCTTGCGGGTGAAACCATAGCATGGTGGTAGGGCTTATTCTAAGTTCGCCTGGCTAGCTACCACCCTCAAGTTAAAATTTTGTTGTCAAGCAGTTAACTAGTAGCGTGTTCAGACAGCTGTACTTCAGAACCAGTGGCCCTCTAGGTTTAGCGTGTTTCCCCACATGATCATTTAACATCAGATGAGATTATAAAGTATTGAAAATTAGAGATCCATTTAAGTACCACTCTGCTTGATTAATGGATATAGAATATCTGATCTGACCTGGTGTTTACTCAATAAAACGAAGTAATGTGTTGTTGTAATGAGATTGGAAGACATGTTTTTTTTCCTAACAGTTTGTCACAGTAATAACTGATTTTATTTGACTGTGATCAAAGATGGTAGACATGCCGAATAGAGAAAGGTGCTTTAACTCGCAAGTAGCCAGAAGCGACTTAAACCACTATGGTTTCATCGCGATGTTACTTCGACTGTAATTCCAAACCCATATTACGCGAACTCTCATACTTCCACGTAAGTATTCGAGCGCATTGTTGCTTTTCCGAAGTGCTTCTAGGATTGCTTTTGAAGAAAAGATTTTGATAATAGTGTATGGGAATATCATTGATTTTGTAAGGTCTATTTAGTTGATGCATGCGTAGGCGAAGTTACGAGATGAAAACAATGCTCGGTCGGATCTCGTTCCGAAGAATGTAGATCTGGATACAACGAGTTTAAGCTTTCAACTACATCGTAGCGCTGGCGCATAGCATCGTGATACAGCATGTTTTCTAATGTTATGTTCTATCTTTTTAAAATATGATGCCCTTCAGCACCTACCTTTATGTTCTTAGAATAGATGTGAGAATTAGTTGCAATAAATTAGTTACTTAGCAGACCGCTTAATCTTCATTTAATTAAAACGAGGAAGTCTAATCCAAAATACCAGGTAACAATTACTTTTTTTTTTTTTCGAACTGACATACCGTGTTGGCACTTTGGCCTCTACAGATTCACCGGACTACTGCGACAATTACCATATTTACATCTTCTTAAAGTTTTTATATTATAGATAATTTACTCAGACTCTGAGCTTATTTCAAGGTCATTTTTATATGTAACTTTTGTCAAACGTTACGCACTTTGTAATACCTACCGGTATCTTTTAAATCTTTAACGAAGTATTTTTATAGTCAACGTCATGATTATCTATCTTACAGAAATATTTGTACTTTAATTTTCTATAGTAATTGTTTTTGTTGAAATTAGTGAATGTCAGCGCTTTTCATACTTTTTTACATACTGGAAGAGGTGACCTTAATGATATGGTAGAACCAATTAAATCAACCATCTTCATGAGTAATCATAAAACTGTTTTACTTTATATTGAAATAATTTATACGAATAAAATCAAAATGTAATCGTCACAAGCTTCTGTATATATTAGCAATTTACATTTTGGCATCAAGTATTTGTAAGAATAATTCAATTGGTGATTTGAATAAGCGAATTTATGCGACTATTTAAATCGGCGGGATTATCCTGCGCGCTTTCCGAGACCTTGAATAGCTAAACCAAGGTCTCACGTCCGAGATGCCTACAGCCTTCGTAATTGGGCGGGCGTTGACGGCCAGTCGCGTAGTCGCGAGACCGAAGCTGAATGAAGTCATAAGCTAGCTCGTAAATATCTCCGTGTGGACATAAGCGTGCTCTCTACACATTTAATGTTTTATTTAAAGCTATATTCTCGTGTAAATTATTTTCCGTAATCGGCACTACAAGTATTTTTGAATTAATTACACGTCGACTTTCTCATTTAATTATAATCAGCAGCCGGCCTCGGCTTCGCACGAAGAAAATTAGAACAAATCTTCCTGTTACAGTACCACAATCTAATTAAATTAAATTGAGACTGAACAGCTGGACGTCAATTTGTCAATATTTTTCAGATCTCCGTACTCTTTTAATCAATCAATCACTATTTAGTATAGTGATTTTTGTTACCCAAATTTTACGCTATTTCGTACGTTTTACCAAAAAAATTCTTTTATACAAGGCTTATCTTGATAGTTACAAAGACGACAAAAAAAGAATTGGACACATAGATACCTACAGCCATACTGAAGTGATGCGCTTACATGGACTAGATAATTGATTTTTATTTCTGTACATTATATTATAGATATATAGATAGACGACTTCGTGTACATGGTTAGACCATAATCTAACACTTTGCTTTTGCGCAATACGTAATCAGAGACCGGATCGATAGCTCTGGGGATTATAGTACAAACATATTAATAAATGTTACCTCTATATAACAATAATAGCTTGTACCCACGGCTTCGCTCGCGTTGCTGTAGGTTTCATTGATCCCTCAGGAAAGTTAATGATTTTATGTATCAAAAGTATCCTAAGTCCCTGTCTCCAACTCTTTAGAAATCGTAATAAACAAACATACACAAATAAAGTCACTTTCCCATGTATAATAGAATTAGATAGAGAAGATTCATTGATGTTCATTTTACATTAGAATTTCTTTATATTCTCAATACCGTTTTTAAAATAACATTTAAAAAAGTATATAAAAATGTGGGAAACTATTCAAGAATAAAGATAGAATCATATACAATGATTATATGTTTCGCACAATGGTCTCGAATATTATTCTTTTCATTTGTCACAAATGTATTACCTAACAATCTGATAGCTTCTCATGTCTTTGTTAATAGACAGAAACGTCGTAGGTGTGTTAATTGCTGATTAAATAATTACTAATATACATACATACAACATACATAGGTAAGATACATTGATTTTTGTTTATATAAATTGGTGAACATCTTCGAATTAATTCACGCAAAATTATAATAGACTACTGTAAAAAGTGTAGCTCTCTAATATTCGTGTTTATAATTGTCAGGGCAAGATTTTCTATAAAAGAAAATGTTTGAAAAATCGTACTACGGAAAAGTGAAAAATTTGGGTTAAATAATCTCTATATAACAAAGGGGAAGTAGGTGTGAGACGGAAAACGGTAGAAAGTTCTATAAATATATTTAAGTGAAGGAAAGATTTGGTATCATTGTCGAAAACATCATACATGTGTGTACATCCGTGCGAAAGCGGGCGGGCAACGTTGGTTACAATGAAGGTAATGCTAAATCCTAAACTTTTAAAGTTCAAAACTAATGTCGAATATATTATTAATTTTAATATTTTATAAAAACACTATACGAATCCAAATGCTGGGTTATGAAAGAGACGGTTGAGAAAAGATGTCAGAGATGCGAATGTTAAGATGAAGGTGTGGGTGTACCCAGAATGGATAAGATGAGTAATGAGTATATCAGAGGAAGTTTGAAAATAGCACCGGTGATAGAGAAGTTGAGGAGTAATAAATAGGTTAGCATGGTACGGGCATATTATTTGATGAGATGAAATTCATATAACAAGAAAAGTTTTGTGTCTCAAAGTGGACGGATATTAGGGGGTAGAGGAAGACCGAAAAAAGTGTGGATGGATTGTATGAAAAATGATATGTGTATAAAAAGTGTGAATACTGAGATGACATCTGACAGGGGAGAGCGGAGGAGGAAAACAGGTGGTGCCGATCCTACTTAGGTGGGATAAAGGTAAGATGATGAAAATGATTTTATAAAAACATCAATTTTGCTGTCGCGTAGCTTTCAATTTTGCTGTACATAATATTTAATAAAGTTTAACATTAGTATAACTTAATATTAGTTGTTAACATGTTGTGTTTATCATTAGTTCAATGTATTTTTTCCCATTTAATCCCTCCTGAACACTTTATACCCGTGAGAGAATATATAGAATAATAAACAACTTGGTGCATTGACCAGCATGTTCCTTGCAACCCCTCTTTACTTGAGGGTAAACGACCACGTTAGCCATGAGGGTGGCACCCCCGAAGGTACGACCGATGCTTTAATTGCTTCACGTGCACCGCGGCAGATGGCAGGCAAGGTGCGAGTCAGGGATGCCCTTTTATCTATCGATAACAATCGTTTTGTTTATTTTAATAGTTGAGTATTTTGTCTTTTTGTTACTTAGTGATAAAAATAATGAAAGTAGAAAAAGTGTACTTATTTAAAGTGAACAAATGGATTCACACTTATAGTGCTTTCCGAAATCGTGGGTGTTGAGTGTATGTGTTGTATTCATTAGCTAATGCAAAAAATGGACCGTGAATCACATACTACTTTACTTAACTTGCGTTACTATTGATTTTTAAATTTGTCAGGTTTACTAGTAAAGCTTTAAATTATTATGTCGTTACTGCGAGAAATCATGTGGGACACTCCTAGTTTTTGATCTTGTGGACACGCATTACTCTTTTTTTTATTTTAGGGACTAATTGCTTTATTTAAGTAGTAACCCTAATAACTGTAACTATTATGAAATGTTTGACAGTGCGTTTCTGGTAAATGTAGCTGACAGTGGCTCTTGTCATTGTAATAGTTTATTTTAATCATTACAATACCAAATATTTTGGCGTTACTCAGGTTAAGTGAATTTATTTGTTTGTTTGTTGTGCCTTCGCTCATTAAGTACACGACAGATAATCATCAAATTTTGCATACATGTCGTCACATGTATAGTAAAGGAAATAGAGCACTTGCAGTTCATTCAGAAAAATGTACTGTTCCCGAGAAAACTAGATTAAGGTGAACGAAGCCTCGAGCAAAAGCTATTACGAACAAGTTTATACATGTTATAAATGAATATTCTATTAATACGATAAAGGATTAAATGTCTATTGGTAATGGAGAATAATAATTTCTATCCGTATCGATATTTTTCTATCGATATTCCTCGCATCTCACATGACTTGTCTATGAGCACTTACGTAATGAGGCATTGTACAGGACGTTTCTTTCACACGATGCAATAAACAATATAATAGATAACAGTTATAAATACTTAGCGTGTCGCTTTGACATTTCTGTAAGGCGTTTCTTTGTCGTTAAGTTAATCGTAAAGTTAATGAACTTATCGAATCATCGGTTTATTGATTGTGCCTACATTTACAAGTCGACACCCGCGGTTTCGCCCTCTTTAAAATAGTGATACTATTTCATAAGAATTGTGTATTCATCCGGATTCATTATGGACGGTCTTTTTTAAAGCTACCTCTGATATATTTTATGCTTGTTGCCCTAGCCTCTATGAAATAGCATAATGTGTTATAATACTATCAAATATGAAAATAAATTGGGTTCTTCCCAAATTCAGGGAGTAAATGACAGGGATGTAATTCAGATGTTTTAAATTTTTAGAGATTTTTTTTATTTTCACATATAATATAACCTGATATAACTTAATGAAATCAATTTTTTGGAATGATTTTAATGAACATATTATGGTTAATAAAAATATTTTAAAAACATGTACACGATAAATTCGAAAAACTGTGTAAGTCTGTTATAATTAATCGTTTTTATTTTAGGGGGATTTTCAAGTAACTGTGGCCAATTTTAAGAAATTTTGGCTTTAGCATTAGGGATTCATCCTTTTGAGAGTTGGTAACTCTACATCTGTCTCTAATTGAGAGTAAAAATCTTCTCATAATCGGTTCGGTCATTTCAGATATAAGCTCGGACAAACAAACACTTCTATTTTATTTATATATATATCTTATACTATTATATATAATATTATATTCTTTTTTTACTTTATATATTACTTAAATTTCCTAAATATAATAATAAGTGCCAAGTTTGAATCTCATTCGACAGGTATCAAGACGTACTCTGCATAATGCGTTACGAGTTATAGGAATATAATGCATGGTGTCATCATTTACACCGATACAAATACAGGTGAAGTCGCTGCATGCTGCTAGTAAATTATATACGCCACTATTGTATACATTTAAATATAGTTTTAAGTAACATTTATGTGTACAGTAAATCGCGCTACACACGTAACGATATATCGTAGCGATGAATCTGTACAAACCGATTTGTGCATATTAATCGATCGTTAACTGCCACCGATGAACGATAATCTGCACGGATTTTTCATACACACCATCGATAAATACGGTCATGTCGGTTTGCATAGATTAATCGCTACGATATATCGTTACGTGTGTAGCAAGCTTTAGCGATGAAATGCTTTCTTTTTTCGAACTGACTGACGGTATTGGACTGATGGACCTTCAGGGCTTAATCGGCTGGCAGATAAAATGCACAGTTACGTATAGTTCTCTCGTAAGTTTGTGCGTGTATCACGGTATCATTTTTACATTAATTTTGAGCTGTCTTCTACTTTCTGGTAGATGGCTCAAATTGTATATACTCAAAGTGTAGTTCCTTTGAGGCTACGATTCGATTGACCATGTTTTTGTTATTAAAAGAATTCATGGCGAAGCGAGCGGGACTCGGCTAGTGAATATGAAAAAAGTTGAAAGTACAGCCGCTAACCGAGCGTAGTCTGAAATAATAATTCAAGACAAATTTCCGACCACGTGGAGGAGACGAGTCCCGGCTTTTTTTTTCTTCGATTCAATAGACCAGCTGGTTTGAGTCACAAGAAATATTGTATAAGTTTTATAAACGGGGGGGACTAAGAAAACGAGGGCGCCATTATTTTTCGGAATACGTCTATCTGACAAAGGTCCGTGCCTAGTTTTATTGTCGCATGTCAGAATCGCCTTGGTTAGTATAGGAGCTCTTTTTATTATTATGAATAAAGTTACATGGGTCGTCTGTGTTATGTCAAAGTTCATTAACGAGTAGCGAAATAGCTTTTTGGGTGTATTTCTCAAAGATTTACGGTTTTTTCTTCGTAGGAAAAAATATTTCGATATGTATAAAAAGGTTTAGTTTGATGGGGATAGTCGCTTCAATCCGTGTCCGGATTCGTTTGACGAATATTTATGACTTTTGTCAGAGTTGGATGACTCTGTCTATAAATGTTTTATCAAAATCGGTTCAAGATTTTTAATCTGACACTTTATAAAAAAAAATCAATTAGAATTTGAGGGAAGTTGAATAGCCCAAAAACAATGGAAGTATCTTTTGAAAGGAAATCAATATTCATCTTGGTTTTTTATTATAAAGTGCTGTCGTTGAACGGGTGGTAGTTCCTAAAAGTACTGTTCTATAGAATTATAGTTAAGAATATATTACGGCATAATCGCCTTGATGATAAATGTTTGATTTCTTGTACATAATAATTCGGCCAATTAGTATTATTGCGCGTATGATTACTGGATAATTGAATTACTCTTCGGAGAGACCGATCGTCGGATATTTGTACAAGTAGTAAGTTTATATGAATGATTTATGATATTAATTATAACTGTTACCCGCGACTTCGTTCGCGCTAAATTTAGTAGTGTAAAATTGGACTAATTGGACTAGCGCTTTACTGAACACTGTTTCCTTAGTGTATTATATTTATGGGGCCCCTATTTTTTCTCAATTAAAAGTAGCCTAAGTTACTTCTTATAGCATCAACTAATAACTGCCTGTGAAAGTCCTGTCAAAATCGGTCCAATGGTTTCGGAGCATAGAAGGAACAAATAATTTAAAAATGTGTTTAATTGTAAGTGTTATATATACTTCTTATGTATTTAGTAAAAAAATAACATTACAAATAGACGCTTTAATATTATTTATTTATATAGATGTATTTTAAGCTTTGAATGCACCTTGACGGTATAATAATTCGTCGTGGCGTTGCGCGTGCTGTGTCGCCACAAGGCTTCATTACACATGCACCGTGGACAGTCATTTCGTGGGCTTTTATTCAAATTAGCTTTTTGCCACATATGCGTCAGCTTTCTCCGAAGTCGGCGCTAGGAATGCGGTGTTCATTCATATTATATTTTACTAGCTTCCCGTCCGTGCTTCGTTCGGGTGTACGGATGGTGAAAATGGGAACAAATCTTGTCTTTACAATACGACCATGTAATGAAATACAATGGCAACTGAAGGTCAACAATCATAATCAATGTGATGTTTTTGAAGTTCTCTCTATTATCTTTGGGCTCACTCGCTCTTTTTGTTATATGGAGATTTTTTTAACCCAAGTTTTTCAGTTTTCCCGTAGAATTTTTAGACATTCTCTTTCACGCAGAGCTTTGCACTGACAAATACAAACACACCAGAAAAGTAATTAGTGATAGAATTAGAACTGATGTGCTTACTACATATGACATTCCGCAATTCATTTTTATCTATATAGTAGTTGATATGTCACGGGTGTTTTTCTTCAAATGGAGACTAGTAATTTATAATTTCGTCAGCGCTATTCGAAGTTTGATTGTGTTTTGTCTAATTGTCGCTTTATAAATATCAACTATCTTAAGATAATAACGGTGTAGGATTTGACCCCGCACTATGTGTGTAAAATAAAGAACCGGCATATTTACTGAGCTACCGCACCTTTTAAGAAGACCACAAGAAATGTATTTTCAAGTAATACGTTCTCGAATGCGGGCGAGCAGTTCTTAGAGGTCTCGCCCGTATGTTTTTAGAGATAATTTCAAAGTTTTTATGGAAACTTTTAGTTTTATCGGTATGGGGGTTTTTGAATAGTTATCAATTGATGTAATTTCCGTCGGCCATATGGTCGATCGACGTCAGAAACGATGCAGCGAGCCCTCGCACCTTTGTTATAGAATTGTATATATGGTGTAGGTACCTACTTATTTTACCGAAAAATATTATTGATATACGGTTTTTGTATAACGGAGTAAAGATTTTTTTATTAAAATACTAGCAGGCCCGGCGGACATTGTCCTGCACGGATAATAACAAATATAAACTTATGTGCATGAAATGCTTAAGGTAACTAATGTAATCAATTTCTTAAACATTGATACTGTATCTGTTTAAATAGCCTTCCAGTTATCTTATTGTATGTGACCATGTTTTTAGAAGTATATGCCATCGTAGATGTTTTTTGTAGATCTATAAAAGAAGAATATCTCGCTATGCTTTGTTTTGTTATATCTCAAAAGAATTAGGCAACGTTTTCGATAAGAGTTCCCAGGCAGGCTTGACTTTTTCCAACACTTCCAACAATTATCGCTACATTTCAAAAAATTACGCAAAACCTTGATAAATTGAATACCTAAACCTCTTACAATTCTATTTAATAGTTTTCGAGTTTATCGCGAACATACAGACGGACGTGCCAGACAACTTTGTTTTATAATATGTAGTGATGTAGGCATCGGTTAAAAATTGAAGTAAAAATTGTGATTGGAATGAATTTTTAGCTTAATTGTAATTTTAATGAAAACCTGAATATCTATTTTTTTATGTGCAAAATATATTTTTAATAACTCAATAAAAAAGAAATAATTCATTCAAGTTAGCACGTGAACAGAAGCGGCGATTATACCGCTTTTGACGTCACAGCTTCCGAAACATTGGTCTGACGTTTACATTTACGCATATTCTTTGCGATTTGTGAAGACAATTAGTGATGTTTAGAAGGGCGTGACAGACGTCACGGTAGACATCCTATGCGATAAGAGGTGTAAGGCTTTTTCAGACAATATTTTTAAATAATAATAATGCAAAAAAATTAAATGGTAATATTGATATAAAATCGTAACATTGATTTTTTGTAGATATTTTCGACATATAGTATAACCTAAAAATATTCAAATGATTACGTTCCTATTATTATGACAAATTAACGAAACTTATTCAGTTTAAATCAAATAAAGTGTTCTAAAATAATGGAACGCTTTATAGATAGAAACTTCTACATAACTAACTGTATGTGATATAGATTTAACAATTTCGGAACCAGACGCTTCGAACCAGGTAAACGTATATATGAATTTTTAACAAGCCCTTAAAATGAACTGATTTGTTTCAGTTTAAACATATTGTAGGAATTGTATACGTTTAATTAAGTAATTTACTCGAAGTAAATTTAGCGTGTAAACTCTCACTTCCCTAATTAATTTATATTGTAATAATCTTTGTCATTAACAACCGTAACGAGCGGGCATCATGTGAATCATGTATCATTACATGCTCGAATGATCTAAAGGATACACCGTGGGAATATTGTTTTTATTTTGTCATGGACGTTTTAAAAATATTATAATGCATATGTGTAATTTTTGTCGTATCGTGAATATGTGAATCGTCCTTCGGTTAGCGACAGTGCCTTCGCATAATATATATAACAGCGTTCTTAAATGAAATTTTGGTTGGTCTATACTTGCTTTTATTGTACTGTAAAGTAATTTGTCTGAGTTATTATACTAGATTAATAATTTTACTAAATTAAGTATTTAGTGATGTAATTGTAAGGTAATTAATTTTTAATAGGTCGCTTCAAATGACAGATTGGAAAAAGTCCACAATGTCACCCTAAAAACCTAAACTTGTTCCAAAGAAACCATACGTATGTTAAGAGAACATCACATGTAAACTATATCTTTGTTTAGGCTTAGTTTGAATGGTATCGGTACTTTAAGATAGGTTGTGGGCAACATAAAAATAATTTTATCTTGTATGGATCTGAGTGTTGGGCTATGAAGGAGATGGCAGATATGGTAATGTTTAAAATAGACGTGTGGTGTAACTAGAATGGATAAGATTAAGAATGAGTATATAAGAGGAAGTTTGAAAAGAGCACTAGTGACAGAGAAGTTTAAGTTTAAGGAGTAATAGGTTAGCATGGTATGAACATGTCATGAGGAGAGATGAAAGCCATGTAACTGAAAAGTTTTAAGGACGAAGGTGGACGGATATAGGAGTAGAAGAAGACCGATAAAGGTATGGATAGATTGTATGAAAAATGATATGTGTAAAAAAGTTGTGAATACTAAGATGACATCTGACAGGAGTGAATGGAGGGTGAAAACATGTTGTGCAGTGGACCCTTCTTAGGTGGGATAAGGGTAAGAAGATGATGATGCTGATGATGATGATGATGTATTTAGGCCAAATATTTTTAGAACAAATTAGTATAAACACCAAATAAATGATCTGGTCAAAATTATCCAATATAATATTTACAATACCAGTTGCTTCAATTATACAATACGGTGATGCATAAAATCAGAATGTTGATTATAATTTATTGCACTTATAATTAAGGTAAGGGTGTAATCCACCCTATTCACAGGTATAACATTCCCACGTTTAAAAAACCGGAGCCGTATGGTCAAAAGGGACGTGGCGAGGGCGCGGGACCGCGGCACGTCTGCATGCCCTTATCTTTCCCAGTGTAAATTTGTCAGTGATTCACCAGATGCGGTGACATGTACTTTGAAAATCCATTGCGGTTCCCATGACGTTCTTAGAATCCAGAAGTGGGTCAATTTTAAATGACATTGTGTAACTTTTACTTGTTACATTTGTAATGTTGCAAAAATGGGAGATTCTTTTTTAATGTTGTACAAGTTTTTTTTTTTTAGAATTACTGCGATTTATGTTCTTCTAATCTTTATCAACAACAGCTTACAAATATTTGTTGCAGTTTTTGGGATTTAGTTGATAATTTTTGTAGAATACTTGAAACGCATAGCGTTAAAACCAAATTCATAAAAAACACTTAGTATACCATGGGGTGGTAGAGCTACGCTGAAGCTATTACTGGTTTCAGCATGCATGGGTCGGCTCGCCCGGGGTAGTACCACCCTCTCATAGAAAACCGACGTGAAGTAACAGTGGTTGCACTGTTGCGTTTCGTTCGGCCAGTGAAAGCGCCGGAGGCCCACATATTTAAAAGGCCGGCAACGCACTTGCAACTCCCCTGGTGTTGCTAGTGTCTATGGACGGCGGTGATCACTTACCATCAGGTGATCCACCTGTTCGTTTGCCCACTATAATATAAAAAAAAAAAAATCAGTCCCAGATGTTCCATCGTTCATCGCAACTAATAATATAACTGCGAATTTAAGTTTGTTTGTTCCGTCTATACTCCTTCATGCTTCTTAAGGCATTGTTATACGCAATCTATTATTATCATGCAATTTTATGTGCATGTTGTTAGTGTAAGCAAGGAAGTTCAAACGTACAATAACGCGAGCGGATCCGCAGGCAAAAACTACTTATTTTATACATAGCTCGGGTCGTTAAAATGTAATTACACTTTTTGACGTACTTACATGAAAATATAACTTATGATGGACTACTCTAATAATTTATAGACTATTCAAGAATTTTTTTAAAACACCTTGCGTAATACTTAACATACACAAACCGACACATTAATTGTGACCCGAAATTTAAAATTTGAATAAAGGAACGAAACAAATAAATGTTAATCGCGTTTCCATTGACCTAATCCAGTCTTAAAACGGAAAGGGTATATGTGTATTATTTATACGCAGTTTGATCACGGCTTCATATCGACATGCCATCCCCCGGCGGTGGCGCAGCTGCGCGGCAATCAACAACGCTTTGTGCGTGGGGGGCGCAGATGGCGGCGCACGCGCACCAGAATTATACTGCAATAAATCGATATACTTACTTAAAACGTGTGTTTATACATTGGTCATTGGCGTATAATTTCATACATATATCAAAATGATTTAGATTAAGTACCTGCCTAATTAAATATTTCATTGGTAAAATACACTATGTATTGAAAAAAATATAATTGCAATCAGATTACTTAAACGAAATTAAGCAATTAATTTTAATAGATTTGTATTGTCGTTTTCTTTATTATAACGATTAATTATTAATGCGTTTTACACATTTATTATGTTCTAAGAATCGATTAAATTGAGATCGGATTCATTCATTGTAGATAATATGACGCGAAACTATTGCTTGTACAAAAAAAAACGAGTGTTAGAGAGTTAGACTACACGACTGAGTAAAACTTGAACGTAACTATCTCTCTTTCTATCTTCACTAACTTATATGTCCCTCTCAACTTCCGTTCGCCTCATCCGATCACACTTTTCGTAACGCTCTCGTCACGCATTCACCACCTTACGTCCCAAGTCAAGCGTGCGTTAAGAAGTTTTAGTCTAGAACTGTCCGTTTCATTGTTTTTATGTACCTACTAATATAGACCCGCTAAAATATCCGCCAAATCAACACATTAATTATATCGACGCCAACAAAATTGGCTATTAAATAAAGATAAAACAAATGAAATCGACACATCCGAGAATTAAATTTCCGATATATATAATTGATATGAATTCGTTCATTGCCACGTGGCGTCGAGCGACCGTCTGTGAAACATCACCTGCCGGGTGACACCGCGCAGAAGTAGTACGATTCCTGAGACGGTTCGCGGAACTCGATTGTCCGGGACCGCATTCCCAATACTATGCGTCCCGGTCGTTGACATGCGAATGCACCAATTCCACGTTTTTTTTTTTTGTTGCGATTTTTTAAACGCGTTCGTAACGATTGTTAACTGGATTTTAAAAATTCATGAAGTGTTTCAGTTCTGTTTTAAATTTAGCGTTCATAAAATACGTTTTAGTGGTTTTAGACTCCTTCCCTATCAATATTACATTACGAATGATGATAATTCTCCCGAGTACATGTACAATTGTATGCGTAAATATGTTCATATATTTACAAATATGTAATGATTTATGGTAACAAAAAAAATATATATATAATATATATATATATATATATATATATATATATATATATATATAAAGTTGACATACCCCCATAAGTTTTTACACGTAGAAGGTTCTCATGCTATCAATGTAATTATAACTCGACTGTAGGAGGTGGTATGTCGTCTTAAATTGTTAAAGTTTTATATTGTAACTAGCTGATTATCGTTCGCTTCGTCGGGCATTAAAGAAATAGCAAGGGGCCAATGGAACCCAATAAATTAAGTAAACTAGAACGACCTACCCAAGATATCGCATGGTCAAAGTCCTAGACCTAGTAGTCCAGTAGTTTTGAAGTGATTGGGCCTCAAAGAAACTGTATTTGCATTATATTTCAATATAAGTCGATTTAACGCAGACAAAGTTCGAATGAGTGAAATTAAAAGTAAACCTTAATAACTACTAAGGAAACTTTAATTAGCAATGTTTAATTACAAATAAATAAAGACTATAGATGTGTCAGTTTTCTATTAATAAAAAAAATAAATGTCGATAACATTTGTATATTTCTTAGGGTTAAAATCTAGGATAACAAATTAATTGTCGGAATTAAACCTATTTTTGTTATTATATATGTGTCACAGGAACACATCAATACGGACAACGAGCAATAATTTAATAGAGTAGCGATTTGTTAAACGTGGCGTTTGGAACAATGACCTCATAGAGTAAACAGAGTCTTCCTCCCGGAGGCCCCCCACTCAATCTGGTTCGCATACGTCGAAAGATGTGTGTCACGATTGTAACTCTTAAAAGTATTTTTTCAGTGCAAACGCTTCTAAATTATTCTATCACTGAGACACTGATCAAAACATGTCGAATCGATAATAAAGAAAAAACAAAAAAAAAAGTCATAAAATTTCCAAGGAACTTTTTTTTTATATTCATTGTATCTTTTGTATGGAATTGAACATTTTCAGTTTAAATTATTTTTTTGAACAAGTCGGTTTATCGAAAAATCATAACGAGATATATTTTGTAAGAGTGTTCTATTTCCTACAAAAACATATATCGCTTATTTAAAGTGCATTCATTGCTTTGTAAACTACAAAATAAAATAAAAAAATTGGCTGCTCTCCCGAGCGCCTTTCACTGTACCCCTACTTCGCGGCCGGCTGTAATGCAACATACGATAGATGGACGACATAATTTCAGGCGATGTAAAAAAAGTTTCACTTAAAAATAGTCTGTTTTGTACACAGAATAGAAAACCCTTTGCGCGACCTATAAATATTAAGAAAGAGAACATATTTTAGTGTTGATTGATGAAAAAGTATTTGATTTTTCTTAACAGTCTACTAATTAATCAATTAGTAGTACTTTGATTACATACAAATTGTATATTATATTATAGTATTATTTTACTATAATACTATAATTTTTAACTGTTGGAACGATGCACTCCTTGCCATACAGTAAACATGGTTGATGACTGTAGTCGAGTAAACCCGAATCAACGTCACTAAACCGATAGTGACGGTTTCCTTTCGTTATCTGTCCAATACATCTAATGAAAAAAGTCTTCAACAAACTGTATTACTCATAATGCCTCTAATATTACAATATTCGGGGTCGCAAGTAACACAAGCTTTTGGATAAATAATAAAAACTGTATGAAAGACTACGAGTCCGTCCGTAAAGGTTTTTCATAGGAACATTTAATAAATTTATTTCAAAGCGTTTTCACTTTTTGCAGGTTGCTAAATACGATGCATAAAATTTCGTAACTGTGTGGTCCTGGAGATCGTATGACCGGCTGTCACCTACCTATTTCTACTGTAAAGCAGAACAGCCTTACTCTTTTACAGTCCAGTGTAAATCGTGTGGGCTGATGATACATAATTTGTCCCAATTTAACCTTCATGTGCGAATTCCTCTTAACTATTCTGACCTATCTACATTCAGGTCCATTGTGGTTGGTTTGGAATCTAGACGGTAATGAACTGTATTGACTAACACAATGCACGATTAAAATTCTTACTTTTGGATACATAATTTATTTTTTACCAAATAACTATTGATTTAATCTAGTGTTGAAAATTTTGTTTTATATGTAAAATTAGCTTGTGATCGCGTATTCGTTTTTGCCCGCAGCTTCGCTTTGGATTTATGTGGATTTGATATATCCCTTGGGAACAGTACTTTTTCTCTGGATGAAATGTACCCTGTGTTATTTTCTCTGCCCCTAATAACTTATATGCAAAATTCCATGATAATCCGCTGAGTAGTTCGGCCCGTATGCGTGACAAACAGACAAGCAAACATTCATATAGTATTAGTTATGATGGGAGCTACGTGTTTTATATTGCATTAATTTCCAACAGTATTTTTGTAAATTGCAGTTTTGATTTGGCATATTGTGAGAATATATGAAAGTCATGTAACAAAAAGGTTTGATTTTAAAAGTGGACGGATATAGGGAGTTAGACTGAAGACCGGAAAATGCGTGGATGTATTGTGTGTATAAAATGTGTGGATACTGAGATGAATTTTGATAGGAGAGAGTGGAAAAGGAAAATAGATTGTGCCGACCCTGCTTATGATGGGATAAGAGTAAGATGATAATGATGATGATGATACAGTTTTGTTAATAATACCTACCGAAATAAAAGTATTGCAGATTTCAAGTCACTTCTTTGAAATTTTACAAATACTGCTGATCATCTATGGACAAGAATAATGAAATGCTATATGTATTATACGCTGAAGAATCATCTATCTATTAATAGCTGTTAAAAAAGATAAAAATCGGAGAAACATCAGATACTTGAATGCTAATTACTCCGAAGCCGGCTGTAATGCGACTTGTGATAGATGAACGAAAAAATATGAGGCCATGTAATAAAAGTTTCACAATTGAATAAAAAAAATGTTAGTTTTCATAGACAGCGAAAGAAAAATAAGTTTGATTGACTAAAAAAAATTAAAACAACCATTAGCGCTTTCTCTAAACACCTTTCAAGCGCGTGCTGCCCGGTAATTATTTCTCATAATAAGGGTAGGAAGTGAGGTAAAAAAATATACAGGGTAGAAATGTCAGGCAATGTGCGCGGGTGTTTATATTGTACGACTTGAGACATTAATCTTAAGGGTTGGCCAGGTGAACACCCTTGGACTTTTGTGCCTTTCATAAAGCTGTTGGGTTGCGTTGGAGCTTTGAGACTAACATAAAATAATATTTTTTATAAACGCGTTTAATATTATTGCGATATATTTACAAATGGTTTTGATAAATTATTAGCACCTAATATTAGGTAAATTTGGAAGACAATATAACAGCCTTGTATTTTTACGTGTAAGAGAGAGATACTTTAAACAAAGTTTTTATTCCGATTGTATCTAACGAATTTTTAAGTTATATATATTTTTGTCTACTCTAGAATATTTATTCCACTTTTGATACTAGCTATAGAATAATATTTCTATTTATATACAAGTTGATGCCCGTAACTTCGTTTGTGTCGTTGTTTCTTAACAATATATTTTATGTACCAAGGAAAAAACATAAGCACCACACCGCTTGCTGATTTCTCCACGGCAAAAAAAAGCAGCACATCACTGTATACGTAGTCCTTTTAAAATTCATAGTTTAGTCTAACTTTATATTAAGTGAAGCTATCGTGTTAATCTTTTTTTTAGAAAAGGACTAAGTGTCTAAGAAGTGTTGAAAATGTCTCGATTTTTGCAAAATGAAAAGAAATTAAAGTCACGATTTTTTATTGTCATTGCACCCTCCTTATATTTATTACTAGTGACAAAGGCCACAGTAAGTTCTTGTAAAACAAGGTGATTTTTTTCCCCATTCAAACTACGAATAGGCAAAGGCAATAACCCATACAGCCATATGTTGTGAGATGACACATACGGAACACGTGTGAACTTTTTGCTCGTAAATAATTCGGGGCACCGTTTTGAGTCTGCTTGTTTGTAATAGTGTGAAAATTTTATCAGTTCATTAATAGGTTGAACACACCGTTATAGCGTTTAGAAATACGCAACTTCACAAATATTCTGATACACGTGTAGTGAATTTAAAAAATACCTAAAGTAAAAGAATAAACGTTGCAACATTTTTGAGCATCTGTTCTAATTTACACAGACAATATAAATTTGACTTTGTTAAAAACAAAGTGTAATTACTAAAAAAAATATAAAAAAATAAACTAATTTTGAACTTGCGGCCAAGTATAAGATAAACTTAGTTTAGTCCTAGTTATTATTAGATAGCTTAGTATAGATACATCTATGCTGTCACAGTTTCAGATACAAATTAACAGTGGCCCTGGTTGTACTCGCGTAAACTACATATTTTAATGAAATTTAAAAACAGTGTATTTATTTGCAATACCCTTGGCTAAGTTGAACGTCGTAAAGAAGGTATGTAATTACTAGCCTTTGTCCACGACTTCGCTCGAGTTATTGTAGGTTCGATCTATCCCACGGGAACTCTCATTCGCATTTGTAATATTATTTGCGATAATTCGGATAAAATATATCCGATTAGAATTAATTGTTTCGCATATCGCGTTACATATTTTCAGTTTGCTTTGTCATGTAAAAGCAGCCACTCTGAGTTAATTAAACAAGTCCGATTTATGATATCGTTGATTTTTTATTATGTTATACACAATTGTTTACACCATTATGTCGGTTAATATTTAATGCTTTAGATAAAACATTGCAACATAATATACTGGGGGTCCTATTGTGTTGATTTTATTACCTAATTTAACACGAGTATAATGTAAGTTTTACCGGTGGAATATCATTCCGATATCAGTAGGTACGAACCCCGGCATGTACCAATGAATTTTTCGGAATTCGCGTAGGTACATTTACTAATTTAAATTCGTAACACTTTCGGGTAATAGCGAAGGAAAACATCGTTATGAAACCTGAACCTGAGAAATGCTCTTGTAGTACGTAACACTGTGTGTCGGAAAATATAGAACTATGGATTTTGACATTTGAAATTGCCAATACTTCGTGGGCTGACGTGGTGATTATAGCCATACCTTCCTTCGGGAAGAGGCATATAGTCCTGTAGTGGTTTTTTTACAGATTGGTGATGATGATGAACAATATATTAAACTGGCTGATATCCACCATCTCGTCTGTGTCATTTATTCTATTAATAATGTAGGTACAGTAGAAAAACATAAGCATCACACCGTTTATCCCACTTCTCCACTGTAATAAAACACTACGGCTTATAAAAATTGTACTTTCCTGAAACTTTAATAACTTAATTTTTTTTTTCGAACTGTCTACACTGTTGACCTGGCAAGGCCTCTACAGTTTCACCGGACTACACCTAATGACTTCATATAAAATGAAGTTATCGTAATATATTTTTTTTGATTAGGACCAAATCTTTGAGAAGTAACACAAAAAAAAATTGATCGAAAACTGTGTATGTGCTAACAAATACCCGTTATCCAAAGTTTCTTAATGAGGGCCAATGAAACATTTCTCAACTATAAAAAAAACAAAACTTATACCTATGCTATTATTATAATTCGGATTAATTAAAAAAATATATGTACATAATGTGGTGTTTGGACACGCAAAGTGGGGTGCGCGTAACAAAGGGGACATCTGCTTGCTCCCTTCAGTACGCGATTAAGATCGATATACCCGAGCGACCGATGTACCTTCATAAATTATATAATCTAATATTTTTTCATATATATTACTTCACATTTAAAACAAATCGTATAATTTGTTTCTTAATTTTTTATCGACTTCAAAACGGGGGTTTCCAATTTGACTATTTTTTTTTTAATTTTGTTAACACAGAACTTAACTTATTTAGAGATTTGGATTTTTTTTTTATTGGAAAGAGGATATCTTCAAGGAGGTCCTATTTTAATTTCTATTGCATTGGACGTTGGGATTGAAAGATAAACACCAGGGAATTCTTGGGTATCGAATAGGAAATGTATAATGATTGAGATGTTGCTGGGTTAACCTACCTAACTATGGTCAAGGATGTTCTGGTGCTTTTTTTAGAGTATATATTTTTATGTCGGTTTTTTTTTGTCAAAATCTTCTTAAGACGTAAATTGGTGGCGTAAGCGAAACAAAGAATAAACGAAAAGGGTATCGCCTTTACGTCATACCATGTCAAAGATGGCGTGAGAATAATAGTCCATTGAAATGTTACATTTTTTAGGCCTAACCTTGCGTATTTTAGAGGACGCAATTTTATTTTTTTGATGTGTAGGGGGGGTCAGTGTAAAGCTAAAATCAAGTTTGTGGGGTCGCCATCCTTGTCCCACGGCCGCCATCTTGAAAATAGGGGTTGAAATGGTTATTACGATTTATCTCTTAAACTATTTATCTGATAAAAAAAAATTGTTAACATTTTTTGTTGCAAATTTAATTCTCTACAACTTTGATCCAGTATCTTTTTGTCGTAGAATTATAAATAAAAAAGTTATAAGCGAAAATGTTCAGAAATTCGAGAAAAAAAATTATATTTTGATATAACTTTTTTTTTATCATTTTACGAAAAAATGATATCAGACCATTTTTGTAGATCGTTTTTTAAGGAATAACTTTTATAAGCAACATTTTTTAATTAAGTCAATAGCTAAGGTTTTACAGCGCTCCGAAGTGAGTATTATTTTTCAGTAGTCTTAACTATACATATATTATACGTGTATACTAATGTGTCATCAGTTATTTTATTTTATTTTTTATTTTGTTATTATAATTTTTTAATTATTGATTTTGCAATATTATTAATAATTAATTATTGACTCTTTTAAAATCGTGTCTAAAATCATTCGAAATCGTCTTCACAATTAAAAACAGAATAAAATACATCCGCACGTAGAGAAATATGTAGCACAACTGAATGATATAAGATGAACGACAACTTCAACACAATATCATCACCTACTCTTACAATAAGAGAGGTTAGAAATAATAATAATAATAATAGCAGGCAGATGTTCTTTTGTTCCCTCATGGTCACTTGAGTATTTTCTGCCTGGACAGTATTTTCAGTAACGGCTATCAAATTTAAAATTATTTTAAAAATCAATAATTGTAAAATTCTGTTATGGAGTGGAAAAGAGTCAATAATTAATTATTAATAATATTGCATAATTAATAATTAAAAAAATTATAATAACAAAATAAAAAAAGAAAATAAGTGATGACACATTATTAGTACACACGTATAATATATGTATAGTTAAGAGTACTGAAAAATAATACTCACTTCGTAGCGCTGTAAAACCTTAGCTATTGACTTAATTAAAAAATGTTGCTTATAAAAGTTATTCCTTAAAAAACGATCGACAAAAATGCTCTGATATCATTTTTTCGTAAAATGATAAAAAAAAAGTTATATCAAAAATATAATTTTTTTTCTCGAATTTCTGAACATTTTCGCTTATAACTTTTTTATTTATAATTCTACGACAAAAAGATACTGCATCAAAGTTGTAGAGAATTAAATTTGCAACAAAAAATGCTAATAATTTTTTTTTATCAGATAAATAGTTTAAGAGATAAATCGTAATAACCATTTCAACCTCTATTTTCAAGATGGCGGCCGTGGGACAAGGTTGGCGACCCCACAAACTTGATTTTAGCTTTACACTGACCCCCCCTACACATAAAAAAAATAAAATTGCATCCTCTAAAAAACGCAACCCCAAATGTAACTTTTCAATGGACTATAAATGGAGAATACTTTTTCTCATCTGTCTATTGTTATAGTGCCCTTTGTATATATCCCAAGGGATAGATAACCTGCCCCCTTTGATTAGCAATGATTCTATTTAGGCGCGTTATAGATTTCAGGTGTTCATAACATTTTTGATGGATTTGCTTTTATTGAATTGTTTGATTTTTGGAAATTATAATATATTGTATTATGACCCAAAGTACAAATATCACCACACCTATGGGTGTTTTGTGACGGATTTATGTATCGCAGGGGGTAGCTAGCCAGGCAGACATTACAAAAAACCAAACTAACATGCTACAGTTCCATTATGATGTTTTCCTTCACCGAAATTTCTGATTCATCCGTAAGGATTCATATCTCCGTATATCGGAGCGGCGTCTGAACACGCTAAGACATTATCTCTTCAAAACTAAAAGCTGCCTAAATATCCATTTGTGGTGACAGATAGAAAGTAACTATATTGACAGAGAAGTTAAAAAAGGTTAGTGAAGTGTGAACATTTATTTGAACAGAAATACAAGTTACATAAATTGAAAAATGTAATGTTAAGTATGGAGGTGGACGAATATTTTAGAAGGAATCAATGGCTTGTATAAAGATCGATATTATGACACATGAATGCGTAACTTACAGCTGATAAAGAAGAGTAGAAAGGAAACATATGTTGTGCTTAAGTGACAAAGATAATAATATTGGTTGTTTTGCAAATAAAATCAAATTCAGAGACTCTTTGGTAAAGTATATGTATACATCATCGATCGACGTAGAGCTTAATTATAAAGTAAACCTAAGATTTCGCTGGAGGAAATCAACGATAAAGCATTGGATCTTATTTTCTTTATACTATCAGCACAATCCCATATATGTTAAATGACGTTGTTGTCTAAGATGATAACACTTTAAATCTAGAAGGGACTGGTTCTCAAGTGCCGGAACACACCAATAGGTGCTTGGCGACAGATTTTCAACCTGAGCGTGGTTATAGAGCGGGGACATAGAAAAAGCTTATTATGAAAAAGGTCCTACCGCTTATACGCCTGACCATAATACAATATGTTGTGGCATATATACTTTAGAGTCATAATACAGTATACTATAATTCTCAAAAAAGTCCACACTTTGAAAAAAGCTATTAAAATTTTAAACACATCAAAAATGTTTTCTACACCTGAAATGTATAACTCGTCTAAATAGAATAATCGCAAATCTAAGGGGACATCGTCATTTAAAATATGTGAGATTGTAGTCATAAGCCATAAATTATAAAAAATATTAAATGCATTGATTAATAAATTAATTGTCATAGATTGTATATTCCTGAGAAAGCGCGGTTTTGCGACCGTCCACTGAGAGGATGTAATGCATTAATTCTGCTCGAAGACACTGGGATAGTGTTACGCGAAATACCACCGCGAAGCGTACCGGCCCTTGCTTTCCCATCTACATGGAATCCGGTGTCATATTGTTTGTAAACATAATACTTATGTTGCTACAAAATGCCGTATAAATCTATTCTAATTCGTTTCGTCTTATTTGTCACAAGAGACGTCCTCAAACAAGACGATTCGTTACTTTAAAAATAGGTTAAATAGGAGCTAATTATTCTTCTATAATAAAGGGTCATTCAGCAACTTTATAATTTTAGCAAAGAAAAGGTTCCTCAGATTTTATATGCCATGTTACTTCTTATGGTAACATACGGTTCTACGAACTAATGGGTTTAAAGTTCATAATGTAACTCATTTAGATTAGATTTATTTTGATAATATAGTGTAAATCTTTGTCCAAAATGATCACCCTCTAATGTTTACGTGTAGGGTTTTTTTTTTCTCATCGTCTATCTACAATGTATATAGAAATATATGAAGATAAAACTGTTTAGTACTTATTCCTCCTGTTTGTCAGCCATTTTTTTTTAAATGACTCGTCTTATGCGAGGACTTCGAAATTCTGATCCGCAATCGAATTGTGTGACGAAAAATGGTGGGGGTAAACACTGTATCGAGTAGTCAGGTAGTGTTGAAGACACCGGTTCTCGTCCTCGATCACCGAAGTTAAAACGTAGGGCGGGGTTAGTACTTGGACGGGTGAATTTATCTTATGAAATATTAATTTATGTCCCTTGAGGCATACATTTTCCAAAAATCTGTTTTGGCGTCTCTAGATGCTATAGAAAGAACTATTGTGCACATCTTCACACAGCTAGACCCAGAGTTTTTTTGTTGCCAAAATGCAAGTGCAAGACAAGACTTAGATATGTCATGGTCTTGTTAATACACCGATGCCCTATTAATCAAAAATTATAAGCCTAGTATTACAAGCTTTTTATTCTGTAGATTAGTGCATTTTTACAAAAATGCGTTTATCAAAACTACTTGTATAAATTACAAACTATAAATGATATCACTTGTAATGCAGGTGCTTTTTTAGACTTGTATTTGTGCTTTTGTTTATCATAAATGCCTTTGTAGTTTGTGACTTGGTGCAAAAAAGGTGGTTAATAACAAAATGAAGTCATTTGAAAAAAATAAGTTGTAGTTTTAACATTACTTTGTTATTTACAAGAACTTGTAAAAAACGTTCTTGTAATGTGTAACTTGTGAGCTCGTAGACTTATAACGTTTATTAAAGAGCACTGGTCTTGTTCTTGGTCTTGCATTTTGGGCAATGTTATACCGATTTAAGCTGTTCGTTGTTCATTTGTCATTATTAAATCTTGTGCTACTTTTATCCGTATGCAATTGGCCCGTTCATTTAATCTCGCTTATGAATGCATGTGAGTTTAGTTTCACAGTAACTGTAGTCGATAGTAACCGTTTCTGTATACCTGAGATCTAATTGTGCATTGTTATAATTTAGATTAAATTCTGAGAAATGACTATGGTATTTTGCGGTTTGGATACACTTATATAATGTTAGCTGGTAAGTACGATTTCGTTCTCATGGAAATTGGATTGTTGATCCGTGGGAAGTACGTGCTTTATCAGGCTTACTTATGGAGTTACTTACTTATATTTTTTATTAGCTGCCTATCACGGTTTCGCACTGAGTAGTCCGGTGACATTGTAGGGGCTTTGCCAAGTCAACAGTGTAGACAGACAGTTCAAAAAAAAAAAAGGTTTCGCACTGGTGTACTGACAAAGAAAAAGAGACAGAATATTTTCTTTACAGTGCGATCATGTAACTGAATGTTATTTTGACAATATTTCTGAATATTTTTAGGAGTCCATAGCAGACATAAAACATAACACTTAATTTATATATATTAAGAAGATAGTGCTGTGAAAAATTCTCTATCTCCTAGTAAAAGTCTCGTCTAAATCGGTTGAACCGTTTTGAGGATTACCTCAGACAAACAATGGATTTAATTTTATATATGTATATATATTTTTATTGGAAAACTAGTTGAAACCCGTGATTTCGTCTGCGTTGTTGTTATCTTAACAATACATTTTATGTATAGCGGGAAATATATAAGCATCACACCGCTTGCCCCACTTTTCACGGCAATAAAACACATACCACGGAATGCGCGTCGTGCTTATAAAACTCGTAGTTTCTAAAAACTTTAATAACTTTATATGAAATCAAGTTATCGTGATAATTTTTCTTTGGATAAGAACCAGATATCTAAGATGTAATACTAAATTGATCGACCAATATATTCATATATATATATTAGTGGTAGCCTATTTTTTTCGAACTGGCTAACGTTATTGACCTAATGGGCCTTTACAGCTTCACTGGAGTGAGCGCCTAGAACGCTCACCAGCTTGGCAACAAGTTCAAGGGTGCCAAAGTGCTCGCGAACCTCAGTTTGGGCTGTTGTTGCTTTGGATGCAACAACGCTAATTTTACTAAGCTAAGCTAGTTACGGATTTACTTTCACCTTTCTTATTATCCTTAAAGATATGTTGAGAACTTTAATCTACGGAGTGTTATGAATAATCTCTTCTATGTCTTCTTTTATACGTCAGTAGTTTTTTTTAAAATCTGTAACAGCATCGAACAATTTCTTGTATAACAACACGTTCAACGTGGAATTCTGTATAATCTCGTCGAACAGTGTTTACGAGGTTTTTGCTTATCGTTTGTTTGACCTATATGCGATGTATGAAGTAATAGGCTTCAGATAAACTTTAGTTAAAATAATAATAATGCGTTTGTGTTATTGTATCGAATTAAATAAGGGGCGTCCATAAATTACGTGAGATGTTTTTTTTTTAATTTCCTGCCCCTCCCTCCCCCCCTGGTGAGATGTCGTGAGATTTTATTCAACCCCCTCCCCCATCCCCCAATCTCACGTGAGATTTTTAATTTTTTTAAATGGACCAAAATAGTATAATTTTTCTTTTGTTTCAATCAGAAAAAAAATTGCGTGATATTTGCCCCCCCTCTCTCCAACGTAAGATTAGATGAGATTTAACTCGACCCCCTCCCCCCATTAAACACCTCACGTAATTTATGGACGCCCCCTAAGTCTATTATATCATTTTACTGATGTAGTCAGGCATGTATTCGCTCTTCAATGTCCAAAATTCAACAAAATGAATGTATCATGTAATTCTTATAGTGCAAGCGTATACATGTACCTATGGTATTTTTGATTTATTTAAATACACCTAATCGTAAAATAATAAATTCGAATATGACTTTGTTTGTTACGCTTTATCGCCTTAACTAAATCTGTACATGGGTTTTTTTTTGGGGGCATGCGGGCTCACGCTGTAGGTACCTCCAAATGAAATTTAAGAAAATATCGAAAACTTGCGATAAAAGTGAATAAAAAAAATTAAAGAATTTGATGCACATTTAGTTAGAATGCTTTAAAATTTATTTTCCTACCTGAGGTTAAGTATATTGAAATCAAAAGTTACTTTTTTATATTTTTGCTTACCTAAATATAAGTTGACGTTTTATATCCAAAGATATAATGTTTTTAAACAATAAATAAATAAATTACATCGATTTTTTCCTCAAAACACAGTGGCATGGAGGAGGGAGGGGTTGTACAAAAAAATATGGGCCAACAACTCTTTCGAGAATAAGAGTGCCCCCAAAAAAAAAGTGAGAAAAAAGAGTTGTATATATATATATGTGTGTGTGTGTATATATGCATACATATACTATATAATATAATAGTACAGTGTATAATATAATAATCATAATATATAATATACTAACGGGCCCGGCGGACGTTGTCCTGCCCTGATAATAAAAAAATCCTATAATCAGAACATAGCGTCACCTACCCGAACCAATTGTAAATCTAAACCACTTCAACATACTTACAACATTTCATCAAAATCTGTCCATTCGTTTAGGAGGAGTTCTGCCACATACACACGTAAAGATGTATATTTTATATATATATATATATATAAAGATGTATATACGCATTTATTACATATATAGGTAATTCTAAATGTTCATTTGTATATTTTACTTTGACTTAACGATGGTCTCCTTCGATTCGCATTTTTTTTGTTGTCTAGCAGCACATTAGAAGGTCCGTAGTCCGTATTCAAAAATAGCGAAATTGGTTTAAAAAAAAAAACTAAATGGAGGTCGAAGTAAAGAGACTTTATTCTCTATGATATCTTATAAAAAGCAGATAGTAAATCCATTCGCGCTATGGCACCTTGACCCTGTTCTCCTAATCACATTGTTTTGAACCGACTACAAAAAGGAAAGCTTCTGAATTCGGTTATAATTTTTTTATGTTCATTACCGTTATATCTTCGTCATTTATAAACCGATTATGAAGATTCTTTTCTATTGAAAAAGGGTATATTTTCATTAGCATCGAACTATGGATTTCAAAGATACATCCAGGGAACGTATGAAAATTTAATAGGAAATGTCTAGTGAATGAAACTATATAAAATACACGACTAGTTATGTACTACCTAACTACGGTCAGGGACTTTCTGATGAACTTATTTATAGTATATCGTTTCGAAGTTGGTTTTTATTTTTTTTAATTCATTATTTTGTAATATTAAATATTGTAAATAAATATCGCTACATATTATAAAAGAAAGTCGTCCATCACGTCTGTCTGTTTGTCTGTTCGCGATAAACTCAAAAACTACTGAACGGGTTATAATGCGGTCTTCACCAGTAGATAGAGTAATACACGAGGAAGGTTTAGGTATATAATTTGTCAAGGTTTTGTGTAAACTGGTTGAAAGATAATTGTTGGAAATGTTGGAAAAAGTCAAACCGCTTGAGATCTTTAATCGAAAACATTGCCTAATTCTTTTTAGATATAACAAAGTAATGCATAGTGAGATATTCCTCTTTTATAGATCTACAAAAAAGTCTGTGATGGCATATTACACCTATAATTTAAGGATAGTTTACTATACATATCTATCTATCTTTAAAAAAACGGTCAAGACTATTTAGACGGATACAGTATTCGTCCTTATCAAATTGAATACATTAGTTACCTTAAGCATTTCATGGACATAAATATATATTATTTATTATCAGGGCAGGACAAAGCCCGCCGGGCTTGCTAGTAGTATATTATAAATATCCATGGTTTGTTTTTATAGGTTCAGTTTTTTGGCCTCTCGTTTATAATAATAAAAAAGTATAGTTAGAATTATTTAAATGCTAAATTTTTAAAACGAAATTAATTGTCATGGCCGTGGTATTTTACGGATATCGGTCGTAAATAGTGTCAAAACCAGACGACACGTGCACTCTCTAAAGCGTACGGTATATAGAGTTGTGAAATAACAGAGTCACTAAACTTTACATTGGTCATTCTTAAGATGCCTCGTGAAGGCAACCACGACGTGCTAATAAGCGGGTCACAGAAGGGGACACACATACGGCAGGAAGCACGGGTATTGCCTGAATTAACAGCACACTTCCTAAGGGAACCCCTCGAGACATTTTTTTTTCTTGTTCCCGATGTATTTTGTTTTATACCGTGCGTGTAAGGAAATTGGCAATTTTGCCTTTGTACGGCTGCTAAATACGGGTACTGGGCACGCATTTTTAAACGGAACAAAGGAAAGATTTTATTTTTGTGTATATTTTCCTTTGTTTTGCTTTCTAGTCTCATGAAGGATGTGGGTGGGTATTACTGGGTCTATAATTTCTTTTATGTCTGTAATATACTGAAGTTATATGCGCAATAATGGTAGCCACTAGGTTAAATCGACAACTTTGTGTTACATTATTCACCTCAGTTCTAATTCGTTTTTTTTAGTTTTGACTTGTATCCTTAATAATTTGTTATAGGTGCTCTTTTGAGTATAAGATGAACATTTTTTAGAATAAGAACAAAATCAAAAATACTTTATACAATTTAGTCCCAGAGAAGACGTTTTCCACGTTAAAAATACCACCGGTTCGGAAAAACACCCCCGGCTACCGAAAAGAAACGGCGAAGAAACTCGGTCGCGCTTGTCTTTTTAACGTACCAACAAATTTTCATAAAAATATATTGAAGTTATGATTTATGATTAATTTTAATTCATTATTAACCTAAATCATTCCTAAATCTTTGTTCTTGTGGAAATTGTGGAAATTTTGTATTGTCGTGCGAATTAGGTTTTCGTTGAATTGAATTGTGTCTTTTTACATTTTATTTAATAATTTGACTTATTGTTTTATTATTTCTTAGTAATTTGTTTTTTATTTTTATGAGCATGAAAGTGTATAAACTTATTTCCATAATTCGTGCCAAATATTATTTGTTATTATCTACTGTATAGTTGTTGTCTTGCTCTTTCTTTTTGATAATAATACAATTAATTAGTTTCTTCGAAAAATTATTCAGTCTGGTATTAGTACTTAGTATAGGGCAGTCAAATAGGTTTTGTTATTACTACTCAATACATAATCATGTAACCAATTTCACATCTGATGAATTTTATGATTATCTCTGAAATAATCTGAAAAATCTGCCAGCAAAAAATTAGAGTCTAGTCAAAATCGCTGCAACCTTTTCCAGGTTGTAGACCGAATGAAGGAAAGACACTTAAATATTATTTATATGTAGATATAAACGTTAAACAAAAAAGACCGATAAAATAGATAAGAAAAATTAATAAGCTTGTCAAAATCATAGACAAATTACAAGCGACTAGACGTTGTATTTTAAAATCTAATCCAAGCCAATGACTGTTAATGACATTCAAACGGGCTGAGTATAAAAAGTTGCCATATCACTAAATTACTATAGACTTGTAATAATTAACGTATGTCATTTCACTTGTATTATTTTAGTGAGATATCAATAAAATTTACATGTTTATGTCTTTATTTTAAGCATTTCAAGTTGACGATTTGAGCTTCTATTTTGTCAAATAAAATAAAATAAAACAATTGTGATTACTTTATTAGTATTTGGTAATGGATTGAATTTCAACTAATTTTTATGTTAAAAGAAGATACTTATAGAGATAACTTAGAATCGCGCGATGATAAGTATGTCTCGTTGTAGTGTTCGGGATAATAAATAAACAATGTTATAAGTTAAGGCTGAGAGAAGAGTTAACAACGTATAATATCGTGCGGCGAGGAAGGAACGAGTCATTAGTTTTGTGACGTCATATGTATAAATTTCATTTGTACACCGAACTTACATGAAAGAATCTTTTTAATCCACTCCCTAAAGCGGCACATCCGCCGGATCATTTTTTTCAAAATTTTTAAATTTCCCGCCGACGGCACTGACATTTATGTGTCATTTCACCTTGCGTCTATTGCTACGAATTTTGTCTATGCTTGCAATAATACTTTTATTTATATGACTATGTGATAAATAATATATAATTTATATATTATCGTGTATTTAAAATTAATAATGTTTTTTATACACAATAATTATAGGTAATTTAGTAAATGTATCGTTTATTTTATAATCGAGTAGCAAATATTGTATAATATCGTTGTGGCAACTTCACTAACGTTTTTCATGACAGCTTTTGTGCAAGAATTGTCAGTTATTTATGAATTACTTTATTTTATAAAAAAAGGCTTTACATTAGTATTACTAATAATATAGATGAACTCGATTTAAATTAGTTTTGTGTAAGTATAATAATATTCACTTGATTCAGTTTAGACTTTTGTAAAACAGTTTTACGTATTATTTCTATGAGTGTTGTTTACAGTAGCAAATTACAAAATGTATCCCTACTTGTAAATTGTACTGAGTATTGTATCTAATAGTTTTATGTATTTTACTTACTACTTTCAAAATGCTACAGAACTATTTATCTACTATTTTTCTAAATTATATCTTTTTTCGTAGGATTTGAACAAAATTGTACAATTGTATAATATTATGTTGATAGTAGTCATTGGTTCAACGTTTGGTTTGGTTTCACAACTACCAAAAGTAGTATTTTATAGAAAAACTAATGTTTCTTTTCAAAAAGTTATTGTTATGTTTTACAGGATTTTTCAAATCTCTTTGTGCAACTTATTCCAAATCTCGTAAAGTATGAAGGTGTCAGCAATGATGACAATGGGAGCGACATAAGCTTCCTCACTTTAGGAGAATCCACAGCAGATAGAACCACCTAACATTATTAATTTTGGTTGTTATAAGGCTTTGTTTTGTGTTTATTATTTTATAGTATCTTGAAATAAAGTGTAATTGTATGAAACTGTTTTATTTCTGAATTAGTCTTGAAAATTATTTTGTAAAGTAATAAGTATAAATATTGAAATTTATCATTATTTTCAAAGTATAATTATACTTTATGAATTTCATTGATATCTGGTTATATTGTAATAAGCTCATTGTGTGTGATTAGTATAGAAAGTGTCCTGTAGTAGATAGGAGAAAGACTTTCTCAAGTCATGATATTTACACCTTTTTTTAAATTGAATATCAAGTAATTTTTAGAAATTAATATGACCAACAAGGTTGTCATGTATTTGATAAAATACTGCTATCCTTGCAATCCTGTTGTAAAAACAAAAGCAAATGTTTTCTCTGGTTAGCTGTTTACTTCTCTCATTTTTCTTGAGTAGTCTTATGACTAAAAATAGTATATTAAATATACAAAATAATAATCTGAGAGAAATATGATACTACTATTTGGAAGAAAGAAAATATTTTATTGCAGTAGGTACAAGGCCAACACAGTTGTCAAAATATTGCAAATACACATATTACAAACGGTAAATAAAAGTTAAACAAGATATTATAATTATGCCATAGTACTGCTATAAATATTTACTGAATATTTGGTTATATACTTGCATTATATTTTTTCTAACCTATGCAAAAAAATAAATCCAATAGATAAATAGTAAGTTTCATAGTATAGCAAAAAAAAGTTCTGAAAAGTATAAATAAAAAAAATAATTTAATACTAGATTCTACATAAAAAGTGTAAACAATAATAAAAATAACTTTTAATTTAATAATTTGTTATTATTCTAATTTTATAATAAATTCAATATATTTTTTTAAAACTTATACTGCCACAATGTCCCTTGTCCCGTGCACTATAAGGTCTACATTCGTTTGTATGGCGCTTAAACCACTATGGTTTTCGGTTCTTTAAAGGTTAACTTACTCCTTAATTATCGGTATATTTTTGTAAATCACAGGTCATGTGTTATTCTCATGGATCAATTATGTTATTGTGAAGTTCCATCAAAATTCGTTCGGAAATGTTGCCTCAAACTGTTTTGTTTCTTATATTATTATGATTTATTGAAAAAGGTCATAGACAATCTAAGATTAAAGTATGACGTTTAAGAGAGAAGAAATTACAATATATAATATGTAGGCCAAAAATAGCAGTAATCAAGGGGAAAGGTCGTGTAGAGGGGGATAATTAAATTAATGACATTGAGAGGCATTCCTGGTTGAGTAATATAAATGGTAAAAAAACAATCTATACATTTTGTTTACATTCAAGTTATATACAATATGCAAACATTTTGTTTTCATAGGTTTATTAGTGTTTGACCACAATTACATTCGGTGTTAATTGACGATGTACTCTAAGATGGTAAACACGCCAAATCTCTACCTCTAGTACTCTGGCTCTCAAGTACCTACAGCTGCCAGGAACACACTAACAGGTGCTTGATTACAAATGTTCAACTTGAGGGTGGTAGCTAGCCAGGCGGGCTTAGAACAAGCCTTACCCATCATGCTGGAGTTTTATCAACATGGTTGTCCTTTACCGATAGTTGAGACTCAACTGCAACGACTAGTAAATACGGTGTTGTCACACGCTATCACCGAAGCCATCCTCGCTTATTTTTATGATCCTCTAACTGCCAAAAAAGAAAAAAATAATTATCTTCATTCGTTAGTTTTATTATTATAAACAAAACATAAATTACTCTCTAAAAATATAGACGACAAATGAATGTTATATAAAATAAATCAATTTGTGTTTATTTTTTATTGTATTTGTAATACTTAGATATTTATATAATTATTACAGTGAATTCATATCCTAACCCTAGCAAAATGGTGATTCTTATCTATTAACTATTTCCTTAAAAGGTGTTTAAATCAAAATTTCCACTAGCCGTGTGGGACTGAACAAAGGGCAGGTGGATATTAAGAGGCCAAGTGACCCATGGCTTCCTTAGTTTAATAAGCGATGTACGTGGTTAAGTGTTATCTGATTGTAAAAGTGGGACAAAATTGTGTTACTCCCTAAAGGAAGTGCGTAAATAGAATGTCAAGTTAGCTTGGATTGCTTTGGCTGTTTCCGGCAATATTTTATCAGGAAATTACTTTACCGGCGGACTACTCATGATTTGACGTAAATAACGACAAACAGTTAATGTGTAAATATGCCTAAAAGCCATATATAATACGACATCATATATATTATGTTTATACAATAAACAGTTGCAAGTAAAATGTGCTTAGTTTACAACATGTATTTCTAAACAATGTTATCCATTATTTCCCCTATCCTGCTCAGGCGCACCACATCGCCTGCCCTACTTTACACATCGCTGAATACGTAGTGCTTATAAAAATCGTATCTAAGTTTATGTTAAATGAAGCTACTGTGATAGTACTTTTTTTTTAAATAAAGACCAAGTATTTAAAAAAGTTAACCTTTAAAAAATTATCGAAATGTATTGAGCAGTTATTACGTGATGCGCGCACAACGACATACCTCACTCACTTTAATTATATACATTATTATTGCATAATTGAGTGTATTCATATCTAATACAAGTTTTCTAAGTTAGTGTGAAAAAAGTTTAGCTTATCTAAAGCTAATCTGATTAGATGTATTGTTATCTGGCATTGCCCTTACATCAAACATGATCATAAACTGGTTTCAGAGAACTCTTATCACGTCGTGTGCAACGAGACCGACAGGAAGTTGTTCCATGATGATGTAACCATTAAATTTATTGAAATTATTTATATTCGTACTTATGATTCGATAGTTTGTGTCACCGAAGTCATTGGATTTTGTAAATTAAAGTGATATCGCGTTTCTTAAACTTTTAAATTCCTCTACGTTCCATTACGAAGTTCATAAGTTCGTTCTACCGCGAATAGTGAAATATATTAAAGTTATGTATTTTAAAATTTATTGGTATATTTTGACTAGATTATACTCGCGAATTCGTCTGCGTTGCTTAACAGTATAATTTATACACAGACAAAAAAAACTTAAAAAAGAAAACGGTTGTCTGTAAAGTCGGTTTACTGACGATAATGTTACATGATAACGTCATAAGAAAACATTGATGAAAAATTGCATACTGTTATGAATTGAACTGAATTACCGATGGAATGGAAGAGAAATAGATGCATCAGAAGCAGAACGCTTAGGCCGATCGCGCCTCTCTATCACTTGTTCGTCGCTCTCGTTTGCACGTTCGGCTCAGACGGAACGTGATAATGAGTCATGCTTTTTCGTGCGTGCACCGATTTATAAGACGCTAGCTATCACGTCAAAATGGAAAGCCAAAATATACTTTGCTTACAAAATTTCTTTGTAAACAATGTTATCTCTACACTTTCTCCTCCTAGCCATGGGCACCACCTCCGCTTGCTTCAATTCACAGATTGCTGAACGTGTAGTCCTTATAAAAAATGTAGTTTCTTAAAACGTTAATGACTTGATATGAAATGAAGATATTGTGATATTTTATTTCTAGTAGACGCCGTAAAAAACCGCAAGTGCTTGTCGCTTGTATTTAAATCTACATTTTGTATTTACGAATCGCGCAATGATTTGATTCGACACTTCGGAGAGAAGAGTGAGACATTTGGTTAAGTTCGTTTTGCTTCGGCGGGTTTGTAAAGTGTTCTCTCTATCGCACAGCGCAATGACTGCGACAGACAAGGATAACGTTATGCGAAACCGAATTTAGCCGACTATCTCGGGCGTCTCCTCGACGTGCAAAATCAAGAGCCGGGTATTTTATAATCAATTTACCATATTTTAAAACGAGTCTGAGATTAAACACACACACACACACAAACACAGAATGCATCGCTCCATACTTGTTTTCTATGAAACAGTTAAATATATGAGATAACGTATTTAAAGACGATACAATATCTGTTAAATATCACTCCGGAAGATGTTATCTACCCACAGATTTCATCAAACCTTTACCGAAATCCCGTTATTCCACATATATTCAACATCCGCCACACTGTTCTTCATACACGTGTGATTTTTTTTATAACCATAACATTTGGTTGTAAGTGGATTTTTTGTTCGATACATAGTCGAAGAGAAATGGCACAGATTTATTATTTTTGGAATCTTCTTTTCATTATCTAGCTATGCCTAACGGTTTCAATCCCGTTAACTTTGCATTGTGACTGGTACTCTTATGTATATTATATAATAATTCGCCAGTAACTTGTTTCTCACTTAGCGTCCTTTGTAACCTATAATTTGTGTTTTTTTACGCTAAAACTATAGTGAGCCCAACTCTCAAAAGCAGCTGTCGGAACACACCTATAGGTGCTTGGCGCCAGCTATTCAACTTGAGGGTGGTAACTAGCTAGGCGAGCGTAGAAAAAGCCCTAACAAAATGGTATGATTGTATCACGGTGTTTTCCTTCACCAAAAGCTCTGCCCCATCCGCAAGATCACGCTAACCACTGGGCCATTATATCTTCAAATTTAATCGCTTTAAAATCTTCTAATTTTTGTCATAATTTTTTTTTTCGATCTGTCTATACTGTAGACCTGGCAAGGCCTCTACAGTTTCCCCGGGCTACATTCCCAAGAGTTGTACCGTGGGCTGGATAGTTTATGATTTTCCTGAATGAATCCTAATCTTTACTAATATTAGAAATGTGAACGTGAGATTCTTTGTTACACTTTCATGCTTTAACTATACAACCGATAAACAAAAACGTTTACGTAAATGTACAGAAAAGGGCATACAGCATTCCTAATGCATTTATGAGTAATATTGTGTCTTAAGCGATTGATAAGTTTTTATTCTGGACAGTTTAACATTATTTTATTGTATAATTTAATGATGTTAATTACATAACCTAGACTGACTTATCCGAGGAATACATTTTAATGAATTATTGCGCACTGCACCTGCCTTACTTTTTGTATTGCGTCACACGTTCATGACAGGGGTATGATTTTTGTACCTGATCTTATGTCCCGTATGCACATGTGTGTATTGTTGTTTGCCGTCGTTTTCTATGGAATTACGGGCTGCGTTTTTATCCTTGCACCCTTATTACTTCAATACGCGATTATTGTGGGTGTGCGAGTGAGAGGAATAGAAAACTATATACTTCTCTAGTCTGTGAACATTTGGATTCGAGTTTGGTTATGATCGTGTACAGAAGTATTGTTTAGATGAACTTTGGCGGGAAATGTTGTAATTTTGGGAATAAAAGTGTCATGATGGCGTGGCTTTTTGTGATTGAATGGAGATATTTTGCATAATACGTCGGAATGCTATATAATATGTAAGTTTTCTGATGGATTTCTAGATTCTTCAGTGATGTATTTAAATAATATTAGAAATACAGTTTATTTTAATTGTGTATGTGAGTTAAAGTAAAGTGCATAAAATAATGACCTCCATGGAAAAACATTAAGGTGTGTTACTTACATTTTTGTTGTCTTAATTTTCAATAAAAATCGTAGAGGTTACAATATTAGTTCTCCCTAGGATCGGTGTTCCCAGTTTGTAAGCTACATAATTATATTTTTCGTATGTTAAGCCATAGGCTGTTTTTTTAAGAGCCGGGGATCTCAAAATGGGAAATTGTTCTTAATTTTTTTTTTATTTCAATACATACTAAATTGTAAATTGTATGGTTTAGTAAAAAAAGTTCGTATAAATGAAAAATAATTTAAAAATACATGTTACATAAAAATATGGTTTTACGGGGCATAATATCTTACTTTTTAAAGTGTAATAAATCAGGCATTTTTTAAGCGTATGCTACCAACAACAGTCTGTCGACTTGTGTCTCACGAGGTCTACATTCGTATGTATCGAACTTAAACCTTTACAGTTTTGGACAGTCTATGAGTTAAAACTCTTTGTCGACGTAGAGAAAGTAGAGTTTAGAATTAGGCGTTTCTTGCTTGTTTGTATGTAATGCTTATCTAGGTGTATGTTCGGGTACAATACAGAATTGTTATTGTATTTAATACTTTTTTAAGAGCGATTAACATGCAGTGATGATGTAAACATTATAAAAGATTACTCTGTATATAGTGCGTTACTTGTTTGATTTTGACAATTACATAAAGTTTTATGTGTAGATTCGAAGAAAAGAGGCTATTCGTGAAGCTAACCCGCAATGTCGAATATCGCGTAGATTTTTCTAGAAATAAGTAGTGACATATTAGTGTAGGTACAGTCTTCGTATTTTGGCCGCTCTGAATATGGATGTATGTTCGAGCTTGCGTGTAATAATTGTTAAAAGCTTAATACAAAACAAAGTAAAAATATTATTATAGCAATCTAAAATTGACATTTATTTATAACTAAATTTATGTTCTCCGAGCAACTATAATCAGAACGGTCAAAAAAATGTTTCGTAGAGGACTGTATTTGAAATTTATGAGTCTGAAATTTGGTGAAAAATACTTTTTGATCTCTTCTCTCAATACTTATTAAAAAAATCATTCAAAGAATGGAAAAGGTATAATTTATTCGAATGAAGTACGTATCATATTTGCAATGAATGAGACACGAAACGTGTTCCCTATCAGCTGATGGCTCGACTCGTCGGTATGCATACTTAAGTAAATAGATTTGTTTTTTTTTTATTTCCATTCTTACCTCACCGAACGTCGATTCGGTATTCGAGTATCACTATCATGCTTTACAACCGGTAATATTTCTACATGGAACCCGTTTCAAACTCGTACATAGCGACATTGGATCTTTATATAGTTTTTTTTTAATCCAGCTCGTTGTTCTTTATAAAGAGGGGCCTCATTATCCTGTATTCTTACAATGTTATAGTGGCAACGAAACTGAGACAAACCACGTGATTCTTACGAATTCGACAAGTTTTTATATGTTTTTGTAATGCTGTTTATGAGTCACCATTAAAAGGATGAGGATCTAATGCTACTCCTATACCTGCGCGACGAAGCATCGGCTAATTGTCGCGTTAAAAACTAAACTCAAAGTAATTTCGATAAAGGCGCAAGAAAACGTTCCCACATCTTTGTCGTTTCAATAATAACTTGGAATTAACGTTTCTATGTTCACTTTATGTGTGTAAAAATCGCGAGTCCTGTCCACGGTCCAGTTATCGTGCTGCATCTATCGTCACACAGCCCGACAGTTATTAACGCATGACGATAATATGTTCCTACACCAGCATTTATTCCGATTATCGATACTACTTCGGTACACGCAGGTATGGGAGTAGCATAACAATTCCCAATTATAGTGGTTTGTTTATTTGATTGCGACATGCTTATTAACTCTCGATATGTAAATACTCGAATATTATATTTTAAGGTTTGGTATAATTTAATTAAATCTAAATTCCTTAAATCTTAATTGCATTTTTGTATGGTAGAAAGTAGCAACGTTCGTTAGCGTCGTTCATAGTAATCGGTTACAATAAAAAATTGAGAGTATTGATTATAGAAATATAAACTGAAATGAAATAAACTGACTTGAAATTGTGTATATTTAGAATTAACATTCATGTTAATTCAATAAATGAGTCATTATCGTAAGAAATTATGACCGCAAGGGAGGATTTACGTACGTCAAAACTACTGACGCTTGAGAAAATATCTCTGTCAGCGAGTGAACGATCAAAAAACCCATTCATGCTTATAATAGTTAATATATATGAAGTGATACATAATATTTTATTAAATTTACAACTATTTAAGAAACAATATAGTTCTGCTTATGTTAAAAAGTTTGAAAATGTAATACAAACCTTATAAAATCAGAAAGAAAGCAATTTAGCGCGTTGCCTTGGCATTTTTTTTTAGAAATAAGCAAGTTAACGGTACAAAGTTTGACACTGTGAGCAAAATGTGATTAAATTTTATATTTTGAAAGATTCTATAATACTATACCAAAATAGAGAACAATTTAAGTTAATGCTTGAAACTATTAGCTCTGTGTTAAATTATTATTTATGGACCAGAAAACTAGGAGTGTAATTTCTTGAAGTAAATTTTGTTCTACCTTAATTTTTATCACACAGAAAAAAAAACCGGTTTTCTTTTTATATTCTTTCCAAATATTGTTATGTAAATTGATGTCTATTGAACTGGTAAATTATCTAGAGCGTGTAAGTAAAACTACCAGAATAATATCTAGTTATATTCGAGGCCAAACCGGAACCGCTGTTAGGCCGATCATCGTGTCTATCAATCAGTACGAATAATAATACAAGACACGTGTTGCGATGCACAAGGTCTGCCTGCCTGGTGGTTACGTAAGCCTAGGATATATATGTCCCAACGATTAAATATGCGTGCAGGATATATCAATGCTATAAATATTGTAAGGCTATTTCAAAATCGACATTTTTTTTTTACATTTATACAATAACCAGCAAGTACTACTTCGTTGTGATTTTTTTTAGACTTTCTAGATTTCAGCTTTTGACCACAATCTTATTCGATGTTAAATGACAACGGGGTGTAAGATGGTAAGCAAGATGATCGGCTCTTAATTACAGCTATCGGAACACATTAACAGATGCTCGGCCATAGATTTTTAAATTGAGGCTGGTAGGTAGCCAGGCTGACTTAAAAAAAGTAACAAACTCTTGAAATAGTCTCATGAGAATATACATAGCTGCAGGCACTAGTATCTTCTCAAGGAAAAAATCAAAAGATATATTTGTCATTTTTGTATGTAAACCGCGATCGTTTGCTCGCATTCAATCATCTAAGATGGAGTAAGAATACGTAGCATGCATACATTGTGCAACTTCCTATCGGTGTTTATTGATAATTATGGTTATAGGGCTTCATTGGTTAGCGTCCATCCTGCCTTACAACTTTCTCTTTTTGAATATCGTCTATAAACGGCTATAATATTTCGAATCGCGTTTCATCTAAAGACCGATTGGCGATTACTCAATATACACTAACATATGAATTCTAATACATTCATTGATGAGGAGTTTTATTGAAAATGTTATTGGTGTAGAACTCTACTAAAATAATTTGGCTGTACGTACTCTTTTTTTTTTGGAAAGACAAATAGAATGATTATTTGGACTTTTATCGATTATTGGGTGATTTAGATATTATACAGTTCCTGAACGATTTACTTTATCGACAAAAAATACCACCAGTCGTCAAGTCATCGTAATATGCGTTAAGATAACGTTAACGAGCCTGTTAAAATTCTGAAAAAAGACATAGTTACAAAAAATGTTTTTTAAGGTGAATTAAATTATGCTAAATAAATATTAAGAAAGAATTAATTTAATAGAATTTAATAATTGGAAAAAAAAGAGCAACTTCTTTTATTTAACCTGTAACGCATTTAAAAATGGAATCAATAAAAATCTATAAGGAATTCTGGAATGATTTCGACATATGGCAGACATAGTTTGAAAATATATATAGAATACATACGTGTGTACATAAAGGCAAAACTGGTGGATAATATATAAAAAACGTCTGACCGTCGGGAATGAAGTACCTAATATTCTGAATTGGAAAAGTGTAGGATACAGAAAAGTTTCGCGTATCTTTCTGACTATTCCTGTTATAGTATAGCGTGATAATAGATAACTACTAAAATATAGTTTATTTTCAGAAAAACCGGCTATGACACTGAGTCGAGCGAATATTCAGAGGATTCGGCCGCGGCCTACGAAGATGTACAGGTTACAACCAAAAGCTCTGGGCCGAGGAAGAATATTAACAGAGGTCGATGGACCAAGGAGGAGGTAAATATGATTCATACTATCCTACCAACTTAAGGAAAAGTACTATTTAAAAAACGACCTTAAATTTCGGAACGCAAAACTATGTTTTTTTGGTACTCTCAGCTTATATGCAAAGTAGAATAAAATGAAAAAGGTCTGCAATTGTGAGCGTATCACGCAAAAATTAGTCAATATATTCGGATCATTTACATTAAGTTTTACATCATTGACGTAATTTTTATTTAATTTATTAAGGCCACTGGATACAAGTCGTTTAAGTCAAACAAACTACTGACTAATTGGGTGGCGAATGTCGCCATTATTTCAGGATAAAAAACTTAAGAACTACGTGAAGATGTATAAAGAGAATTGGGAGCGCATATCGGCGGAGTTTACAGACAGATCGGACGTCCAGTGCCAGCAGCGATGGACTAAGGTCGTCAATCCTGAACTAGTCAAAGGACCTTGGACAAAGGAGGTATAGATTTTGTACAGCTTCATCGAGTGTCTTTAACTTTCAATGATTACCAGAAATATCCCACGTAAATATTTGTGTTAACTGATCATAATCACCAGCTTGTAAGAGACCCCATTGCAGGGACTCTTCTCGAAGGAAGGTATGGGCATAATCACCACGCCAGACCACGACGTATTGGCGATTTCAGACTCTAAGAAACGCACATTATTATATTTTCCCACATACAGCGGTACCACAAGGACATTTCTCAGGTTCAGGTTTTCCTTCATCCTCAGCGGATAGTATTAGGTACCATTTTAAATTAGTAAAAATGTACGCGAATTCCGAAAAGCTACATGTCACATACAAAAGCTAAGGTACATGTCGGGGTCCGAACCTGCCGACATCGGATTATTCCGGATATTCCACCGGTCAAACCACTAGATCCCTACGACTTCTTCACGACCTAACTGATGATAAAGTTATTAGCATTCTTATTAAAATAGACTCGTGTTTGTTGATTAAGTTCGTTAACCTAAAATCCATTTGATTGGATACGAATTATGGTTTCATTTTCAGTAATTGTTCATAATTGTATTGTTGAATGGACAGTTAATTAAAATAGTGGTCGTCCATTGGTCCAAATCCGACAATACTGAAGGGTGCAACCTTTTTTCTTTATCTGCATTGAGTATTGCCTAAAAATAGTAGATTGTGGATGTAAGGAGCATGAAGTATGACGTATAGGGACCAAGTAATTATCCAAATTGACCATAAACAATAACTAGGAATATATAAATATGCTAATGTATATTAGTTCAGTACCTTTTTCAATTTTTGTCCAGAAAAAACTACCGTCTCCGAGGAATAGATTTGATGTAGTCAAATGTACGTTTACGCGAGCGAAAACGCGGGAGAAAACTGGTAATGTTTTTGTAGCCGTATATCTTTTCGTAAACTGAATAATAATGCCCGGTTTCTGAAGCCGTCAGTTAAACTATCAATAGATCAATAGCTAAAGTTATCCATAAGACAAGCGGCGTTTAACTGTCAATGCGTTTCTGAATACACAACGAGACGTCAAATAACTATCAAACCAATAACTACTTCTTTGGTGTTCACTAGATGACTCTTTTTACAAAATGGTGTATAAAATTTATTTTATCATTTCAATTGTTGTTCTATTGTAACAGTTTTTTTGCCAATTTAGATTCGTGGCCTTATTTTAATTTTAGTTATAAAGTTTGTATACTGATTTGTTACATAGCTGTTTCTCAAAGACTGAAAATGGACCCCTCATTCCCAAAATGACGAACATTTTAAAAACTTTGGTTTTGTTATTGCTTGAATGGTATTATTATCATGCATAGTAGTATAATTTTTGTTGATTCAGTTAGATTTCATACTCAGCAATCCTGTTGAAATCATTATTTGTATGTATTTTATAAATAGATAAAAAAATATATGTACGATAATAAAGCACGAAAACAATATTAAAATATTACATAGGTGCTAAAGAATTTGTGTTGACAAAAAATAAACATAAAATGATTTTGAAGTACAGAGATTAGAAATTATCTACAGTATTTTGATATTGGATTACGATGAATTTTTGGATCCTTATTCACATTATGGAACATAATAAAGAATAATTTAAACAACATTTGTGCTAAAATTAGTATACCGACACAAAGAAAAAAGGGTTTCGGGTCAGTTTTAACAGATGAAACGTCAAATTCGACTTATCGAATAGATAAACGCCCAATCTTGGCCAGTTAAGTTGAACCGAGGTTAACTGACATTTCTCGTATAATTGTGTGTTCAGAAACCCAATTTGACAAGTTATCGAACCGATAGCGCTATTGAACAGATAAACTAAAGTTAAAAATGCTTCAGAAACCGGGCACAAGTAAGATATCCGATTAAGTCAATAATTTACTTGTTTCTGGAGATTTCATCTATACAGGTTCCGTGGTATCACCATACCTACCTTATCTTTTCTCTGAATATTCGTATTAAAGCGGGCTCTTTCATGTCTAATTCTCTATGCACATGACTTATAATAAAAGTCGTTTGTATCGAATTAAACGCCAGCCAGTCTATCAACGCAGGACGTAACAAATGAGTCATAGCGGAGTGGTAACGCTGCACGCTTGCACGAGTGTATACATCCTTATAATTAGCAACAGCGTGCCCGCGCCGCGCCGCCCGCTCCATTCATTGTTGCATCGTTCACATGCAAATGTTTGACTCGCCGCACTATGGGCAAAAAAATTGTCGCTAGAGGAAATGGGATTATCAAATTTATCTTTTCGTTTTAGTTTAAAACTGTTTATGCACTTTGATTTAGACGAAAATGATAAAAATGACGAGAATGACAGATTGATGTGTGTATATATATATATATATTACTAATAATGCAATGTTAACACGTTCTGTGCAATGTGTACCACCGGTGGTGCATGTTAATCTTGATTTTCAGGCCACGTGTACCACAAGTGGTACACGATAATCTTGACCATTCGGCCACGTGTACTACACTACTTACTTACTTACATTTACACGATGTGATAACTACTGAAAACGAAAGAATTACTTCTGTATTAAATATTGTAATGTAATATTGTATGCTAATATATCAATTTTTAGTTAAAATATCAAATGGTCTGAACGACATGTCAAGCAAAACTGGTTTTGCATGGAACGTGTTAAGAAAAAGAAAGGTTTTTTAGTAGACTCTTATAGTATGGAAACTGAACTGCAGTTGATAGGTCTAGTGATAGATCACGCCACACATATACTTTTTCCCCCGTGCGTCTGTGCATCCCGTTTTTTTGTTATACAAGCGCACGAATTTACCCCATAATTAGGTAAATTAAGTTTAATTCCAAATGTATTCATTAACTTTGAAAAATACTTTATATCGAATTTGTGGAATTATCTACCACTAGACCTTTCAGTCCATATGAGTTTCAGCTTTAGGCATATTTCAATTAAGCAACAGTTAACTGAAGTTCAGCTTCCATACACTAAAAATCTACTGAACACGCTTTTTTTTCGTGACTGTAAATTATTAAAAAATAAAAAATAAACAATCATCAAACGTCTCGTAATTTCAGTCTAAATCAAAGTACGTATCAGTTGTTATCAAAAAACTAAAAAAAAAAATTGTAAGATCCTACTTCTTCTAGTGCTATTTTTTTGCCTGTGGTGGGGGCTGAGTTCGGCAAACGTTTGCAAAATATGCGATTTATGTTGGTCAAACGTCAGGAATAACTCTCTGTGTTTAAAAGTAAAGTTTGAAGAATCACCTTAGAAGCGTAAGGACGTAAGCCACAACAAGTTCTAATTTGAGCAGTAACATTCGTGAATTGTTTTTTTTTTATGCCAATGTTGAACTGAAAACCGTCTCAGTGCCTGGATTAGTATGCATTATGTGATTCGAACACCTAAATATTTATTTGTCTAGAATTTATATTTTAAATGATTCCTTAGAATTGAAATTAGCAATTTAATTTTTTTTTAAATGGTAAAATTTCTTCAAACAAGAGAATGGTATTATCGTCTGACATTAAAAACGCTCACGTTACGTGACGTAATCGGACATAAATAACTTTGAGATAATCTCACATTCGAGTCCGGCGAATAAACAATGGCTTCATTCATAAAATCCGAGAATTCTATCGAGTTCGTACATTTCGGGCACATACACATTTTATGGGCAAAATTGACGTAAGATATCCATCGGTATGTAGCGGACCAGTAAACAATAAATAGTTTGGATTATTCTCCAAATGCGTGTAGAATTTGAATGAGGTCGGCGTGTATTTTCAGGCTGTTGTTGTTTTTAACTAGCGACCCACCCCGGCTTTGCATGGGTGAAATCCTTACTAATATTACAAAAATGCGAAAACGAGTTGCTCTTTCACTCCTTAACTATTCAATTTATTATCATCAAATTTTGTATACACTTTGTCTGGGGTACATAAAGGGATATAGCGTTACCTTTTTCGTCCAGAAAAAAAAAGTGCTGTTCTCTAAGCATACATTGAATCTACATTAATATGAGAGCCGTGTGCGAAAGCTAGTATAATAATGTTATATGATGATGATGTCTGGAAGCGATGATGGCTTAGTTGATAGCGTGTTCGGACACAGCGTCGAAGGTCGTAGGTTCGTATCCTTGCAGCTAAGTCGGAGTTTTCGGTGAAGGAAAATATCGTAATGCAACATGCTATCATGGTGGTAAGGCTTTTTCTAAGTCTGCCTGGCTGGCTACCACCACCCTTAAGTTGAATCTGTCGCCAAGCACATATTGGTGTGTACCGTCAGTTGCACTTGAGAGCCAGCCCGCCAGCCAGCGTGTTTACCATCTTAGACCACATCGTCATATAACATGAGATGAGATTGTGGTCAAAACGTTAACCCATAAATAATAATAAAAAAATGTGTCGAAACAATTTAGATTTATTATTCCCGTTTCGATATTAACAGTTTATCAAAGTGACAAAAGCTACGTTCGAGGGTTATTCAACATTTTAACAAATTTTACTTCTATATAATAATAATAGGTTAGACCGATCCCTCGGGAACAATATTATTTTACTGTTTGAAACGTACCCTAGGTTCTTTTCTATTATCTTTATCTTTACAACATTTATGTGTGGTAGAGCTACGCTGAAGCTATTACTGGTTTCAGCATGAATGGGTCGGCTCGCCCGACGCGCGGGGTAGTACCACTCTCTCACAGAAAACCGACGTGAAGTAGCAGTGGTTGCACTGTTGCGTTTCGTTCGGTCAGTGAGAGCGCCGGAGGCCCACCTATTTAAAAGGCCGGCAACGCACTTGCGACTCCCCTGGTGTTGCTAGTGTCTATGGACGGTGGTGATCACTTACCATCAGGTGACCCACCTGTTCGGTTGCCCCCTATAACATAAAAAAAAAAATACATTTGCAAAATTTTCACAATGATCGTTGACGTATACAAGACGTGGAAGTGTAACCGACATACACAAAATCACTTTCGCATTCATCATAGAATTAGAATAGAAAAGATTTATTCGTGTTCATTTTGTATTGGTATTTCTTTATTTTCTCAATACAAGTTTTTATATCATTAGAAAAAGTATATGGAAAAAAAACTCGTGGGAAACTATTCAAGAATAAAGATAGAATCATATAAAATGACTAATATATTATATGTTTCGCACAATGGTCTTGAATATTATTAATTTTTTTTTTTGTCACAAATGTATGTAAATGAACTAACAATCTGATAGCTTCTCATGTCCTTGTTAATAGACAGAAATGTCGTAGGTGTGTTACTTGTTGATTAAATAATTACATATTTAATGTATGTGTAAAAAGAATTATCTATTTCGACAATAAAATTCGTTAATTCATCCGAAAGGTGTCCACTCTTGGATATAGTTGCCAATAACGGCTATATATCAATACTAATTATCGTTATTCTACAATAGTCGTTGTTATAAACTGTTGTCAATTATTCTGCTGTTGGGTATTTGCTCTTTGGTTTCATATCGCATTTTGTAACAATAACGCTGTAATTCAATTTAATTCGTTGTTCACATAGTGACTTTAATTGAGCGGCACGAGATATTCTCTCTTTTAACACCCATTTGTTGTTACGTAGCACCTTGCTTGTTCACACGTCGCGATAACACCGGCCGACCATTGATGGCCAGTATCACAATCTCGTTGTCTTCCAAAATTTGTTATCTATTGTGTATAAGAGTAACGGATTCCATTATTGGTTCTTGTAAAAAGTGAACACCTCCGCTGGTGGACATAAGCTTTTTTTAAAAATTGCCACAACGACCAGTCTTGTGTTGTTCGGATCCAACGGATTCCCGCAGTTCTCAACAGGTTGTAGTTCCATTTTGGAGCAGGTCTACCCACGCTGCGTCTTCCGGTGCGTGGTTGCCATTCGAAAATTCTTCGTTTCCATCAGCAATCTGTCATACGACTAATAATAGGTCGGATAATAACATGTGAGAATTAGTTTTTACTATACACCGTGACTTTATATTTAAAATGATAATATTAATGTGTAAATTCATTCAATTTCATATATCCTCATGTTTGTTAATATAGATAGAATAGTAGTATATTTGATCAAGAGTATTATTATCGAAGGAAATAATAAGAAAATTTATTAACCCATAATTGTAATGACAATAAACTTTATTTCCGAATACTAGCTACAATATTTAAATTCAGTATAACCTCATTAGGAATCCTTTGAAAAGACGCAATGGTATCTGGGAGGTACCCAACGAGATGCAGATATATTGAGGATTCAGTGGGGTGGGTCCCCAACATTGTGAATTTAAATAATAAGTGACATAGCCTCTTTAAGTGATAATTGCATAGTTGATAGAATGTTCGGGCACCGCTTGATTTAGGTATGTTCAAATCCTTGCGGCTGAGTCGGAGCTTTTTCGGTGAAAGAAAAATATCGTGGTAAATCTGATCTGGTTGAAAAAACTGTTAGTGTGTTCCAGCAGCTGCACTTGAGAGCCACCCCCCTCTAGGTTTATCATGTTTACCATCTTAGCCCGCATTGTCATTTAAAATCAGATGTGTTTGTGGTTAAACGCTAAAACCTATAAATTATAAAAAAGACTTAATTGTTTTGGTCAAATTTAGGGAATGAAAGAGGAGCAAATATGAGAAAAGAGCATACATGGGACGACCAACTGGTCGTTATTCGGTTAGTTGGTCCAAGTTTTTCTAGCGTGATACGGTAGGCCGTATATTAGCCTCTAGGCTAATCTGCATCAGCTCAAAGCCAATAACATTAAAGTGCACTGGGCACAATGGGGACAAGTTGCATACTCGTATTTTGGAAGCTAACATAATTTTTGGATATTTTTGGAATGATAACGTTGAATTTAGTGGAAGTTCGACTCGAAGGACCAAAATTTATACTAATGGGAAAGCTGAGGCGTGTAAGTAGCCCCAAGCGCGGTTTGAACAATTGGTTTTTGAGTATGATGGTCGTAGGAGCTGAGGCGCATAAATACTTATTAAAGTAAAATAATTAGCGGAACTATATAGTACTCATCAAAGGCCGAAGACAGCTATTACGGTGGTGAAACAGGTTTCCTTAATTTGCGAAACGATGCGGTGATACTAACGCACATAGGGTCTCTTTACACGCCTCAAGTTTCCTATTACCAAATATCATTAACGGTGGCAGGTATATCTTCCAGAGAACACTGATCTTGTGTAATCTTAATCAATGTTTCTGATGTCATCTTTATATATGTCGTTTAAAGTATAGTTCATCTACTTTACGGTGTTTCTTTTCTCTCTCTCCATCTACTTATATTTTTATATGTTTTGTTTGGAATTTGCATTTGGGTCATCTACTTTACGGTCTTTCTTTTCTCTCTCTTCTTCTACTTACAGTTTTTTTTTTATGTTTTGTTAGTGTGTAATTGTTTTGCCAACGTTTTTTTTATGAGGACGTTGTATCGTAAATGCTTTCTGATAAATAACAATTGGATAAACAATGGTATCATTAATATAATTTGTCTAAGCAAAGGTCACTCATACCAACCAAAGTTAAAAACAATTGACAAATGGATCATAGAATTCGTTACTGATTTAACAAAGCTATCTCAGGACTCAAAGTGTTGCATAATGTCTAAATTAAACTTGGCAGATAGATGATCTAACACAAAAAAATGTACAAGCATGCCTCGTTGAGAACGTGTAATTGGTGGTCCGGACATAATAAAAAACTTATCATACAAAAATATCAAGCGAGATACTGTTCCGTCCCTGACATATTTTTCGCCCTTGACTCGGTCGATGAGTTTTTTTTTTTGTCTGTTTGCATGCCGCCACGTGCGTTCGCTTACCATCTTTATAAACATATTATATCCCTATAACTTGGTTAATTGTAACTTAGTTCAAGAAATTTTGTTCAAACGCGCTAAGCAACTGTTGGTCAGATTCTTTATTTGCATTTTATAGTCTACTAGCTTTTGATCGCAGGTTCGCTCGCATCAATGTAGATTGAGAATGAGTATCAGAGGTTTCCGTGAAGGAAAACATCATGATGAAACCAAAGCATGGTGGGGGTACGGCCTTTTCTAAACCTGGTTACCTACCACACCCTCAAGTTGAAAATCTGTCTCCAAGCACATGTTGGTGTGTTCCAGCGGCTGCATTTGAGAGCCAGTCCCCTCTCCAAGTTTAGCGTGCTTACTGTGTTAGGCCACATCAACATTTAGCATTCGATGAGGTTGTGTTCAAAAAAGTATAAAAAATACCAATAGTTTGACTCCAGAAGCATGAGTTATATTTTTACAAACAGACGCCATTTTTTATCAAGGAAGCATGTTAACCAATACGTTGTTTAAATATCCGCTGTTCATCAAATATATTATTACTTCAACGATGAGAACAATTTTGGATGTCAGATAAGTGTATGATGTCATTGTTAACAATTAATAGGAACAGACAGTGTATTTGGGTGCCTCCGTACTTATTATCAAATTGAGCCGCTTTATTTGAGAGAATGACAATGTTCAATTGATATCATATAATTGTTTTCGATGTTCTTATTCTGATTTAAAATATGAGCAACCAATCTGTTGATCTCTGAACGTCTGTACAACATAGAATATTATAATGAACAAGAAAATTTCAAAAAAAAAACACGATGCAAGTGAAACTTTTTTTCGGATCGTGGGATCATTTTACTGAAAACTTTAGTAAAATTATTCGATTTATGTTATTAAAATCGCGTTTTTAATCTTGTTATAGACTGACCACAATATTTATTTAAATAATTTTGAATTGTGCCATGGGTGCCGTCATATTGCACTTGGCTGCTCTGCCGAGTGCCTTCCACTTAACTTACTCCGTAGTCGGCTGTAATGCGACATGCGACAGATGGAGGGAGACAATTGAGGCGACGTAAAAAAAGTTTCATGTGTCAAATAAAATAAACCCGACTTCAAAAAAATGTAAAATATGCACTAGTACGTCTATGACCGTAGTAAGTTTGTAACTAACTACCTATTCCTGGATTATCATAAACCTACCAATATCTCATTAATAGTACATCATTCTATTCGATTTTGGGGAGTACCTTGTATCTGTGACATTACATTTTAATAAAATTAAAATGGGCTTCCGTCCCTTAAAAATATTCCCTCTCTTTGAGTCTGTTTAAAAGATGTTCATTGCTATATCATCATCGCTATCATCACTTAAAAAACTAAGCCATCATCGCTTCATCAACTAATCTATATAATAGTAGATCGCTACTACCATAGAATGGGTGATACATCCATGTTAGTTACCGTTTAGTCTGTCGCGGTTTGTGTATATTCAGATAGCAAGAGGTTTGCAGGCTGGCATGATAGTAAATGTTATTAGAATATAGAATATATATTAGAATAATATATATTCTATATAGAATAACATATATTAGAATATAGGAATAACAGATTTCTGATGTACCCAAGTCCAAGGTTAACGATTACATACAATAATGCCTAACAGAAAACGTGCAAATCGTTTTTACATAATCACGCCACCATCGTAAAACACTATTGTTGCGTGCCGTTTTACAATAAATTTTAACTGAAACGAGTGTAATCGTTGTTTTTATTACAGCCATTTAAATTAGTTTAGGACTTAACGTTAAAATCGACATCTCTGTTGTTGTTATGTATACATAATGTTATATAAAACGTTGCAATTATTATAAACCTTTGGTTTTTTGTTATAGATAGGATTTTTATTCGTGTTTTGAGATTTTGTAACGTTTCTAACTCTACTAGCTTTGGCTCGTGGCTTAGAATGTATACGGTATGGTGGTATATCCCTCGGGAACAGTACATTTTTTCTTAATAAGAGGTGATACGCTTAGTCATTCTCTGTACGTCGTAACAACGAGTATGCAAATTGTCACGATAATAGGTCGAGTAGTTACACCGTGAAAGCGTAAGAAAGAAACATACTCATATTCTTTAGGATTTACCACAGATAATATAATTCTAAGTGACATGTTTTGGTTCACACACCATAGATTTAAGATCTTTACCTAAAACGTCGCATTGCTGTTCTGAGATATTGTACCCGAGCATAAATAAAACCCCAGGGCAAAGTCCAGTAGGAGGAATAAAAATGAAACGCGGCAAGATTGTCCAAAGGAGACTCGGTCCAGACGTTGGAATAAAAGTGTATGTCGATAAGATGGTCCCGAGACCTTTCTGGAGTCCACAGTCCCGACGTTGGAATAAATGTGTAATTCGACTGAATTGTTGAGACAAGACTCAGTCCATCCCTAGGAATATAAATGTGTGTAATTAAGGTTGTCGTGAGACATTATTCCCAGGTTTAGAGTTTCAAGGACACAGTCCAGTCGGAGGAATAAAAATGAATCGCGACAAGATTGTCGAGAGGAGACTCGTTCCAGACGTAGGAATAATAGTGTACTTCGATAAGGTTGTCGCGAGACATTATTTTCGAATTTAGACTTTTGAGACCACACTCCAGGCGGAGTAATAAAAATGTAATGCGACAAGGCGGTCAACACAAGACGTAGGAATAAAAGTGTATCGCGATAAGATTGTCTGTAATCATTATTCTCAAAATTCGAGTTTCGAGTCCGCAATCCAGGCGGAAGTGTAAAAGTGTAACTCGGTAACATTGTAGAGACAAGACACACACAGTCCAGACGTACAGACAAAAGTGTTTGTGTTTCGTAATAAGGTTGTCCTGAGACCACATCCCCGAGCTTAGATACCCTGGTCCGGGTGTAATGTCTCCGAATATCGTGTACACCCACACAGCTGATCGAAATTATTGATTGACTTTTTTTTCCGTTCGCCCACACGTACTCGTTCACCTTGTAACTTAACGTATTTTCGCACGCTTCAAACAGATGATTGCGTGATTCCTTTTTTTATTTAATTTTCGCTTATTGTGTTATTCATATTGCCATAGTTGTGTTTTGAGATTCGATGAAAAAAAAACACGACAATTGTAGGATAACACTTTTTTATTACGTGTTAGGCATTCAATCCTAATGTTACCAAGGTCCTAGATAAAATAATTAGAAATAAAATAGTCGTAAATTATTGTTATGCACCCCAAAGTCAATTGTACCTACTATTTATTACAATACAATATGAAGTAGTACTAAAATTGAAGATTACCAACGTGGTGATAAAACCATTTGAATAGGTCAGTGAAATATGGCTACTATGCCTTAGAGTCTCACGATTCATCATGTGCAACGAATGTTTTAAGTTTGAATGGTTCTAATTTCTGCTAAAGGAAACCATTGTGGTGAAATTGGAGAAATCGATAAATGCCTTACCACCATCGCTTGAGTATACAAGTTATAGATTTAGAACGTAAATAAAGTGTGATAAGTTTAAGCTTTTATTGGTCACTAGCGAATTCCCGCGGCTTCGCACTCGTTTTCTATGTAGTAATTATTTCCGTCTCTTTGTATTTATACATATAGAAGAATAACTCAATGACGGAAGAACGTCTGATTTTCATCCTCCTTTGCACCATTTTAGGGGGGACACATTTCCAAAAATCTTTCTATTGTGCTCACCTACGGTGTGAAAGGAACCCACGTGCATTTTCACGTTTCTAGTGCTTAGTGGTCTGAGCTATGCGTTGTGAAGTACCTGTCAGTGGTTTTTTTTTTTCGAACTAACTCCGCTATTGGCCTGATATGTGCTTCTACAGCTTCCCCGGACTAGTGCCAGTCTGAGTCGGTCAATCTTTTATATGTATTATTCAGATATACCTTTGTTCATTAGTTGATTACAACCGAAATGTATAATAAGTTCTAAAATACTATGTTAAATCGTATCTTATTGTATGTGTATATACTTTATTAATATTAGATATATCCGCATACCTACATGTCTGACATTTAAATCCAAAAGACACTGGAAACTTCGAAGCTATTTATCAACTTACTTATTTATAATCAAATTACGTAGTGTCATTAATACAGTTTATTCTTTTATTTAACAGGAGGATGAGAAAGTGGTCGAGTTGGTCGCGAAGTACGGTCCGAAGAAATGGACGCTTATCGCGAGGCATTTAAAAGGCAGGATAGGAAAACAATGCAGGTACATTTAATTAAATAGCTTTATTTTATCCAACAAATCCTACTGATAAATAAATTTGACCTAACAATTGTATACTCTTACTACTAAAATTAACATAACAATTACGGGAAAATTTTGTAATGTGCGACAACTGTTACTGGTGTCAATTAATTGAATTTAAATAGCAGTAACATGCAACAGCTTCCACTATTAACGAATTAAAGTAACAATTATATACTTCATTGTATGCAACCTTTCTCATTAGTTAATTCCAGTGACTTCACAACTACATACTTATATAACAGCTTCTAAAATTAAATGAACGAATGTACCAATTCCATATTTATGCAAAAGTTCTCGTTATTAATTTAAAATAATGAAATAATAACTAACAAGTACATACTTTGTTACATACAACAATTCTTACTAGTAAAATTAAACGAATTAACGTAACAATTATATACTTAGTTTTGCAAGTAATTTGAACACAGTAATGTAACATTATATACTTTGTGCGAAAACACTAAGATTCCATGTAGGTGATCGACAAATAAACGCATTAAAACTTTATTTGTAAATTATCTCATATATTTTTAATTAAAAAAAAATGCTGTGGTGTAAAAATGGTACACATTAAGTTTGGGTTAATTCTATACAGTACAAATATACAATTGGTTATTACGATTCAATATTTCAGAGAGAGATGGCACAACCACCTCAACCCGTCGATAAAGAAGACAGCAGTGGACGGAGCACGAAGACCGGGTCATATACCAGGCTCATAAGCAGCTCGGAAACCAGTGGGCGAAGATAGCCAAATTACTACCAGGAAGGTGCGTTATTTTTCCCACTTAAATGCGGATTTTATGGTATAACGGTCAATTTACAAAAAAAAAATGTAGTGCAAAATTTTGAAATCTACTTCAAAAAGCTCCAGGTTTCATTCGAAGAAATCAGGTATATAATACTTTAAAAAAAATTTCGTATGTGTCCCTTCGATTTCTTGGGCTTGATGGAGAAGGAGTCTGCCATCAAATCATTTGATAATTTTGTAACGCATATACTCGTAGTCATTAGTTTTGAGGCATTTAACGGATTTTGAAGTCACCGTGACTCTATTACTTGCAATTAAATCGTGACATGACTAACTTTTGTAGCCTTGCTTAACATGCTCATGCAATATCAAGGGGAATGAAAGTGTAGTATAGTCTAGTATAGTGTAGTGTAGCCGTATAGTATCGAAGTTTAAGGTCACATTTACCTTTAAAGTGTAAAGTCGATAAATGAAGGCTTGCTTCGGAAGCGACTTTTATACTTACGTTTGCATGGAAAGTTGAAGCACGAAAAAATAGCGATACAGTGCCTGATGCTAACCAGAATGCAACCTTAAAAACAGAGGCGATTACTGAAAGGTGTGATATCATCCATCACCGTTTGACGTTGTCATGCCGACCTGTTAGATGGATATAAAAAGAGTCACTCTGACAGGTTTAACGCTATATGTATTTGTTTTTCTCAGTAACATCTGCTATCAGTAAAATGTTACTATAATCAGATGTAGTAAAGGACATAAATGTCACATGCCCTCCAATGAAGACTAATTACTCATCTTTGTCAGATATAAAAAAAAAATCTTTTTAATCGCTCTTGGTATTTAGGTGTTGTTAGCTTTGAACCCAATTTATTATGATGCCTTTGTAGTCTTTCGTGATATTTTTGTGTAGTATTAGTGATTTTCTCCTTTACAGTTTTCATCTCTTGCCTTAGCCTCCATTGGCTGTTTCGTAAAATCCTATTTTGCAGTCTTTATAGTATTGAGATATTTGAATTGCTCGCACTCCCCCATAATTGAGCGCAATATGTCCATATTGGTTTTAAAATTACCTTGTAAATAAGCAACTTGTTGTCCGCGCTTCTATTACCTAAAATCCAGTGCAATTGTTTATAGCGAAGGCTTAATTCTTCTCTTTTTGTCTTAATATGTTTGGCCTATGTCAGACGGTGGTCGAGATGTTCTCCCAGTTATACAATATGTTGTTGGTCCATTATGTGTTGAAAGATTTGGTTTTATAGAATATTTAATTGTTTCCCAGGACGGACAATGCAATAAAGAATCACTGGAACTCGACAATGAGGAGGAAGTACGAGCCTGACTTGCTGGACAGCTTCGAGACGCTAAGGAGAAGGCAGACACGAGTAAAGCCTCGATCCGTTTTCATGGATAGCTTGAGTGTAAATAACGTGTGTAATAGTGAAGTACCGGCTGCTGCGAAGGTCCAAGTCGCTTATAATGATGTGAGCTTTATTTTGTGTGTTTATTTGTCTGATAATCATATATTTGTGATCACTGATCAAGTTACTACGATAGGAGGTAGGACCTGTACAAACATACACGAGCAGGATTGTATCAATATATCATATGGAAAGCCATACAGTCACACGTGAATGCCCTGAGATATAATTGTAGTAAGTTTTGAAACTAATTACACATAAATAAATATAAAGACATCATTTTACATATGACAGTTAAATTCCAATTTTAACATACTTTGCATTATGACGAATAAACAGCTGATATATATACATAGCTATTTAACACCGAGACACGACTGAATATTTAGTTCATCGCATAAAATTCGATTCTCAGACCTGGCATTACGCCACATGTTTTAACAGGCCTGTCGTGTTGATATGACCTGTGCAAAGTTACACGAGCAGGGCCGCTTCTTATATTCCGGCGTGAAAGATATAATTGGTCTATAAGGGAATGTATTCAATTATACTCGTAAGCATATTATAAATATTATGCATATATAAATGGCTTGTGGTTATAATAATACATTCAATGGAATGCAGGCCAATTTATAATTGTTTTTGAAGGAAAAAATAACCGTGTAGATCTGTACAGGTCACGGAAGTGAAGTTCATGTTAATAACGCTACAATGTTGTGCACGTTTTATATTAACAAGTAGAAAGCAGAAATATTAATTTAGTGATGGAATGAGAAGGTGTGAATGTCTTACTCTATGCCAATTATTTATCTCTCTCAATGTAAAGCATCTTCTTCCCTCTTCGATTAAGTATCTATTTCCGTCCTGGTCGCATCAGAAATGTTGCTTTCTGAAATGTTGTATTGAAATTTTTCTTTCATGACGCTTATAGTTGTTTCACAAAAGAAAACTTAATCTAATTACTATATTTTGAAATCCCAAAAATGTCATTCGACGAAGTATTTCCGGAAACAAGAATTGTGCTGATCGTCTAATAGACATACTTATAATGATTGTTTATTTGAATTATAAAGTTTTCACAATTTGATCAGTGACTATAGATATTATCACGCTAAACCATTACAAAGGTAAACAGTGATACATTAATGTCATTTGCTGTATATATATACTTCACGCATGATATCTTATTTCCGGATCCGATCAGTTGAGAAAAGCACTTATGTGTGTACTGTACTGTATAAAATTAATTACATTTTACAGTCGAAGTTTCTTCGAAGATCGTTAATAAATAATATTGTGGGTATAAAAATTTCAGTAGTGCCTTTGCCAACTGATAACTTTGATTATAAAAATATATATGTATATATATATATATTCGTTTTTATATTACGTCACATTTACGTTGCTCCAATTATTTTAAATTGTAATAATTATACATTTTACTTTTTTTTCTGCTTTAAATTTTGTTCTTTTTTTTCTAAAATATTGATCAAAATAATATCATTGTTTATTTTAAATAACTTACAATATATTTTTCTTACACAAATATAACCTAATATTTCTGTATGTATGTTATTAACTTTGAAAAAAACTTGTCTTTCTGTTCCAATTTTACATAACTCATTATAAACACAGATGAAATTTAAATTTCGTAACCACCTTCACTTACCCTTTTACTTAGTTTTTGGTATTGAATAATTCTTTTTTTTGGGGTAAAACGATACGAAAAATTGCTAATTATCAGTTCTAAAATGGCTAATTTAGATTTTTACTCATAACGAAGTCTTTGCAGAAATTCAACGACAATACAACATTTGCGTAATACCAAAGTCGAGTCATTACGTTTCATAATAAACCAAGTCCAATTTTAGCCGTTCAAAAGATTTGTTACTTTCTTTTAAATATTTTCAAATTTTACGTGTTATACATTTTTATTTACAAATTCATAGATTAGTGGAGTCGTTTGATTTCATAAAGAATCGAGTCCAGTTTTACTTGTTCTTATGGTTTTTTTTCTTTTTCCACTCGTAAAAGTTGAAGATTAATACCTGGACTGTCCAAAACCGTAAGTGTTTTAGCTCCATACAATTCAAGTCAATAGACTGTTCGCAGTACAAGTTACAAAAAATACTGTAACTATTATAAAATTTTAAATAATTAGCTAGATATTCAAAATCGTGTTACGGCATTTCGAGATCTGGCTCTTAAAAAAAAATTGCCGAGGGGTTAAAAAATAAAGAAACTATAGATTTTATGAACGGTTAAGATTGCACAAATTTATTCGATAACGCGTTCAGCGATGTGTTCGTGTTTTTTTTTCTGTCATGGGGAAATGGGGCAAACGGTGTCGCGCTTATGTTTTTTTTCTCTGTACATAATTATTGTTAAGGTAATAAAAAACGCAGACGAAGTCGCGTCTGTTGATTAGTTAAAATATAAGTATACGCAACAAAAGAAATCTCTATGTTTGAATGATATGAAATCGTTTGCAGCCGAACTGGTCCGATACGTTCAACGAATCGACTCAGAGTAACGCGTCAAACTCGAGCCAGCCCTCGAAGCAAGTGCTGCACTTCAGGCAGGTCCTGAAGAACCAGCTGAACAGCCTCCAGCAGCACTCCCCGAGGCACGAGTCTCCGGACCGAGGCGGACTCGTCGCAGCCGAAGTAGAGATCGTCGATTCACCTTTCAAGTCAGTATTCTTATTATCTCTTGACAAAACCATAGAGGTTTAAGTTCCATACAAACGAATGTAGACCTCATGAGGCACAGATCAACAGACTGTTGGCAGAATAACCTTAAAAAAAATACCTGATTTATTACAAAACTTTGAAAAATACCAAATTATGTATTGTAAAATTATAATTATTAAGTAATATTTTTTTTTTTCATTTTTACGAACTTTTTTCTACTAAACCATGATAAATTACAATGTACGATGTCGACATTAAAAAAAATAATTAAACGTAGTCCGCCATTTTGAGATCCGGGTCTTAAAAAGTCAGCCGAGGGGGTTAATATTTATGTTATAACTAGTTTTAACTGTCGGTTCGTTCGTCTAATTTTAATTGAGAAATAATCTGACCAATTGTTGTTATATAATAGTCTACACAGCAACAAGTCTTTGACATTTCTCAATTGACATCATACAAGAATATTTAATTAGGTTTTTTGGAAATCGGAAAAATCATTATAAAGTGTTGTTTTAAGATTCAAACGAATATCGTTGATACTATATAAATATTATTAATGATATTTTTAAATATTGTAAAAAATATATATTATAATTAAATTAAATTCTCAAGTGATCCTAAAAAAATTACACGTCATTCTGAAATCGATGGAGTATAAGAATTAACAATAATACCTTTAAAAATATTAAAATTTTTGAATTAATAAATCAAAATTAAAATTTTTGATTCGTATAAATTAGTAACGGGCTTAACAGACGTCGTCCTGCCCTGAAAATAATAAAAAAAAATCCGGGAAACAGATCCCAGCGTCACCTATTTTGGGTCTTATTGTGACCATATACCATTTTTAAGTGTACCTGAAACGAATACACACGAAAAATTTCGTCAAAATCAGTCCAGCCGTTTAGGAAAAGTTGAGTCAGATACGTATGTAAGAATTACAAAACGCCTGCTGAATCGCGGGTAGTTGTTTGTATATGTAATTTATATAATAATAGTACTTTTACATTTTTATATCATTCGTTTTACTATAACCCGTCACCAGATTGCGCTGAAGCGTATCAGCTATACCTGTTCATCGTGTAAATTGGTATTCCCATGAACAATAGAACACAGAATATTTACAAAAAGTTAATAATAAAAAGGAGCAAGCGGTGCCGCAAGTATAGCTAGTATTTATTAAAATTAATATTAATGTATTATTATTTCAGGTTCGTGAATATAGATACGTTACCGTCGAATTCGCCATTGAAGAACCTCCTCACGGAAGCGTCCTCTACGATCGACCACTCCGATACTGCTGGTAATTATATATTCCACTTATCTCTATATCTAAAGATATCTGTAAATCTATCTATATATCTATTATGAATATAACTGATCACGAATATGACTGTAGGAGTCCAGGCCTAGTTGGAAGAGAATCACAGGTGAAACTCAGAGTGTGTAAAATGGACTGTATTAATTCTGACTCCATATATATGGTATTTGTAGTGACGTATTCGATTTATAATAATTTCTGCGTTAGGGATTTGGACATTCTAGTCATAGAGCTACATGACTTTAAAAAAAAAGTATAACCGATTTTGGTGATATCATAAAATATCGATAATGCTTTTACATCTTGGAAAAAAAAAAACATATGCCTAATTCCAAAAGACGATAATTAAATTTTGTACACGTGAAGAATACACCATTCCGAAATGGATAGACTATAAAAATTATTAAAAAAAAAATCTAACGAATGTTTTTTTGTCTCTTTATTACACTTTCACGTGGTTGAATAGTTAACTCAACCATGAAGCTGTGCATACGTATTTGTCAGGGGCTACAGAAAAGGACATGCTGTAATTTACATCCAGAAAACAACTACTGTTCCCAAGAGATAGATTAAACCTTCATTAATACGACCGAAACCGTGAGAAAAAGCTAGTAATTTATAATGTGGTAGTCTCAGTCCGCTTAAAAATCTCTACCTTTTCCCTTCTTTTACTATTCGCTCCAATGTTTATAATAGAACTCTACTTGGACACACTATATAAAATATGATAAATGTGCGTGGAAAACTCTAGAAGGGCGACGTCATAACTCGAACGATTCGACAAAGTTCGAGACTGGTTATTTTTAGAACCCCAGTATTATCGGTTCATGCGCAACAATATAATGAGTTGTTTTTTTTTACGTTAATCGTGTTTGTATGTTACAGTAACTTACTCTGTACAAGGCAATGATTTGAAAGAAGTTATCGTCCCTTCCGTGTACACGTCGCCTAAGAAGAAGCCTCTAGAAGCGAACAGCACGCCGCCGATATTAAGAAGAAAGAATAAGAAGATGCAGAGCATCTCTAACTCTAATGTGAGTTAATGTATTGTGTCCGACTCTTTTTTATTTGTCATTGTATTTCTTGTATATATAAAACCCGTTTAGTTCTTTGTTCTTGGTTTATAGACGTACAGACAAAGTAAAATATACAGATGACATAATGTATTTAAAAAAAAACGTTTACTATCAATAATTCATTTACTCGTCTAATTATGTTCATAGTACAAAGTTTATAGTTAAATAATAAAGTCTTCTCAAGCGCAAGTTGGATTTAATGTCAATGGTCCTGAGTGAAGAAATAACTTAATTTTGTTGGTGTTAATTATTGTAACAGCTTAAGCTCGACTTGTATTTTTGTAACCTGTATTTTACTTATAATATAGTAAATAAATTTATAAAAAAAATATATATCTCGTATTATTTGAACTTTGCAGTAGAGAAATTAAATCGTTATATTTAATATGTATCGTCTATTTCTACATAAAAGATTTTATTATATATTATACATGGTGTTAACAGAGTGTTACAGAAGTATGACGTTATCATGGAGGATGTGATAATTTATTGTAATGTAATGACGTCACTCTTTACCATTAAACATTTAGTGAACATTACACAAACCTATTAATACCTTTAATAAAATTATATGAGGGTAGTCGTGTTATTTTTTACCGTTGATAAAGCCTTTATAAATATATTTCCCTTGGTTACTAAGGATTTATTTTTTAAATATTCTTCTTGGTTCGGTTCATATATTGCATACCAAATGTAAAAAGGACATATTGTTTTTTTTTTTATGTAGAAGACTTCCTAAGGTTTTTTTTTGAAGTGATACAGCCCATTACCACTTGGCACCTGATATAACTGGTATATTTATTAGGTATGGTCAGAACCGATGGGGGAGTCGCGGGATGGAGTCACTCCGATAAAGGCGCTGCCGTTCAGCCCCTCGCAGTTCCTCAACTCCACTGGTGGAGTCTCCTTCCCTCCCATGGACTCCACTCCGCTCCGTCACTCCGCACACCATAAGGTAACTAATATACCATTAAAATACCTCAAGTATGGACTAGTTATTATTATAAATGCAAATTTTAGTATGTTTGTTACGTTTTCAAGCCTTAACTAGTCGTATTGACTAGGTTGATATTATGTTCCATACTTTTTTATTTTTTTTAATCTCATCTTATATTGAGTGATGATGATGGTCTAAGATGATAGTCACGCTAAACCTAAAGAGAACAGACTGGCTCTCAAGTGTAGCTGCCGGAACACACCAACAGGTGCTTGGCGACAGATTTTCAACTTAAGGGTGGTAGCTAGCCAGGCGGACTTGAAAAAGCTCTATCACCATGCTGTGGTTTCATCACGATGTTTTCCTTCACCGAAAGCTCCGATTCAGCTGCTAGGATTCGAACCTACGTCCTACGTCGACGTTGAGTCCGAAGACACTACCATCTGAGCCATTAAGGCGAGTGAAAATCTACTTTTTCTAAAAGTTGGATTTGTTTAAGTGTAATGATTTATATTAACCGTATTATTTATTTTAAAAGCGTCTTATCTTGACAACTATAATTTAATGTAATAATTGTTTTATATATATAATTTCAAATAAAAGTCACCTCGAAAATCGTTAAACTATTAAAACGCGCATGTTGCATATGCACGTAAATTAAAAGTTTATATATTTTAGTTACGCATCTTCCGTAACGTCACTCAAATCGTGCGTCATTTCCGTTACAAAGGTAATCTTTACGGTGTGTACAATTTTAATGAAACATTCCAATATAACGGTCCTATATTTCATGCGGGTATTTGTGGCACTTGCTAAATAAAATAGTAACTAGGCAGAGAATAAGAGTTAACAACTCTTAGAAATATTTACCTCTAAAGCTAAATCCCAAACCCTCTAAAGTTGCAAATGACACTGAAGTTGACAGATATCTAGAAGTGTATCGGTATTTTTTGTAATAAATGACTACTAAAAATATAAAAAAAAAATTGCATTAATAATTTTTTCTATGTCGGCATGTACAATTTGTCAATAGTTTTCTTGGAAATCATTAATTTATTAAAATGATTTCTAAAAATTGTCCAGATTCATTTATCTCAGATTATGTACTTGCCAACAAAAATAAGTCCCTAAAGTACCGCTATAAATATAAAGCCAAAAAAAAAATCCCATCGGGCTTAGTTACTAAAGTTAATACCAAAAGTCGAGGGAACGCTGGACAACACGACATGCTAGTTTAAAATATCACACTGGTCAGGACTTTGTCAAAACGTGAGGGCGCCATCTATTGACGACAAAGTGAATTAAATATTGGAATACGATTTAAAATGGATTATTGACGCATTATTGCTATGATTAAAGGGGTATTACTTGAAAGATATTAATTATATCTCTATTGTGATATTACAGGAATGGAGTGCTAGCCCTCTGCTGCACACTCCCACGCCGGCAAATATTACTCCGGTGAACAATAACCAAATGAAAAATAACACCCCCAAGTGAGTTGTCTCTTGATTAAATCTACGTTTTTTTTTTTATTACCCAAACACGAAAAACTGACAGCGTTATATGTTAAGGATACCGAGAGAAATAAATGAACATTTATTGGACATACAACACATATCTTCTTATATTTATATATATAATTATACAAGTCTGTCGATCAATGTTGCGACTTTTCTTAGTTTTATTTCTGATACATTTGGTCCTTATTAACAAAAAAAAAATCTCGATAATTACATTGATAGAAAGTTATGTTTGAAACGTGTCGCGCGCCATCTCTTTTTACGTGAACGATATTATGTGGGTAACTTTCACGCAGATATCATACATTTGGGGTGTTATAGCATCTATATAAATAAAAATTAATTATATATATATGCGCATCACTTCAGAACGGTGGCACTTATTTCATTTTTTTTTTTGTTGTATTTTTGAATTCTCAGGACAAGGTTTGTTTGAAAGAAAATGTTTGAAAAATCGTACGGAAAAGTCAAAAATTTGTAATAAAAAAAAATGCCTATATCAAAATTATCTGAGCGAGGGAGACAGAAGATTGTAAGAAGATGTTCAAAGATATTGATCCAAAACTATAAATGTGTAAATCCTATACAAACTAATGTAGACCTCATTAGCTCAAGAGACTCTTAGCTGCTATCGAGCAGCTTCAAAAAATACCTGATTTATTACAAATCTTTGAAAAATAAAAAAAATTATGTAGTGTAATTATTAAGTAAAATGTTGATGTTTTGAAATTATTTTTTCATTTATACGAACTTTTTACTTTACTAAACCATGAAATTTACAATGTAAGCTGTCGTGAAATTAAAAATATAATCTGGCATTTTTATATCTGGGTATTAAAAAATTAGCCAAGGTCGTATTATAAAGGGAAGATTTTGTACGTGCGAAGCAGGGGCGGATAGCTAGCATATAATCATTCTAATTTACTCCAGAACACCAACTCCATTTAAAATGGCGATGGCCGAGATCGGTAAGAAGTCCGGTCTGAAATACGAACCGTCGAGCCCGGGTTTGCTCGTCGAAGACATCACCGAGATGATCAAACGTGAGGAGAAATCCGACACTATGGTCCAGCTCAATGACTCTATGCTCTCTTCAGCTGCAGACCAAGATGGCAATGCACAGGTATTACAGTGACTAACTTCTGCCTCCGATGTTATTTACATCAAAATGTGTCTTCATTTCATTTGACACCTTTCTGACATTTGTGTCAGAAATGTCACATTTATGACATTTGGTTTGATTTCTACAGTTTTATGAGGATTTATCTTTTTATTTTTGTAGTTATAGTAACCCTCTACAATCCTTTTATTAATTTTGGTTAAATCTGCTGATATTTACTTATATATGCGTTTCAAATAAGAAGATAATTGTCAACCTGTCATCTTGCTTACCAATTTAAAGTAAAAAATGTACAGACGAAAGAAAAACAAAACCGTGTGCAAATTTTGCTTTATATCACGTTACTGGACTGCAATTTATGAAAATACAAGGGCTTACGTTTTTATTGTAGTTTTATTATCATTCTAAATAAAATAAGATTGTCATGTTAACCTAAAGTAATTAGATACTAAACTTATATATTAATAAATCTCTAATTTTGTGTATATATTTATTTGTATTCCCAGATTGAATTCGTAAAAAACCCCACAATGAATTTTTTTGAAATGTTTTACAGACAGGCTCACATCATTTTTTAATTGTCCGGGTATAAGAATTGACAATAATACTAAAAAAAAACGGAAACTATTTTTTTTATTTCAATCGATTCTGATGAAATTTTGTACACGGGAAGTATGGTATATTTTTAAAAATTGATAGATTGTAAAAATATCAATATGTCAAAAAATTCAAATGTAGGTATGTCAATTAAATACAACCTAAAGTGTCTCAAACGCAACGTTCATTTTTTTTAAACTAATTCATTTATAATTCTAATAGAAATAAAACTATTTTTACTATTATCTTTTTTTGTTGGCTGTACATTTTTGACAAGTAGGGAGTAAATTTGCCGCGGATAAGAATATCTTCTAATTTGAAACGCGTGGTATGTCATTATAATAAAGCAGTAATATCTGATTTTTCATTATTTAAATAACGTTAATTTTAACGTAGTTTGAGTATTGCACTAATATTGTAGATTTTAAATGTAAAGAGCGTGGTGTATAGATTCTTTTAAATAATTCCTTTAAAAAATAGATATTCCGAACATTTTTTTATAACACTAAAGATGTTTAGCAGCTACTAAACAAAAAAAGAATAAAGAAAATCAGTTGATAAACAGATAAGTACTGAACTGTTTATATTCGCATATCTATAAATATATCAAATTTCATTAAAATGGTGGGAGGAGCCCACACCATGTTATCCTTATACAGTCTCCCATGACAGATGTCATCACAGTATTCACTCATTGTATACATGTCATTTTTAAAACAATCCATCCTTTTACGGTCTTCCTTTACTCCTATATTTGTCCACCTTCATATTCAAGACTTTTCTTGTCACATGACTTAGAACATCTTTCTTTATGACATGCACGTTCCATGATGACCTATTACTTTTATTGCCCCTTCCATTTTTTGGACTTGATTGAGAAAGGAATCTGCTATCAAAACGTTTGATGATTTTGTCAATCATGTAATCATTAATCTCAAGGCTTTTAACGGACTTTGAAACTACCACCACTCACTGATTTGTACCTAAATCATGACCGACGAATATTTGTGATTTTATTATATGATTTGCATTCAAAACGTCAAAGTGACTCGTATCAAATTGCGATCACTTCTTTCCCTCCCATTATATTGCTTATTCTGAATACATTTATACGAAAACAACAAAATGAAAAAAAAACCGAATACTTCGCAAATTTTCCAGTAATATTATTTTACAGTATAAAGTGACTATTGTCGCTTTTCTTTTATATGACTGTATATAGTTAATACTTTCTATGCTAAGGCAATTTTACCAGACGCGTCGTTCAGACCATTTGATATTTTCACTAAAAAAAATTTATTACCATACAATATTACTTTACGATATCAATTCATAAGTAATTCTTTTGTTTTCAGTAAGTATGACATCGTGTGCCACGTGGCCGAAACATCAAGTTTACCGTGTACCATTGGTGTTACACATAGCCTAATGGTCATGTTTAACGTGTGCCACCGGTGTTACACGTGGCCTAATGGTCATGTTTAACGTGTATCACCGGTGTTACATGTGGCTTAATGGTCATGTTTAACGTGTACCACCGGTGTTACACGTGGCCTAATGGTCATGTTTAACGTGTATCACCGGTGTTACATGTGGCTTAATGGTCATGTTTAACGTGTACCACCGGTGTTACACGTGGCCTAATGGTCATGTTTAACGTGTACCACCGGTGTTACACGTAGCCTAATGGTCATGTTTAACGTGTATCACCGTTGGTACACATGGCTCGTAACGTTTTAACGTGCGTCTCTTTGGTTGTAGGTGAACGATTCGGGTATCGGTAGTGCGAAACGTCGTTGGTCGGAGGGGTCCGGGGGGTCGGCGTCGGTGCCGGGGAAGGAGAATGTGCCGGGGGGCGGGGGGTGCACGCACAAGCGCGCTCGCAAGGCGCTGGCGGTGGCGTGGGGTCCGACGACGAGCACGCCGCACTCGAACCCCCCGCACGCGCAGCACCGCGTGCTCGTGCCCGACGTCTCCTTCACCCTCGAGACTCCGGTCAGTAGATACCTGTAATCTTTACTATTAATATAAATGCGAAAGAGAGTTTGTTCTTAAATTCAACATTTATTTATTAATTTGATTTATTTATGAATATATATAATTTGACAATTATATATATTATTCATATAAACCCTTACATATATTACAATTCTGAATAATATAATGCAGGTACGATTTTATTTTAAATATATATTTATTTGATGAATAAATTTACTTTTTATTTCTTTGTTACTCTCTCAACTATTCAACTGATCGTCATGGAATTTTGCATACACGTTGTCCAATATAATTAAAACTATAATTAAGAAAATAGAAGATAAAACAAAAAGTGAACGTCACGTAATGTTTTCAAGCGTTCACCCATCCACGTACTGACTTCGCGTGACGTAGCGTAATGTCGGTGATCGGACGAGAACAGGTGTTTTCAACACTCTACTCGCCACAGTGTTTACAAAAAGGTCGCGGATCAGAATTTCAAAGCCCTCCCAAAAGAAATATCACTTCACGTTGGTTCGAATCTCTGAAATAAGCCTGAGTTGTTTTCGATAAAAGATAACATGAAACAATCGTATCGGTGGATGGGTTTTTTTATTATGCCCATCTGGTTAACTACCATCCGTAAGTTGGAAATCTGTAAGGGTCAGATCCAAGCACACAGGTGCGTTCTGATAGCCACACTTGAGGTTTTGTCATCTTTACCATTTTAAATGAGATTATATTTAAGCAATGAAATCAAAGATTAACTAAACTTGTACAAAAACAGTGTAGCGTCGAAATTAAAATATTTTCCTCTATCATTACACAGAGCAAGACCTTGGCCGGTGACAGTTCCGTGATGTTCTCGCCACCATCGATTGTGAAGAACGCCTACCTCGAGGAGTCGACGAGTCTCCACAGCCTCATCAGCGTCGACAACACTCCCGATACGAAATACGAAGATCTCGACATAGAGACGGTCATCACTGAGAGAACAAAGGTACAACACAGGTCCTTACTCCATACTAATCCTATACCTAACACCTTAAACCCTTTAATATACCAATACGAACACGCCCCCTTTAGAGATATAACTAACTGCGATAACAATTTCGTTAGATTAAACGCGGACAGGTTACGTACGATCACATCGTCGAATGATATATCTTGCGATAATTTAATCGCGCCGAAAGATGTCCTCGCGAACGCTTTAGCTGAACACATATATAAAGTGACCAATCAGAAACCGTCCACGTCGAAAATCGACGAGATATTGACCAATAAGATGCATAAATCGAACGAGCATAAAGAGAACCATTGGTGGGGGGAGGTCGAAGGTATCGACACCGGACAGACGGACGAGATGTTCTCTAATAATTATTACATGTTCCAGTAATTTGTGGGTCGACACGCTTATTATTGTTAGGAATGTGTTTTATGGTGTTTTTTTTTTAATTTTTACTGAAAATACGTTTCGATGAAATTCTAATGCAATGACTATTAAAAAAAAAGTGAATTTCTAATTATTTGTATTAAAACATACATACAATTAGAGTAATATGCAGTACACTTTCGATTTTTTTTATTTCATATACTAAAATGATATGTGTTTATTATTTTATCGCAATCGGAAAAATTGTCGTTGTTTTTTGAACAAAATCAATCGATCGAAAAATCGCAATCGAACTGCAAATGAAGTATTATTTATCAATATTTTTTTATTCGTTTATCAAATATGTATTTCGATTTTGCTAACTTACGTAATAATTAATTATGAATTATGGTAAATAATAAATTGTATTTGAATTAATAAATGAAAAGGTTTAATTCAATATTTAGAATTCGAATAATCGGAATGTAAAACAAATGACAGGACAACACTAAAAACAACATTGTGGCAACATTATTTCGAAGTTTGACGTCACTTATTGTCAGTTTACTCTATGGGATTAAAAAACGAAGTAAAGTCGATACTAAAAACTAAAACTAAGCACATTAGAGGATTTATTTTGTCGTTTCTACGGTATCCGTTCGTAATTTAAATAATATAGGATATTAGAAAAAATGAAGTAAGAGAAAAACGTTTTTTTTCATTCTAGTGATGAATAAAAATACACTAGTGAAAAATTTTGTTAACTCTTATTGGACTGTGAATAAAGTGATTATGTATATATATAAGGTATGAATAATTCCAGCGGATATTCATAGAAAAAATGACACGAAAAAACTCGGTAACAAATTCCGGTAATTAAATTATATTAATTATTTTATAAAATTGACAAAAAGGAATAGTATTTATAGTTCGATACTTGTTTGTCTTATTTTACGTCGTAATAAATATAATTTCTAAGTTAAAGCACCAAACTAATTTTAACGTCTAACGATATTAGGAAGTAAGCCAAAGATGGAAGTTTTCATCAAATGAATATAATATATTCGTTTTGAATTTAATATATTGGTATAGAATTTACCTTAAAAACAAAAAAAGATTCTGTAGCGTCTCTTACATTGTAGAATGATGACGTCAGACCACGGCCAAAGGCGTACAATGCAAATAGACCTTCGATCTAATTTTAATAAAATATACCTCATGTTTACCATGCACCAAATCGTTTTAGTGTTACTAGGTTTAAAAACGAAATCGATAGGAATTTTTAAGTATTAATATTTAAATTAGGGTTTAAATTAAAAAAAAAAATCGTTAACGAATGAAATAAAATTGTACGTTCCGCGTTGATAAGCAGTATTTTTTATTTTATTGTAGTAACTTTGAGTTGTTTCAACTTTGGATTCGAATAGAGCGCACTAACTTATCCTTGTATGTATTTTGACCTATCCTATCCCTTGTATTTATTTATTTAGAGAAAATTTTTTTTTTTTGCTTTGTAATTTTGCATTTAAAATAGTGATCTTTACTTTTCTTTATAATTATTATATATTATCACTCTCATTTCGTCAGGAATTTTGCGTTTGAATATTTCCGCGTCGTCGGTTGTGAAGTTATTGTAATTAATTACAGTTTTTTTTCTTTTTTTTGTTAAAAATGTACACGTACCCTAAATTTCGGCAACGATACTTAAATAAAATGTTATTGGAAATAAACAAATGACATTTCTCGCTATACTTTTCCCATGTCTTTGTCCTATATCCATACCGAAATCCATTTCCTATCACAATATTGACAGACCAGTGTTGAATCTTTAAAAAAACTTATTTATTATCTTGTTGTTATATCGGTTGTTTTTTGTTACTATTTATGTTTTTTTTAATGTTTTTATTTATTCTGTAATAATAGTATTAATAATTTATTCTTCGGTAGAGTTTAAAATTGTATTATGGCAACATTTTGATATAAATTGTGTTTTTCTTTCTTTCTATATTTGAGTAGTTTAATGTTGCTGTCAATATTGTTTGTATTCCATTCCGTTGTTCCAAATGCGATCCGATGTCATTTTTTATTTCAATAAATGTATTTTTAACACTTCATTCGTTTGTTTATTTATTTCTCATGTTCTTCTTTAACGTAGTTAAATATCTGCATGATATGCTTCATTTTTGCATACCTTCATTCCAGAAACAATTTAATTTACAATCAATTTATCTAATAGTAATATTATTTATAAAGATTATATATTATTCAGATTAATTAACATATTATAAAAAAAAACTATTAAAGCCACATCACGTACTATACGTTTGTCGCTTTTGTAAGTATATAGTATATGAGTATCAAAGCAAACTCGTCATCATGTCATCGACGTCATCGTGAGTCTCGCCATAATTTATTATTTAATCGTTCAGCCAAATAACCTTAAACAGTAGACAAAAGTACGAGTCTGAACGCAGTTAAGAATGTAGAGATATAAAGAGTCTTCTATATTCTAATTGAGTATATGCTATGAATATAATAAGTAGACAGTCAATAGTGATTTATTATGAGTCAAAGCTGACGAAAATTTAGTACGATCCAATAGTATGAATAATGGGTCATTAGTGCAAGCATTAGGTCAATAGTATAAACACATGGTCAGTAGTATTTATTCCGACACACTACTTTCGTAATCATGCTTTGCTTTTTTATCGTTCATTATAAAAACGAAATGATCATTAAAATTTAAATAGCAACTCATACTGACGTTTGAAGATTGGTGAAAATGTATGACAACATTCAATATATTATCATATACATGAAGTCAAGTTATTAAAAGCGTATTAAAAATTACGATACATTTCATATGGCACTGTACATGTTTAAATTGTTACTACAAGAAAATAAATTTATGTTGCGGACTCCCTTATATGTACAGTTTTTATGTCTATCGATAATTTAAAATATAGTTGGGACATTTTTCCATGACCGCACCCAATAATCGTGAGAGGAGGGTATATTGAGTCTTAGGAAATATTGAGATATTTAAAAGATTATCAATCAATTAGTAATTATATTTTATTCAAGTATCTAAAATTTACATTTTTTCTTCTAATTTTTTTTTTACCATGAATACAAGCGTTTTCGGAAAGTTCGCTATAACTCTAAAACCAGCCAATCCCAAAGTGGGCTCTATGGAGTACAATTAGGATGCGAATAGCGACGATTAATAAAAAGAAATAAATAAATAAAACGTGAAGGAGTAGAATTTGGTGTGATGAGGATATTGTATGTTTTATCACTTATTTTAATGCAAATGGTTCAACCACACTCGCTCTACTTGTGTTAAATAAATATAAATCCTCATGCATTATTGAAAATGCATCCAATGAAGGTAACATTTTTCAACTTGTGGGCTATTCTCTATGCATCGAATGAGATATACCCTTTATAATGATGTAATATTTTGTAACAAATATACATTTTTTTTAATAATAGGAACCTCATATGACTTAAGATTGAGTGAGATGTCTAGTTGGTTCCCATTGTTGGATCACGTATACAGTGCTGTCACTTTGTTTTACCTCAATAAAAAAGTCCTCGCCGGGTTGCATTGGTGGGAATGCCAGATTTGTCCTGACTAAACCCCCTCTCTGTGTTCTCCTCTTACCCTATAGCCGGGTGGGCAGAAACTGCCTCTGCAATACTTTTACCCGACCCGGTCTCTCAGCAAAGCATCGACTTAATATGGAAGGTCAAATGTTAGATCCTCCCCTGACGAACTGGTGGGAGGGGCAACGAATATTAAATGAGCCTGTACAAGAGTTGCCAGGGCGAAGGACGTCATCAGTAATTTGAATCTGTAGTAACTACTCCTATGATATGGTGAACCACTATATCATTATTGATATTATAAATGTGGATATGAGTTTCCTTGTTCGTTTGTTACGCTTACACGCTTTAACTAGTCAACCGATTTTCATGAATTTTTTTATACGTCTTGTCAAAACTACAGACAACGGCGATTACATTAACACGAACAAAGCCGCGACCAAAAGTTAGTTATGTGTATAATTTAGTCGTATTACTGATAATCGCTGATTTTTTATGTGTGATATTTACCATACAACAAAAGAGATTGTGAAATTATAGTGTTTATCAATACCTCTATATTTAACCAGGGCTTGCCAAATTATATTAAGTGTTTATGTGCGAAAATCCACCTTTTCTTAACAAAAATGAAAATTATGTATTTTTTTTTACATTTATATCCCTATTTCAGACTTTTAAGTTGGCATAATTTTTAATTTATTGTAACATTGACTTTTGACTATATACTTTATAAAGGTTGATAATGGTTGACCATAGATAAGTTGCTATTTAAATAGATTTACATTTTAACAAAAAAAAAATGATCATCGGCAGCGGTCCGTTTACTCCTTCTAGAACCAATAAACTCTGGTGCTTGGTTTCTCTTACATCCTCATACAAAAACGGCTTGAATTTTTCCGTCCCAAATTACCATTTTTTTTTTATGGGAGGGCTTTGAAATTCTGATCAGCAATCTTTTTGTGTGACGAAAAGTGATGGAAGTAAACACAAATGCATAGAGTGTTGAAAACACCGGTTCTCGTCCGTCGAGCGCGGTCGTACTTGAATGGTTGACTGCCTGGGAACACCACGTGACGTTGCCATTGGTGTTGTATTATTTAATTTAAACGTTTCCCAGTAATACAAAAGTTTCACTTCTATCGTATCTCTTTATGATGCACCCTGTTTTTTATTAATTTACCTTTTGAACAAGAATTGATCTATTCTTCTGGTGTATTCGCATGTGAAAATTCCCTTGAACATCCGTCACAATTTCCCCAATGATTATGTATTTTTAGAGAGATATGTTTAATTTATAGGTGAAGAATAACTCGGATGGCGATACAATTGTGGTGAAGAAATCCGCAGTACGGTCTATCAAGTTCGACCAGGAGCCAATAGAAGTCGCAGAGGAACAACCCACTTTAGAATGGATCAGTAATGTTAGTATTATAGTTTGATACGACAGCGTTTCTCAAACTTTAGAAGTCATGGCGGATTTTTTGGAATTGTTATAAGCAAATACTTCAACCGATGTGGGTGCGAAGCCTAAAAGTTGAAGACTTAATAAATCAATAAAGGAAATCATGGAATAATAGTAGGGCATTTTCTAATGTTTGCGCAATTACTACCCTCGTAAAGTTGAGAATCTGTCTCCCCAAGCACCTGTTGATGTGTTCCGGCAGCTGCACTTGACGAGTCACTCCCATTTTAAGCTTATAGTGTATAATCATTTTAAACTATATGGTCATTGAACATGAGATATGATTGTGCTTAAATAAATGTATAAAGTACAAAGGAATCATATTGTACAACGTAATATAATAACTAAGAATCTCTTCTCCTCATAGATATAGTCCTTACTAATATAATAAACGAGAAGATAAATTAGTTTGTTCGTTGCGCTTTCACGTATTAACGACTCAACCGATCATCATATTGTTAGGGATACAAAAAAGGACATAGGGTACAATTCTCGTAAATCTCTTGTGACTCATATGAATATAGTTCAAGCTTAGGCATAATACACTCAAGAATTTAATACAAAATCCAAGTTAAAATGTTATTATAGGTATATAGAATTAGTAATTATATATCGTTAAGTTCACGTCAAGTCAGATTCGTGTTGAGATCAAGTCAAATTCGTGTCGAAATAAAGTCCTATCCTGAACGCCAGCGCCACCAGGCGGCGTTCGATGGAGTTAGAGACGCGCGCGCGATCGAGTCGGCAGTGACTGGAGGATTCATTCTTTCGTCGGCGGTCGGCGCGTATGGTCCTCACTAAAACTATCACGCGTTCTAGAAGACGTACTCTATTAATTATACGTGCCTACCTACATACTGTCTATATAATAATCGTTTACATAATTGACATCTAATCCGTGATATAATTTCGTTCGTTATAATGAGCTAAACATAGCCAATGAGTGATAACGACGGAGGGATGATGGAGAAGGCTCGTCTTTCGACATACATATAATGTAATACGTAATTATGCCTAAAATTGTGTTTTGTGCAGCTATATTCGGAGCGGTCAAAAAAAAATTACAGTGCCTGTGTGGGCCCTATAGATCAAATTTATATTCCCAATGCTATGTACCCTAAGTCCTTTTCTGTACTTCTGAGACAACATGTATTGTATGAAAAAAAAAACTCGCATTCGCATATACAATATCGGTAAAGATGACGTCGGTTTGTTTGGTATATACTATATTGTTATAAGGAATGATGTATTCACAGGCTGATATAAAATGGGAGACCTTCGCGTGTGGTAAGACACAGGATCAAATCGAACTGACGATGTTGGCGCATCAGTACCTCAGGAAGACAGCACTTAAACCGCGCTCATTGAACTTTCTTTAAACCGTGGATAATGTTATAGATACTATTTATTGTAAAACCGTCGTCCGTTTCGAAATTGTCTATGAAATAACTCACGATAATGAGACTTCTTGGCGGAATCTTCAAATGTCATATAGTGGATTTTATATTTTATTTATAATCTTGTGTTGTTTGGCTCTATATTTTGTAATATTGGTAGCTTTCTACGTAATATAGTTCGGTTATTGTACACAAGTGAAGTGGTTGGGAAATAATGCTACGTAGCATGGATTCTGACTTGCCACAAAAACTCCATGGTAAGTTCTAACAAGACGGCCGCCAACTTGTTAGTTCATTGAAATGTTCGCAAGAAACGTGTAATATCATTACCTATTAGACAATGGCAGTAATGATCTTCTAGAAGATTGGGTTGCCAAGAATAAAATAAAAATCACTCACAATAATGAATTTCGAGTTCTATTCGTTTATACAGCGCACATGCCAATTACTCGATTTACAGCACTACATGTTTATTTTTATTTTTAGCTTATTGTATTAATATTGCAATAATTTTACAGAGTTGATAGACACCGTGGAACATCTTAAATACTACTATTAAAGAGCTTTGTGTTCTAAAACTGCTTTTTGGAAGTGGTCTTGTAAAATATTTTGTAGGTTAGAAAACATTAGGAGTAGAGTGTATTGTCGATGCAATAATCTTAATCTGTAATGAGACTGTAAAAAGTAACGTTGTTAAAGATTTATTGTGAGAATAAGGGCACCACTTTTTTATATGAGAACTCTGTTTTGTACATTGAAAGTCACAAAGTATATAAGAGAGGTTAGAAGTGTTAACACGCTCACATTTCGAGAATATTCTGTCACTATTTCTTAACCTATAAATGTTGCCTTCGCTACGTATATATACAAACATTAAATAGTTTCTTCACATTGTTCAGTTCTAAAACACATTCCCAATAATAATTACGGGAATAAACACATTTCGAAATATAAAAAAAAAATATATTTCGTAATTTTTCTAAAAATTGGAACCACTTAATATATTGTTGCTATAATTCGTACTCATTAAAATAAACCTGGACCTCATTGTTATTTAATCTGTGATGGATCTGGACATTTTTTTTTTAATATTTCAGTCAATAATCATTTTATCATTTCACTAAAAATTTGAAACATCTAATATATTTCTTGTACCTAAAATCAGTGACAATTAAAATAAACCTGGAATTTGATTACTGTTTAACTTGTGATGGAACCGGGGAAATCCCTGTTCTTAAGTAAGCACAGTCATTTCGGTTAAATGATTTACAGTTAACCTCTGTTTCATTTTATACTCAGATCGTTCATAACTATTATTCAGCTAAAATTAATTTTATTGTATAATGATTTTGTGGTTTTTGGAGTTAACATTTTAATTTTATCTATTCCCCGGGGGTGTTTAAGTCCATTTTACGCTACTAAAATGACTTCCTCTGCCTACTCTTATAGTCTCTTTGAAAGATCGTAGAGGATAGAAAACTAGTAGGTTTAGGGTAGATAAGACTTCAATAGTCGACTAATTTTGTGTATAAACGTATTGTAATATATAAAGCCATTTGTGATTTTAGTTGATAAGTATATTTTTTAAAGTATTAAGAAGATGTAGCATGGGACAATTTTTTATTATTTCTGTGTACATTTTAATGTTATTTTTTTCTTTTTTCGATGTTTATTACTAAACTTTTATTAGGCTTGTATATTATGTCGGTATTGAGTGTTAACATTTTTGGATAGTTTTAATGTTTGTTTTTTTTTTTTAACGGGATAATAATCGTGTGGTTAGTTTTAAGCTAAGTTAATATTTATAATTCTCCGTTTAAAATTCTATACTAAAAGTAAATCATGGAACGATTTCAAATGGTACTTGCGAATATTCCCGAAAATTCATCAAAAAATTGTAGTTACTCACAGTTTATCATCACACCATTTCATGGATACAATAAGCAGTGATCGTTTAATATAAAAATTGAGTTCCAATGATTTAATATAAAATTGAGTTCCAATGATTAAGTAAACGTGATTTACTTATTGAAACTTCCATCTATCTTCCATTATACGATTGTTACGGGCGGATCTAATATTAGCGTAGTTTATAATTGCAACTTATGATAGTCATAATTTTAAGTAATCTATTTAAAAGAGTACAAAGTATAGGATTTATAAGTGTAGTTTCTTTTTTTAAATAAATTATGTTTCTTATTGTAACATTTCGTAATATGATTCTCGAACTGCGTGTCTTGTCCCTTATTTTTTTTATATTATAATTTGAATGTATTATATAAAGACTTATATATAAATTAGGTCAAAATTAAAATTTGTGGTGTCTATAATATTAACCACCAGATACCTATCGAAAAAAAAACATGAATTGTAATCGATGGTAAAGCGGTCAAAATTAATTTTATATCTCTGAAAAGCCATTTTAATATAATATATTTAAAAAAGCTTTAAAAAAACAATATGGAGTTTCTGAAAATGATAGCAAAATTTTACTACTTCGTAAATGTTAATAGAATGGTGTATAATTATTTATACAATAAATAAATAAATAATTATATAATTTTGACACTTAATTATATGTAATAAATAAATAAAGCGCATAGTGCAATTAAAAATAACGTTAAGATCTTTTAATTTTGTATCGGGAATAGCATTTTATTAATTTTAAAGTTTATTTTTAATTTTAAGGGCTTATGACATAAAGTTTGGGAAACAGTGTATTTAGAATTAATGTCATACGAGTTTTAACCTTTTGACTGTATGAGTAGCTTTTAGATTGTAAGTTGTCGCATGTCATTTATTAAGATTATACGCGTTCAGTTGAGTTTTACTCTTTTGACGAACATATGTTTCAATTGTAAATAATAACGTTTAGTTTTAATAAAGAAAATATTTGTAATATATATTTTTTCGTTTTATTCCATATTAAAGGTAACTTTAAAAGTTTCATAAATGGGCCAATTTAATTGGATGATCGCATATTGCCGGCCATTTGGATATTTCTCTCGCTCCTCAAACCCCTTCCCATTTCTTTAACAACGTTTGATGCGCCTACACGGTTCCTGCTATACACGAAAATTCGACTACACATTTAAACCTGTGACACATTTAAACCTTTGGTCCTTTTCAAGTTCAAGCGTCCACCGTGGAACGCCCTGTTCGGAAGCCGAACTGCGCGACTGTGATGTTATATATAGCTTAAATTAGCTTAGTCGGATCGGGAAACTTGGCGACAGTTCAAGCCGAGGCGCACCGAGTGCCCTTGCGCTGATCGCCTAAACAAATCGGATGAGTGCCTTATGCGCTACCGTTAGTAGTCCGTTGAAACTGTAGAGGTCTTGCCAAGCTAACAGTGTAGGTCAGTTCAAAAAAAAAACAGTAATGAATAAAATAGCGATTATTCACATAATTTAATCTTTATTGGATTAACTAGAAACTATAAGAAACGGTGGCTATAATTTAAAAAAGTGTGTGTGTGCACGTGAGAAGTTATACTTTTTTAGCATGAATATAAAATAGAGAATATTTTTATATATTTTAGCCGTAGTCAGCTGGGTGAAAAATTGGAATGAAGACATTAAATACTTTGAATAAAAGATACCATAAAAACATAGGGCAGTCATACAAAACAGTATTTAGATTTAATACAAACCAATTATATAATATTTCAAATGAAAGTCTGTAATTATTATTTCACTTCATGGTATGTTACATCGTGCGACAACAGATACCATTTTCGCACTTCGCCAGCTGTGCGAAAAATACAGACGTGTACATAAAAACTTGCATATGGTGCTTGTTGATCTGGAAAAGGTATATGATCGAGTACCTCGGGATGTTCTGTGGTGGGCGCTGAAAGAGAAAAGAGTGCCTGGGAAGTACTTACAACTTGTCCGTTGTATGTATAGTCAAGCTCAAACACATGTTAGGTCCGAGGGTGGAATTACCGACAATTTCCATGTGGCTGTAGGTTTGCATCAGGGATCAGCTTTAAGTCCTTATCTATTCCTTCTTGTCATGGATGCAATAACATCAGATATACAGGAGGAAGCACCTTGGTGTATGCTATTCGCTGATGATATTGTTCTTGTTGGTGAAAATGCTGCCGAGGTCCAGAGTAGGCTGGAGAAATAGCAACAGAAACTGGAGAATTTTGGTTTAAAGATTAGTGGGATGAAAACTGAACATTTGTTCTGTGACTTCGGAGGTCCATCCAGTTTTTGTCATGTTACCTTAAACGGTGTATTCTTACCAGCCTGCTCCAATTTTCGGTACCTCGGCTCATTAATCCAAAAGGACGGTGGAATAGACAAGGACGTGAGGAATAGGATAAATGCAGGGTGGATAAATTGGCGAAAGGTGACTGGTGTGGTTTGTGACCCACGAATGCCGTTGAAACTCAAGGGAAAAGTGTATAAAACTATAATAAGACCAGCCGTGTTATATGGATCCGAGTGCTGGGCTACGAAAGAGACGGATGAGAAAAGATTACATGTGGCAGAAATGCGAATGTTAAGATGGATGTGTGGTGTAACAAGGATGGATAAGATTAAGAATGAGTATATCAGAGGAAGTTTGAAAATAGCACCAGTGACAGAGAAGTTGAGGAGTAGCAGGTTAGCATGGTACGGGCATATTATGAGAAGATATGAAAGTCATGTAACAAGAAAAGTTTTGAGTTTGAAAGTGGACGGATATAGGAGTAGAGGAAGACCGAAAAAGGTGTGGATGGATTGTGTGAAAAACGATATGTGTATAAAAGTGTGACATCTGACAGAGGAGAGTGGAAAAGGAAAACATGTTGTGCCGACCCTACTTAAGTGGGATAAGGGTAAGATGATGATGGTATGTTATATCAGCGTGTGCAACTTTCATTTTCAGCTAAATATTTACTCTCAACGATTTCCTAACATACGCCAAATTTCGATTTTGTGCGATTATGATTTTTTTTTGTGCGACTTTGTGCTGGTTGCCTGTATAAAGTCGGGTGAGTGCCTTAAGCGCTCCCCTTAGCAGCCCGTTGAAACTATAGAGGCCTTGCCATGGCAACAGTGTAGTCAGTTCAAAAGAAAAAGAAAGATAAAACAAAATTTCAGTAAAATATCGCAATTAGTTTATTCAGTGTTCGGTAATGATAAAACACTAATTTATCTCTAGAACTCTTGAGATTCTGTGGACAGATTTATTGTATTCCGGATTCCCTTTGAGATTTGAAGGTTGTTCAGACCCGGCAAAAGCAAATTGCATAAAAAATAACACGGTGGATGCGTGGAGATTCGGGAGTAAAATATTAAATAACTAATCGCTCCCTTAGCGCTTTTCCGAAATTGAATATCGACAGCCATGAGCAAAATGAAGATGCCAATTCATGTCTTCGTCTCTGATAAGCCTCGAGACGCAAAAATCCCAAATAAGATCAAAATATTTTCAACCGATAACAGGCTTGAAGCACGCAGTATGAAAATATATAAACATCTAATCTATTTTATGTATTTACTATTGGTATTATCTAGGTAATGTTTCTGTGATGTCGATTGAACATGAAAAAAAGTTTCCGACAACTGTCATCTCGGCTGTCAAAACAGAACAAATAGGTATATATACTAATTTAGTTGTGGTATGTCTTCAATTCAGTTACCGTTGTATTTTGCTATTTTGTATAATAGTTTAATTTAAAAGTTCATCTCTTCTGTAATTTTATAAAAGTACTTTCAACATTTTAATTGATTTACTACTTTAACTGTAAATACTCATCGGTAGTTCATAATTTACGCACCGGTAAGCAAGAAATTGATTTACAAATTCTAAAAAGACATAAATAAATGTTATGACGACTAAAAATACCATCGAAGTGATTTTTTGTAATAAAAACAACGATTTTTCACTTAAATATAGTATGTCGCAATTAAATTACTTACTTTTGGTTTAATTATTCCATGATTCGTCACTGAGATTCGTAATATATATTACACAACGTTTTGTTATAAAATGTAAGATTTTCATGTGTTGTATGTTACTTTAATTACTTAAAAGTTTGTATTAAAATCGTTGTGATCATGCAAAAAGTATATGTAGTTAAGTATTTGCAATGTACATTACATAATGCGTTTTTACCATTACTTATATTGTTAAAATATTCCTGTGAGTAGTAGGTGCGTATCTATCAATGTTTTATTGAATTAATTTAAATACATAATGTACACATCCATTATAACAATGACAGTAATATTTATAGCCCTGAAATATTAAATACCAGAATTTATTTGCAGAGATGGCACAAATGAAGAATATGAAGCAATTGTTGCAATCATTGGCTTGGTATGTACATAAATATAATTAATTTAAAATACTACAATAGAATTTTATTCTTAAATTATTATTTTTTTACATTCTTAAATTTGTGTTGTCATATATTAATGTATTTTTCCTAATTTTTTTTATATAAGTAAGCTATTATATTATTGCAGTTATTGATGACATGCAGTGCTAGGGCGCTCCACCCATTTACGGCTTATATATTAGCTATCATCAGGGAAGGATAGGTAATTTATGATGATTACAAAGCATAACATCACATGAGAAATTCTGTAAACAGAGCATTATGTTGCAAATACATTGTGTCATATTTATTATAGTAGAAAAAGTAAGAAACCAAGTCAATAAATATTATGTGGCACTTGAATTGTGAAATTCAGTGTATATAAACATATGACATAGATACACATACAATTTTTATATAAAAGTTAAAGTGACTGCTGTTTGTTTGAGCTAAACTCTGGAATAGTTGAAGCTATTGAAATGTTTACTGTCAGAGAGTGTTTGAGAGGATTATCCATGTTATATATTGTTATGTTTTTACATTATGGCCCAACAGTAATCAAGATATTTAAGAGGTAACTTTAAATTCATGAAAGGCTTGTATGATAAAATTACTGTTAAACATGTTTAAAGATGTCCATTATGATTTTGAGCAAAAAGTTGTAACTCTTATGGAAAAATAAAAACTACTACACAAGTACAGACTCACTGGTGCCAGTAATCTATTTTCTATTTAAATAAAATTATAGAGGTCTGTTGGAGTGCACTCATTACTCAAAAATTATGGTATAGAAAAAAACAGTGATTATTCCGATATATTTATTTAATATAAAAATATTACAGTTTTAAGAAACTATGTTTTTTAAAACCACTACATGCTCAGCAATGGATATTTTCTTGCTATTTATAAAACAACATTTTAAATGTATAAGTATATAAAGTTTATGGATTTGTACTGTACAGTGAAGTTCTGGTACAATAAATAATTTATTTTATATAATCTAATGTAAAGAACTGGATAAGAAACTAGTTAATGAAAAAGCAAAATAACAAAGAATCCCAACCTTATGACACAGACATTCAGTGAGGTTGAGGAAAACTGCCTTAAGTAATAACTTATGTACCTCATTACTAAACAACTTAAAAGTTTATATATTTTCCTGTTTATTTCTTGTTTTTCCTACATGCCAGCTCATGCAAAAATTAAGATATTATATTATGCTTATTATATTATTATATTGTAGGTGGTAGAGCTACGCTGAAGCTATTACTGGTTTCAGCATGAATGGGTCGGCTCGCCCGGGGTAGTACCACCCTCTCACAGAAAACCGACGTGAAGTAACAGTGCTTGCACTGTTGCGTTTCGTTCGGCCAGTGAGAGCGCCGGAGGCCCACATATTTAAAAGGCCGGCAACGCACTTGCGACTCCCCTGGTGTTGCTAGTGTCTATGGACGGCGGTGATCACTTACCATCAGGTGACCCATCTGTTCGTTTGGCCCATATAATAAAAAAAAAAAAAATGCTCATACTATATGGACAGAACAGAAGTATTTAGTAATAATTTATAGTTTTAGCTATTCTTAAATAAAAATTAAGATATTAAATTATGCTCATACTATATGGACAGAACAGAAGTATTTAGTAATAATATATAAGTTTTGCTATTCTCAAATAAAAATTAAGATATTAAATTATGCTCATACTATATGGACAGAACAGAAGTACTTAACAATTTTAACCATTCCTAAATAAAAATAAAAATGATTATCAATACAAAATAAATTAAAATGGAAGTGTCTGTTTGTAATGTCAAAATTACAGTTTTTTTTTATTATATAGATATTACAGTATATACAGAACTTATAACAAAAACTTTATTTTTTATTTTTGTCTGTCTCTGTTGCCGTATGTTTCTGAAATGGTGGGACTAATTTTAATAGGACTTTCACTAGCAGATAGCTGATATTATAATGAGAACTTAGGCTAATTTTATTTAAAAAAATAGGGTTCTCTGCAAACATATTAAACTAAAGAAGCCATGTCCGGTGCTGTGCGCATGTGTATGCTTAAACTGAACAATATTCTTTTCTAAATTCCAAGCAGGTATCAGCTAGTGACAATTTAAAAATCTTATATTGACTAATTTTGGCTGTGATATAATGTGTGTATTTTCAGTTATTATAATGAGTAAATCAATACACTTGATAAAAGTGACACTTTTTTTACAGTAACAGTGTTTAATATACAAACAATAGAAATGTAGACACATTTTTGAAAATGCTTTTAGCTTTTATCCATATAATTTTTATTGTATCTATAAAAAACATGTCAACATTTTATCTTATGTTTTCATTGAAAAAATACCAGATAATTTTATTTTCTTTTTAATATTCCCCTTAAAACTCCCATGTACGTTATGACAGTTGCATTGACATCACAGTTTTCTAAATAATTGTATTTTTCTTTAGTCTGAATATGCTGAAGTGCAAATTTAAGAATGTTTCAAAAGCTGTGATGTCACGGTCTTTTATTAGTGTGTCTGCTCTCGTAATATCACGAAAGATTGTTGACTGTATATTTAGTTATTAAGAATATTTTTTTAACATGTAAACAAAGATGATATGATATATTTTATTTTTTATGTATTATAAAAAAGAATACATCAAAAAAATGAGAACATTATTCTCGCTTAGTGCCTGCCGTCTTATTATTAACTAGCAACTCCAATAATGTTCAGGAAAGAGTTCACTTATTAGATCGCTGAGATCGGCAGAAATATAAAACGAGATTTTTTTGTGAATCATACAATCTTAGCCTCACTTAAGGAAATACTATGTTTTGTTAAGTGAAACTTCTTATGTGAAGACTTTGAAATTTTGATTAGAAACCTTTTTGTGTGTCGGGTAGAGTAGGTGAGAACACCGGTTCTTGTCCGATCACCGAAGTTAAGCAACTTCGGGTGGGGTCACTATTTGGATTGGTGACTGCCTGGGAACACCGCGTGATGTTGGCTTTTTTTGTGCTTTTAATAAAGAAGTTTTCACTTCTTTCGTGTGGTCGTAAACGCACATGCACTTTTTTTTGTTCAGACTAGCATCTATTTTCTATTCCCCGGCCAACTAAAATCAATTGCTTTCTGTAGAAATGAAAACAGGAGCGCTGTAGAAACCCTATCTTAATGTGTCTTTGGCCTAACGATATTATATACGTTTCGATAACAGTTCATATGTATTCGACAAGTAATATTCCTTTTCACCGTACATACAATTTTAGGTGTAAACCTGATTGGTGCTTACCTAGCATGAGTAAGGAGACAAATGAGCTACTACGTCAATGTACGGAATTACCTGAAATTGATACCGCATGAAGATTTGGAGGAAGTTATCGAAAGGAGTAAAGCCTTCCCCTATACCATTTCCCATAGAGACTGTCAGGTAATTTACTCAAAACAAAAAAGAGCCTCAAAGTTTGAGTACTAATTTTATTTGTTAACATTATCTATTGTGTTATTGCTTTGTATAAAGTAACCAAACGTACTTAATTGTAGCTCTAGTGCAATTATTATACAATTAATCTAGACATCTAACAGTGCTTGGGGGACTGAATGAATGAAGTTAATTGGAAATATTGTGGTAATAATCATTTTATACAGAAATAGGCTGTAAAGCGAAAATTTGAACTCTGGCATCAGTTTTAGGTTTGCTGTTTTAGAGTACACAATACTATATAAGTATGACATTTTCAATCCTGTAGTCATTGCATCAGTCACTTAAATGCCTGTATATAAGGCATTATTTGTTAATAATCAGAAATTGTAAAGAAAACTACATTGTAAGCAAAGTGGGAAAATTGTTTTCCCTTATCTTTAATTAACTGTAAGTATATGTGAAAGCTTTATCATGAAAACGTATTTTTTCTCTTAGAGATTTTACAATAAAAAAATAGAAATGATGTTAAAATTAATTTCAGATTGCATACATTAAAAGAGACCAGACCCGTAGAAAGGCTACAGAGGAATATATTGTCAACTTATCCTATTGTACATGAACGGGTACTACTACTTATGACGCATTTCCTGGTCTATAAAAGGTATTTTTGTATTTCACTCTTTTATTTCCTATCACTACAATTGTTATCTATGTACCTTTTTCTTACTGTGAATTTGCATTAAAAATATTTTGGAAGTGTATTTTTTACAAGCATCATGATATATTTTCTTGTTTTTGCAGCTGTGTTTTTAAAAATGGATTAAAAATAAACATGTTTCATTATTTTTCGGCGATACGTAGGTAAAACGGTAAATAAAAATTTACTTAACCCAGTAGTTATTTTTGAGTATAAATATTGGAACTGTCGGAGTTTTTGGCAGGATCTTAGATTGTCATGTAATAGGTTTCATATTTTATTCATAATCTTGTGTTATTTGGTTCTATATTTTGTAGTATTGGTGGTGTTTACGTAATTAGTTCGGTTATTGTACACAAGTGAAGTGGATGGGAAATAATACCACGGAGCATGAATTCCGAGATGCTACAGAATCTCCCTGGAAACTTCTCACAAGGGGGCCACCATCTTGTTAGAACAATGAAATTATCACAGAACACTTATAATATTATTACCTACTCGACAATGGCAGTAATAATGAAGAAGATTGGTAGCAAAAAAAAAAAAATAGAGCTGTCAATGTCAAATTTGACATTCGTTTCGTCCCCACTGTATTGTTCAAACTTGTTTCGAACATACGTCTTCCTTGTATAAATCTCGCAACTTGTCTTGATAACTTGTTTTGCTGTCGTCCCAGTACGCCAGTAAATATGGAGTGGACGAAAAGGGATACGTTGAAATTTATTGAACTTGTGGTACGAATTTCCGTGTTTGTGGAACAATAAAATAAGTGATTATAAACACAGAGAAAAGCGTCGTGAGGCTTTGTTTCATTTGGGACGACAAATCGACGTGAGTGTTAGTGCCGTTGAGAAGAAAATGTTATCGTTGAAAACACAATACAATAGAGAAATTAATAAATTAAAAATTAAGTCAAATGCCGGACTAAAAGAGGTGCATTCTAATTGGTATGCGTTTAAATATCTCCATTTCTTAAAAAAGTTTAACGATTCATGTTCCAGTAGTGGATCCATTAATGGTAAGTTGTTTTCTGTAATTTTTTACTATTTCATTACTGTAGAGCCTAGAATAGATTATCGTATACATAACATGTTGGTGAAACTAAAACATAGGAATAGTTAAGTTTTAACATTCAGTAATAAATAAAGGGACATTGCTAATAATGCTCTGCTAACTTGGGGCTTATTTCTAATTTTAATATTTGTGATAGTGAATTCTGTTATTTTTGAATATTTCTGTTTTTAGTTTTTTTTATTTTGTTGTAGTACAAATTGTGCTTCGTACCTAATCAAATAAACATGTGTGAGATTAAACACGAGAAATATTTTAATTAATGAAATGAGTAAAAGAACTAATCTACAGTCCTTATGAATCTTTTTGGCCTGCTCTATATGTAGCCATGAGTTGGGGCTTCCACATAATATAATCAGGAGTTTAATTCAAACAATAGTAAAAAGGAATTGTAGAAATAGTGAAATTGGCATTTATTTATTCTTAAATTGTTGCTATGTTATATATAATATTATACATATTTATATCTAAATTTGTGTTTTATGCAAGTGTCAGAGTGGTCACAAAGTTTGACAAGGGCTGTAGCTTCTACAAATGTTTTGTACATCTACACTGTGATGTTAGTAATATTCAAAATTCATTACTATTTATTTCAATTAATTTTCTAATTTAAACAACTGGAACAAATAATAACGATTATTCTATTTATTTCAGATTACTACTAAACCAGAAAATTCTGAGGAAGATGTTCCTATGATAGATGAAAATATAAAACAATCAGAAAGCTTATTACCGAGCTTTCAGCAATCACAATCTAAAAATGTGTTTAAACATAAACAAATAGGTACGCTGAATTTATTGAAAGCTGCTTCAAAAGCTATAATAAATAAGCACAATAAAGATGAATTTTCAATTTTTGGCTGAAACAGTAGGGAACGAGTTAAGAGAGATAAAGTCTAAACGACACTTATTAATGCTCAAGAAAGAAATAATGGATCTTATTTTGTAACGAAAATGCAAATTTTAGATTCTGAGACTAATACTGATAAGTAGAATACACCAGGTTTTTCAGTGTGACATTAGTTGGGCAGGAAATATTATAATAATATTTTCTTGTGAAGACCTGTGATACAGAGTAAAGTCGCTTTTAAGGGAAAAAGAAGATCTAATCATTACACGGGTGTTGGCTATTGCGAAGATGGAGCAATGGATATTCTGCACTTCGCAATACTGTTACAGTAATGTGTTGTTTTGTGATAGAATAAACAAATTTAAGCTAGAAAATGTACATGAATTGTAATCTTTATTACAATTATCAGTTAATAACAAGAACTAAACTAGTAGAAATGTTCTTAGACAAAATCATTCCAAAACTAATATTTTGTTCAATCTCAAACGATTTTGATTATATTTTGTACATGGGAAGTGTATGGAATTTCGAGATAAAGTACATGAATTACGTATAATCTAAGAGATATTAAAAAATATTTTCAATAAATTAACTCACCAATTTTGTCTAATTTAATTTATTATTATTAAGTTAGTATTGGTATTATTAAGTCTAATTGTCAGTACGAAGTACATGTTATTTCGTAATCGATAGGAGTACAAAAATTATGAATAATGTTTTTAGAAAAAAAGAAAAAATGTAATTCTGATTTTTTTTAATTTGATATTTAACATTTGAAAGAGTATAAAAATTGTTACAACACTTTTAGAAATAATTGAATACGAGTAAAAATAAAATTAGCATTCGAAAAATAATTACTGTGTAAAAAGCGTGTGAGAAATCACGGGTACTGCTATTATGTACAATTCTATACTGATCAATTGCCTATCCATACGTAGTTCAAATTACCAGATTTATGTTAGATTTTTAAATGAAGTGCATGTGATATATTAAAATAAACAGTACTTTATAGTTCAGTGTTGATTCTGTGTTATATTCATTCTATGGTTGATTAATTTATTTATCAAATAAAGTATGCATATTTATTATATGACTGTTATTATTTTATGTTAAAATTTGATGTTATTATTTTTGAGAAAAGAATTAGATTAATTAAAACTAAAATAAATTGTTTTATTTAGTTATCAAATAGTCTGTGAACATTTGCAAGTTGTAGAATTACTTCTATCTTGTTAAATAAATTATAGATTTTCAATAGCTAAATGCTATAGAATAACTAGTGCAATAAACTTACTAAAAAAACTTATTTACTTTATTGTTTTTTTACTCTAACATCCTTATATTAATTCCAGTTGACATCACGAATAAATTGTTGTAACTCTTCATATGTTGAGTAATCAACCCCTATAACAATAAAGTGCATTCTCAAAATCTAAGTTATACATTGAGTATGTTCACTTATTTTTTATTATTACTAGGATATTACTCGATGAAAGTAAGCATTACTTTTTGAAACCATGGTTTCTTCAAACATTTCTTTAAAATGATACAACTATAACTTTTAAAACATGTTGCTGAAATTGTATGATGCTTATAAAATACTTGTTGTATAAACTGTCAAACATAGTCAACTCTAACGTGACACAACTTTAGCTCCTTACAATATCGGTAAATTGAAATTTGTGAAAACCCTGGAAAAACATATAGAGTTCGCAAGTGGAACGGCTTTGTTTCTCAACAAGAGAGTTGACCCTGCTTTGCTCACTGTAATTGGTGAACGTTTTTTTATCCCTTTATACGGTGGCAATAAAGATGATAATTCTCTTGATAGTCTAAGATACAAACAATTCGCCAAGGCAATGACAAAAAGTACATTTAACTTAACTTCCTCCAACACAAGACACAGCTCGCTTTCATACTTTCCAAGTCTACCTGAGGTCCAGTCTTGGCTTGGTAATAATAATGATCCTGAAGACGGGCTGGAAAAAATGTGGAAAATTATTGATGCCAGTGCAGACCTCTAAACCTCCAGCACCCCCTGAGCTTCTAAAATTGACAAATTTCATTTTAGTGATATTGTAAGGAGCTGAAGTTGTGTCACATCCTGAAAAAGCATGAAGAAACAGCAAGTTTTAAAAATCAATAATTGTAAAATTCTGTAATGCAGTGGAAAAGAGTCAATATTTGATTATTAATAATATTGCAAAATTAATAATAAAAAAATTATAATAACAAAATAAAAAAAAAAGAAAATAACTGATGACGCATTATTAGTACACACGTATAGTTAAAAGTACTGAAAAATAATATTCACTTCGGAGCGCTGTAAAACCTTAGCTATTGACTTAATTAAAAAATGTTGCGTATAAAAGTTATTCCTTAAAAAGTTGTATAAACTGTCAAACATAGTCAACTCTAACATGTTGTCTAACATTTTGTTTTGATGATTTGTAGAAAGCAGTCTCAAACATGTTTTTTGTTTATTTAGTACAAACTCGCAGCATAATGTAGTATTTAATTATGGTTAACGTTATTTGTGGTGTGTAATTTCGTACCGAATTGTATGCTTATAATATCGTTTTGTGTAACTTTTTTATAAAGACGTTTCGTAAATATGAATTCTGCCAGCGTCAAGTCAGTAATGGTAGAGTCTACTCCTATACCTGCGATAACCAAATGATCAATAACCGACACTGGAGTGAAGTAGGCTAATAAAATATTCAAAATCCTAATTTATATTATCAGTATTTCGAAGGTTATTTTAGTTATTGATGCTTAGATGTAAAGAATGACATTTATCTTAGAGAGACACGACAAGTTTCCATGCTTGCGGAACACTGCAGTTAAGCAAAAATGAAATGGTGCTGGCGAGGTAGTAAAGCAATTTAACCTTTCCGAAACTAGATCGCTGATTCACTAGTTATTTCAGACAGTCGCGATTCGATCATTTAACGATTTCTTCTACTGTACTTGTAGGTCATAAACACGACAGTAATTGTTTGTAAATCCTTACTGTGAGATAAAGAAGTGTTTTTTTACATTGTTTCCAGAGACTTCGGTAGTAGTATAGAGAAAGCTTTATACAAAGATATGACTATACCGGAGCTGATTGACCGACTGCTCACCAAGCGAGCCGCTTGCTTTGTGGGCGCGCATGATCGTTACTTACTTATCACCGGAGAAGAAGGGTTAGGCAAATGTTCATATATATTATACCTTACCTTTTAGTCCCTTATCACGCAAGATTACTGCGAAACATCCGAGAATAATGTCTGCTGTTCATAATATATATAATTGCAAAGCTATATGAATCTATAGTAGCGGCACACTATGATGGCCGTTTTGACATTTGCCCGCTCATGAAGTTTCATGACAATTTCCATGAAATGACATCATTCTACTAATCTTCAATATTTGTAAACATTTTCGTCAAAAAAAAAAGCTCAGCAATATTGATCCACAGAACATTAATTAATCATGCTCGAATTTTTATCAGTAGAAGACCACTAGTATAATTAAATATATATAATAGTAAATATAGACTTCTTACGATTTTACTATTATAACTATCGATACGGACTTACTTATATCGTCTAGAGAAATTAACTCGTAAAACTTCCAGGCGCGAACTAATTTTTATTACAAAAATGTGAAATGAGTACTACTGCAGTTTGATTTTCTGATAGGAAAAGTATTCAAATTTGATCTCTATGTTACGACTATGGTATGACAGTTAGCTTAATTTTTTTACTACAGTATAGACGGTTGGGAAAGTGTTGGTACACCGCAACAAAAGGCGCCGTTGATTCTAGAAAATTGTCTAAGCTACGACGAGATCAAACTCTCCAGTTTACTTTATACTAGCGGTTGGACGGAGTGCATTAATGATGGCGATAGGAAGAATTCGGGACGTCCCGGTGATAATATAGAGGAGGAGGCTGTCATTATTGGTGTGTTGTACTTTTTTTTTAATTTGTATAGAGGAAAATCAATTTCCAAATATACACCTCTTTGGCTAATTCTTTTGTGTCATGTTTATAATTGTCAGGGCAATGTTTGTATGAAAGAAAATCTTAGAAAAATCGTACGGAAAAGTGAAGAGATTGGGTTAAAACATCTTATCTGAATAATTCAGTAATTTTTCGAGTTTCAATATTAAGAAAAAAAAACGAAGTTCTTCAAATTTTTATATAAATCACACTAAAGTTCGTTAATATGTACTAAAAATATTAAAGTTCGTCAATATGTACTGAAATACTTAACCTCGTCGATATGAACTATAAATACTAAAGTTCGTCAATGTATACTAAAAATAAAGTTTCGAAACAGTTGCGAAACAATTGCGAAACAGCGAAGAAAGATTTACTTATTCATGGTTTTGTTTCTACTTATCTATGTATAGATTATTTGAGTAGTTTGGTTATTTGTGTCGTTACATTTTAAAATGAGTCAATTCTAATTTTAACCGTTCATAATTTTTTTTAAAGATCTTCAATTTTCATATACGTAACAATTGACGGTGAAGGAAAAAATCGTGAGGAAACCTGAACCTTAGAAACGTTCTTCCCACTGTGTGTCGAAAAATATAGAACTGGATTTTTCGGAGTTTAAAACCGCCAATATGTTGTGGTCGTGAGCTGCTGTAGTGGTTATGTCTATAGCTTTTATCGAGAAAGGCCTCAATAGGCCAGGCCAGGCCAATGCCTGGAGTGGGTTTCTTACAAGGCTGATGTGATGATGTTGATATCATGTTATATCAGTTTATCAAAATCAAAAAATACTTTATTAAATTTAGGCCCTAAGAAGGTTCGGAAAACAAACCAATCGTCGAGAAGTACCGGCAAGAAACTCGATCGGGTTTATCTTTTTAACATATATAGATTTATATTTAAAATACATTACACCGTTACCATCGTTTTTAGTGGACGCATAGAGAGGAGTCCATTCCAGACATCACCATCGTTCACATATTGATCCACTCTATAATAGCCGTTTAACACCAAAACCCGCTTAACATAGTGCTTAAACGTATATATATTTTGGATTGAATGATACCTGGGGCTGGTGTAGGCACGGTGGGTCCGCGGTTCGCGCGCGCTGGGCGCATGGAATGCGAGGAGGTATTGGTAACAGCGGCGCATAGCAGCGCGGCGCGCGGGTATGGCGAAGCAGAGCCGCCCACCTCCTGCCTGCACGTATTACGCAACACGTACGCACGCGACAGGCACATGTGGCGACAAATCTGGGCTGACCTGTATCAGGTGAGCGTTTCTGCCACGCGATTTTCTGACCAAATTAAATAATCAAATCAAAAATACCTTATTTAATTTAGGTCCTAAAAAGGCGCTTATCAACGTACAAACTACTAACTACCGATTGCCTACATAATATGTTGCCTCATTTTGCATGTTATTGTTGCACGGTATCCATCATCCAAACCATCGTACTTAAAATTATCTGGTTATATGGTGTTCATTCCATTTCATGACGTGGGATTCACCTCAAGTTTTCTTTCATTGGTGTTATTTTTAAATTTCCTTATAGGTTTCAACGTCTTATCAAAATCTCGCCTGATGTTAAATGAACATGCTTAAACCTAGACTGAGGACTAGCTGCCAAGTACAATTGCCGGAAACACATCAACTTGATGTGCTCAACGTTGGTCTGAGACGTAACCAAGTTATAATTTTTGTCATGTTGAAATGATAAAAATATGGGCCTAGAATGAGAAATTTCTTTCAACAATACACTTAAAGGTTCTAAAAGACAGAATTTCCAACTTTATTCTTCTGATGGTTTTATCGGAACAGCAAATTGTGTCACTAAAAGATGGCTTTTGTTTGTACACTGATTTCAGCTATAATTTTTTCATTTCCCCCCTTGCTTGCTTCCTTTCCATTTCCCTCTCTGCCTGCTTACTTTACTTACCGTCCGTTGAACCGACATTAGACTTTTCATGTTCATTCAATAACTACCACTGAATTATGGTATTTCCTAATGCCTTGGTTCCATTTGGAATAATTCTCTTACCCCAAATACTCTTCACGATATATTTCACTGCTACCTTACTCTTCCCAGTTTAAAATATTTTCAATGAATTTAAGACAAAATGTAATTGCGAAATATTTGGTACAGTATGAGTGGCTTCTGTTTACAAACGTAGAAAGGGTATATATTTCGATTCTATATATTATAATCGGATTTATTGATATATTATTCAAATTCTGATTTGAAAATAAAAATTTGCATGTTGAATATAATATGCTGTCTTATCATCTTTCATTCTTTGTAAAAATCATATCTTTGGTTAGTCAAGAACGTATTTGAAGTATTTAGGTGCCGAGTTTCGCATATGAGGAGTTATCCCCGCAAGTCGGTCCGCACGTGACGGACGCGAAGCAGAGCTACACTGAGCGTTACGTACGACTGAGGGACAATAAGATATTTGATAACGAGGTATATTATAAGCGGATAGCGATACTCGCGGAGTGCGCGCTCCTCGAGGCGGACCGGAGGGCCAGGAACACGGCACCGACGACGCTTATCTCAACGTCATCGGATGCGGTGAGCCCTCCATACTATATATTCCATATCTGTATCTATTTATCCGTCATCAGATACTAGGCTAATACCTATATTACACCCTATCTATGTCTAATTATTACCGGAGGCAGTTTACCCTCTGAATTATATACTTATTATTTATTTGTATTCTATTTAATGAAATTCCACGCTTAGCTTGTTCTATAACCGTGAACTTATGCATAACACTTTGTTATATAACTTAGGTTATTATCAATGAATTTAATTATGGGGTGGGGGAGGAGTTGCAATAAACAGGGGGAGAATGGGAGAAATCCCATCAGGAACATGAGTGGTACTTCTGTTTTACTTTGTGACTTTAGCGTTTGACCACTGGATATTAACTTGTCATCTGGGCTGAGTTGCTACCATAGGACTTTAAATAGATTGGGGTTCCAATTCGTTTGTTTTTTTTTTAAATATTCGTTACCATAGAAATTTTTCATTTATAAACCGATTTGGATATTTTTTTTATATGTATTTTCAGGATTGAACCTTGGAATTAATTTGCCAAGGAACTTCTCAAAATCGAATAGGACACGTATAGTCTTTGATCTATCTATTGGTTTGTGTAAGACTTGGTAGTCTAATGATAGTAAGATAAGATAAGAATGTTCTGGTGCATTTTTTTAGTACATTTTTTCAAATCGGTTTTATTTATTTTATGTTAAAATTTTCAGGTCTCGGGGTCTGGAGGATATCCTTTCATCAGAATGACGTGTATATCCTAACATTCCTTGAAAGGATACATGCCTTGCTGAGGGAAGGTCGAATTAATCACATTGCAGATGTCAATTTTGCCTTCATAGATCCCTCTAGTGGAGTTAAAGGTTACGTCTATTATTTCATTTTTATTTAGCACTAGAGGCCCGTCCCAGCTCCAAACGGATCTGTTAAATTGGTCGCTTTCTTAATGTGTTGTGACATACAATAATAATATTTTTAAAATTATCACTTATAGAATTGTTCACGGACTCAGCAGCCAGCGATGAGCGGGGAATCTGAAGTAAAGACAATATTCTTCGAAAGTGGAAAGCATCCTAGAGGTGAGTTTCTTCCGAATTAATTTGATCTTATCGAAAACTAACACTTTTGTTGTAAATATCGATACATCGAATGAAACAGTTACTATAATAGACTATGACGTATTTAAGATTCTCTTAGATCTGGTACTAAAATTGGTGTGTTGTCTGAAAGATACAAAGATATTTGATTTTTCAGGGAAAAGGATAACTAAAAATATTCGATGCTAAAATCGATGTTTTTATTATAACGTTACATCGATACTTTGTTAGTCTTTCGTGCAAAAAACTACTCATGATATTTTAATGAAACTTTTCAGTGATATACCACCAAAAGAATACAGTACTATTATATAATTGGTCAGAATATGACGATAAGTATAAAGCAAGTTAAAAAAAGTCCTGCTACTTGAGCGCTATCGGTGACATAAATCGTTTAGTTATATGTGTGGTAGTTTATCACTAAAGAACTAATTAGTATTGCGCCACGAGAGGTTGCAGTGCTGTTTTGTAATAAGATATTAACATTATAGCTATTTCATTGTAATTGCCCAGCAGCAAAATTATATTTTTTCATCATTGCTATTTCACAGGTGATACATGAAAATCTGCTATATTTTTAAATAATAATCACAACAATACTGCATTTATTTTCAATGAAGATTTTTTTTTTTTATTTAAAAAGCATTTAGGTTCTAGGAAATCTTGTTCAACTTTTTAAAATGAGAAGTAACTGCCCATAAGTTCATATGGCAAATTATTTTATGTATGATATAAAAAATCATAAAAATCAATTACCAAATGTAGAGATCATGACACAAGAATGACAGCGACGACGGCTGATCTATCGGTGGTCACCGTTCTTTTCGGACTCCACTGTGCTTATCATCAAATACAGGGACTATTTTCACGTGAAAAATAACAGTGATGCGTGACATGTTCCATGTCCATTTTACAGGTGGTGTGAGAGTGTGGTTAGAGAAGCGTACACCTTCGAGCCGGTTGAGGGAACCACGACTCCTCGTGCTGACCAGCGCCGCCGACCCCAACTCCTTCCCCGGGAACGAGTTCTGGTATGACACGCTCACACATTATTGGACAAGTATGGTCAACATTATAACCATCACGGTGCTCCGGTGTTTATTTCAGCTGGGCAGCGTGTTTCTCGAAAGATAACGACAGAGAGATGTAACGATACCTGAAGCGCAGTTAACAGATAAGCGTTACCTTATGACTCTGTATCAGTGGGCTTAGGTTCGAATCCTATAACGAAGCTGTGATTAATGTGAAGGAAAAAATAGCGTGATGAAATCACAACGTTGTGGTACATTTTTATAACTTATGTCTGGTTAGTTGTCATAGTTGAAAATTTATCGCCAAGCGTTATATTTTAAAACTAGTTCTTTAGGTCTTGTGTGTCAATATTTAAAGTCACATTTTTTTTTAATGCTTTATAGGTAAGCGTTTGACCACAATTTCATCTGATGTTAAATGATGATGTGGTCGGAGATGGTAGTCTCGCTAAACCTAGAGGGAGACTGGCTTTCAAGTGCAGCTGCCGGAACACACTAACAGGTGCTTGGTGACAGATTTTCAACTTGAGGGTGGTAGCTAGTCAGACGAACCTAGAAAAAGCCCTACCACCCTGCTATGGTTTCATCACGATATTTTCCTTCACCGAAAGCTCCGACTCAGTTGCTTGGATTCGAACCTACGTCCTTCGACGCTGTGTCCGAACACACTACCAACTGAGCCATCGTCGCTTCGTTATAATATAACTTTTGGTAAGATTGTGGTCAAATGCTAAAACCCTGTACTCAATAAATAAATATAAAAAGAGTTTGTGTGTTTATATATGCACGTGTTAGTTTATACTTCTTTGGTGGTATTTAAAAAAAACTCCTATTTATACTTTTTAGCAGTTGTGAACCGAAATAAAAACTCGAACGACGACCGAAATAAAAGAACATATACAAATTATATAAAATAATATTTGGAAATATTTATTTATATATAATATTGAAAAGGAACTGTTCAAACTTCATGATGTGTTACAGTGAAGTGTGCAACTGCCGTTTTATGCTAAAACTAACTTCACAATGTGTTATATCGTATTGAGCAACAGCTGTTGTTTTTCACTAAAACTAACGTCATGGTGTGTTACATTATAGTGTGCAACTTTTGTTTTGAACTAAAACTTACTTCATAGGTGGGTTACAGTCGGCGCTCGTAACCTCTGTTTCGTGGTAAAGAAAATCACTCAGAATGGTTTTCTCATGAAGCGTTAAACGAGTATAATTAAAAAAAATCATATGTTGAGGGTATAAATGTGGTCGGTATCGTAGGATGGGTTCGCTGACGACGTCCGGAGACCCCGCGACCGCGTGTAGCACGCAAGTTAGCGAACTACATAACGCTCTCATTAACCGAGCTCTCCGGGGCACTTCCACTCGTGTCCTCACTCGGGACGGACCGCAACCCCTCCAGGAGTACTGTCGACGGATACTAGACTCCACATCTCTCTAGCCATCACCATCATTCCCTCGACACCGTCGTTACATACCATTTTAACACGTTAACTCCCATAATTACGACTTACGGCCTTTTGTAAAATCTTCATAATCCTTTTGGCCGCTCTGAATATATTCGTATTCCAAGTTTGGGCTAACACATTATCTAATATACCTAATATCTAATGATGTAACTAAATTTCTGTTCTTCGCATCTATGTTCAGAGCGGTCAAAAAGATTAACGAGGATTGTAAGCTGCTTATTACGTCAAAATTGTATTTTTTTTAAACTAACTCTCGAACTAGCCAATTTGATGACAATATAAGAAAATGTGTTTGAAACTAATCAAAAAGTGTAAAATATACAACTTGGTTGATGGTTATTGTAAATAAAAACTGTTAAATGATCAACTTGGCCGATGTAGCCTTAAGGATAAAAGGTCAAACATTCCAAGAAAAACAAAAACTGTGAAAAAAAAATTGTAATTTATTCAGTTGTAATCGTATTTTAAATGAATATATGTAAAACCCTTTTTTAAAGGACTTACTGTCAGATAGTAGTGGGTACAAAAGGCGTAACTTACAGGATGGTGGGGAGCATTCTCGCTTAGGTCATCGGACTGTTCACAGCTATACAGAAAGCTAAGGGAATTAATATAACACCAATACAATGTTAACCTCCTTTAGATGGGGTCAGCTTTGATGACTCTTTATAGCTAAAGTATAGATTGGTTTACGGGTCCTAACGAGACGTTAATTTAGAGTTTGTCCCAGCTGATACTTTAAAGCTTGGATAGAACTAACAACTTCGATAACATCCGAAATGGTAGTTGATGTGTTCAAATGTTTTTAGTTTAATTTGATGTGGTAAACCAACATAGAAATTAGAAGCACAAATACATTCCAACAGATTATTACCACTGGATTGATTGTTCTATATCAGATGTACTCAACGTGTGCTTAGCAGAATTCTTAAAGACTTGCCAGAATTTTTCGAAATAATAGCAGTTTAAACCAACGAAGTATTACATGTCGTTGCATGATAGTAAAAATGGCGAAACGCAGCTGTAATAAATGTACAATAATACAATTTGGTCAATCCATTAAAAAAAAAATTAATTATAAAACTAGATTCTGATGTATTTAGGGCGCCGTTGTTAAAAATATTGAAAATGGGTCTTTTAGGGGTTGTGTGAAAGCTATAGGTCTCGAATCGATTCTATTTTGAAATAATTATTCGAATAATTCTTACTGCTCGAATATTTAGGAGTATAGATACGACTAACTCTGCTTCTTTTAACTATTGTTTCGTAAATTTGAATTTAATAATCATTTATAATTAGAAAAGTAACCTGTTCGAATATTTGACTCAACTTTGAAATCGATTTATCCGATTTGTTTCCCGAAACTAACTGTCATTCGAATATTACCCATCTCCTTTTTTCTATAAAAATGGGTCTTGTTGGCGTCGATTTAAACTTTTAGCATTTATTGTAATTCAAAGCAATAGCCCAAGGCCGAGGCTGTCCTTAGGTCCTTAGTACTTCGGTGAAGCTGTAAAGACCAGCAAGGCCATCAACGCTAGGGCAGTTAAAAAAAAATGATGTTGATTTGAAAGCGTAAACCTAGTGCCCCTGGAGTTAATTTTGACATTTATAGCTAATGGCTAACGAGGTGTCGCGTAAACTTGTTTGTCTTTGTATTTACCAAAATGGCGGAAATCACTGTGACAGGAAAAATTGTCTGATATTCACTATATCCAGTGGTAATAATATAAAATTACTTTAAATGTTTTATATGATAATTAAAAATTCACAAGAAACTTTTTTTTCTATGTTTGTTTACATTTATTAAAGACAAAAATACAATTTTCAAGTATTACTTCCTGTATAAATTACTAGATGCTATAGCCGAGTTTCAAACTTGCCTTGTAAAGTCAACGCCCGCTCTAGACTCTGTAAACCCCGATAGAAAAACAACCTTTGATGAACCAATGTGCTGAAATTTCAATAAAAACATATGTGTTTACAAACAGTGGACTAATGTCTATACTTTTATGGCCTGACAGTCAAAATGGCGCTCTCGACAACTGTCCGAGTCGTCAGACGTTAGAGCGGGCGCTGATCGTATCGTATTGTATTGTTGTCTAGTTTACTGCATTTATTGGGAATCATGTGATTATATAATCCATTAAGTAGTTTAATATTTAGGTGTATTACTTAAAACTTTCACAGAAATAGATGAGTCATCGTCGACAATTTCGACGGCCTCGGAGAATATTCTAGAAAATAATTATTTTACAGGAGAGCGCAAAACTGTGACAATTAAAAAGAGATTAAAACCTTGCCTACTTCAGGACATTTAGATGTAAAATGTAAGAATTCAATAAAAAAAAAAATCTTAAAATAAATTCCGTATAAAAAAGGAATTTCGTATGTTTATATATGTGTAATTTATATGGAACGAAAGAAGTGGAATGAAGTTATTCACGATAGTGAGTTAAAGGTGAAGTTGGCGTTGTATGCGCGTGCGCAATGCGTCCGGTTGTGATCACGAATGAGAAATAAGTTTGTTACAAACATATTGAAGATATACTCATATAATTTATATGTAAAAGTTTATTAGCTCGTGGGTTTATTACTAATGTAAGAAATAACTTTTATTTTTTTTTTCTGTTATAAAATTGAAAAGTTATTTGTAAAAGCATTATAACAGTTTCTATATATTTGTCATTTCAAAGGAAAAATGACGAAAACATAATAAACAAACTGTTTTTTTTTTATTTTATTTTATCTTGAACAATTTAGTTTTTTTTTTTAGATTAACAATGAAATCAATTAATGCTTGAATAAATCAATCTACGGTTAGCATTATATGAACTTTGCGGCTTTTGTTATTTTACTTCTCAACTTATATTTTAATTGTACACACAACCACAAACAAACCACTTGTCTTGTTGCTGTAAATAAAATTCTGAATTTGTTAAAATGTGACGGGAGTTTTTAATGAAGGTGAAGCATCGTAATGAAAACATAGCGTGGTGATTGATATTTTAAGCTCGCCTGGATGGTTACCACCTTCAAGTTGGTAATCTATCACCAGGCACCTGTTGGTGTACTTCGGCAGCTGCACTTGAGCGCCAGTCCCTTTAGGTTTAGCGTGTTTATCGTCTTAGACAAAAATCTTCATGTGAATATTAGATTTGTTTTTCAGTCCGTCCATATTGTAAAAAATGGATCGGAAACAATTTCGAAGTGAATAATTTGAATTAAATAAATATCCAGACAAACATTTTTTATACATTTATGAAACAGCATACGTGGATTGTATGTGGTTAGTTGTTTTGCAAATACCTTTTCAATTATGTGATAAATATTCGAATATTATTTTTAAATATTTGTGGTTAATTGTTTTGTGAGTATGAATTATTATTGGTTTATATGAAATAAATAAAGGTTTTTTATAAATATTCTCTTGTTTTCTTTTAATTTAAAAAAATCTATAATAATAGATGTTCTTCGTTCATAACTTAAATTACTGGTACACTAAGTACGTATTCTGCAAAAGCGATGTAATATTGCCACCTCTATCTATGTAATACTGAGGTCTTGGTACAAGAATTTTTACTTCCTTATAATATTACAAATTCAAATGCGAGTTTCGGTTTGGTGCGTTTTGTAGCATTAACAATAGAATGGATTTACATGATTTTTTTGCGCATAACATCGTCAAGTGTACGAAAAGGACATCGGGTACATTTCATCGAAACAAAAATACTGGGGGATACTGCAAAGTACATTAACGCGAGCAAAGACTAATAGTACACATTTCGGTTAACATTTTGTTTGGTACATAATCTATCTAAGTTTTGTATGTTTACCGTCTACTATAGTGACTAGTGATAAATCAAACATCAAAAAATATGTAATCGACTTCTTAGTTTCACTATTAACGGCAATTAACTCAAAGTTTAATAAAACGACTGACTTATTATACTAAACGAATGTAGCGTTTCTGAACAGAACGATAATTTTATAGGCAGGCAACCCGAAAATGGAAACTATAAACAAGTCTCATTATTAGCAACGTCACAAGAGTCAATAGATTAATCTACAAACTTGTCGACCAATATCAATTTTACTATATAAAATAATTGTTTGTATTTACCTACAGCGTGGTAAAAATAAATATTTTGAGATTCATCGATGATTTTTATTTCACACTCAAACGAGTATAAATGGTCGTTCTTGGCTAACAGTACCTACAGTACTGGATGTTCGGTTTTAACTATCCGATAATATTATTCCCTATAATCAAACAAATTTAAAGTTGTTTTAATATAATCATATGGGTCTAGTACCCTTTTTTACACTCTAAAGGTTAGCGTTTGAGCACAATTTCATCTGATGTTAAATGATGATGTGGTCTAAGATGGTAGTCACGTTAAATCTAGAACGAGACTGGCTATCAAGTGCAGCTGCCGGAACACACCAACAGGTGCTTGTCAACAGATTTTCAATTTAAGGGTTGGAGCTAGCCAAACGGATTTTGATAAAGCCCTACCACCATGCCATGGTCTCATCACGACGTATTCCTTCACCGAAAGTTCCGACTCGGTTCTTAGGATTCGAACCTAGGTCCTTCGACTCTGTGTCCGAACACACTACCAACTGACCCATCATCGCTTCAAAAAGAGCTTCACAAAGACAGTTTACAAGTCTCTCGCCAAGAACCGCGCTAATACTATAGTTTTCTAGAACCATCCTATTGACTACGTTAGGTTTGTCAAATGAACTCATCCAGCACGATTATCTTCTAGGGCTATGAGATATGAGGCTCTTCAATTTGTGGTGCATTTGTCCATAAAAGATGGTAAATTATTTACATTTAGGTGGGCCGTTGTCGCAAAAATGTATATTTAGAACAATTAATTTTTTTTTTATTCAAGTATTTGCCCACAAATGACATATTCATACAAACAATCAAAGGTTTTGTTTAACTCTTAAATGCATATTGTTGCGAATTATATACATTCCACATCCACTTAATTTTTGTTCAAAATTCTGAGTGTGTGCATTTTCGAAAGCATGTTAGAACCTTAGAAAATACTTTACACTTGGAACAAAACGTTCACATTACTTTTGACAGGCAAATTACACTTTTTTTTTGTTGTTATTTTAAAATTAGTTCCAGGATTCATAACAAAAATTATGCATTTAAGGGTTAATAAAAGAAACTACCACAACGGAGATAAAATCAAAACTTCAATTAGATTCGATATCAATGAGGTATCGCAACCGATTATAACAATATTTTTGTAGCGTGGAAGCGCTCCCTGGGCTTTTATGCATGGCGCCATCCGTTCGTCATTTGGTAGAGCCGTTTCGAATAATTAATGTGTATTGTCTGTGACGAAAACAAATATTATACAACCTAAGTCCTTCCTTTTACTTAAATACTTGTAGAAAATGTAAAAAAAATCAACATATTCATTTTTACCTTTGAAAAAAAAATTGGTTATCTGTAAAGCCGGACGATAATTTTAAGTGATAACGTTATAAGAAAGCATTGATGAAAAATTGCATACTTTTGCCGCAATTGTTGTTGTAATAAACAATGGCAACCGCATTAACTTTTTACTTCACTTTGTAAGCAGTTCACAAAACTTTCCTCGTGTAGGTTGTGGGATTTGTGTTTCTTCTACACGGACGCATCGGCCGATGGAGTGGAAGAGAGATAGATGCGTCACAAGCCGAACGCTTAGGCTGATCGCGTCTCTCTATCGCTGGTTCCGCGCTCTCGCTTGCACGCTCGGCTCAGGCGGAACGTGAAAATGAGTCATGTTTTTTCGTGCGTGCAGCCGGCATTCATCGATTTATAAGACGTTATCATGTCAAAAATGTTGTACTCTGATAGTGTGTATCATTCATAAATCGCTAGACGAAAATAAAATGAATACTTTCAGATTTTGTACAATGAATAGGTTTGCTAATAAGTATAATTTAAATTGCTAACGAATTTAATAATTGTACTGGGGAAGTATATTTAATGTTGACACTGATAAGCTATATAAATTAAAATATTACATTTACAAGTCGTAAAAAATCACTATTAAGAAATAACAATATTTAATTTAAACCGAATTTGATAGTGTAGTACGCGGGAACAAGTTGCCATTTCGCAATATATGTAGAATGTGGGAATTGTCAATAATAGCTAATGTGAAAAACTTAAAGCCCATAAAGTATAACCATATTATTACTATAATATTTTGATAACGGTATTCATTTTATATTCATTTTGATATTAGCGAGTATGTAAATAAAGACTGTATAAAAACGCGCAAAACCGAGGGCATTTGCTAGTATTATATATAAAGATCTGAGAAGTATATGAACGTGGAAAAGTCTTTTCACCATTTGATGACAGGTTGCGCTAGGAAAATGTTAAGTTGTTATGAAATGTACGGCCATATTCGTGAGCTGTCTCATTGCTACTACCTACAACGCATACAGAGTGTGTGTAAATAAATATTCACCGGCATTTTCCATGTTCAGAATATCAAATTATTGCATTGCGACTCACAGTAGTAGGTAAATAGTTTAGTAGTTATGCTAACAATTTATTTATAAAAGAATGACAATTTTTTTGTTACAGTTTTAACAATGTACATTATTAAAAAAATTCATTAAAAACATTGTAAAACAAGTGCAGAGATAATGATTACTCCCTATGTAAACAGATCTAGAGTCATTAGAATATCGCAGAGACATTGGGTCCTTATGTGTGCTTTACCGCATTTATAACGGAGAGTGCTCTGATGCACTTTTTGGTATGGTGCTCTCATCACCGTTTCAAACTCGCACCACCCGCCGTTGGCTGGCTGCTCATCCACATACCCAAAGCCTAGTAGAATGGCGATAACCGTAAGGTTCTCTAGAAGTTTCATTATGCGCACGCTAGGGTTGTGGTGCCACGGTGTTTCCCAAGAGTTATGACATGGGGTTCTTCAAAAAAGGATTGAAACACGCTCTTCAAGGTCGGCAACACAACAGCGATGCCCGTGGTGTTGCAGTTGTTCATAGGCGACGGTAACCATTTCACATCAGATGGGCCGTCTGCCTGTTTGCTGCCATTTGGCATAAAAAAAAAAAATGTTTCACGACGGGAACGATGGTAATTTCAAGATTTCATTAAAATTGTGTATAAAATATAGAATGGAAGATGGTACAACTATATTTATCTTTTTATATGAAATAAATCTGAAGTTCACTCTTCTGTACATATGTTTTTGTTCTACATTTTGTAATACGAAGGCCATTATTGACTGATCTTAAATTTGACATTTCAAATATTTTTGTTTGGAATTCACAAAAAAGAGTCTAAATTAATTTTAATAGAATCTTCTAAACAGAAGAATATGTCATTGTGTAATAATATGCTATAAACATTAACTATACGAGTATAAATATATAACAAAGAAAAACGAACAGCCTTCAAAAAACGCGACTTAAAGCTATAAAATAATGCTTTATTCACTTCATTTGACATAATACTTTGTCTTAGTTTTAAAATAGTATTTAAGATACAATTACAAAATTCAAATAATACCTATTACATTTGTTTTTTATTGTAATTGCCTCGAAATCGGTTCAGTAGTTTTTGAAAAAATCGCGGCCATACAAACTTACATCATACATACATAGGGATCGAATACAGAAACTCCTTTTTTGAAGACTGTTAAAAATAGAGAAATATGCATAAACATCAAATAAATCTAGAGTTTCATATTCTTTACTAATATCATAATTGTGTAGCTCTATGACTCTAGACCAGAGGTTTCCAAACTTCTGAAGTCATACTTCTTCAGGCGCGTTAGGAAAAAATAATGAGAGTAAATTTTTACGATACGCGCGCACACCGTCACGAAAAGTCGACACCCTGAAGTTAGTTATAGTCAACATTTTATTCAAAAAAAGTATGTATGTATTAAATACCTTTTTCAATTGTTAGCGTCGTTTTTTCTACAAACGTAGAATAAGGCGAAAGATAAATTTTTTGAAAAGATTTTTATCTTGTTACGCCAAAGAATTATAACTGCTAACGCGTGTACATAATGTTATAAATATCTAAATATGTATATCGCTTATTATTTTCATATTAGGTAAATGACTACTAAACATTTTAACAATGTTTTATATTTAGAGTACTTCTTATGATTGATCGAGATATGTCAATCTTAAATGATCAATCATAAGCAAGTATTATAAATGTCTAAATATATCAATTATTATTTTCATGTTGGTTAAATAATTGCTAATGATTATTATAAAGTTCTATATTTAAAGTACTTCTTATGATTGGTCGAGATACTGTCAATCTACAACGACCAATCATAAGCAAGTAAATTGGTGGGGATGAAATCACAATAGCCCGCATTCAGAGGTATGACGGGCATTCGTTATTCAAGATCGAGAGCAAACACATGGGATATATCGCCTTTAGGCTGTTGTAAGTAAAACGGTACTGTAATAAGACTGATAGTTAATACTGCGTAAAGTGTTTTTGTATTTAAAGTCCCTGCTACTGGTTGATGAACTAACACGGTTTACATCTCAGAAGCGGGATTAGCAACTTAGTGCCCACAACAAGATCTAAAATACGCATAAGTATTTGGTGAACATACGTAGAAAACGTAAGTGTAATTTATTATTTTATTTCGTTATGTTTATCTACCCTCGTGGATCCTTCTAAAGAATATTTTATTTGAATTTCAAATGAGGTGAGGTCGTGATTATCGAAGTAAAAATGAGACAACAAGTTTATTTTTGTTGTGTATAGACCTACGGTTTTAAAGTTTAAAGTAGTAACTACGAGCATACATTTTTTTTGATACATCAAGACTTGCTAAGGCCAAAATAACAAGTGTAAGCGTTTATTAGATGTGCTGACCCAGCTTGTTGACGAATTTAGCTCTTTTGACTATAGTAAGCTGTTTTGTTAAAGCAATAATAATATATCCGTAGGTAATGAAAAAAAATCCTGTATTAATTGTAGTGTTTTTTCTTGTAATATACGTTGAGTCTGTGACTACGTGGATGAATGAAGGTATTCTCGTAAAATGGTGGCGCCTCCACAAACTCGTAAAATGCTGGCGCCTCCACAAAGATTTCGTGACACAACATGAAACCGTATCCATGGTCGCGGGCGTATGCGCTTGAGACTGAAAATTGTGGCAGTCTCTGCAGTCGGTTGCAGTCCGGGCGGTCCAGGGTAAGGTTATCGCCACGGGCGATTGGTCAGTCCCGCTCCAGTTTGCATTATATGAGAAGGGCGAGCTAACGATATCGTCGTCATCGGCGCTCCAGGACACGATCACGTGTTCTGGAATGGCAGGTGACGCGCCGTGCATAGTCGAGGTATTCACCTAGGCACAGAACTTTGCGCCTTCGCACACCGTCCTGTGAAGTAACACGTCGCCGTAATCCCGAGTGAAATAACAATTTGTTCATTGAAATATTCGGTTGTGCTCTTAGGGCTTTGTATAATACAAGTGATCGCAATAGGTATCAGGTCTTAAATAGTGTAATGCCTGGATATTGATCCTTTTATGCAAAGAACAAACTGTTAATACATGCCTTCACAAAGTTGACTAATTTGCACGGATCTAGGGTGGAGCGATAAGTAAATAGTCCATTACGCCTTACCAAAATTAACAGGGGTAGCTAAAACTTGGTATCACGGTTCCCTCGCTTCTATTTTTTAGGCCAGAATGGAAACTACAGTTAAAAGATTTTTCCCCAACTAGGGATAATTATGCTCATTTACTAACTAAAATGCTCCACAAAAAGGTACGCCATAGGGAGTTGCTCTTATATCAATGTGAAATGTGAGGAAAACGTGCAGTCGACTGTATCATAGCAATATAGAAGATCGTGGTGTTAGATTAGAAGCACAATTTGAAGACTGCAAAAAGTGCTGCTTTGTTGTAAGGGACAGCAGCTGAGGTAGACACTAAATTTTGATTGCAAAAACGGGCAGTTCGAGTAATGTACAATGAGGGACCTCGCGAATCATTAAAGGTTAAGTTTCAAGAATTCGGTGTCTTAAATCTGGCTTCCCAATACGTTCTTGATAATTTAATGTATGTTCGCAAAAACTAGAAATTGACAAACTGGTCGTTCCATGTTTTAGACTCGGTAAAACCAGTAACAGTGTTAGATTTTTTGTATAACAAAGTCCCAAAACATATTACCGATTTGCTAGACTATGAGTAGTGCCATTTTAAGCGGGTTTTGGTGTCGAAAGGGCTTTTATAGAGTGGATCGATAAGTGAACGATGGTGATGTCTGGAATTGACTCCTTTCTGTACACCCACTAAAATTGATTGTAACATATACATATTAATATATGTGTATGTTAAAAAGATAAGCGCCTTCTTAGGGCCTAAATTGTATAAAGTATATTTGATTTGAGTATCTGGTTGATTTAGGAAATGAGGGTACTTTGGTCCGTCTCGGTAAAGCTCAACGTTTAGCATTAGACTGGAAGGTAGGAGAGGTGCCTTTATTAAGGGGATAGGTAACGTACCATATAGCCCACTTGGTAATGCGAATGTCATGATCGAGGTGCAGGAGTGTAGTAGAAAATTACGTGGAGATTGGTAGTAGATGACTTTTTAAACAATTGCCCGGTACTATTAAGACTACACTTTCACGGAAGGACCCTCTGTCAAAATGATAAAGTCGGAATCCGGTGTTTTAAGCGTGGAGTCTTATTTTATTTGCGCACTCTTATTCGTGGAAGAGACTCGCATTAAATACGGCGAATTAAGGGTGATCCGGGGTTAACTAGCGCAAATCTGTTTCAGTTCTTGTGCTTCGTCTTACGCATTAATGTATATGAACGGTATTTTGATATATCATTCGACGAGAGAATGGCCCGTCAAGTATTCAGAGAGCATTTTGGTTACTTTGTCGCACCAACCAGTTTAATTATGGCCCAAACGACAAGCTTCATTAGTATACAATTTAAAACTTTTACTAAATCATGCGGTATAAAGCACGTGTCGCCACACCCCCGAAAGAATGTAGCAATAAATCTAGACGGGCCAAATGGCTTATGGGATGAACATTTACCAGACATACAGTTGGGTATTTTGCTAAATGACTTTACGCCTGAAGTGAGGGAGAGTTTAGACAATATTAAGACTAGCGCTGGTGGCCTTATTAGGAAACAACAGGTGAAAAAAAAAAAAAGACGGTAGAATAGGTATAGAAAGATGGGAATGAATTAGAAGGAAGGCGATTTGGTTAGAGTATAAAGAGGTGCGATAGGTATAGAACAGTCAAAGAAGCTCGAACCTAGATGTAATAGAAGTCCCTACAGAATTAAAAATGTGCTCCCCAACGATAGATTAGTGGTCGAGGATATGCCTTTCACAAAGTCTAAAGTCTAGTTAGAGGTTTGCGGCTATAGTAGCTATTTATAAAACATATCGTTGGATTCGTTTCAACGAACCCGTACCAACCGATTCCGATTCTGGTTGTGGCGATTTGTAAATTGACGTATAAATTAATGTATTCATACAAATGAACATGGATATTGTACACTCACAGAAATAACGGGTTTATTAGAGGCTGGCTAATAATCGATTATCAAATTGGTTGTCGTTGATTACACAGTATGCTTAAAGTAAAAAAAAAATAAGAATATGATGTTATGATAACAGCAATGTTAATGTGATTCTAGGTACCGATGATTAGTGTCATGTATCATCGCAAGTAGCTAAAGTATTTAGTGGCTGAAATATTTGCTGGTCAATGTCGTCGACCAGTAAATACCGATTCATTAGGGTCACGTACTGATGAATTGGTGTGAGGTGCCAGGTAACGGGTACCTCACATTTTAGCAATTAGTGCAACAGTGTCTACTTGTCAAGGTCATGGACCAATAAATACACTACCAATATAAAAATATGTGGCTAGGCTATGGAGGGATGTCAGGTAACCGATATCCTTAAAAGCAATGTTAACGTGATTGTAGGCTTTGATGAAAGTATTTAATGGCTGAAATATTTGCTGGTCAATGTCTTCGACTAGTAAATACCGATTCATTGGTTAGAGTCGCATACTGATGAATCGGTGTGAGGTGCCAAGTAACGAGTGCCTCACACTTTTGGCAATTAATGTGTGGCACCGGTAACAAACATCGTGTCAGACGGTTAGAAGCGCGGCTAATGGTACCAGCTGCACCGCGCGCGATCTGCGCACCTCGACACTGCGAGGAACCCCCGCACGTCGTGCACGCAGTCTTCAGAGATAGTCATCCCACGCTACTGGTCAAGATACCCGTGATTAGTGTCATGTATCATCGTAAATGGTTCAAGTATTAAATGGCTGAAGTATTTGCTGGTCAACGTAATGGATCAGTAAATACTGATTCATTGGTTAGAGTCACGTACTGATGAATCGGTATGAGGTGCCAGGTAACGGGTGCCTCGCGTTTTAGCAATTAGTGTAACAGTGTATATACTGGCCAAGGGCATGGATCAATATATATACTGCCAATATGTAACGATGCCAGGGATGTCAGGTAACAGACACCCTTAAATTATAAAGATTTGCTGATTAAGGTTATGGATTATGACATAATGTAAAGTAATTATATTTGAGCTTTAATTAGATACTAAATGTAATGTATCACTAAGCCAGTGAGTTATATTGATTTTTTTAATCGTATGGCTAAATAGAGTATCCATTTTTGTAATTACAATTGAACATTTAATTCTCTCAGCCATTTTAAGGCGTCGTCGGTAAGATTGATCAGTTTGTCAGGGGAACCGTTGTATTGTCGAAGTGGACATTCCTCGATGATGTGTTGGATTGTTTGCCTTTCCGCCCCGCAATCGCAATGTGCAGCTCACGGTCTACTTTCTGCACATGGGCGCTACCTAACCACACCGGGGAACAATATTCAGCTACGGGATACACCAACGAAATGGCTGTAGTTCTCAATACATCGGCGTTTGCGTCCCAACTAGTTCCAGTCGGTTTTAGAAGCACGTTATTTCTAGATTGCAGTTTCCGCGAAGTCTTTTCAAGATGCTCTTTGTATGTAAGTGAACGGTCAAGTACAACACCCAGGTACTTGGGGTAATGGTTGTGACGCAACTGTATGCCATTAAATGAAACCTTTAGTTCAGCCTGGCTAATTGGTTATTCAAATGGAAACAACATGTTTCTGTTTTACTTTCTGCCAGAATTTTCATGTCTTCTGATAATGTAACTTCCATATCTGAGAATACCTTTGCTTGGGTTATCAGGCATATGTCATCAGCGTAAATAAATTTTCTGGAGATAGTACCTGGTAAATCATGTATATATAGGTTAAATAAAGTTGGGGCTAAAACAGAACCCTGAGGAAGGCCATTATTTAACAATCTGAAATCGCTGTCTAAATCCAGTTTGTTCTATAGGTAAGACCTCTTCGATAAAGTTGTATTGATAATAATGCGTGATTAGTTTGATTTCCTTCAGGACTTAAACACCTAAAGATTATTATTTTAAACAGAACGTATGTGACGCCATTATATTTTTTACATATTTCTAAATGAAATAGTTGGAGTACTTAACGATTTTTTTTTTCTTACCAACGAGGGACTCGTTGAAAAAAGGATGGCCGAGCTGTTATAAATATCTAAATATGTATATCGCTTATTATTTTCATATTAGGTAAATGACTACTAAACATTTTAACAATGTTTTATATTTAGAGTACTTCTTATGATTGATCGAGATATGTCAATCTTAAATGATCAATCATAAGCAAGTATTATAAATGTCTAAATATATCAATTATTATTTTCATGTTGGTTAAATAATTGCTAATGATTATTATAAAGTTCTATATTTAAAGTACTTCTTATGATTGGTCGAGATACTGTCAATCTACAACGACCAATCATAAGCAAGTAAATTGGTGGGGATGAAATCACAATAGCCCGCATTCAGAGGTATGACGGGCATTCGTTATTCAAGATCGAGAGCAAACACATGGGATATATCGCCTTTAGGCTGTTGTAAGTAAAACGGTATGTAATAAGACTGATAGTTAATACTGCGTAAAGTGTTTTTGTATTTAAAGTCCCTGCTACTGGTTGATGAACTAACACGGTTTACAATAAGTACACACTACTTTTTTGTGTGCATAGACCCCATTCAAAATTTTACTGGTTCCGGTGGACCCCCTGAAGGTTCAGTACTACCATATGAAGTCAAGCCAACATTGTTAGTTCTTCACACTATCGAAAATAGACCAATTTTCATAGAGCCCCGCTTACGAATTTCTTTCCATTTCTTTGCCACGCCTACGTACAGCCCCATCAAGTCTCCCGTGGACCACTTTGGGAATCACTCCTCTAGAACGTCATCTTAACGCAGACTGGCTGAAACCTTTTAAATTCCACTGTAGGAGTCTAGGCTAGTTCGAAGAGAGCAATAGTGAAACTCACAGTGTGTAAAATAGACTGTATTCATTCTGACTCCATATAGGGTATTTACAGTTTACATGAGATGTTCCAATTGTTCGAATGACATATTCGACTCATAACAAATGTAAAGGGGGTTTCAGCACGTTTGTGTTAAGATGACATTCTAAGAATGATAGAGCTATAAATGCAAATGTCAGTTTGTTTATTTGTTACGCTTTCACGCCGTGTACAAAAAAGGACATGGGGTACATTTAAACAAAAAAAAAATGTATTGGTCTAGAGGGATAGGCTTACTCTACATCAATGCGAGCGAAGCTGCTGGCAAAAGTTAGTTCTTTACATATAAAACTCAACCTGTATACGAGGATTATACATACCTATGTGGTTTCATGAATATTCCGCGCTCCGCTAAGAGATTTATTAGGGCTGGTTTCCCGTCTTCCTGTAGATTTATGTACGGACGGCTGGATCGCCGGACGGAATTAGATTTGCGACGTTTTCCCCGGTCCATGTTAGTCGCCTTAATGTGGACAGATATAGATTAATATTTCTGATGCGATCCGTAATACAGATAAGCAAACTCACTCAATTTCGTATCGGCTGTGGACGAGAAGTTGTCATAATTTTTTTATGAATCTACTTACCCTTTGAATTTTATTTTGATTTAAAATTATTTTTGTTAATCAATTGGTTACTAATTTATCTGTCCAAGTTATTCAAATACTAGCTGATACCGACTTTTTCATCTGTTTGGTTAATAACCTAACAATATATTTTATGTACAGAAAGAAGAACATATAAAAATTTTAAAGCAATAATATTTTTTGGTTACAAAATTTCTTTAGTCTTTTGTAGTGTTCAAAAAATAATTTTAGGCTAAATGAAAATATATCATTTTTTTAAAATAAGGACCGAGTATTTAGGCCGTTAAACTAATAAAAATTGATTGAAATCGGAGAGTAGCTGCCAGAACGTACTAGTAAGTGCTTGGCGATAGGTTTTCATCTTGGGAGTGGTAGCTAGGTAGGTTTTAGAAAATGTTCTGTTCCACCGGCCAAACCACTCGACCACCACGATATATCTATATTGTACAACGGTCAACCGTATACTATATCCAATAACATCCTGCATTCAATGACATGCCCACACGCATTTTTACCTATCTTGTATTTGGCTTAAAGATCTACTTTTGAAACTTAATTCTAGACCAGTTTCGATGTGAGAAAATCTCCATCCAATTCTCATATGGGATCAAGTCGAGAACGTGTAGTAAGTAAATAAGTAATATGGCACAATACGCTACGTAAAATAATCGACTTCGGCCCAAAGTTGTAGCGAACCCATTTGTTTAATTAAGACTCCACGAAGTTGAAGAGTTCTGGAGGGAGACGTATTAATCAGAGGCCACACCGGCTTAATGCATTTCGGTCGGTTTGATATCATTGCTGCGACACGTACCGACTGGAAGTTCCCTTATGAGATAATTTAATTAATAACAGCTTTGATACTGTAATTAGAGTTTGCTGCTTCGTATCTTATTTACGCGTGACATATATTTATACAAATGGTTGTCGGACGCTTCTCTGAATGATATAAAATATCTTATGACCTGTTTTAGGACGCGATCGACTCCTAAACTATATGTCAAAATCCGTTCGGTTACTAGACGAGTTTAGATGACAAATATTATGATTGTAATAATTTTTTATCGATTTTCTAAAAGCAGGAAACTTCCTCTATTCGGTTGTTTTTTTTTATATTTGTTATCTGAGAACTTCATCATTTCTAGACGGAATTAGAAAATTCTTTGTCTATTAGAAAGAAGACTTTTTCAAGGGGTTCAATGGGAGGCTTGAATTTCGAAAGTTCTGTAGGAAATTCCACATAATCGAATAGGAAATCAAAAATAATTTAGCTATTGGTAGGATTATGACAATGTTAGACTAGGTGGGTACCTAAATATAGTCAAGGACGTTCTAGTGTATTTTATGGAGTACCGATTTTTTCCTATTGTTCTATTTTTGTTTTTTAATTATTACTTTATAAATTTTAACTTTGGCCACAGCTTCACTTGATATTAAATGACTATGTGAGTTTTTGATATGGGAACACACCAAATATAGAAGAGTTCTAGCTCTCAAGTGCAGTTGCCGGAATACACCTACCTATACGTGCTTGGCGTTGGATTTTCAACTGAAGGGTTACGGCTATGGTTATAGGCATTTGAAAAAACTCTACCACTTTACTATACAAGCTTGCTCTTTACAGGGAATTGGAAATCAAAATCGAAAATACATCAACTAGCTTAGGTCCTGAGAAGGACCATCCGATCGTCAAAACTACCATCGGTTCAGAAAATAACCCAGTCTTAGAGAAGAATAGGCAAGAAACCCGGTTTAGTTTAACTTATCATCGTACATATTTTTTTATAAATACATCATAGTTAAATTATTTATTGGCGGATGCACAGAGACGGGTGTTATTTCCAGACATCATTATTGTTCATATATTGATGCACCTATAAAAATCTTTAAACGTCAGAATCCGCTTGACATGATGCTTAAACTTACTATCTGCCGAATCTGTAATGTGTTTTGGGGATTTGTTGTAAAACCTAACCCTATTCACCAAAACCTGATGGATGGGGTGTCCGAAGACGTTACCGTTGATTTATAATCACTTAGGCAATCCAAAGAGTAACCGATCCTATTTCAAAAATCAATAATATGTAGCTATATATATTGGTAGGATATACGTATTGTATCCGACTAGGTTGTCACTGCCATATACAACATATAGATGTGTCCCAAGTAACTGTCTTTTACGGGCGATATATTGCAGTACTATAGGTGTTTATCGTAGTTTTCTGATGACGCCATACTTTCCATCAAATACAGTAATGTCAGTTTGTCGTGCTATAATAAATATAAAATGTAAAGGCAAGTTTTTGCTTAATCATCGCTTCAAATTGTTTCCAAGTTCTAAACGCGAAGCATAATTTTCCACTTCGCAGCGCACCGAGCATAAATAAACAAAGTTGCAGCGTTCTCGGCGACTATTTTTATTGGGGTTCTTTTGATTTACTGCTATATGAATATAATATTTTAATAACAATTTTTAAAGTTAAAACTTGTGATGAACTGTGAAAAACGTTGTGATTTGACACGGGATGAAACGAAAAAGCTTCATTAAAATGAGAAAAATATATACATTTCTAGAATTTAATGTGATAGAATTCATTATACAGTGTTATACACTTCCTAATATTTATTTTGTGCCGAGCGTTATACAGGTGTGCGTGCGCCATAGTATTTCGAAGCTTTGAGAAATGCCGTCATAACCAGAGTGGTATTGTTCACGTGTATTTTATATACGCATTTATTATCATTTTTTAAAGGTTTCACTTCTACCAAGTGTGAACTGCACACGTATTTTTTTTTTATTTACGGAACTTTCTATTTCAATTAACATTTTACACAAGTAACTAATAAGTGCCACTGTCATATGGCCCCTTGCTTGGTTAAGTTTTACCGCAGTTTTTCATACCGTTGTTCATATCTAACTAATTATTTTATTAACTTGTCACCAAATGAGTTTACATTCGTTAATGTTATGCGTTTTTTTATTGAATATTTGGTACATATATAATACCATTTACGTCGATTTTGATGAATGTAGTTTGAAATAGAAATGTATGAAATGTATGCTCTCTGTTCCTTTGATGTGTTCGCTCTGAAATCATTTGTATATTATATTAGCTGAAAAAGCAGCTCCGCAGACATATGAAATATTTATAGGTGCATTCAGAAATTTGTCTGTTTCATAACTGTAGTAGTATAAGGTCCGATCTCTTTGGTCTGATTTGTTGGAATACAAAACAGTTCTCAGAAATAAAAATAGTGGAGGAGGAATCTTTAAATTGATTAAATACATAACTGTGTTGCATTTATAGTGTAAATAAAAAAATAAATTAAATTAAATTGTGTATTAAGTTTTGACCACGTTTTACACAAATATATGTAAGTGATACGAAGTTCACCGGGTCATCTAGTTCGTAATATATTACAGTTAAGTTTTATGTTATTGGAAATTACTCAGAACATTGACGATGGTGGTTGAATAGATAAAACACATAATGTATTAGAGATAAGTTTTGTTGCGCAGGATGTAATAAAAATACATTGCATGCCACAGGGAATAGTGTTATACGTAGAAAACGACATAGACACATGCGAGCATTGGAACCATCTGTTAAACGTTTTCTAATGGGCTCACCCTAGAGTGTCTCGGCGGGCCGATGTAGAGATGTAACATGGGGACACATACGCGGAGTGCGCTCACTAGCGGATCACAGCTGCGAGGCATTTGAATAAGTTCTACAAGCGCGTGACAGAACAGAGAGGCGATAGCGTTTGATCAGAAGAGATACACGATTGAGTGACAAATAATTTGAGACAGCGGTTTAAGATAACAAACCATAGTGAAATCTACGGACAACGACTTTATGAGTGACGAGTCAACAAACAACAACAATATTTTGGACTATACAACTTGTATTGTATAAATAAAACGAAATAATAAATGTTGCAGATAGAGCTTATTTACGACCACCTCACATATATTCGCAACAACTGGTATGTTTCAACCTTTGAAAATAGGACGCCAAATACCTACACACTCATACATATACTGCCATAAAATTAAACGATGTTTACATAATACTATAATTATATAAGATCGCGTGCACAGAGTATAAAAGTTTTAACTTGTAACGTTCTTTTATAGTAGACAAAACGATTAAATAACTTTCAAAACTGTTATGGGAATATTTTCATAATAACCAGCGCTGACTTTAGAAAACTTGAAGAGGCGTCAAAGGACTGAAACTTTATTATACATAGTTCTCACTCGGTAATAATATTTTCTTGTGGTTTCACAGAAGAAGTTTTCCCTTCAATCTATCAGACGGGCCTTCGACAAACCTCTTTAGGGCGCTTCGCTACGGTAAATCAATAAACGGAACCCACTCACTGTGGAGTTGGTAAACTCTTACACAAAACCGTACGTACATGGTAACTGTGAACCTAACTACAATTTTGATGATAAATTAGTTTCAAGTTTTAAAAAGTACAATATTTTGTTGAATAATTTTTCTTTGATAAAGGCGTTACTTTGCGGAAATCCACCATCAAAAATTAGCGAAGTTATAAAAAAAAGAAATCTCGCCCGCTTGCGCCGTATGAGTCAACATCGATCTGAAGATGCCCCGTAAAGGAGCGAAACACTTATAATTATTGTTTTGTATTGTAAATATTGTACACGTCAATCCGCAACATATTTTAAATTAATTATAAACTTCTTTTTTATATTATTTACATCAGGGCTGTCCAAACCATGGCCCGCGGCATGAATTATTGCGGCCCGCAGAATCTTTTTTATCTTCTTTGTTTAAATACTTTAAATGAGTAAATTATTTTTCTTGCGACGAAATTCAAATGTTTTGGATATGTATTCGATTATGTCGCACACAACACTATTCACTCGAGAACTCGGGGAATTCCCCGAACGTATAATAGGTACACCCGACACCGCGCGTTGTTCATTTATTGGGCTTTAAAAGACAAATTAATGAAAAAGTAGATAATAAAATAATGATACTTATTATACTTGTATTTTATTTTTATAAATATTTGGCGGCCCCCCAATGTATTGAGTCATTTTTGTTGGCCCTGGGTCCCATGTAGATTGAACAGCCCTGATTTACATCTTTTATTTCTTTTTTCAGTTTACATACAATTTTTTTTTTATATTTTTCTAATATATATATATATATATATATATCAGTGTTAATCGACCACAGTTTCAAACAACTGCCAACATTGAGTTTAACTGCCAACCAACCACGAATTTTTATTATTTTTAGTTCTTTCATAACCATTTTCTGTTGCAGTAAGACGTGACAGCGACCATACAACTCATAGTGGAAGTGCGAAGTAACGTCCACCCTATATTTTTTGTGTTGAATAAGTTTGTGGAATTAGAAATATGCATAAATTTATATTTGTGACATACATATTAATATTTCAAATGCTTACTATATTCTGTAGATATAGATCTAGAGATAAATAGATCATTTGCTGGTTTTCACGGTTATATAGCTGAATCGATCATAATTAAATTGGGGATATAGATAGCGGCAGAGAAGCGAAATATTTATAATATACTAGTTTTTGTCCACGACTTTGCTCTTTTTAATATAGATCTAACTGAGCCTTTGGGAATAGTACTTTATATGGATAAAATATACCATATATCTATTTCTATATATCTGATAACGTGTATGTAATTTTTTTTTCAAGAATATTGTATTTTTTTCCTTTGTGGAAAAATGATAAGTAGATTTTTAGTTTGAAAAAGAAAACGCAGAAGAAGTTACGGCAAATAATAGCAATAAATGTTTTTTTTTAAGTGTTACTAAATACTCTATTAATATAGCTATTTTCCAATGGAAATGCTTTTCATTTTGTATTTTAAACTATTATTAGGAATGTACTTAAGAGATGCGATAAAACAAGTATTTGTTTCTAAGTAAGCGTAAGTTTTTTTTGTCAAATTAAGGATTATAAATTAACACATACAACAGAAATGTTTAATTAGGCTTAATAACACTATTAAATATGCGAAATTGTAATTACATAGTTGTTTAAAATTACATATGATGTAATGTATATGAATTAGAAGCTTGTGTCTGTGGCTTCTCTCGCGTTAACGTAGATTTTATGTATCGTTCGGAAACCGCACATTTTTCTAGAGGTAAATACTCTGCTCTCTTTTCTGAACTCCTTACAACATGTATGCAAAATTATATAATAATCGGTTGAGTATTTAAAGCATGAAAGTATAACAAATAAGCAAGCTCACATTTACTTTTATAATATTAGTTAGGATGTCAGAGTAATTTAACTTTTGACATTATTTAACCTTTTCTCAAAATGTCTGAAGTTCATAATGTTCGTGAGAGTTTTCTTTACCAAATTAAGCCGTCTGCCATCACGTAGATAAACAAACTTGGCAAATCGCAAGTCACAATAATCAAGTTTGTGCTCTAGTTGATTCCGCGACTTTGGGCCTTCGGTTTATCTCCAATACATTTAACGTAGCCTCGTGTCGCTTCAATAAAATTACGTCAAAATGTATACTATTTTATTTTGGGAATGAGAAAAGTATTAATTGAATTTTATATCGAATACGAAAGGATTATGTTTCTTTAGCACAAATTAATATTTACAAAAATATATGAAAAAACAAAAATAGCAAAAGTATGCGATGGACAAAGTTTTAGATCCATTGTAAATCTGGTGTGCACGGTGCAGCAACAGTAAGCGAATGTCTTGGTAGTTTTTATTTAATATTTTGAATGATTTTGCCTATTTAGTTATTTTAATGCTCTCTATCCTTCCATCTAACATTGGAGAATCTGAATCTAAAATAAGTATTTTATTGTATTTAGGAATGATCAGAACAGAGCAAATTGTGGCTTTCTGGGACTTGAGATATACTTTAAACAACTAGTTATATGACAGAGGGTAATTAATAACGGTAGAAGGTATTTCGTTAGGTAATTCATTATTGAACAGTTCCATCTTGCATTAGTTATAAATCTTCTGTAGGTGGTAGAGCTACGCTGAAGCTATTACTGGTTTCAGCATGAATGGGTCGGCTCGCCCGGGGTAGTATCACCCTCTCGCAGAAAACCAACGTGAAGTATCAGTGCTTGCACTGTTGCCTTTCGTTCGGCCAGTGAGAGCGACGGAGGCCCACATATTTAAAAGGCCGGCAACGCACTTGCGACTCCCCTGGTGTTACTAGTGTCTATGGACGGCGGTGATCACTTACCATCAGGTGACCCACCTGTTCGTTTGCCCCCTATAATATAAAAAAAAAATCTTAAGTTAGTTTAGCTATTAGTAAGCAGTTCGGTGTTCAATGCCTGGCTTCGGCTTAATAAGCAGACTTTACCTAGGATATTATTTTTATCATATTTGAACACGACGACAATGGAAAGCTTAAATTGATTATAGAATCCAAACCGAGACTTATAACCACGTTAATATTAAAATATTTAGAAATTCCTCATTATTACAAAATTTAAATTATATACATTTTCTGTTTACCGCAGTAGCTGTTGAAAGTACAAAAAAATACTTACGAAAATACATATACTTTGAAGTGCTTTGGTTTACTCTAACAATCTGTGATTTATTACAGCAATCAGACGCAATCAATCCTTTGTACTCTCTACGCTTCGAGACAGATTTTAGTCGCTTGACAAATCATCCAATTTGCTTCCAATATTAGATAACTCGGAAGCCATTTATTTAATCGGTTTTAATAGCATTTACGTGAAATGGATAATTCGTGTAGTATAATAATCGGTTTCTAAAACTAAAAAAATCAGTTTTTCGGGACTCCCGTCAGAAATAAAGATCTTTATGCGTTTTTTTCAATTGCAATTGTAATTCGATATGGGGATTTACATTTTTATATGCGTATTATTTCATCACGTAAGAAACAAGCGTTATGCTCTGTACTATATTAAATACGAGGTAGTGAATTATAAATGATATAAAAAGTGCTACATAAACGAGACAAAAACGTATAACAATAGTTAATATCCACGTGTTCAGTATTAAGGTCATACAATTTTTTATCTAACTGACCATATGCTGTTGGCCCGATGGGCCTTCACAGCTTCACCGGACTATGGGTCATACAACCGCTAGCGCACAATGCTCGTTTGCTCAAATTCGATACCAATACAAACACACAAACACACACTCGTATACAATAGAAAGAGAGATAGTCGTATGAAGGCAGCATAACGCTTTTTCTTTATGTGACGATTTCTACCAGTCAACTCCTTTTCTTTACGTGGGGGAAGTCCACCATGGATACGCCACCCTCCCGAGGCAGAGGGCGGGTAGTGTGAGAGTCCTACTCACTAAAACCCTACGGTGTACATCTGCCGCTATTGTTGAGGCGGCAGGAGTTCTTACCAGCCTCCTATCACAAGCCGCGTTAAGGAATTTCGTTACAAACATATTTAAAGTGCCAAGTAATGATATTAATTTAATTTTAGTAATATAATAAACTTTGATTTAATTCGCTTATGCGAAACAAACATGGATACTTCGGAGCGTGGTGGAGGAAATATGTTGAAATAATTTGAAAATACGTTGCTGACCGGATCGTGACCGTAAAAAAAATGATAAAATTGAACTGGTTAAGTGACAAGGTAGGTAAGGTTTCAACCAGATCATATTCAACTTTTAACGTACAAACTGTATGACCTACATAAAGGTTATGACCATCGATCGTACTTTATAGTCGTATCTCAGTGCATCCCCGCTAATATCCAGTTATTTGTACATATAATAAAACTGTAACATGTCCTGTTCTTTTCAGATTATTGTGTAAAAAATGATTGCTAGTGACTAACACCCGTATTCTAAGAAGTTTCCTCGAACCTTACTCCACTCCACTCAACCTCAGTCAAGGAAATAGGTATTTTCAGTGGCAAAAAAACTCCTCCACTTGACGTCCCTCGAATTTTCTCCTCATTCGAGGTGAGGAAACAACTGTCAAACTCAAGGTACCTCGGGACCTACCTTAAGGAATACTCAAGGTAGATTTACGCTATTGTTTATTGTATTCATATGTCCACGGTTTGAAACCAAAGGTGACTATTATATTATAATAGGTTTTTCGAATGAATTTCCTATTACTTTTGAATTATTTGTATGATAATCCATACGGTTATCCTGAACGGCGGTATTTACGAGATGCAGAAAACTCTATAGAATTTTATGATAATGTAGCATTCCAAAGACGCTATCGTTTTAAGAAAGATAATGTTTTAACACCACACTACAACAAACAATAAACATAAATAAAAGAACGGATGTGACGCGACGCACAGTAGATTAAATAAAAAACAGATAATTCCCAAATTTCGAGTTACCATAGACGAAAAGATAAAAAAATACGCTAAAGTCTACAATGACGTTTTAGCTCGACTCAACCTCATTCGAGAATCCTCCAGATTACCTCAAGACAAGGTAGAGTCGTAACTAAGAATACCTATTTTGAGGATTCTTTGAGGTGATATATAAGGTAACCTCTGTTGAGTTGAGGTTGAGGAATTTTCGAGGTAACTTCTTAGAATACGAGTGTTAGAATTAGTAAATAAATACATTTCATTCTTTTTACAAAAACGTCTGTCCGTCTGTTTTATTATGCACGCATCACTGCTAAAGTATGACGCTTATGATAAAACGTCACCAAGACAATTATAAAGCACATCCTCGAGTATCCACGTGTCTTTGTTTCGTTAAAATCGGTTCACTCTATCAAAAGATATTACAATTAGAATGACGACGCGAGTTAAATACGAGAAAAGAGTAGATAAACATATGCATTTCTGTCTCATTCAATAACCTGCGTATTTTGTAGGATATCTCATATCCTATATTTATAAATAAAACGATAGACGTCTGCTGTTGTGAGCAAAAACTACAGGATAGATCCGATCATTTTGTTTTACTTTTTTTTAGACACTTAAAAATTCACAATATCTTGGTTTAATATAGATTTATTTAGGTTTTAAGATACTACGATTTTTATAAGCACTACGCGTTTAACAACGTGTGAAGTGGTGGCAAGCGATGTATGCGTATACGCAGGAGCGATGAAGTAAACGTATAACATTGTTTACAGAAAATTTTGTAAGCGAAGTGTTTTTATAAAATATATTGTTAAGATAATAAAAAAAGCAGACGAAGTCGCGGCTATCGGCTAACTACTTTATAAAAAGAAAATACGTTTTTCTTCTATCGAAATACACATGTGAACGCTCCAAGATTTATGACGATCAGGGACTAATACATTCTACATTTAAATATTTAATCGTATCCTCTCTAACTGGAATCGTTTTAATTTTATATGGAGCTACGTGTGCCCTAACGGTCCCTGAAAGGTTCCTCCACGTTATTTATTTCTTCGGAAATATTAAAAAGCAGACGAAGTTTTATCGGAAGACGATAAATAAATGCTGGAGTTCTTTTACCGTGAAATAATTGGCTATCATAATTGGAAAAACTCATACTCTCAAACATTATCAATGGATGTTGAGTTCGTAATGAAAGAAAACACATTGTTTTTAAATGTTTTCTTGGCTACATACCACACTCTAAGATAAGATTCGCCGCCAAAGGATTTACGCCCTGACGTATGTGTTCTAGAACTTGCGCTTGCATGTTAACGCCATTTCTACCCGAGTTTTATTTCTTCAGTCCTATCCTAGTTTCAAATCAAGCAAAACTGCGTTGTAATGGTAATTTGAGTTTTAAAAATAGTTTAGTAAATGTTCTAGAATATAATTTAGCCGAAATTTTCTATACAAATTTTGTAGCTTTGAAAGTGTTTTTTTTTGGGGGGAAATGGTACTTTAGCTCCATGTAAAATTACAGGAGAAGCTATTTTGGCATATCTTTGAGATTTTAGTCAAGTTAATATATATATATATATATATAAGAATGCATATTTATTTACACTTAGTAGCAAGTCTTTATTGATTACAATTCTATTCTTTTCTTGAATATGCTTTTATGTAGCGTACCTGGAAACTCAAACTACAAACAAAAAAAGTGTGTGTGTGATTCACACACGATAGAAGTGAAACTTCAGTAAATCGACAAAAGAATGAAATGAATATATATAACAAGGGTAGGATAATTACAAAGTTTATTTGCTTAAAAATGAAAGTATTTTGATTAATTTTAAAATATATTTTATATTTTGTTTAACATATGTTACATAATTTATTGCTCAAGTTCCATGTTTTAGTTTCAACAAACAAGATATAAAAATACTCACAAACACAGTTAATTTTTTTTTTTTTTTAATTACAGGGGGCAAACGAATAAAAGTGATCACCGCCGTCCATAGACACTAGCAACACCAGGGGAGTTGCAAGTGCGTTGCCGGCCTTTTAAATATGTGGGCCTCCGGCGCTCTCACTGACCGAAGGAAACGCAACAGTGCAACCACTGTTACTTCACGTCGGCTTTCTGTGAGAGGGTGGCACTACCCCGGGCGAGCCGACCCATTCATGCTGAAACCAGTAATAGCTTCAGCGTAGCTCTACCTCTACCTGCAATACCAATAATAATACACCACGCTAACTTCTTATTAAAAGCTGTAATACGCAGCCGCATACAGTGTACAGTGGTACACGTATTTTTCACATACGAGTATACTAACACATGTTAAATGTTCAAATACAAGCAAGTATTAAACAGTGCGCAATATACATACACACCGACATTTGCTCTCTCTATATTTCTATCTCATTCTTTGCCGGCTTCCTACTCATCCTACACATTTTTGTATTTATGTCTCTTACCTGTCGCTTTTTCCGTTGCATCCGGTTTGAAATCACAACGATTCTAAAGAAGTTTCACTTAAAAAAATATGTGCCTGGCAAAATGGACCGAAATCATCAAATATTGCCTTAATTTTCTTTGTAGTCTTGATGTTTTGTGATATGAAAGTAAGGATTATATAAAACTGTAAAAAATATTTAGCATTTTTGATCTTTTCCGGTATGAGTCCTGACAACGGCCTTTGGCGATTTGTTTACATTAATATTGCTTTAAAAATATATTTTCCTATATACTAGAGTTTTACGTTCTCATGACAAATATATACCAGTAAATGGAATGAAAGTGCCTTTTTGTAATATCTAAATAACAGTTTTTGGACATCAAAGAGTATATACGTAACTTATAACAAAAATTACTTTTGTCTGTATATTTGTTCCAGCTAACCTCCGAAATTATTGGACCGACTTTGACGGGCCTTTCTCTGGCAAATAGATGATGTTATAGGAGGTCATTTACTTTTATTTTAGAAAAAAAAATGAATTCCGAGCAAATACAATAAACTAAAGAAGCAGACTAACTCGCGACTAACGACTAGCTATAGATTATTTTAAAATAAATGGTGAGTTATTGTATTCTAACGAAAATAATTTTTACTACTTACGGAATCATTATAACGTTTGCTCTAGCAAAAAAAGTGACTTAAAATATTCGCTATCTTTTATAATTTTGAAGGAAAGAAACACAAAGAAAAGACGCTCGAGTAATGAGACCTGTTAAGTAACTAGATTTAGTGGAACTAGCTTCCAAGAGCAACTTTACTGTATAGACCTATTGTTGTTGCAATATTTATCGTTTGCTTTTATATGTTCTTTATTATTACATTTCTTACACAATAAACAAACTTAAATGAATATAAATTGAAAGATTTAGGTCTCCATTTGCTAAGTTGATCAGAATTACTACTAACTTTTTCCTGTTTCAAGACATTCAGCTGTTGTTATACCTTTTTAATATATACCTATTTACAAATTAGCTGTGTCTCGGACTTGGTGCGCTTATTTGTATAAAACATTTGAATTGTTATAATGAACAAATAGCTTATATGCTTTATTAAAACGAGAGGGAGAGCCATGTAAAGGCGTCAGGTCCATTCTCGCATCACGTATGGTTCGCGTTTTGACTATTTCACGCTTGCACTAAACAGAGTAGCGGAGATTTGGAGATTAGTGTTTTCACACAGAACAAGATTATATATATAGCTTTTTATTATATTATTTTAGATACCTTATGATACTCGCAATCAGTTTTTTTTAATATTTTCAATGTCCTAAGATTGTATTATTTATAGAAATACATTTAAAAAAAGTTGTGGTTGTGTTGTAGTTGTAACACCAACTATTGGGTTCAACATGTTTAAGATTTATTCAACTGAACTCATAAGTAAAAGGTTAAAGAATTAGAAACATAAGTACACCGAAATTGTATATCTGAAGATTATAAAACTCAAGAAATAGTCTTTCGTTCGTTTAGACTTAAATTTGAAAAATTCGTTTAGCAGTTTATGGTTTATTCAGGAGGGTTTATCAAGATTATCAACACGCTATGAGACTTAGGAATAGATCAATTATTATAAAATTGTAGGTCGCGAAGTGTGCTACGCAAGAACGAAGTAATACCGTGGGTGGCGCTTGTGATGCAACGCGGGGTGTCGGGGGCTGAGGGCTAGTTAGTCGTCTAACGAGAACCGAGCGTTATTAAGAATGTCCAAAAGATACGCGGGACTCAGTTGCATAACTGGCTCCATACGCGACAGTCGTGCTTTGACAGTAATTTAAAATGTTGAAAAATTAAAAACAAGCGAGACTGTACGGCACAGTTAGTTGAATAGAAAAATTATGCTGTGATAAATACACATGTTGTAAATTTTAAAAACACAATATCAGCTATTGCTTTCAATGCAACACGCTACGGGTCTTCGCTGGTTATATTGGTGTACGGCTTCGGGGAAACCGGAATTGGATTCGTAAATTATCGCATCCATTGTGAACCAGATGTATCGAATGTTTTCAGGCGGGGCTGGTCATTTTTATCAATGCTATTTTTGCATTTCACAGTTAAAAAGTGCTTTTCGATAACTTGTACGATTTATTTCTTTCGATCTTTATTAGTTTAAATTTTATGTAGGTATTAGTAATAAGATCTATATTAAATTGTGAATGTATACAGAGGCGATGATAAAACATTTTAAAACCTTTTCCCCGTCTGTTTGTCACTCGATTTTCTTTATTTATTTTAGTAGTTATTGATGACTTTTGGTGTTATCAACAATTTTTTTTCTATGCTATCGACTTATCTTTATTTATAAGTTTCAATACATTTTGACATTTAGAAAAAAAATAGATAAAACATATGCGTGAAGAAAAAAAAAACTTTCACTTCTTGTGACGGCCGAATAAGACTACTAGTATGTATAAGGTGTTACATATCATAAATCGGGGTAGTTGTTAAAGTGGTCGCCGTGCTGACTTACGAGTTTAAATTATAGATAAGTTAATTATATCTGTGTTCTTCCAAAAATGATTTTTCCGAGCCTGAGAGCACTGAGTGCCTGTTTATTGTGTTTCTGTGTTTAGTTTGATTCCGGTGTAATGGGCAAGATCACGTTGAATGGACCCCCCATTTCCCACTTGCTCATGGAGTTTAAATATAACTATTTTTAACCGACTTCAAAAAAAGAGTTTGTCAATCTGATTGTATTTTTTTTAATGTTTGTTACCTCAGAACTCTCGACTGAGTGAACCGATTTTGATGATTCTTTTTTTATTTGAAAGCTGGTGCTTCTTGTGTGGTCCCAATTTTGACAATGGCATCCATGAGAAAACTATATAAGTCTTAAATTTGCATTAAGTATGTACGCGTCAATGGACAAATAACTCAATATCACGCCGACCGATTTTGATGATTCATTTTTAATTGGAGAGGATGTACTTCAACGATAGTTTGATAAGTTCAGATATTAGGTATAGGTTATTAGGTAGCGCATATACTAATATTTTTTATTTAATTTGATTAATGTTATAGTTTAGTTATTATTGTTTGCTTATTGGTGCTTTCTTGTTTCCTTAGTAGTGTCTCTTGATATTGAAGTCGGTTTATTTTTTTTTTGTAAAAAGTTTTATTATTTATGAGCTAGTCAGTACCAATAATAAAATCCTGAAACAATTTTTAAAAACATCATCTTTACGATTCTTGTTTTACAATGAAAATTTTAAGGTCATTTAATTAAAAAAAAAACTCATTTTTGAATACCGTATAATAGTATGAATGTTAAACGATAAATCCTGTAAATTTCATTAGAATATCTCTAAGGGTTTGGATAAAATATTTTTTTAATTAAAAGTCCTTCGAATGTTATATTGTAAAATTGATTGCTTCATAATATAACAATTATATTTAAACTCCATGACCGAGTGGGAAATGGGGGCGCAATTGACGTGACCGTACCCAAATGCTTTAAAAAAAAAAAAAAACTAATACACACTAGAAATATTTTATATTATAAAATTCGACAATAAACCTACTGAATGCATATTCGAAGAGTTATAGAAACGACTACCTGAAGCTTCTGTTGCTAATATTGCATTTTTTATTGCCTTGCCTATTTATTTGTTAAAATTTTACAAGTGGATTTAGTGGCTATTAAAAATGTATAATCGTAATTTTTTCGACATGTATCTTTATGAGCCTTATAGAAATTATTTAACTACATATGAAGACAAAACAGTTAAGTACCATTGTTTCCTTCGTTTGTTAACAATGTTTTTTTCGTAGTTGAACTCTTTACTTTTACCAATAAAAAGCTTGGAAACAGTTTTCGATAGCATCTACAAGTGAAATACATTATTTATAAAACTCTCATGTCTATTAATATACAATATTTATACACTTATCAGCAAAAAAAAAAACTATCAGTAATATCTAAACTTAAAGAAATTATGATTGAATTTCGGGCATTTGTTCATATAAAATTTGTAAATTTCCTACAACATTTTATATTTATAATGTATTATTAAAAGCCTCTCAATAGTTTTTTACAATGAACACCAATCCATTACAACGAGACGTGTAGCAATAATTTCTACCACTTCTCTTGTTACGGTCGAAAGACTCCCTATATTTATTAGATTATGACGTATTTCATAAAATTACACTATGGAAATAGATTGGTCCCGTTGAATACCATTATTACTGGGTCGTTCATCAAAGAGCCTTTTAACGTCGTACGCAAACTGTGAAATTTTGTTTTTTCAAGCTCGCACTCATAATTCAAAATGGGGGTTTGTTTGAGCCACTTCAATTCCAATAATTGGCAATTCATTCAATCATTTCGCGCTTATAAATCTTCCAAAGCGTTGTATGCCCTTTTAATATAAAAAAAACTCCCATTTTTCAATTATATCTGGCGTTTTGATTAAATTTATATATATATTTATGTATAACAAGTGATGTTATTAAAATAAGCACTAAAATGCACGATATAGCAGTTGTCAGTTGTCAAAATTGAAATACTAGCTTTTAACCGCGGCTTCGCTCGTGTTACTGAAGAATTGATTTATCCGTCGGGAATAGTTATTTTTATCGGGGTGAACGATGACTTATCACGTCACGACATGACAACGTGTATACAAAGTTTCGTGATTATTGGTTGAGTAGTTATGGCATGAAAGAGTTACAAACATACAAACTCAATTTCGCGTTTATAATATGTTCAAAATTATATTAATAAATCTGTAGTCGTGACTGTACGTGTATTTTCAAGCGCAGTGTAAAACAAGTTCCAAAACAACGGCAATCAACGGCAACAGTATAAGAAGCCGATACTTCTTATTTGCATTACCCTGGATATCTACTTGAAGAAAATTTTCAGGCTAAAGCAGGAGTATGTGCTTTTCTTCGGGCGGATGTGTGTTGTCGCCGTCTGCGCTGTATGGAGGACCTTTCCTTCTCCGTCCTTTGGGTACACGTGGACCTTGGTAATCAAAGCCGCATCTACGTATGCCTATACAGATCCCATAATGGGGATGATGATACTACTCGGTTGTTTGACTATCTTAGCAGGGCAATAGATGATGTCCAGGCGCAATTTCCGACTGCAGAAATGGTAGTCTTGGGGGACTTTAATGCACACCACGAACTGTGGTTGGGCTCCTCTAAGACTGACCATGCAGGACGAACTGCCCATGCATTCGCTCTTTGTCATGACCTAAAACAATTAGTAATCGAACCCACCCGGATCCCTGACATTATAGGTCATACACCCACCCTATTGGACCTTATGTTAACGAGCCATCCAACAGGATATACTGTGTCAGTTGCTTCCCCTTTGGGCACATCGGACCACTGCCTGGTTGTGACATCTGTGCCACGCACTTTGCCGCCATCTAATGTTGGAATTAAGCGCAAAGTCTGGCACTACTCGTCTGCAGATTGGAACGGCATGCGCGATTATTTTGCATCAATCCCATGGCAACAGCGCTACTTTGATGGTAAGGATCCTTCGGCGATTGCCGAAGGGATTGCTGACGAAATACGAGTTGGCATGGAGTACTACATTCCATCGTCTGAAATCGGCAGTAGTCGGTATGGACGCCCCTGGTTCAACCACGAATGTGCTGATGCCGTTAATCACAAGCAGACCACATATCGTGCTTGGATCAAGGGTCGCGCAAAGAAGGATCCCAATATCAAAAACCTCAAAGCAGCTTACAACCGTGCCACCAAGTCCTGTAAGAGAGCTTATGTCAGAGCTGATGCCCAGCGAGTTACTCGTATTGGTCAGAAATTAGTAGATCATCCGACTAACAGTCGAGCCTACTGGAGTTTGGCCAAATCGATACAAGCTAATTTCTGCCAAACATCACTGCCACCACTGAGGTATAAAGATGGATCACTTGCCCACGACCCGCGTGAGAAAGCTACTTTATTGGCCAACATCTTCGCGGCTAATTCTAGAATCGATGATCGCAGCACTCTACCTCCAGTGATACCGAGAAGCGATGTCGCAATGCCAGAAATCCGTATAAAGCAAAGTGACGTTCGGAAAGAGCTGCTTTCGCTTGACGTTCGAAAAGCCAGTGGACCTGATGGTATCCCTCCTGTGGTCCTTAAGAAATGTGCAGCCGAGTTGTCCCCAATTCTAACACGCTTATACCGCTTATCCTATTTTTCTGGTATTGTGCCCCAGGTTTGGAAGGAGACTAATGTGCAACCGATCCCCAAAAAAGGGGACCGTTCAAACCCCAACAACTATCGCCCAATCGCCGTAACCTCAGTGTTATGCAAAGTCATGGAACGGATAATAAATATACAACTTATTCGATACCTAGAAGAGCACTCCTTAATTAATGATCGACAATATGGATTTCGTCCGAAACGATCAACGGGTGATCTTCTAGCGTACGTACTGCATCGCTGGGGGGAAACGATTGATAAACATGGCGAAGCCGTGGCAATTAGCCTCGATATAGCAAAGGCTTTTGATAGGGTTTGGCATCGAGGTCTTCTATCCAAACTGGAGGCATACGGTCTCCATGACAACCTGTGTAGATGGATCTCCAGCTTTCTGCATGCACGCAGAATACGTGTTCTTGTCGATGGACACAGTTCGCAGTTCATGTCAGTTAATGCAGGAGTTCCACAGGGATCTGTGCTTTCACCAACCCTGTTTCTAATGCATATTAACGATATGTTAGCCTCCGGTTGCATTCATTGTTATGCTGATGACAGCACAATTCATGGTGGGTATAGCAGTAAGCCCTCGAGTGGTCGTGGCGAGACTGAGAAAATGCGGGCTGATCTTGTCACTGAACTCAATCAGTCCTTGGAACTCCTATCTCTATGGGGAGCAAGCAACTTGGTTGAGTTCAATGCCAAGAAAACACAGGTCTGCGTGTTCTCATGCAAAAAATCCCCTTTTTCTCCTCCCCTCACTCTTCAGAATGACTCGCTTGCAAAGAGTGACAGCTTAAGTATCTTAGGGATCGATATCTGCTGTGACCTTAACCTCAGGGACCATGTTGTGAGTGTTATCTCCGCAACATCTAAGAGATTGGGCATCCTGAACAGAGTGCGACGGTTTTTCACGCCCGGCCAGCTAAACCTTCTTTACAAGGCACAAGTTAGGCCGTGTATGGAATACTGTTCGCATCTCTGGGATGGTTCCGCCCAATACCTCCTCGATGCCCTAGATAGGTTACAGCGGCGGGCTGTCCGCATTGTGAATGATACAGACATCACTAACAACCTTGAACCACTACAGTTACGAAGAGATATCGCCTCATTGAGCGTGTTTTATCGGCTGTATCATGGCGAGTGTTCTGAAGAATTATTCAACCTCATCCCATCTTCTCCTTTCCACTTCAGAACCACACGGGCGGGTACGCGGCTCCACAGATTCACAGTAGAAACCTTCTCGGCAAGAACGAAGAAGTTCGAAAATTCTTATCTTTGTCGTGCTGTGAAGATGTGGAATCGCCTCCCGACTAGTGTGTTCCCTCCCTCTTATGATATGGGGTCCTTCAAACGAGGCGTGAAGAGGCACTTTTGCAGGTCGGCATGATGACGACGACTGCCGTTGGTATTTAACACCGACAGTCGCCGTTGTTTTTGGACTGTACCGTACTTACCATCAGGTATCGTACAGTCATTTTGCCGAACTTATATAAAAAAAAAAAAAATCGCTAAAAGATTTACTATTTTATATTTATATTTAAGATTTACTGTCATGTAGGCATACAAACAGATTGGCGATTGGAGGATATACTGGGCGATCACGGAATGCGACGTGAATAATCATGCAATTATAGCGGCTCGCGATCTAGTCAACTACCGTGTTTTAGCCCACTAATAGAGAAATATATTAAATAATGATTTTACCCGCGGCTTCACTCGCGTTCTTGTAGATTTGACCTATTCACCGATGAACAATGGCGACCACCGCGAGATTCTATTATATAAGATGATAGAAAAATGGATAAAGAATTTATAAAAACTTGCAACATTCAGTAAAGATCTAAATTGAAAATGATTCAAATCAAGCTAAAATGAAACAACAATGTTTGAATTTAGGAAAAGTGAGTCTTTTCAACTAAGTAATAATGTTACTAATAGGACAGTCAATTTTCTTTAAAAGTTAAATGTCGATTTGAAGTGCACACTTCTTTATGTGCATTTTCAACGAATGAATGAATACTTTATTGCATATTTTTGAAATTATACACTGGCGAGCTTAATGCTACACCGCATTTACTTTCAGCTAACCAGCGGTATTCTTTTGAAACACAAAGATAACAATAAAAATGTATACACACACCAAAGGTTAATTATAAATCACGACCGTGAGCCGTTAACAATATGAATCGTTCCTGAAGATATTGTGGAATTTTGCGTTCCTACCGTGAATGAAAATGAACCGTCACACTTGGGTGACGCTGAATCGGGTTTACTCGGCTCCACTCGACAACAAGAACGCTCAGGTTGGTAACGCATTGAATCGTAGACTCGGTGCCAGTTGTTAACAACCACGTGCTTTCATTTCTATCGTGTGATCATAAGCATTCACACGCTTTCTTTAAACCAAATTAATTTTTTTTTTATAATCGAATTCAAACTGAAAAGTACCTTATATACTTGTATATCGTCTTAAGAACGTACATGATGATCAGATTGAGTCGTTAAGGCGTAAAAGCACAACAAACGAACAAGCGCATACTCGTGCTTATAATATTATTTAGGGTATGAAGCATACAGTACAAGGTTATAAAAGAATACAAGAAGTAAATTCTGAAGTCGACGCATTTTCCTTTCAAATTGCCAAAGGGAACGAGCTAAGTTTAAACAGGGCGAGTTCCATCCGTCGGCAGTCGTCGGGTATGACCGTCGGCAACTTATAACGATGGCAACTTGCGACAAAACTTTGTTACTGTGTAGAGGAAAAGCGCTTGAAATAATGAGTGAGTCCTTCCTTGAACTGAAAACTGGATTAAGTTATATTTATAACAGATTGCTTCTTGAATTGGGATGTTGTTCATGCGTTTTTTTCATTATTTTATTTTCAAACTCAAAAATCAAAATTACTATTAGCCCCTATCCCGGCTTCGCACGGGTACACCCGTTAATGAAGAAAACTAAACCAAATCATTCTTTCCAGTACGACTATTTAATGAAATAAAATGGCAACTGAACGTCAATCTGTTAATTCTCCCAGTATGTTATAAGATCTTTCTACTGTTTTCTGTCTTCTACTCACTTTTTATGCAGCTATTTTAGTCCTGACATTTTTACATTTCCATACGATTTTCTTTCAAAAAACCTTATCCTGTCGATTATAAACACAATAAAAAACCGAATAGCTGAAGCCGTTCCGAAGTGATGCGCTGAAATACATTCGGCAATTGATTTTTCTTTATTTATATTACAGTTTGTTTTTCCCCAAAACTAACCAAACCAAATCTAGCACATCGATGCTGATTCACGAATTAATACTCACCAAAGTATGCCCACAGGATCGAAATAAGAAATGAAACTATTTTTGACACTATGATAGATTATTCTAATTAATCAGAACGTTGCCTAGATCATCTGTAGAATAACTAACTTTAAACTTTTGCCGTAACACGTGCATATTTGTATAATTTATTGCATTGAATAAGTGAAATGCACGAAGAAGCGCGTCTTATAGTAGAGCTTATGGGAAAAAAAGAGATGCAATGATGATTGTTGGTTAAACTTCTTACAATTCACGGCCCGATAACCACATATTTTGATGTTCTCAGGGAGAGACCGTTATATGATTTATAAATCAGACATGTTGTTATAAACCTCTCTTCTATATCACTAACCATTTATAATTAAAGGTTTTAGAAGCAGCTTTGCACTCGTTTCTTATTATACTGTGTCATTATTAATATTGACAAGGGTTATACGAATAATACTTTCATAATTTTTTTAGCGTTTGACCACAAACACATCTGATGTCTAATGACGATATGGCCTAAGACGGTAAACACGCTAAACCATAGGATTGGCTCTCCTATACGTATTTGGCGATAGGTTTTTGAGTTGAGGATTGTAGCTAGGCAGGTGGGCTTAAGAAAAGCCCTACTACCACACAGCTACTATCTGGGATACAAATCTACACCACTTATAAGTTTAAACAACTGCGCTATTTTTAAATACCATCTGAATATACCACGATTGCTTTATCATCATTTCTCCTCTTTACGTATACACAATACTTTTACATAGAGACTATAGTTGCAGAAGCAGTCACCTGATGCATCTAAATAGTCTAAATCGATAAATCTTTCACGTTCCGATTCCGTTCAATCGATACACTTAGCTTAATTTATAGTTATTACTGCCCGGCCTGCGTTATGTTCGCGTAGGGATTATTTGAAACTATCAATCCATTTGGAAGCAAACCGTCGCATCTGAGTTCTAGTCCGAGAATGAAATTACATTTAAACAATAACATTAAAACTAATGAAATTAAATTCGGTAAAAAAAATACATTTTGATAAAGAATAATCTAGACATAGAATATTTCTTGCCGATTAGATTATAATGAAAAGAGTCTTAAGGTTAAAACGAAAGTGAACGGTTATAAGAATGAAAGAAAATTTAAGAACATATGGATGGATTATTGATGGATAGTTGATAGAAAAGAACACAATGCCACAATTGCTAATTTGCAATTACAGAATTTTTCTCGTTTAACCTAGGAACACAACAATGTTATATAATAGTATTTCACATTAGATGCATTAAAAACATTATCAAAATCCGTTCACTTAAAATATATAGACTAAAGATAAGTAATACGAGTGTAAAACGGCCGGCACTTCAAATAATTAAATTCGAAGGTACATAATTAAATGCCTACAACTTTAGGGTCGATTCCCATTTTTATTGCGTCGTCAAGTAATGGCAGCAATCCGTGGTGCGGCGAGAGTTCTGTTAACCGCAAAGAAACCAACTCTCACACCGTTCTATATTGCATTATTGTTTACTTCTCTTTCTTGTCATTACTGTACGCTAAGTAGACTCAGCAGATTTTTTTTTTAATACTTTATAGGTTAGCGTTTGACCACAATCTCATCTGATGTTAAATGATGATGTGATCTAAGATGGTAATCACGCTATACCTAGAGAGAGACTGGATCTCAAGTGCAGCCGCCGGAACACACCAACAGGTGCTTGGCGACAGATTTTAAACTTGAGGGTGCTAGCTAGACAGACGTACTCAGAAAAGCCCTACCACCATTCTATGGCTTCATCACGATATTTTCCTTCACCGAAAGCTCCGACTCAGTTGCTAGGATTCGAATCTACGCCCTTCGACGCTGTGTCCGAACACACTATCAACTGAGCCATCATCGCTTCAATCAATCAATACGACTTCTTCTCCACTCTCTTCTATCAACTGTCATCTTAATATTCACATTCTTTGTACACATATCAATCTTCAAACACTCATCCAAACTTTCTTTGACCTTTTTTCTATTTATATATTAGTCCATATTCATACTTAGCAACCTTTTAATTTTAAGACTACTTTCTCATATTGCAATGCCTATACCAAGCTGAACTATATTCTTGAAATTCTATGTTATTGGTGTTTTTATTACTTTGTGAAGATTTAAACCTTAAAAAGTTACTTACTATAATAAATATATTTACAGTATTTTAAATAACTTTACCAAATTATCCTGTTTATTAGTAATATTTTATATGTATTCATGTGCAACAAAAATGTCGAGTATGGAAAAATTCTCAAGTTCCAAAAACACGATGGCATACGCAAGAGTTAGTTGGCTTTTCTTGTTACCTTTACCGGTCCATATATTACTCGACGTAGCTAATGCATTGGTGGATGGTTTCAAATTTTATACAAAGCAAAAGTATGGCATTGCTTACTTTTACCTAGCCAATATGAAGATCTGAAGGGAAATTATTGGATTAGTTAAAACAGGTCTTTAGAACATTTTCAATATGAGAGGCGGTGAAATGAGACTAAGAAAAACGTCTGGATCTCGGCCATTGCGGTTAATTGTTTCGTATTTTAGGCTTATCCGTTACATTTATTTATTTTATGAGAACTTTACAAGTTATTCGCAGCGCTTCACAGCATAATTTTAATAATTTTGACGCTGTGGCAATTATATAAAACCAACAGATCATCTTTCAGCGAAATCCAAGCCTAGCTTAAAAAGTCATTGCACACTTTTATCCACTCATCTTTCTTTATATTTTTACTAGCTGATATTCGTCCACTTTATTGGGCATTCAAAATGACAAAGGGTTCAACAAATAAATACGAGTAGCTTAGAGCCATCTACAAAAAAATCCGCATGTAATGGTCATAATCCTATGGCGATACTCCAGTAGTTTTGTCGTGATCGAACCTCAAAAAGACTGTATATTCTATTATTAACTTCTCTAAAACTTTAAACCTGTTTTCAACTCTTTGAGAACTTATTTAAAAAATGCTTTTTTGCACTTTTTATATAAAGAACGCCAGCGCAAATATTCACTAATCCTTAAAAGTTTTCTTAAGCACATATTAAAAAAAACTTCTTCGGTGTAAATTTTAAGCTAACTGTGTCCGTAAAGCGGTGTCTATCGGATTTATCTCGCGGACCCTGATTCCTGTGGGTCGTATAACAAGACATGTCCGAATAATACATGAGGATACCTGCCTACCGCATGAATAATTCTGTTTAACCCACCATGTTTGTGCTGAAAATCTCCGGTCGACCCCTTTTGTGGGTTGCGTTAGTTTCTGCAACGTCTATTTTGAATATTTTTGAATACTACACCAAGGTTGTCTAAACTTCAAAGCTACGGAATAATTAAACTTTGTATTAATCTACTTTATGGACTGGCTTCCTAGTTTATTTGTTTGGGTGAAATTTTGTAATCGGTTTTTAACTAGAAATATAAAATTTTTGTAAATAATCTGGAATTGAATGATAATACAAAAAAAAACAAAGCTTTTGTTTGAATTATGATCACATGAAAAAGAATGTGAAATTTGTTGTGAAATGTTATAAATATATTTTATTAACTTGCTAGCGAATATGTTTGTTTGGGTGTGACATTTTGCAATCGATTTTTAACTAGAAATATAAAATTTCGTACATACTCCAGGGTTAAGTGTTGATACAAGGAAATAAAGAACTAATTTTTGTTACAAATATTATCACATGAAAAAGAATATGAAATTTGGCGTGAAAATTAATAAGCCTCTTTATTAACTCGAATGCTACTAGAGATATCGGAGGAAGTTACTATAATATAAGGTAATTAATTATATATTTCTAGTTAAAAATCGTAAACTTACTAATATTTGCTTAACATTTTCTAATCGATTTTTAACAAGAAGCATACAATATCGTACGTAGTCCGTGATTGGGTGATAATGCAAGAAAATAAAGAAATCTTTCAAATATGATCAGATGAAAAAAAATAGAAATTTTATCAGACTATTTTATTAACTCGTTTGTTAGATATCTGTTTGGGTGAAGTTCCTTAATCGATTTTTAACTAAAAACATAAAATTTGTACATAGTCCAGTAATGAATGATAGTACAAGAAAGAATATTTTTGTTAAAGAAGTTTTTATTACAAATATGATATCCTAGTAGGTTGAAATGTTTTTTATTAATTATTGTACAGCACCATTTCTCTCCTTTAAGGACTTAAGATTTAATCACAGCAGTGATAAATTCACGAAATTGTTTTTACTTTTCTACTGTAGAATCAGTGCATGTATGTGTATTTAAAGTCGCGCACAAACATTTGGAAAGCAGTTGAAATTCCTGTTCGTAATGCCAGACTGCGTTTTCGCTCGACTGCGGGCACTCCCGCGTAGTTAGTAAAGTTGGTACGTCGATAAATATGCGCCGAAATGTTTGCACGACGTTATACTATGCTCCGTATTCATATTTGTTCTAATAATGCACCCGAATATGTGTTAACTCAGCCATTTATAACTTTATTGACATTTGTTTGAATGTTCATTTCAGAAAACACTTGTTTAACTTTTATATCAACATAAAAATAATATTGAACTGTGTTTTGGTTCTTGGGACTTGTAACGGAAACGGCTGAATTGATATTGAAGTGTTTTTTACTGGTACATACAAGACTTTTCAGAGTATTATGTAGGATACATATCATTGCAAAGTTCTATATGGGCTAAGCAGTAATGACAAAAGTAAATTTGTTAAGAAATAATGACAAAATTCCTATTAAAATGATTAAAGACGGTCCATTTTTTTATGTTGTTTCCATTACTTATTTACATCCTATATACAAAATCTTATATTATAAAACAAAGTCGCCCGCCGCGTCTGTCTGTCTGTCTGGATGTTCGCGATAAACTCAAAAACTACTAAACGGATTGTAATGCGGTCTTCAGCAATATATAGAGTAATTCACGGGGAAGGTTCTGGTATATAATTTGTCAAGGTTTTGAGTAAATTGGTTGAAACCTATATAAATATAAGCGAAATACGACTGACTGACAATTACATATTCTCCTACAGACACCGACAATCCCTGACATTAGGCGACCGTTGTTATAGTAACCAATAATATTATTCCCGTGGCAATAAGTATATTTTTAGGGGTTTGCAAATAATGCTCCAATCGAACCGAATCGAATAATGATGTTAAATTTCGAACTATTCCTATATTTTTAAAGTACGGTAGAATTATTACACTAATAGTTATAGGAAAAATTACAACATTTTACACTAATTTAATAATTCAAATAAAAAAATTATAATGTCGTAAAAACTATTATTTAAACATCAAGATTGCCTTTGAAAAAGAACTTTAATTTACTACGTAATTCAATTCTACAACAATACATTTCTATTAGTGAAAATATTTATTAAAAATATACTTTCTCCCTTAAATCTAAGTAATTTTAAAGCATTTCAATTTTAACAAAATTTTGATAGAAATAGCCGAAATATTTCCTATTAAAGAAATTACAATATTTTTATAATTCTATATTTTAACAGGTTTCTAAAATTTTGTGCTCTTATTTTATACTACATACATAAAAAAATGTTTTAAATTTTAGCACTCAAAATTCATTCACAACTAATAAGGTACAAACATATAGCTTTTACTATATTGGTATATTTTGAGTGGTCATTTATAAATAAAAAAATCGATCATAGTTTATAAAGAAGATAGTCAGATGCGTTGAAAAAAAAGCATTTTCATATAAAAATAAATTACATTTAATTTCTTGAATTTGTAATTTTTGCTTTTTCCGCCAGTTTTTGGCTAGAAATAGAGATACAGTAATTTTTAATGCACTCCATGGCTGGTGTAGACTATACTGGTGTTGCTGGTTAGTTCGTAACATTCTATAGTTAATGCTTATTTAACGTATAAATTATTTGAATAATCCGAAGAGTTCGAATTATACGTGTGTTCAATTCGGATTTCAAATCGTATAATTCGGCTCGATTTGATATCGATTAATTCGTTAACTCGATATTCGCACACCCCTATTTATTTTGTGTTCATTGAATTAGTAAGTTTTAATTTAAAATTGACATTTTAAGTCAGTATTATTTCGAATTTTTGATTTGCAATCTATAGATATAATAAAAAAAGTGTCTATAAATAATAATATTAAAATACCTACTTTTTACTTACTGGATATGAAAGTGTATAAGCTACTTATAGTAAAAATCAAATTTTTTAATTTATTGTCAGTCTATATGTCTGTTTGTTCTGGTTAATCTCCGAAATGGCTGGACCCATTTTGACGAAAATTTTACTGACAAAGAGCTAAAATTGCAGGCTATATTTTAAACTAGCTGTTATTCACAACTTTGCCTACAGTGGAATATCCGAAACGGCAAAACCAATTTTCACGTGACTTTTATAGACACATAGCTGATCTTATTAGTTAGCTGTTACCCGTGGCATTGTCCATAGAGGAATACCTGAAACGGCAATACCGATTTTTTCGGGACCTTCACCGTCAAATAGCTGACCCCATAAGAAGTAATTTAGGCTATTTTATTTTAAAGTAGCTGTTACTTACGCCTTTGTCCGCAGTGATATATCCTAAGCGCTTTAACCGACCTTAACGGGACTTTTAATGGCATATAACTGACTTTATAAGAACTCACTTATGTTTTTTTTTTATATTATAGGGGGTAAACGAACAGGTGGGTCACCTGATGGTAAGTGATCACCACCGTCCATAGACACTAGCAACACGAGGGGAGTCGCAAGGGCGTTGCCGGCCTTTTAAATATGTGGGCCTCTGGCGCTCTCACTGGCCGAACGAAACGCAACAGTGCAAGCACTGTTACTTCACGTCGGTTTTCTGTGAGAGGGTGGTACTACCCCGGGCGAGCCGACCCATTCACGCTGAAATCAGTAATAGCTTCAGCGTAGCTCTACCACCTTTAAACTAGCTGTTATCTGTAACTGTGCCCACAAAGTAATCCCCAAAACAGATAGAACGATGTTTATGTGACTTTTACAGGCACGTAGTTGATCTTATAAAGAGTAACTTAGGCTATTTTATTTTAGACTAACTGTTACTTGCGATTTTCTCCTGTCCAATGTGGACTCTCCAAAACAATTCAACCAATTTTAAGGACACTTTCACTTACATACAACTAAAGTAATGAGCACTAACTAGAGCTATTTTATTTTCAACTAGCTGTTACTCGCGATTTCATCCGTGTAGAATATCTGAAACGATTGGACCAATTTTCACATGACTTTCACTAGCAAATAATTGAAGTTATAAGAACTAACTTAGGTTATTTTATTTTAGACTAGCTGTCACCCACGACTTCTCCCGCGTGAAATTTAGTAAAAGAATGTTGTTCACCGTAAACATGTGCGTGATGCGTGCACAGTACTGGACTTCAAGAATTAATATATTTGTATGTAAATTGCTTAATGGTGGTCATTTTGTTTTATTTACCACGTTCGCGCCTACATAACTCATTAACCATAGCTTCGGGAAGTCGGACCTCCATATTTCGCGTAACGATTTGAAAATTCTTAGAGAGTTTGCCCATAGATTTCCCATTTTTGGCCACCTTTTAATTTTTTGCACAACTCTATAAAAAAGCTACGAAGATTTAAATTGCGTAGGCCAGCATTCAAAAAATTTTAAATATCAAGGTGGATTCTTGAAATGTGTCGTTTACCCACGTTTGCCCATCTTCTACTTTTCTGACAATTTAATTTGTAGGGGCGGCAAGTGGAAGGGGAAAGAAAATTTGAGGGTTCGAGAATGTTGGAAAGATGCATTTGAATCTATATCTTTTGGCCACGTTTGCCCATCTTTTACTTTTTTGGAAAAGTCAAATGCTAAGGGGTAAAAATTGGGGGAAAAGAAAAAGTGAATAGTCGAGAATTTTGTAATGTTGCATTTGAATCTAATATATTTGCCCACATTTGCCCATCTTTTACTTTTACTCTTTACATATTTTGCCCATTTTCTACTACTTTTAAAAGTCAATTTCTAAGGGATAAAAATTTAGGGAAAAAGTAAAATTGAGGGAGAATTCATAATTTTTCTTTGATTGCCCCCTTACTTACAGAGATATTATAAGAAGAATATGACGTTCTATATTCTAGCAATAATAAATTATACTGTGCCTACCTCACGATAAATTTTGGAAAACTGGGACTTAATAAGGGTCAGTCCCATACAGAAGGACATTATAAGTAACTAAGGGTGGGCAATCAAAAAAAATGATGGGCACTATTTTAATTTGCAATTATAAAAAAAACTGCTTACAGATAGATATAGAGTCTTGAAATCTGGATGTATGTATGTTAATGCAAAATTTTAAGACTTCAATTATTTCTGTATTTTTAGTTAGAAAAATAATCATCAACTCTTTGTTTATAATTCAACATTATAATTAATAGGTATTTGAATATAGAAGATTAACACTTCCATTATAAAATTTCTTGCCGAATAGAGGAGTGATTTAGTTTTTGTAAGATCGCAAAAACTTAATTATGTTAATATTACATATATAACATCTTTAAGAGAAATTGTATAACTTGAAATTTTCATTACTTTCTTACACAGTGTAAGTGAGCACTAAGGTGATTCTATAGTAAGTTAGTATTTAGAAAATGTACGTGATATGTTCAAGTAGATGGAGTGCGTGTCGTACCTACAAATATTTTTAAAAGAGCATTTCTGTAATTCTACGTCTTCTCACTATTTTATATTGTTTTAATACAATTTAAAAAACGCGTGCGAAGCTGCGGGTATCAGCTAGTATATTATAAAACAAAGTCGTCCGCCGCGTCTGTCTGTCTGTTTAGTGTCAATTGATTGAAATATAACGATAACTGTTAGAAGTGTTGGAAAAAGTCAAGCCGCTTGGGAGCTTTCATCGAAAACGCTGCCTAATTCTTTTGAGATATAACAAAACAATGCATAGTGAGATATTCCTCTTTTGTAGATCTACAAAAAAGTCTGCGATGGCATATACCTATCTTTTAAGGATAGCTTACTATAATACCCTTCTAAAAACATGGTCACATACAATGAGGTAATTGGAAGGCTAATTAGATGGATACAGTATTAACCCTTATCAAATTAAATACATTAGTTACCTCTTGTAAGTTTAAGTATAAAAGTATATAACTTTTATTATCAGGGCAGCACAACGTCCGCCGGGCCTGCTAATGTACTCCTTTTTAGGAATAGTCGCCCGAAAAAGATATCGTAATTTTTATTGATTCTATGTATCGAAACGTTACATCTAATTATCTATCTTTATAACTATATCTTAAAAATATGAGTTATAATATGTTTGATGAAGGGATAAACCAGGTCGAGTTTCTTGCCGATTCTTCTCGATGACTAGGTTGTTCTCCGAATCGGTGGTAACTTTGACGGTCATAAGCGCCTTCCCAGGACTTAAACTGAATAAAGTATTTTAATTTTGATTTTGAGTTCATATTTCATTATTCGTTACAAATAGGTAAAATTAAAAATCTCTATTAAGAATTAATAAGTACTAATATATTAGATTATTCTATACCTATTATTCATAACTTCAAAATAACTTTAATTTAAAAAAAAAAAAAAAGTTTTATATGCGAAGTAGCGATATGCGATCGAAGCAAATCAACAAATACAAGGAAGCAATAAATAAAGCGAATGAAAGAATTCGGCCGAAGTTACTCTATTCTAAGTTCATTAATTAAATGTTCAAGTATAAGAGATCTAAATGAATCGGCTTTCGTAACCTTTCTTAATAAATTGGGGAGTTGCCCACTACCATTGTTAATGTAGTGTACAAAATTTATTAATAAGATTTAAGTGACAAACACATGAATTTTATCGACATACGATTTTTAAAATCTCTTACGCTTCGAAAAACAGATCAATTCTTATATATATATAGGTACGTTATATATAAATGTTGTATTCGTAAATAAAAACAGAAAAAAGATAAAACAAAAAAATATATGTATTTACTTTTATGAAACTACGATGCAGGTGAAACTTTTTTTAGATCGTAGACATTTAATTGAACATTTTTGGAAAATTATTCGATTTAGGGGATTAAAATCGCGTTTCTAATCTTTTAAAAAACTGACCACGTTATTTAATGAAATTAGTAAATTATTTTGAATAGAGTCCTGGGCGCCGCTATATTGCCCTTAGCTTCTGTGCCGAGTGCCTTTCACTTTACCTCTACTCTGCGGCTGCCTGTAATGCGACAAGCGATAGATAGACGGAAAAATTTGAGGCGATGTAAAAAAAAAACAAACCACCTTAAAGATAATTCGAAAGCGGTCCTACTTTTAAATTTGAATATACTTATAGCAGCTAGTTAAATCCGCGGCTTAATAAATGATGATCTAACCTGAAAATAGCTTATCCAAATAAGAAACCAAAAACTTTCATCTGTACATTACTTTATGTAGCTTTTTGTGATGTGAAAGAATTGGTATTTCGGGTCAATGGCGAATTTTTTGATATTTATTACTAACGGTTGCCTGCGACTCGGATCTCATGGATATGATTTTATTCTAGTCTATTATCTGTTTTATCTGAATTGACTGGACTTTCTTCTGTTTTTTAATTGTAATTATATCTTTATTTAACCCCTACAATATTTCTCTCATTTTAAGTTTCCGGTGTTCAATATTTCCCTTTTACTTAGCTTACGCCTTTGCTTAGCTCTTATGGAAAAATGTAATAGTATGTATTTTCTGAACATGCCTGTATCTGCCAGTGAAAGTCATGTCAAAATCACAGTCGTTTTAGAAATTACTATGGATAAACAATTCAATTTACTATAGGTAGTTAAAATCAATATTGACGATTTAACCGTGCCTCACCCTTTGTAAACAATTCAGTTCTCCGATACGTAGCGTGATATTACGGTTAGTATCCAGTAGTTACAGTATGAATATATATATAACACTCTGAACACGGCGTGGTAGGTACTCAAAACAACAGTTAGCCGTACCTCATCTACGTTCTTATTTTTATTTGATAAACATGTAGCTCTTCGAAACTCAGAATTTAACTTAATAGACGCGTCCTTTGCTATCGAATTTTAAAAGCACATTACTCTAAGGGTCTCATTCGGTAACGTATTCCATCTAATTGTCACCAATCCCTTTTTATTTTATCAATTTCTTCGTAGCCAGTGCTACGTCATGACTCACTAATTTATCGCTGCATTATGTATATCAGTATCCGATCGAGTTTTTGTAATAAGAGTCACAGAAAGGTTTTGTGTTAATTAGTTGATTCTGTGGCTTCCCATTAATCTATTAACTCTGACCTATTGCCTTTTATCTTAAGTGATTTTTCGTGTGACTTGGTAGAATTAGTATAATGGATGACTTCGTTATAGCGTTGTATTAAATTATCGAAAATTATATTTTAAAATTATAATTTGACTCATTTATTATACGGCTTATACAGTTGAGGAACAAAATTAAATTGTTAAACTGAACTTTAAGTACGAATAATCCTTAGTATAAACCGGAGCTGAAGCCAACAAAAGTTTGCGAATTTGAAGGACTTAAAAGGTCTTCTAATAAAGGCTCGATTTCCTTTACGCATCTATTTATAAGCAAATGTATATATTATATATACAAATATGAACAGGAAAGTGCTTCATCGCAGACTCATTTCACGCTCCGTTGCGTCAGCTCTTTCGAGTAGAAAGCTTATTTCTAGGAGCTTTGTTTATAAATTTGCAAATAGATAATTATGCTCTATGGTATTTTAGTACATTAAAATTTCTAAGATGGCTGACAGCTATGGGCGACATGAAATTGGGATTGGATACAGTGGTGGCTTTAGGAGAGACCTTGAGTTACCATAATACGATACCCAGGTTTTGATTTGGCACGTCGGGGACAAGAATAAAACGTGCGGTTAAGATCGGCTTGCTTCGGTTTTGTAAGGCATTCGCTCTATCATACACTGCAACACAACGACAGAAAAAGATAACGCTATGCGGAACCGAACTTAGCTGACTATCTCGATCTTCTACCCGACCTACATAATCAAAAGTATGGCCTAATTAAGTTTTCCACATTTATTACTGATACAAAAAGTTGGGTAGGTACGATAATTTTATGCATCTATACTTTTGTGATGGGTTTAGGGTTGCTGCGTATCGGAATCAAGTAAGGTGGGTATTTTTATATTTTTTGTATTTCCGTCCTGGACATCGTTCTTATTACAAAATGGAACATTTCAAATATCGCGTTATTTATGAATAAGAGTTCTACCACAGTCCACCAGCGCTGCAGAAACAACTCGCATGATTAATTATGTGTATGGGGAAACTACTGTAAAAGAAAGCACGGTATGTCTTTGATTCCAACGTTTCCGTTCTGGATGTTTCGACTTTTTATACTGAAATATTCCTCTGACACAGATCAGATACTTTTTATAGCGTGGGGAAGAGTGGCAGCATTGGCTTCTTTGCAGCCTACATAGTGTGTACATACAAGGTGACGTTAATAGACCAACTCATACAGGGTGGTTGTTTGTACCTGGGTGACCTTCAGTTTATCGCGTTTCAAGACTAGCCAGCATATACTCAGCAGTTGAGGGTTTTGTAAGCCCATAGGCCTAACCGACCTAACCGACAGTATTTCATTAATTGACATTGTTTTTAGATTATACTCTGATTATAGAAGTCGTCCCATACGGTGTCGTGATTATACCGTGCTACTAAAAAAAAAAGATAAGGTAGCCTTAAAAATAAATACTCCACGACCAAATCTCACCTGTTCTTTTCATAGTTATATCCATCTGTGTAGAAAAACTCAGGTAACGGTTTTGCGAATTTGAAAATATTTCAAAACCGTGAACAATGGGCTTCATTGTTGTTGTGTTACACAATAATAATCGTTCGTTGTGGCTCCGGGCACATTTTTGTATAGAGGCTCTCCATTCATTGGCTTCCTTCTTCAGCCCGAGAACAAAAGTGTCTGGCTGAGACTGGGCAAGCTTTTTTTTATTTTCCGTTTAATTAGTTTGTATTTTGGATTTAATGAAAATGTATTGTTTAAATCAGGTGGTTGATTTAGATTTTTTCAAATATATATAATACGCTCAATAATAAAATGTTTTAGGTAGACTTATTTTAAAATATTTTGGAAGCTGATATCTTTTTCTTGATTTTATTATATTGGAGTTTTATCTCTGTTTGAATACTAACTGTGATTCGTTTATCTAAGTGTGATCCCGCAGATTGGAGCCATCGAGCACGCTGCTAGCGCGATAGAGTGACATTGAATATTTTCACTCACTAACTTAACAGACACAACACAGATCACCCCCACATACGTGAACACATATAGGTAGGTAGAAGGGCTTATTTTTTCTCTCTTTGTTTTCCGAACTACCCATAGTTTAGTTTAGCAGAAGTAACAAATATAAAACACGTGTTTGAGTTCCGTGAGGTATACGTGTGTGCTTCACTAATTCGTATATGCATCATTAACTTAGCTAGGTTAGCTTAGATAGATTCGCTTTGTTGCATCCGTGGCAACATCCCAAGCCGAGGTTCGGCCACTTTGGCATCCTTGAGATTGTTGCCAAGCGGCCGAGCGCGATAAGCGCTCGTCCTAGTAGTCCGATGAAACTGTGAAGGTCCATTTCGCTAACAGCGTATAGTCATTTTGAAAAAAAAAAAAAATCCCCGAACCGCTCATCCCGCATAAAGGCTCCTATTCTATTACTTAATTCATAATTAATATAGTGTCTCATCTAAATTTGTTATGGTAATTGCTCCGCCCCTGGTGGTCATAGCGTGATGTTCAATAACCTTCCTCAAATAGACTACAACATGCAAAAAAATGTGACTAGATATTAAAGCATTGAAACAAACATAAATACTAACAATATTTTTAATCTATTTAAATACAAATCAATTACTGAATGTATGTAAACGTATCAAAAACAAGATTTCTCATTTTCAAAGTGTCCGTCTATTTCTTCTACGTATTATCAATCCGAACTACATTCTATTCCATAGCACGCGATAGAAATAGATTCCTTTTAAGACGTATCCTTCAAAGGTTTCTCTTAACGCTTCGCCAGTAACAATATTTTAAAATTTGACTCAAAGTCAAAATTGAATCTCATCAATTAATTATACAGGAGAATATAATTTAAGGTACGGGTTCCGATTCACAATAGTCTCGTTAATGTGTGTAGATTAGATCCTTCACGAGGTATAATATAGAATGAGCGGGCAGCGCCATCTGCGGCCGGACAGCGCACTATCAATTACCTAATGCGCAGGGCAGAGACCGCATGAATATGGAAGCGGCACTCAGTGAATTCGGTCATTAGTCCGTAGTGGGGAAGTTTTCTCGTTGACGACTATGATTTTATTACACCGGAAATTTTTATTCATTACATTTTCTGGCTCGTGAGTAATATTGTTCAAGCTACGAAGTAAAATTGCTAGTTTACGTAAAATTACGTTGGAAAATAAAGTTTACATAAACGAGTAAATAAGAAAAAAAATGATTTGATTTTTGACTGAAATTGTTTATTGAATTTAGGCTCTCAGGAAGCATTTTTAATTTAATAAGCTAACTATAGTTAAGATAAACGTGACCGTGAATAACCGCCAAAAAACATAATCATTATTAGTATATTTCTTTTAATTTTTCAAGAAATGTTTACAAGTTTTATTTATGTATGTTTGCGAGGGTATAAAAACCGTATACTGTATTACTGTTCCGTAATAACAATACATACTTATGTTGGTCCAAGAAAATTTTTTAATTTCACAATTCCTTGTTTAGCCTACTAACTCATCTACCAATCCCAGTAAGGTTCATGGTATAAAATCATATAGATTGAATAGAAATAGTATAAACAGTCAATTGTTAAGTAACATCCTCTTAAGAGTACATGTATATGTGATCAAGTTTTATAACAATTTATTAAAACATTTTAAAATCAACACCTTAAGCGTTAAAATTAAGAAAAATCTACAATTCACATGTACCCATAGCATGGTAAGATGGCTGCAGTTCTAATTGTGGTCAATCACTGCAAGAGTTACTAATTTGAGAATTGATTTGTAAAGTCCCATGAGTGCATTTAATTGCGTATATGTTTTCAATTATATTTTAGCTTATTTAACACTTTAACGTTAATGTATGAAAAACAAATATATCAAGATAAAAATTACAAATGTTTTTTTGTTTAATTATGTGTTTTTTTTTTTCATATTAGATACTCGAATAATTGTTATAGGACAGTGATATATTTACATTTTTATTACAAATATTTGTTTCACGTTTTATTGAACTATAGTAGTACCGTATTAAATGACATTAACAAGAGTGATTCTAAAGTGCTCGAAGCGCCCCGGGAACGAATTTTACGTTACTTTTTTGGGAAAAGCTTACTTAATTGCTCAGATTTTTTTTATGTTCCTACAGAATCTAAAGTTTTCCGCTACGGGTTAAAGTTCAACGTTTTGTATGAACGTAATTGTGTTGAAATAACGTTAATTCTTTCCTTTCGAAGGTATTTTATTGACTATAAATATGTTGTAAGAAAACTTAGGTATTTATTAGTCTTACATCTAGAATTTAGATTGTCGCTACAATTTTTTTATATTTAACTAGCTTTTCCTTGTGGCTTCATTCGCGTTATTATATATTTGACCTATACCTCGATAATAGTACTTTTTCTGGATAAAAGGGGTAGGGCGTGAAAACGTAACAAACACACAAACAAAAGTGTGTGCTTATAACCACACAAAAGAAGTGAAAACTTCTTTATACAAAGTTCATCAAAAAGCCAACGTCACGCGTTGTACCCAGGCGGTCACCCATCCAAGTACTGACCGCGCCCGACGTTACTTAAATTCGGCGATCGGACGAGAATTAGTGGTTTCAATACTGTACCCGACATAGTGTTTACCCGTACCACTTTTCGTCACACAAATAGGTTGCGGATTAGAATTTTCATTGCCGTCCCATAAGAAGTTTCACTTCAATAAATTAAACTCACATCCCCGTTTATACTATTAGTAAGAATTGTGATTATAAAAATATTTAAAGATTGCAAATATAAATTTATTGATATAAACTCTAATCGTAAAAATATTAATCTTTAGTGTGTCTGGAATCTGTAATCTGTGACGCAATGTTTAGGCATATTGACCTGTTTAGACATGTCGCCTTTGATGGCCAACTGATCTATGTCCAGTATTTCTTTTTTCATGAACAGAAACTTTGTAAAAATAAACGATACAAGCTTAGACAGAACTACAAATTTTATGCACTACCGTTTTATTTTATAATATAACTAGCAAGCCCGGCGGACGTTGTCCTGCCCTGATAATAAAAAATATATACTTATGTGCATGAAATGCTTAAGGGGACTAATGTATTCAATTTGATAAGGATTAATACTGTATCCGTCTAAATAGCGTTCCATTTACCTCATTGTATGTAACCATGTTTTTAGAAGATAGATGGGTATAGTAAGCTATTTTTAAAAGATAGGTATATGCTATTGCACCTCTTTTGTAGATCTTTAAAAGAGAAATATCTCAGTATGCGTTGTTTTGATATATGTCAAAAGAATTAGGCAGCGTTTTCGATGAAAGCTCCCAAGCGGCTTGACTTTTTCCAACACTTCCAACGATTATGGTTATATTTCAAGCAATTTACATAAAACCTTAATAAATTATAAATCTAAACCTTCATGTATTACTCGATCTATTGGCGAAGACCGTATGACAATCAGTTGAGAGTTCTCTTAATTTCTGAAAACGTAATTGACCAAACCTTAAATAAAATTCAATAGTTTTTTTTTCCGAGCTAACCTACACTGTTAGCCTGGCAAGGCCTACTACAGTTCCAACGGACTAAACTTTCAACAGCAAATGTATGTTAACATAAATTATTATTCTAAAACATGGGAAGTATCGTTCTTTGTAAACGAATGAGAGAAGAAATATAACGAACAAATAATTTAAATGTAATAGAATCAATCGCAACAACTTAATAGCGAATGAATTTAAATTGAAATTGGGTGAATATCAAAGGGAGAGTTCTGTAACGTTGATTATTCGTTAACTTTTAACGAAGCCTCGGTTCTGTTCTGTCGATTTAATCTTTACAGGCGAAGATATAATGTTGAATATTAAAATTGGCAGTGTCAAAAAAAAATTTTTTTCAGAAGATAATGAATAAAGTAAAAAATTAATATATAAGTTCAATTTTAAATTAAATTCATTTTCAAACAAACAAGTATTTTATACTAATAAGACTGTAATGAAATTTATGAAACCACAGTGCAAGTGAAACTTTTTTTTAATCGTAGGCATTTAACTGAAAACTTTGTAAAATTATTCCAAACAGTGTATTAAAATCGCGTTTTTAATCTTTCAAAAAAAAACTGAGCCACGATATTTATTTCAATCATTATGAATTTAGCCATGGATGCCGCCATATTGGCCTTGACTTCTGTGCCGAGCGCCTTTCACTTTACCCCTACTCTACGGCCAGCCGTAATGCGACATGTGATAGATGGATGATACAATTTAAGGTGATGTAAAATAAGTTTCACTTTAAGAAAAGAAAAGAAAAACAAATTGAATAATTTATGTATTATAATATTTAAACATATATATGGGAACATACAAACAGACACAGAAAGCGACTTTGTGAAAGTATTTTCTTTTATTAGTATTTTGTCACCAATTTACCTTTTCAATAGGCATTAAGATTGTTGCAAATCATTAGACACATTTACTCAAAAAACTATTGGAAATGCTAAAATTGAACATATGAATAACGCATTAAGTTTCGTATCGTACAGCTAATTAGAATAATAATATTTCCCCGCGGAAATTGAATTTCACAAAGCTCTGCGTTCGTGTGTACGTATATACTCGTATCATTTATTAAAACGCAGTTCGTTGTGTACACTCGTTCGCACAGATAATGACTTCATTACTAAAATACTATCGCTAATTAGTTTTCTATTTGAGGATCAGTAAAGTTAATTTGTGTTAATTTTATATGTATGTATTTTACGGGATTTAGGTAACGTTATTATTGTGTGTGATATGGGTTGTTACCCATACGTTTCGCTAAGCGTAATTTATGTAAAGAGCTAAGCAAACTCGTATAGAGTAATTTCCCGCGGCTTCTAATATGATCTCTATATATGTATATATAAAAGAATGACGGACAAATGCCAGTTTTTCCTACACTTAACTTCCACCTCCTTCTTTACCACTTTAGGGATTGAATTTCCAAAAGTCCTTCCCTACTGAACGCTTCCAGTGTAAAAGGAACCCACACGGATATTTTCACGGACCTTAATCCCTGTAGTTTAGAATGTCTGTTGGTGTGTTAGTCGTTAGTCAGTCAGTTATATATCAATGTATATAGGAAAATGTATTGGTGGCGCACACGTGTTTTTAGAAAATTTGTGGGTTATGGTAGCGAGATACTAGTGTGAAATTTTCAAAAAGAAAATCATGGAAAATTACGATTTATTCATGTTTGAAACATCGCTTCCCATACATGAAAAGCAATTTTGTTCTATTCATGTCTAAATTATAAGTCCAAGTGAAGTAAAAAGTCACCTGATACATATATGTTGCTTTTTCATGGGCGAATCGAATTGCGCTTAAAGTTTTGTAAAGTTATGATTTCTTGAGATTTTCATTGTTGTATGTCTGATCTCGTGTTTGGAGATGAATGATGTTAGTGCTAGAATGTGTACGTTACCCTCCCTTCCTCTAGTATCTCACGTCTTATCCAAGATTGAGTTATGACTGCGAGTGTGTGGGCGCCCTTAGAAATCATCCAGCCATTTAAGCTTGATGGTACGATAAGCAAACAAGCAACCAACCTATCGCGAGTTTGCGTTAAATTTTAGTATAAAACATAATAACAATGAAATTTGGCTTAGCGCAATCTAGCCGTGAGTTATAATAACATTAATGTCATAACAAATATTTTTAATGAAATATAAAACACGTGTCAAAATTTCCACGGTGTTTATATTATCGATCTCAGTTTGTTGTCGTATTCATAAATAAATACGACTAAAATTAGTCCTAATTAGTATTATAAAATAGCTTAGTTCGCGGTTTACGCTCGCGTTAATATAGATTTAACTCGAGCACCACGGCTTTGACGACATTGACAATTTATCTTTTATGTTTATTTTATTTTTATTTTACAATTTTTCGGAAAACTTACAGCTAGATAAACATTATAAAACAAAGAATAGGATACATGAAGGCCATTTACAAGTTTTCACAAATAGTTACAACGATCATGTTGGTCATGTTATTAACATAGTTACTACTACGAAGGACATATCAAATAACTACAAGGTATTATTGGCAGTAACCTATGCTCAATTTATTATGCTGATTCATTGGTTATGTACTTGAAAAATCGTACCTACACCGTCAAAGCTTCATGAAAATCTAATCGCTGTGCGATCAGACAGGTATATCTTATGAGCTAGGGCTGACATAGATGTATTATTATTAAGTATAAGAAAAAAAACGTATGTGTATACTAATGTACTACGCACGTAAGAAGTTGTACTTATTTAGATTAAAAAAGAGTTTAAATGCAGTTAATAAAGTTTTTATTTAAAAAATATGATTAACTTTAGAAGAGTTTAAAATTAAAAAGAAGTAGAATAAACTATTTACTAAATAATAAAGTAATGATAATAGCTTAAAATGTAAACGTATAAAAAGAATACAAACAGACAGTTCTCAAATCTATAAACCCACTTAAATAAGCTTATAATATTAAAAAAAAAAACGCGTTTATCACGAATACTCACAATAAATCATTATTCCCCTTCATATAGTATAATTTAAAATCACACACAAAGACATGTGTATAAATATATTTTATTATTTCTACAGATATAAAAAAAACGTGTTGTAGATTCATATATATTTGAATAAGTACCTTGAATATAGTTATCAATTCTCACGAAAATTTGACAGACAATTAGCAACCAACTTCATGGTGTCGCTTTTAGGTGTCGGTGTGCGCGCTACGTAAAATTCAAACAGTGCCTAAAAATAGTATAACTTCTACCCTCAGCCCCCTCTCCACTCACTTAACCTCTTAAACCATACAGGCGTTATGTTATGCTATGGAATGGTGAAAGTTACGGAAGAGTTGCGTTATCTATCTTCATCTGAAGATTATCATCGATTCCAAATGTATAATAATAGAAAAACCTTCCCTGAAAAAAATTACATTCAATAACGTAAACCTCATTCAAATCGGATTAGTAGTGTTTGCGAAAATCGCGTATGTACAAACATACATACAGGTCCAATACAGAATCTCCTTTTTTTTAAAAGTAAAATGATGCATTTCTGCTGATGTGCGGCACATTCACTCAAAAAATATTGAATAGACCTCGATAATTTTACTTAGATGTACATTCTAAGACACTTGGTCCTTATCAAAAATTAATTACCACAAAATTACCATGTAGCTATTATTCATAATTAAGACATTGAAGTTTTAAGAAAGCGAAGTGTGTTTAGTGGGGAGTATGGATCTGCGTAAGCATGAGAGGGAAGTGAACAGATAATATTGTTAACAAAGATAGGTATATTGATATTTTCCTATTACATTTTTTTTTAAGATTTTTCCTCTGTACATGAAATAAATCGTTAACATAATAAACAAAACAGACGAAGTCGCGGGCATCAGGTAGGAAAAAATAAAGTAAATTAAATTATTGATTCAGGAATCGCGTGAACCCTACCGGTCGCGGGCAATATTCGTCGGGCATGCATTATTCAGTTTCATTACTCCCAAGCCACTCCGACAATAAATCGATGGGGAGCTTTTATTCATTCCCCGGCTATTTTATATTTTTTTACCTTTCCGTTTTTATTATTTAAAATGATTTATGGATCGTTGTAACTCGATATTGTGCAGAAATCATTGCTTGAATTGTTAAGTACCCTGGTTTTTAGCTGTGTTAATATATTTAAAAATGTTTTTTTTTTTAATATTGTTTATTAACTCGTCAGCGTTAAATTACAAAATCACTTCCTGTAACAATATACTACAGTTTAGCGCCATCTAACGGTGGTTTATAGTAAAATAAATAGTATAACAACTTTCTCCATGTAAATACAGTATGCCAAATTTTATGATGATCGGATTGGAGTTCATTTATTTATTTATATATGTAAAAGTTAACGTCTCCCTTTCTGTCTGTTCTTTGGTGTAGTTATAACTGAAGAACGAGGGTGTGTGATAAGAGGGTGAGTGACGATACCTAAGTAAATACAGTGCACACTGGGACATGTGTCCCCATTTCTTTCTTATTCAAATAATATAAATATCTACTAAATTCATATACTATTCAAATTATATGAACATAACTAATATTCAATTCAAAACTCACACATTCAATTCGAAAACTCTTCGTACACCCCTAGTAAATACAAATTTAAATTCCCTGTTATTATTTTGAATTAGTAACAAAACCATGTTACTTTAATGACATCAATGTATTGTACAATAAGCCTTAATATAATAATGTATTTTTGCCCATTGACCAGTGAACACACAAAATACATCTGAAACGATTCCTACTAAGACAGTGTAAATATTTTCCTCGGAGAGAATTTAATTAACGTGAAGGGTGTTGACTCAAAGCAATTGATACAGCTAATCGACTCGCCTATTCGTACATTCAATACGTGCTTATACCCTTAATGTACGTGAGTGATGCGATTTGTTTCATCATTCAATAGAAAGAATCTGTGAGAGCTATGAAGATAATCCTCTTAAGCCACTACCACCGAAAAGTTATCCCATTAATACCATATAATATTTTTACGTACATTGCGTTTATATCTATAAACATGTTAAGAGAATGTTCAACGAAAACGCGCAATGGATTGGGAATATTAAATAGTGTGGGCATAACAATGTTTTTATAGATTTTTTGATTGCGGAGGCGAGGCAAAAGCGACGGATAGGAATGTAATCAGTGCTAAGTTATTTCATTGCCCGATAAAGAGGCCACTTTGTGAGGATAATTTAATATAATAGTAGATTGAAAGACCTTCGAGGACATCGTTATGGAATTTTCATTGGCACTTTGGTTGCATTTTTTTCTTTGCAAATTTGTAAATTATAAATACTACATATAGGAATAGGTAGGGACAAGGCAGTTAAGTTCATTTTCCTACACTAACGATTTTCTTTATTTTGTTTCTTTTACTTGATACTGACGAGCTTTAGACTTTTTAACCCATCAAAATGTTGAAATAGTTCGTTTTTCCCTTATTATTGAAACTTGAAAAATTAATAAATCGTGGTCGATTATCGACCATAAGTACTAAGAAAATAAAACTATTTTTTATTCGTTTTTTATTTGATATTTCGTTCACTCGAATATACTTTTTTATATTAAATGTAGGTTATCACTAAATGTAATATTAACATTATTGCTCAAAACTATTGAAACGGCGTAATGATATGTCATCTAAACCATTCTTCGGCGTCGTTCCTCTATGAATTTGAAACTATATTCATTTTAGTTCTGTAGTCTTTGTGTGATGCTCGTTTAAATGTGAACAACTTACTATATTTTTTAATCTCATAAGTAATGTTTCAAAAATCATGCTGATTTTAACCCTCTGTTCAATATAATAGAAATAAATTAAAAAAAAGTCTTTTCTTAGTGATGTTATACTTCAGAAGTACCCCTGTCACATGCCCTTTTGTGTTCTAATCTTCTGCTGTATTTCTTTTCGAAGTGACTATCGCTGTTGCTCTGAAGGATCTTTTTACCTTTAACCTATAATAGGTTTGGACATTTGACCACAATCTCATCTGATGTTAAATGACCATGTGGTCTAAAATGGTAAGCACGTTAAACCTGGCTCTTAACTGCCACTGCTGAAACACACGAACAGGTACTTGGTGAAAGATTTTCAACTCGAGGGTGGTAGCAAGCCAGGTGGACTTGGAAAAACCTTGCCACCACGCTATGCTTTCATCATGATCTTTCCCTTCACCGAAAGCCCCGACTCAGTCGCTATAGTTTGAATATACATCATTATCGTTTCCCAATTGCCAGCCAGCCAGCTCACTGCTTCACAGCTATACCGGGCTTTGGGGTGAAGAACGCTTAAACGCTAAATGTTTGGGTCGGTTATACATAGCTGATAGATGCAGTGTGTGTATAACAACGTGGATACCTGAAGGCCTATTTGTTATTCTCAACCCATCAGTTTTCATTATCTGACTGTTGGTTTTAAGAATTCCCTTTAGTAGATAGTTATGCGCAAATATAATTAACAGGTAATGGCTTTGACTCTCATCAAATAATTTTTAGTTGGATCTCGAACATCGAAATAAATAAACCAAAGGCTATTACGTTAATGAGAATTCGCGTAATAGATTCCATCGGCGTAAACAGAGAGTCTGCGATGTTTCCCTTAATGAAACAGTAATCAGATTAACATAGAGACAGGTTTAACTGGAACTGTATTACATATATTTTAGTAATATTTTAATATAGTTAGTTATGAATAATCATACGTAATTTTTTATTTTTATAGGTTAGTTTTTGATTGCATTCGTAAATAATTTCAAGAGATCACAAGTTGATTGATTCTCCTCAACTGCAGCTAACAAATGCACCAACAGGTATTTAGCTACAGGTTTCTTACTTTATAAATAATAAGTCGTAAATGCATGAGAGATGCCAGAAGTTGTTTTTATAGACTTTTTGAGGTTATACTAACTTAAAGGAAAGTTTGGGGTTGGGGGCGGCGTAATTTAGTGAGGTGTATGGCTTGAAATACGATTATCTCTGCTCGCTGTTGAAATAGTGAAGTAAGTAGTCTTTTTTAGTATTTTCCTTTACTTATTATTTATGTTTCTTTAACCTTCTCAAAACTTCCACAAATATTTCAAGAACAAAATTAGCCAATTCGGTCCAGTTATTCTCGAGTTTTAGTGAGATAAATGAACAGCAATTCATTTTTAAATATATAGAAGATAGATAGATGAAAGTTACTATATATCCTTTTGTATAGTTGCGTCATGTAATTGAAGCGTGAAAGCGTAACAAACGAACATACTCGCTTTCAAATTTACAATATTATTAAGGATTATTATTATTTCAAACCAAATTCGTTATGTCAATTTCAAATTCGGTCCGTTACTTAACCTATTTTGGTACCAAAGCGAATTTAAAACAGACGATACGACTTTACCACTTTGATCATTTATATTCTGCCTCAGACACGTTCTGATTAACCTTAAACTATACTGGATAGATTAAATAAAAACTCTGTAAGATATTCGCAAACATTTATTTTCACAATTAAATGTTAAATATGAACTAATAATATAACAGTATGGTTAACACACTTCTTGCATGCTAAATTATCTTTTCTGTATATATACCATTTGTTTGATATCATTTATTTACAAGAATCTATTATTTATTTCTATTCTTACTCTTAAAATTTAAAAGCTATGAGACAGTTTATAAAAATTAAAAAATAATAACTTAGTTACAATACGATTTATTCTATTATATCGTAATATAGATTAACGTACGTCATTAAAAAAAAAATTTCCACCAAGTTGGAATTGTTTTTCAAAGAGCATTATATAATATTGTTCTAAACAATACTATCGTATTTTATATGTATTTATGATTTAATTTACTTAAATCTTTACTATGGTAATTTATTGTTACGGCCCGTAAAAATGACACTATATCCGACCTCTATAAACATATCTGGAGTATTTGATTCTAGAATTTTCTTCACTCGTTCAACAAATAAAAGGGTGTGATGACTTACTGATGCGTGGGAAAATATTTACACGCCATTGTAACCTTATTGCTTCAACTATTGTAAGGAAATAACACGGTTATAAAGATAACGGGTCTCGGAAAGCATTATAAAGGAAATTGTGACAACCTTCTAGAGGTCTCCACCCTCTATTTTAAGAGGTATACCTATGAGTAAGTCTCGAGGCGTCCGACTACAGTTTTATTCCGGACATCAGAGCGCACTTGAAAAGAAACAATAACAAAAAAAAACCTATGTAGAGTTATAAGGCGTAAGTTTGGGCAATATATAACTGTTTGAAAAGTCGGTTCGTATCGTCTTTTTTATAAATAAATATGTACAAATAAATTGATAGAACAGCGGGATAAAGACTATGTACACAATTAAAATTTCACTTGAAAATTATTGATATGTTTTATATTAATTTAATCAAAATGTTAATAATATTATCGATCATAGTTTTATAGTTTTGTCGTTATCTGTGGTGTGGTGTTCGGCAGTGACCTGTGGAATTAATATAAATTGGATACAGACACAAAATCTTATTTTATTCTACAAATACATTACATCTGAATTATGGAAACTCAAATTTAATAATGAAGATTTTATCTGATTAATAATTACGAAAAAACAAAATGAAGATATTAGGTATGCCTATTGCATACAGATATTTGCATGAAGGTATATGTACTAGTGTGATTTATTTTAAACTAATGTTTTTTCGCTCCCCCAGCAAAATATTGTTCTATATACTGAAAAAAAAACTTGTAAATTTTTTAGCCCTTTTCTAACTACATTTTTGACGTGATAACGTCTTATAAATCGATGAATGCCAACTGCACGCACAAAAAAGCATGACTCATTGTCACGTTCCACCTGACACATCTATCTCCCTTCCACTCCATCGGTAATTCAGCGATAATAATTCAATTCAATTCATAAAAGTAAGCAAATTTTTCATCAATGTTTTTTATGACGTTATCACGTAAAATTCATCGTTGCAACTAAATGGCTAGTCGCTTGTACGAATACAAGTAATTTGTGAATACGATTCTTGCTTTTTTTATTACACTGAAAACTGGATGTACGTCCTTTAAGATATAAGTTCGCATTGTTTTCTAATCTTCAGGCTTCTAAGAAATCGGTGGCCAGTCTAGGTAAAACATGCCCGGAGTTTGTGCTACAAATAAGTATTCATATTACCATTCCTAAACGACTTTATCTATACATGATAATCAGATTATATAATGCGAAATGCCAAAATAACCCAAAATTTATGAGAATAAAACAGTACATTAACAAATTAAGACGCGACCAAAAATTCACAGCCCAGTTTCTCATATATCTGTGTTGCTGTCATATGTACAATTGTTTCCCAACGAAAATAATTCTTATAAATAAAAAAAATAATGATGTCATTGGCATAAGAATTCTTTTTATTAATATAAATATTGAAAAAAAAAGAAAGTGATTGGAGGTGTTTACTAACTGTAACTCCCCAATCATGATACAAATTAAGATAGATTATTAAGAGAAACCGCTTGTTGTACATCAATACATAAAATCAGATATCGTCGAAATCTTTGCTAGAAAACGTATGCTACTCACATTTAGACCTGAAAGTCTTTAAAATGTCTAAGGATGTTATAAAACTTACGTCTCGGCATCGCGGAAACTGTAGCCTTGGACGTGCTGTCGCTGTCGTCCGATTCTGAACGATTCTGGAAACTTGTCTCTGTGAAGAATTTAAAAATGTTTGATTTATTAGCTCGAATTTTATCTTCAATCTTCAAAATAGCAACTGAACAACTCAACGTCAATCTATCAATTCTATCAATGTATTCGAAGAAATACCTATTACTTATGCTTATGTTATATCTCTAATTTTTAACAAATTTTCAAATTTCCGTACCATTATACAAACATTGTCTTTTATAAAAACCGACTTTCTCATGACGATTACAAACACAACAAGAAAGAATTAGTCAAATGTTACGGTGCAACCGTATTAAGCTAATAGGATTACATACATACCACAATTCATTTATATAGATATGTAGAGTTCTCTAATAGAGGTGTCGAAGAACTTTTGTTCGAAGTGGTGTCGAAGTGTAGCGGTCACATTGCTGAACAACCAAGCTGTCCAATTTGGAAGTGGTTACAGTCAATTAACGTAAGCAAGTTTTTGACATGACATTAGTATGTCATGGGCAGTATCATTTTACATTCTATTGGAGGCATTTCGCGTAGTATAGTTTAATTATTGTCCACAACGATAACCAGGAACGTGAATTCTGACATATCGTAAAAACTTTATAGAACATTCTAGCAAGGACGCCGCCATTTTGTTTGAGCACTGAAATCACCCGAAGTCGCTGACATTAGAATACGAAGGACTGACCAACTTGTTAATTGGTAATTATAATAATCTTCAATACTGAAGTTTTATTGCCAAAGTATGAAATGACGAGGGAAAACGTTGGGCAAAATTCCTGTGAAAGTATGGAGATAAGATAAATATATCTATATACTTAGGACCCCAGTCTTCTTGACCGCTCTGAAAATTGATGCGCAGATCACTAGTTTAGATATAAATACATATTACATTACATATATAACGTCGAGACAAGAATAAATAAATGCATATTTTAGATTTCTACAATCTAATTTTAACTTTTTTTTTATAGTTGTAACTCTTGAATGTGTAAGGTCGAATGTCGACTATATTTAAGGTGGCCAAAAACAATGACGGAACTGTATACTATTCTATTATCTATGAAAGACAATATTAAGAAAAGGGCTGTCGCACCTACGCGGGATAGTGTGTATTCAAGAGGTCCAGTATAATTCGACCACATAAGTCATGCTCGATAGTATTCATGATATTGTTGACCTTGATCTTTACAGCTGTAAACGGTTGACTTATTCGTTCAGAACCATGATTTAACGCAACCTGAACAGCACAGATGCTGGTTCTCTAGTGCAACTGCCGGAATACATTTATAAGTGTCTGACAAACTGATGGTAACTTAAGCAAGCGAAAGAAAAGGCACAACCATCATTCTATAGTTCCGTAACGATATTGTAACACTCTGTATATGAACTAGGTACAGATAAAAATGAATGCTCAACGAACGTAGGAATTAAATACAATAGGATTGTACAAGTATCCCGTTGCGAATTTTGTCGATTCGTTAGAGTCATGACGTCAGCCTACCGGAGCTAATCCAATCTTATTTATTGAAAGTTATATAAAGCGCGCAGCGATGCGTTAGAGTTGAGTTCTATTATAGACATTGGTGCGAATACAAAAGGAAGAGGACTATTTACGCGAACTGCGACCACAAACTTCATAAGGTGTAAGTGTGACTATAGTGTAATTGTGTGACAGTGAGTCTATATAAATTCCTTTTGACGCAAACGGCATGTAATTTATTCACGGCCTTAAACATATTTTTCTACACCAAAAACTTAGGCTACTTCGAACGTGTTACAGCAGAGTCTTCGTTATTAACAATTGTAAATAATATTATGTCATTATTGGTAATAAACTTGTCACAGCGAATTTTTTCGTCAACATAATCTCTTGAAATACATTGTCTAAAAGTCAAAGATGATATAAAAAGCGAGTAGAAAAATATTGATTGTGCCCACTCGGTAAACAATTTTCACAGTATATACTGTTTTATTTCGTTTTAAGGAGTCAGTCCGAAATCCGCGGAGCATTCATCCAGAAAGCTGACCTAAATGGAAAGGCACAGCCATTAATTTTATTAAATTAGACCAAGATTAATGGTGAAACGAGACGAAAGTCGCTTCGGGCCACGAAACCCTCGGTTATTCGGTTTTTGATGAAAGATCGTAAATAAATAAATTTTTACTCATTGTCGCTATATTATAGCATATGTATTATGTTATAATCGTTGTTATAACATTATTAAAGCGGTTGTGTTGTAGTCGTGGTTGTCTAGTCGTTTGACCGGTGGAATACCAATCCGATGTCCGTAGATGCGAACCCCGGCATATACCAACGAGTTATTCAGAAGATGCGTACATTTACTAATTAAATTTTTTTTTTTTATATTATAGGGGCAAACGAACAGGTGGGTCGCCTGATGGTAAGTGATCACCACCGTCCATAGACACTAGCAACACTAGGGGAGTCGCAAGTACGTTGCCGGCCATTTAATATATGTGGGCCTCCGGCGTTCTCACTGACCGAACGAAACGCAACAGTGCAAGCACTGTTATTTCACGTCGGCTTTCTGTGAGAGGGTGGTACTACCCCGGGTAAGCCGACCCATTCATTCTGAAACCAGTAATAGTTTCAGCGTAGTTCTACCACCTAGAGAAATTGGTAACACGGTATGTGAGAAAAATATAGACCTGTAGATTTATGAGAGTTTAAAATCGATAATATGTCGTGGATGTGGGCATGGTGATGCCTTCCAGTGGGTCTCTTACAGGCTTTTAATGATGATTATTAAAGTTGTTGCTTATTATTTTTATTAGGCACTAGCTATTGCCCACGGCTTCGTTTGCGTTAATGTACAAACGACCTATTCGTAGGTAACAGTACATTTTTCTCTGGAGGAAAGGTAATCTATGTATTGTATGTATTTACTGTATTCATGACAACGTGTTAGCAAAATTTCATTATACAAGCCACCGATGTTAACTACTTATGGCGTGAAAGCGTAACAGACAGACATACTCACCTTCTCATTTATAATGTAAATTAGCACAACCAATCAATCCTTTCATCTATCCTCTTAGTTCGAGTGCCTCGTGTTTTATGTCGATATAACAGAGATGGTGATAATATTTGAAATAATAAACTCATATGTATTATATTCCTTTACAATTTAGCCGTAGTGCTTCCGTAGTCGAACTTAATATAGGTCCTACCGCTGTTGACTAACCTTTGGTGTATGATCAAGATTAAATGAAGCAATTACTATTATTACTAGCTTATTAAAAATAAAAAAATGAATGGATATAAAAATAATTGATAAATAATTATTATAGAAATATGTATGGTATACTACCTTTTAGAATTAAAATATAACAATTTATCTTAGAAGAAGATTTAAAATAAATATAGATATTCGTATACTATATCGTATAGGTCATAATAAGTTCCTTATGAGGCTGGCATAGTCATCAAAGATGTACTGAAGCCTCATGAAAAAAAAATGATAGAAAAAAAATTAGGATATAACTTAATAATCACTCATAAAATGTCAAAGGAATAGAACAAAAACATCAGTTCACGAAAACGTGACAACAGACATTTCTTCTCGTGTAATTTACGTTTTGCATTTTTTGTGGCCCCAAAATGGGCACTCTCCGGTAAAAATAATATAAATTAAGAGAAATTCTCCGGTTTCGCTGACGTTTCGGGTATTGTTTATTTTCGTGTAATTTGTTACCAAGTTAATGCTCTTTTATAAGTTACGACGAAATTAATGATTCGCGAACATCACGTTTGAATGTATCTTTTGAGTTATATTGGATATAACTGATAACTGCCCGCGGCTCCGGACGCGTTTTTTGGCAGTGATTATTTTCGGTTTATTTTATTTTTAATTTTTATTTCACAGTTATTATGAAAACTTACAGCTAAATTAACATTATAAAAAAAGAGTATGTTACATGTTTTCACAAATAGAACTTTTTTATTTGTCATAATCAAAATGACTGTACATTGAATGATTGCTAGAACTATTCTCGATAATTTTATAAGCTATCAATTTTGAAATGGAGTCATTTCCGTATACAAAATTTAATTAATATTGGTTGAATTTACTTTTATTTTTAGTTTTTCTTTTTATAAATTGTAAAATTATTATTGACAATTTTTATTAGCTGTCAATTTAAAAGTTACTTACATTTCCGGTATAGAAATTTTTGACATAATCGTTGATAACATATAACACATATTTTTTAATTTTTGTAGATTTAATTTGTTATTTTTAGAAAATCTGAAATTAATATTAATTGTCTTTATACCTTATAACTTTTTTAATGGATAGTATTTCTCGTATACAACATTTCCCGGAAATCGGTTACGCCGTTTTTGAGTTAAATCCGGACATACGAACACACAGTCAGACAGACGACATGTTTTGACATCATATTCGCGATCGCTCATGTTTATAAAACATATCTCAATATTTCGATAAAAAATAACTCTACAGACAGAACCACATATTAATCAATATAGACAAGTGTTGCACTGAGAACTGAAACTTTGTCTAGATATATTCCAACGGAAATATTTATTTTATACTATGTGTGTCCCCGCGGTTTCACTCGGATTTCCTATATCCCGCCTTCGATCCCCTACGGCTCGGCCTTCAAACTCATTCTCGACCTGCAATTGTCTATTTCGCGGCCTTTGCAATAGTGTACTATAGTTTTAGAAATTTTCAAATACAATTTTTATTTATTCAGAGCGGTGTGTACAATGAGTGTGATTGTTGGTTGCCACTGGCAACAGCTCTACAAATTATCAGCGCCCATGCACATCTACAAATCTACATGGAATAAAAGGCCCGGTCATGGCACGTTACGCTGTTCATCGGTGGCGATGTTATATTATAGTGGGGGTATTATGATATTATTTGCATGTCTCGATACTATGCGTTACGATCAACGTATGATCCGGTGTAGTGAATAGAGTTATAATGATTCTATCGAGCTAAAATTTATTTCAACGCCATCTATTGGTTCCACCTGTGCTGTACATGTTTAAAATATTCCATATATGGATGCTATTAAGAAAATTATTTTTAACTCCATCTACATTCCCCAACCTTCGTTTTTTTGTTGTTGTTAATTATCGGAAATATCAACCTAAGACTTTTATGTCTAGTTCGATTGGAAAACAAATTACTAACGTAACTGGAATTGTAGACAGATAATTGACGATTACTATCTGTGCAACAGTTTTATAAATTGGAAAATGTATTATATTACAGACTTCCGGCCTTGCATATACTAGCTCAGCTTCACAATAAAATACATAATGATACATTAATCGCATTTGTATTTTAATTAATAAGATGGAATTAAATTAACTTTGAATAGAATCTATTTGAATATTTATATGTAGTAAATATGTCGCTTTAGGCTTGTCGACTTCCGGTGCAGGAACTATTAATTAAAAATAGTATTTAGAAATTATCTTTGTTCATTAGAATTACTGATAATTTCCATGGATTACTTTTCAGTATAAATAGTAATAATTAATCTTCACATATTAAATACTTTGTTACACCATTTGTCTATAAAAGCCGGTGTGCTTAAATTTAATTGTTTTACAACCACCGTCACGTACAGTTATACGGGGAAACTCTGCCGGATTGTAGAAAACTTATTATACGAAATAAAGTGTTATCGTATTCGTTATCATTGTCTGGATTACCTGCCGTTTTACAATTATTATTTTAATTTTATTATTACACTAGTTTTTGTCACCAGTTGGACCTATACCTCGGGGACAGCACTTTTTATTTTTCTGGCGTGAACAAACATACAAACTCATATTCATAATATTAATTTAGAATGGATTTCATTATTATTCTTATAATAATGAAAACATACTTTTAATTAGTGCTAATATAATGTATATGTATCGGGCGGCCATTTTGAACATTTTCCCGGGTATATTGTCTATAGTTAATGTAACAAAAATCCACGAAAATGTTTTGTCTCTGACATTATTTGCAATTTATTGAGCTTCTAACGTTACACAAGTGCCTTTAGGAACGGAACAATTCGCATAAATTAAAGTCAGAAAGTACGCTAAACGAGAATCAAGTAATAATACAGTGAAGGGACGAAATGTGGTTGTCGATGACAGCGAAGTACCATTAATCGTGAATCAGTCGTTTGGTCAGCTTTTTACACATGAGTTGCGCTTTATACTGAGCCAGCTACCCACTCCAGTTTCGCATGAATATACAAAAAGAAAACATTGTGAGGAAACATGAACTTAATAAATGTTCTTGTAGTAGTACCACCGTATGTGAGAAGATATAGAACTAGGGATTTTTCAGAGTTTCAAATCACCAATACGTCGTGGGCTGGCGCGGCGTGGTGATTATAGCCATACCTTCCTTCGACAAGAGGACTATGGCCCAGCAGTGGGTCACTTAAAGGCTTAAACCAAATCTTACCTTAAAAGTATGACCACATAATTAAATAAAATGGCAACTCAACGTCAATCTGACAATATTTTCGAATATCTCCATACTGTCTTCTGTTTCACTCACTAACTCGGGTTTTTATATGGACATTTTCATATATTTTCTTTCACACAAATCTTCTCCTAATAATTACAGACACAAAAAATACAAAATTAGCCAATTCAAGTGCAGCCGTTCTGAAGTGATGCGCTTGCATACATTTGATAATTGATTTTCATTTATGTAGATTTGCATAAGGAGGACTAATTTGCATTTATAAAAAAACAAAACTTTGTAAATTCAATAAGAAAAAACCGCAGGTAACAGCTAGTTTTGTTTGAAAATTTGAAGGATTGCATTTATTTTAATGTAAAGTATTTTCATCACATATAATGTACTTTAAAACGGTCGATTTAATTCGACATTTCAATCTGGTTATGTAGGACTCTATTAGGAAATCTTTAAGTGGTATTATAAATGTGAAATTGTTTTTGTTTGTTGCATTTTCACGCTTTAACTACTCAACCGACCATCATGAAATTTTAAATATACGTTGCCACGGATCCAGAAAAGGACGTAGCATATGTTTTCATCTAGAAAAATACTGTTCCCTAGAGGTAGGTCAAGTCTATATTAAGGCGAGCGAGCGCAAGTATGTCTATATTTTTACGGCGGTTTCATTCGACGAACGGTTCGAGTTTAACAAGTCGCGTTAATAAAATTTTTCGGAAAGCAATCTAACTTCTCGGAGTCCAATTAAAAAAGATAAATGCTAAAACTTGCACAATGGATGTTAATTAGCATAAACGTCAAATTTCGCCAACTCCGGGCCCGCTAGGAGCGGGTGGCGGGAGACGCCCGCCTTCGAGATTATACCGAGATCAAATTAAAAATATAAACGCCACGTCGCGCGTTGGAAAATCTTTTAAAATTATAAATTATGTGAATTTTTTGAACAAACATAGTAGAATGACGTCACCTAATGTGGAGTACATTTGTGATTCTAGAGAAATCTATCGATATACATATATATAGTCGTGATCGTCGAGCATTTTATTATTTATTTTTTTCGAACTGACTACACTATTGGCCTGATAGACCTTTACAGCTTCACCGGACTACTAAAGGGAGCGTTTAAGGCACTCACCCGATTTTATATTGGCATCTAGCTCAAGGGCGCACGATGCGCTTCTGCTTGGACTGTTGCCGCGTACCCCGAACTAACTAAAGTACACTAAGCGAACTATTCATACATATTCGTCAGAAATAAATGTGTACTGAACATGTATACCTCACGAACTCAAACATGTATTTCAGAACTGAGGTGGTCGAATGGTTTGACCTGTGGAATACCAACGAATTCTTTAGAATTCGCATACATTACTAATTCAAATTGGTAACACTATCAAAATCAAAAACTGTGAACCTTTGGTGCTTTCCAAGTGTCCTCTACTCGTTCCACATCAAATTGGTGAGTAATAGGGAATATCTAACAATCGTATTAGCAAGGATTTGATTGGCTATAAGGGAAAATAATATAGTGTAATTAAATTATAGCAGGCTACTTATTAATGTGGACCTAATAAAAGAAATTTTGTGATTTGTCCGTCCCGTCCGATCCGTTTAACAATTTAACGTGTGCGCGCGATTCATATCTAGTTCTTGAGTGACGTTTATGCGGATACAACTTCAGGTCGATTGTCATTGGACGTTTCGTTCGGAAACAAATAATTATGAACAAAAACAATAAGAATGTTAATTTCATATAATTTGTATCCACTTAATACCGTTAGTGCTAAAACGCAAGTCAGTTAGTTTGCTTGTCACATTTTTGCGTATTTACCAACTCATAATTACATTTTGCAGCGAAACCGCGAACTAAAACAAATGCACATTTATATCCTTTATAGAATAGAAGATCGAACAATATGGTTCGTATAAATTTAACAAAGACTGTATATCAAGCATCGAAAGCGAATACAAACGGAGACATGGTCGTAACTCGACGGTAACACGATTGCTGCATTCAGTTCCGAATCAAGAACATAATTGTGTAGGAACCTAGATTGGTTCGGAGAGTCTAATAATAAACTCGGGATTGTGTAAACATAAGACTGAATTGTATTCGAATAAATATACGACTTCTATAGACACAAATAATTTTTAGGTTTGTTTAATTGACGCATATCAAATAAAATAAATTAATATATTTCGACTTGCCTGCGTAAAAATCACATTCTTGGCTCATAGAATTACAGATGTGTAATGGTTTGACTAGTGAAATATCAATCTGATGTCCCCAAAGCTTCGAACCCTGGCATGTACCAACAAGTTTTTCGGAATTGCCGTACATTCAATAATTGAAATTGGTAGCACTACTGAGTTACGATGAAGGAAAACTTGGGGAAAGCTGTATCTAAGAAATATGTTTATATTACCGCTGTATGGAAGAAAATATAAAAGTGTAGATTTCAGATTTCTTGGAATTTGAAATCGGTAACACTTCGTGGAATGGTGTAATTATCGTGCCCATACCGTCCTTTGGGAAGATGCCTATGACCCTGCAGTCACTTACGGGCTTATGATAATAATATATCAACGTAGCTTTGACGGCCATTCTAAAGATCTGATATTATATTATAACTCTTTATGTCTTTGGTTTTTAAAACCGGCTTCTGACATTTCGTAATATCAATTGTTTTATTTATAAATTGTGAATGGATTTTAGACATTTCGTAATATCAATTGTTTTATTTATAAATTGTGAATGGATTTTATTTTTTGTATTGATCAGAGATATTATTAAAGAGCTACCTGTATCGGCTTTACACGAGTGTAGTAGTGAAGAAAATTAGACGAAACTTTCCCTTTACTGTAAACCATGTAACGAAGTAAAATAGCAATTGAACAACTGAATAACAAATTGTCAATTCTGTCAAAATTTTTGATGATATTCCTACTGTCACTCACCCACTAACTTTTCATATGGAATTTCTTTAACCAAATAATATCACTCTTTCATACGATTTTTAAAACGTTTCCTATAGTACCAATCTTGTCCTGACAATTACAAACATAAACACAAAATAAAAAACTGAGCCAAATATGTGCAATCATTCTAAAATGATGCGCGTACATACATTCAGTAATCGATTTTTATTTATAAGTTCTAAGGCCGTCAAAATTATCATTTATTTCTGGGATCAAATCATCAACTTCAAGAGAAATTCAAATATCGAAATTCTTCCGATGGTTGGAATCTACGAATTGATTAATTCGCTAGCTTTTCCAAATCATAAATTGTACTTGACAAGTTTATTTAATAAAAATATAAACAGAAATGCAACTTACGATTCCCAACTTTAGGCATAAATGTAGCGTAGTTTCTTTATCATAAAATGTTATAATCGAGACATACCTCTTTTTATTTCATTAAATTTGATAAATCTCAAGTTAAAACCACATTCAATATAAGACAATTAATGAACTCCATTTATATGTAATTATGCTGGGAAAATATGAAATATTCAAAGGTTTTAGGTTTTTTACAGAATATATTATATATCTTTACTTTTGTGTCATTAATTTTTGTGGTAAAAGTGAGAATTTGGGCGGCTTTACCACATACATGTTGTATTATTAATTTAAATAAATTATTATTTAGACAATATATGCATCATAGTGATATCGTGTAATTTCTAATTATTTTCAAGATTTAGAAAAAAAAAAACAAAACTAGGATAAATAAAAAAGTTGTAGTTTAATTCTAGTAAAGTAAATATATTATTTTATTAATTAAATGTTCTAGTCATATCCAGTATTGTTAATGTAAAATCTCTGTTCGATGAATTTAAATGACAGCGTATTCATAAATCGTTAACAACACAACATAAAGCAGTATAGTTGGATTGCTACAATACCTGAAGTCTTGTGAGTATATAATTTACTTAAAACATATTGTATATTCACAACTATAGTTATACTTTTAAGAAAAATGCTATACTATTATCTGTTGAATGTAACTTATTTATTATAAAACTTCTGTAAAACCTATAACATCTGTCACGCCTATCATATTTGTCACCTGTCACCTGTCATCTGTCACCTGTCATCTGTCACCTATCACAGTTGTAGCTATACTCTTAAGTAAAATGCTATACTATTCTCCGTTAAATGTAACTTAGTATGCTTTGTACAAAACATCTGTAAATAATGTATTAACCTAGAGTTTTCATAAATTAGTGGAAACAAAATAATTAAATTCAACAATAGAATGACAACGCGTGTTTAAACTCATGCACGACCATTTACCTCTACTTAAACGACTATTTTGTCTTTTTCTATCTTGTTTTTAAATATATTTCTTTCTCTTTCGCTCTTTGGCCAAATACCTTTTTGGTATAATTTTACGGTAGAAAAATTTAATTTAAAAACGCTAGAAGAAATTTCATTGGAAAATAAACAATTCCAGTATTTATCAAATAGCTGAATTTGCTAAACTAAATTTCAGAAACTCACCAGTATCGAACCTTGGTCTGCTCGGCAACCGGCTCGGTAAGTCTTGATTCTCGACGTGGTCGAACGTTCTGAAGCCGAGAGCGAACTCCGCGTATGGACTGATCTCGAACATTTCTGTACCATAATGTTGTTATAGTAGTAGTGTTATATTAGTAGTAAGGAACCTCAAAATTTTTACATTGCATTCTTAGCTAAACTTACTGTTTTTACACTGCACTCATAGCGTAACTGTTTTGACACTGTATTCATAGACAACCTATATACAGTTCGATTTTATTTATATATATTATTCAAAATTGTATCAGAATACCCTTGATCATAGTTAGGTACCTATAAAGTCTTGGATTATCATAAACTTATTAATATAGCAATGACTTATCCCATTTCCTACTCGATTTTGAGCCGTTCGCAATCTAGGGTCCAATACTAATGAAATGGAACCCCCTTCAAATTATCCCCTTTCTAAGAAAAAATAATTTGAAGAAATTTTAAAGTAACAAACATTAAAAAAACACAATAGAACTGAAAAACAAGGGGGGGTTTTCTAAAATCGGCTAAAAGTATGTTATTATTAATTAAAAATTGTTTACCATTTTTGCTAGTCTTCCGAACTTGGACCGGTGATGTGTATATTCTGGGTGCGTGCCCGTACCGCTCCTTGTGCTCCAGGTTGGTCGGCGGCGCGGCGCCGCGCGACTTCACCTCATCGGCAATCGAGTGCCGGTATTCAGACGAATAATTTTGACTATTATCAATAATAAATGTTGCTTTTTTATACTATGGTGTAACCATTAAAAAAAAATAAACACTCATGGTGTTGTGGGTATATATATAAGGTTTGGAAAGAAACGTTTTTAAAAAAATAAAAGATTTTTTTTTCGATAACCTTATTAAGTTGTATAGCTCCTTTTTTATAGAAGCTATTAGTAACGTACAAAATATATTAAAAATTTAGAGCAATCGCTTCATTCAAACGAATTTTCTTTTTTTCTGTTATTAGATATTTTGCTTTTTCTCGAAAATCGATTAGGGACTTGAAACTGCCAGCATCTTAATATGTTATTAATCTCTACATATCCCCTAAGTATCGTTTAAACATGTCTCTGAAGCCGATTCACCATGTGTATGGCTTATGGCCTTTCGGACACGTTCGAGTAATATCGCTACTTCGGAACTGTTAACCTTGATGTTAAGTTAGAAAATTATAGACAGGCCTGTCACTTATTGCCGTGTCCGACGCTAGATCCTCAACACAGGCAATACGGGGTACTTTTTGTACATATTTTATTTCTTATAATATATTTCTATTTACTGAACATACATGTGTAAAATAAACTTTATTATAATTGGCTGAGAATACTGAAACTAATTTCTCGATTACGGAAAGTACGTATGGGGTTCCTGGTAGTGTTTGTCGGTACTTACCGATGTCTCTTTAAAAGTATGATGAAGAACGCCAATATGCAGACAACAAGCAATATAGAACTGCAGACGATCACTAGCATGTTTAGATCGAAGTACTCTGAAGGCGGTCCAATCTCCTCTGTACAGGAAAATAATTTTAATTATTTCTTATTTATATTCATTTTATGGGCACGATCTCGCTTGATGTTAAATAATAATGTGGAGATGGTAAACAAGCTTAAATAATAAAGCAGGTAAACCTGGAAATGAAGACCAAATACAATTTTCGGAAGACACCTGTGGGTGCTTGGCGACAGGGTTGCAACTTTTGTGGTAATTAACCTGGCGCACATTAGAAATCGTAATACCAAGATTCTATAGTTAATCACTATGTTTTTATCACTGAAAGTTCATGGCTTTTTGTAGGAATCGAACATGTGTTGAGCGACAAAATATCCGACATTACTACTACTGAGTTATTATCGTTTAAACAAAGTGTGTTTATTTTATTTAGCTTCATAACTCAAATTTATATAACTCTAGTAACCCGCTAGCACCTTCGTTCGCGTTAAATTACACTATAAAATGTAATAACAGGTCTATCTACTGGCAAGTTCCAACAAAATTTTTACAATAATAGATAGCCTTCTTCATGAAACAACAGGTACACCAACTTTCAAGGTATTCAGTGAAACGGTGCTTAAAATGTCTTTTTTTAACTCCTTATTATTTTTGATTGATTATATTATTGCTGAGTCTACTGAATCGATAAAAATAAATATTTACCACACATAGTTTTTGTAATGTATCGCTAAATGTAATTCTCGAAATCTTTACCGTAACTATGTAAATCGCTACAAATAGCATGAACCGTTAATCGATTACGTTAAACCGAAACATTCTCTCAAATGATCATCCAATTTAACAAACATCGTTTACGTCATACGTCAAAACATCACGGCAACTTCGGAGAACATGAACGCTATAATTTCAGAACACGGCGGTCGTATTCTGTAAAATGAACCGAAGGTGAAATTCGGCTTAAATTTAATTTCGTTTTGTATCACGTTTTGAACTTCTTTCGGCACGTAAAACAGTGAACGAAAGTAGCGAATGGTCACACGCGGGTCGGTGACGCATTGAATCGTGTATACTCGGTTCCAGTCGACATCAATCACGCTTACCGTATATTATATGTACTGTATTACGGTATTTATTATTATATATTTATTACTATACTAAATATTACTATTATTTATTTCTACATAAACATTGATAAATCAAGTCTAATGTGTATATAGTTATTCATAAATGTTCACTTCTATCGTGTGGTCATAAGAACACACTTACTTTTTTAATCGTAATTTTGTCGTTATTACAAACTCTTTTAAAATTTTAAATTAAATCCTCAATTTTACCATCACAGTTTACCCTTCTGCATCAGCGTTATGATATATAACGTTAATTAATAATAAATCTATATGATAATTAAAATTCTACTGTCTGTTGTTTGTCCGGGCTAATCCGTGAAACGACTGAACTTATTCTGACGAGCAATTTACTAGCAGTTAGATGACTTATCAGATTATTATCTGTGCTACATCTTATTACGTTATTCCCGGGGAGGTGAACCGTAATGATTTAATTTAATAAAGGTAGTTTGAAAATTATTATCATACCTGTGGGGATTAAGCAGATAACAGAAAAAAAACTGTTTTATCTCCGCTTGATCATACATATAGAAATATTAACGGTGAAGGAAGAAGCTTCGAAGAAACATATACACTAGGCAAAGTTTTCGTAAATAATAAAATAAAAAAACTGTATATACAGTTACACGAGAATTTAAGCCAAAACTAACTAATTGTAACTAATATTATCAGAGCGAAAGTGATTTTATCTGTTTGTTTGTTTGTTATGCTCTCATTACTCAACCGATCACCAACGAAATCTTTTATAAACGTCAAGAGTACAGACAAGGATATAGAGTACTTATCGTATAGAAAAAATGTACTATTCTCGATCAACCTACACATTAACGTGAGCGAAGTCACAACAAGCTAGTTCTTTTCTGGTAAAATGAAGAAAATGTCTGTAATAAAAAATAAACATGTAATCGTTCACAGAATAAGGCGCCCGTCGGCAACGTGTACAGAAGTTAAATACCGAAACTTTTGATAGTCGAAACTAGGAAATTGATAAAGTTGTCTCATTATTGCTCCATCGCAGTTACTGAATAAATTTTCATTAACAAGTAAAATTTTCTAGAACCGTGAATAAAGAAAAAGTGGTTTATTATAAATTACTAGCGGCTTCTCTCTCTTCAATGTAGATTGGGTCATCTCTACAGAACAGTATATTTTTGATGTATGAAAGGATTGATAGTCAAAACTAGGAAATTAAATTTTGGATTTTTTTTTTTAGTTTTACATCTTACACACTTAGCCTTTAGCTAAAAGAAGTTATAACGGTATCTTCATTTGATATAGCGTTTCAAGAACCTACGATTTCTATAAGCACGCATAGATTCAGTGTTGTGTGAAGTGATGCAAGAGGTGTGGTGTGTATGCGTAGGTGAGGGGGTAAACCGATAAAGTTATTCAAAAAGAAATATTGTAAGCAAAGTATATTGTTCACATAATAAAAAACGCGGATGAAGTTTCCGACATCAGCTAACTAGAAATAAACTTTTGGAATTTTGTTTTTTTTTTGTGTAATATATTTCTGATTTTAAATTTGCGTATATTTTAAACCCATAAGAACGTAATAAGTTGCTCAATAACGCTTATTGATAGTACTATCAAGTGCATAAAATAATATGTTCGTGTATGCATGACCGTCTCCACTTACCTCCATCCGCTGTCTTTGTAGCAAAAGTATAAACAGTCGATGCGGCGCCGGCATCGTTTGTCGCAGTCACTCTCAGCTGGTACCAACAAGCGGGAGAGAGAGAAGCGACCGCGTACGACGTCGGTATGGAACGGAGCGGCGGCGCTTGGTAATGCCCTTCTATGTAACTCCACCCGAGGTTCAGATCTAAGGGCTTCATTCAGAAATATGCAATTCTTAAAGAAACTTCTTTCGTTATTTTAACCTTTAAAGAGCCGAAAACCATAGTGGTTTAAGCGCCATACAAACGAATGTAGACCTTATTGTGCACGGGTCAAGGGACATTGTGGCAGTATAAGTTTTAAAAAAATGACAAATTTTATTATAAAATTAGAATAATAACAAATTATTAAATTAAAAGTTATTTTTATTATTGTTGACACTTTTTATGTAGAATGCATTATTAGATATTTTTTTCATTTATACTTTTCAGAACTTTTTTTTACTAAACTATGAAACTTACAATTTATCTATTGGATTTATTCTTTTGCATAGGGTAGAAAAAATATAATGCAAGTATATATCCAAATATTCTGTAAATATTTATAGCAGTACTATGGCATAATTATAATATCTTGTTTAACTTTTTATTTACCGTTTGCAATATGTGTATTTGCAATATTTTGACAACTGTGTTGGCCTTGTACCTGCTGCAATAAAAATATTTTCTTTCTTCCAAATAGTAGTATCATATTTCTCTCAAATTATTATTTTGTATATTTAATTTATTATTTTTAGTCATAAGCCTACTCAAGAAAAATGAGAGAAGTAAACAGCTCACCAGAGAAAACATTTGCTTTTGTTTTTACAACAGGATTGCAAGGATAGCAGTATTTTATCAAATACATGAAAACCTTGTTGGTCATATTAATTTCTAAAAATTACTTGATATTCAATTTAAAAAAAGGTATAAATATCATGACTTGAGCAAGTCTTTCTCATATCCACTACAGGACACTTTCTATACTAATCAGTCACACAATGAGCTTGTTACAATATAACCAGATACCAATGAAATTCATAAACTATAATTATACTTTGAAAATAAAGATAAATTTCAATATTTTATACTTATTACTTTATAAAATAATTTTCAAGACTAATTCAGAAATAAAACAGTTTCATACAATTACATTTTATTTCAAGATACTATAAAATAATAAACACAAAACAAAGTCTTATAACAACTAAAATTAATAATATTAGGTGGTTCTATCTGCTGTGAATTCTTCTAAAGTGAGGAAGCTCATGTCGCTCCCATTATCATCATTGCTGACACCTTCATACTTTACGAGATTTGGAATAAGTTGCACAAAGAGATATGAATAATCCTGTAAAGCACAACAATAACTTTTTGAAAGGAAACATTAGTTTTTCTATAAAATACTACTTTTAGTAGTTGTGAAACCAAACCAAACGTTGAACCAATGACTACTATCAACATAATATTATACAATTGTACAATTTTATTCAAAACCTACGAAAAAAGATATAATTTAGAAAAATAGTAGATAAACAGATCTGTAGCATTTTGAAAGTAGTAAGTAAAATACATAAAACTATTAGATACAATACTCAGTGCAACTTACAAGTAGGGATACATTTCGTAATTTGCTACTGTAAACAACAATCATAGAAAGAATACGTAAAACTGTTTTACAAAAGTCTAAACTGAATCAAGTGAATATTATTACACTTACATAAAACTAATTTAAATCGAGTTCATCTATATTATTAGTGATACTAATGAAAAGCCTCTTTTTTATAAAATAAAGTAACTCATAAATAACTGACCATTCTTGCACAAAAGCTGTCATAAAGACGTTAGTGAAGTTGCCACAACGATATTATACAATATTTGCTAATCGATTATAAAATATACGATACATTTTCTAAATTACCTATAGTTATTGTGTATAAAAACATTATTAATTTTAAATACACGATAATATATAAATTATATATTATTTATCACATAGTCATATAAATAAATGTATTATTGCAAGCATAGACAAAATTCGTAGCAATAGACGCAAGGTGAAATGACACATAAATGTCAGTGCCGACGGCGGGAAATTTAAAAATTTTGAAAAAAATGATCCGGCATATCTGCCGCTTTAGGGTGTGGATTAATTTAAATGAGCTGGTGGGAGTTTTTGACGGCATCTTGGTATGTCATGTAGTGGATTTTATATTTGATTCATAATTTTGTATTTATTGACTCTGTATTTTGTAATATTGATAGTATAGTTCGGGTATTGTGTACAAGTGAAGTAGATGGGGAATAATGTCACGGAGCATGGATTTTGACTTACCACAACACTCCCTGGAAAGTTCTAACAAGACGGCCGCCATCTTGTTAATTCATCGAAATGATTGCAATAAACTTGTAATATCATTACCTACTCGACAATAACCGTAATAATCTACTAGAAAATTGGTTGCCAAAAAAAAAATGTTGGTAATTTAGGTACGGAAAATATGAACAATATTTCTCCAGACAAGGAGAACCAGGAAAATACGAAAAGAAGATTCCATTTATGTAAATAAAAAAAACAACTGCCAAATGTTACATACATGCGTGTGTAGCACTTCAAAACGGATGAACATATTTAGTAAATTCGTTTTTTGTTGTGTTTCTAATTGTCAGAACAAGGTTTGTATGATAGAAAATGTTTGAGAAATTGTATAGAAAAGTAAAAAGAAATGGTTAATAAATATTCATATAAAAAGTGAGCGAGTGCGTGTGAGACAGAATACAGTAATTAGACCTTAAAAAATAGTAAGTATTGACAGATTAACATGCAGTTCTTCAATTAAAATTCCTGCATGGGTGTGCTGTGAACATTTTGTTTCATTTTTTCTTTAGTACACCCGCCTGGAGTTGGAGCGGTGAGTACTATAAATGCTTAGACGATAGATATGCCATTATAAGAAAAATGGGCACATGTAAGTAACACATTAATCGGAAAAAAAATCGAAAAAAATTGTAGTTTGCGCCTTTAAAGAAGTACGACAAGTCGTCTTTAGATTTAGTACAATTGTAGACATAGGCAGGCAAAAAATACTAACAAATGTGCGATTTTTCTGATATACATATAATATATGGAATGTTCCACGGTAAATCGGATGGTTTGATTTTTTAAATTTTTAATTTCCTCAACTTTTGATATATTTTAGTACCCCGCAAAATAGCACAAGCTCAAGCTCAAAAAAAATATTGGTTTTTGGACATAAATTTGTTTTTTTTCTTTTTAATTTATTTAAACATAGACTTTATGTAAAAAAAAAACATTAATATTTAAGATTTTTGAATTTTAAACTTGAAAACGTGTGTGAAATTGTGATCTGGACAATTGCGAAAATAATGAAATTGAGACACATTTTTAATAAATAATAACTACCTGCCCTGCCTTCGCATAAATAGAAAATAAACCAAATTTGTCCTTTAGGTTCGATTATGTAATGAAATAAAATGGCAACAGAACCTCAATCTGTCAATATTTTTTAAAGATCTCATTACTGTCTTATGTCTCACACATTTTTTACTCGGAGATTTTTTACCCAAATTTTTCACATTTGTATACGATATTTCAACCCGTTTTTTTTCAACCTAAACTTGTCCCGACAATGAAAAGCTTTCGGAGGTTGTAAATTAACTTAGAGGAATTAATATTCATTGACAATAAACATCCTAATGTCTCAGCGATTTATAATAATATGCACACGGAAAGATCATCTACTTAGAAATACTACCTAAAAGGGCACTATGTGAATTTATGTTATTACGCATTAAGTGGCAAAAATTGTTAAGGACCTTGTGTTTATCAGTTGTATAAAAAAATAAATTACTTACTGCTTTATTCTCTGCCCTATGCCAATTGTTGGAGCCCAAGGGACGATAGTCTACTTCCCATTGTGTGACGTCACAACCACCATCGTCCCATCCGCTGAGCTGTATGTAAATGTGAGTGGCGTTGCTCCAGAGCCAGTCGTTAGTTGGAGGCGACACAGGAGCTAGATGGAAGGAAGAGTCCTTCTATCTTTTCTTATCCTTTTTTAGAGGTTTTACCTACTTACCTTTTGACTACAATATCACTTTATGTTAAATGACCATATGGTCTAAGATGGTAAGCAGGCTAAACCTAAACTTGGCTATCAAGTTTCCGGAACACACCTATAGATGCTTGACGATTCTCAACTTGAGGGTGATAGGTAGACACGTGGGATTCTTTACAATGATTTCTTCGCCAAAGGGTCTTGCTTATTCGCAAGGATTCGAACCCACATCGATTGTGGCCCTTTTTTTAATGCCCAACAAAGCGGGCGGAAGTCAGCCAGTGTATGTAGTAGCAACTCCATAATTTATTTTATTTAAATATTATCTCACAATTCAAGGGTACCATACAAACATTCAATTTATGAAGGTTACCGATTTACTGAGATTCTACTGTATAAAGTTAAATAATAATATCTACCTCCTCCTAGTGTAGTAACATCTATGTGAGCCGGAACAGATGTCCCAATGCTGTCGGTAGCGGTAACACGTATACTGTATTTAGTTCCACATTTTAGTCCTGATATAGTATGCTGATGAATCTCCGGCAATCGTGCCTCTTTACCCACCGGCCAGGCTTCCTGCCAGGGCCCATCACCTTCCCGCCATGTTACATTATAACCTGGGTCAAATGCAACTTCTTGATTCACAATTTAACATATTTTTGGCGAAAAGTTATGAATTATTGAAGACCAAGCTTCACGAATCTAGTATTCTAACTCTTCCCTCCCAATCCAATCTTGGTAATTTAATATACACCGCAAAAAAAAACCTAGATGAATTAGACTTTGTTTAAGACTGGCATAATTATAATATTAATAAAAACAAACTCGGGTTTAGAAAAATCTACTCTAAAAATGCACTAGAACGTCTTTGACTATAGTTAGTTACCCACCTAGTCTTGGATTGTCATAAACATTCCGATATGGAAATTACTATACATTTCTTATTCGATTTTGAGGAATTTCTTTGTGTATGTTACAATCCAAGGTGCGATATTAATAAAAGTAAGATGGAACCTACTGGAAAGTATCTCCATTCTAATATTTTTATTCTAAATAGATTTATAAACAGTAAAGTACTGAGGTAATAGACATTAAAAAATACAACTGAATTGAGATCCTTCTCTATTTTGATGTCAGTTAAAAACCAAACATAGATTACCCATTCTACGTTTAGGTTCACTAAAACTTGTAAAAGTGTTTTAGGTTACAATAGAGTCCTAAAATACATGACCGATTTGTCGAATAGTAAGTTCAGGCATCATGTCAAGTAAGTTCTAATGTCAAAAGACTTTTATATGGTGGATCAATACGTGAAAGACAATATCTGAAAATAGCATTCTTCTCAGTACATTCGCTAAAAATGACTGTGACAATTTTGATTTATATACAAGTATACCTTCTAATACAAATATATAAAAAAAATGAATTAAGTTTCTTGCCGGTTCTTCTCAAGGACTGAGTAGCTTTTCAAAAAATTGTAGTATTAGGGTACAGTGGAAGGGTTTTTTAATGTTAATTATTGCTTTCTCAGATCTAAACTGAAATATTTATTGATTGATATGTTTCATTTATAACAAATATCCTATAATTTCTAAATCAAATAGTAGTTTGTCTGGAAATTTTTCTATCACTTTTCTATCAGTATCAGTAACTTTACATTCTTGAATCCAAGGTTAGAAAAAAATCTATGAAACCTTTATTTTTTTATTGTATGGATGTATGAGCATGTATGCTTCTATCTGCTATGAACTATAAAGAGCAAAAAAAAAAACCGTATCATCGGAAGATAAAGTAAAAATTTACTAACTACTTACTTATGCCATGACTGAAGGAGTCATTCCCATGTCCTCGAATTTCATCCCATTCCACAATGATATAATCTTTATACGGCGTTGCCCTCAAAGTCGGTGGGTCAGGTAAAGGTAAGACCTTTACTGAATAAATAACAGAGTCTGAACCGTAAAGGTTTTTAGCGAGGCAAGTATAATTGCCACTAAGTGATTGGTCTATACCTGTGATTGAAAATAAGTAGGTCGGTATCATTTGTAAATGAAATAACATCCAATTTTGTATACACATTGGAAACCTAACTAATAAAATTTCTAAGATGGTAGGAATATACACAAAAATTCAATCATGTTAAAACTATTGACCGTATCGGCATAAATCTCATTCGCTATCGACATTTTCGTAGATGGTCCTAGGTCACTTATTTTTTTGGGTTCGATTGACCCTTTTCTATTTTTAATATCCAACGAATAGTACGAGAATCACCTAGGAAAAGAATAAAAGCGACCAAATATATTTAACAAATAAGGACAATTAACATAATATTTAACCTGGTCACTTTCATGTTAATAGATTAAAGAAAGCATTATGTGACTGATGGAGTTACGAAACTGGAAATGGCAGAAAAAATGCACAATTAAAGCGGACAGTACCCGTTAATAGAGCTGATACGTCGGGGAGTAGAGTGAGACGTCGGGCTAAATAGATTGATTGATTGCGGCTTGCTTTGATTTTGTATAGCGTTCTCTCTATCGCACAGCGCAATGACTGGGATAGACAAAGATAAGGCTATATGAAACCGAACTTAATCGACTATCTCAGTCTTCTCGTCGACGTTTCGAATTAAAAGACGGGTAGTATAAGCGATATAATGTATTGGAAAGAGTGATAATCAGCAGGATTTACTAACTTTTAATCAACAGGCTGTCGTCTCGATTCCTCGTGAACCTTGGATGATGTGTGATAATGTTCTGATTGTGATACCAAACTGTTCGAGGTGGTGGTGAACCAACACTTCTACATTCTAACAATAATGAATTTCTCACTGCTACCGTTATTTCGCCACTTAGAGATGCTACGCCCGCCACAACTAGAATGAGGCAACTTTTATAATCAAGTTAAGTTTTAAGCTTAGCGTATCTTTACAATCTTGTACGAGTTCTATCGTCCGAGATTTCTTATTTTGTTCTTTTCATGCTTAAACATAAGGCTCATGGTTCTTACATAGCTGCAACCCTTGAGAAATAATTTCGCTATTCAATAAATCTATCGATGTCTATGTATGTGTACTTAGTTTTTATAAACTACATAAGAAATTTAGATAATTTCTTCTAAACAGTTTATATTCATAGCGCATACATATAATATTTATAGAAGAGTAAAGAAAACCGCTGATCTTTAACCAGAGTATAGCTAAATATTGCACTATTGTAGTGTATATCTTAAAAAGTCTTACAGAAAATAGGTCGATGTTACACATATATCTCATGCTATCAGACCCGGCAAACGTTGTCCTGTCCTGATAATAAAAAATATACACTTATGTGCATGAAATGCTTAAGGTAACTAATGTATTTTATTTGATAAGGATTAATACTGTATCCACGTGTCGAGGTCCGATCCTCCGGAATGGAGCCCTCGAGCACGTTGCTTGCGCGACTACAGTGACACTGAATTAATTTTCAAACATTAGTTTTTACAACACAACACCGATCACCCCACACACGTGCACATACATACATGTAGGTACACATAGTGTTTAGAGTTTATTTTTTTATCCCTTTTTCGAACGAAGTTAACTTAGATTAACTTAGTAGTCAGATTCATAAAAAAAAGTTTTTGGCTGTTATTGTTGATGTTGTTAGTTGTTGTACTGGCTTCTCATTACTATTGTTTGACCTGGCTTGCTTCTGGACATTGGACTTGCTTTCGCACCCGACTTGGCTTGCCTTTAGAACTGATTTCTTCTTTCTCGTTGACTTGGCTTGTTTTCTTGGACTGTTTCTGCTGTCTCTGTTGGATTGGCGTGTTTTTGGACTTAGGGCTCCTACGCCTCTTGGTTTACTGGATGGCTTTGCGTCTCCGGTAAACCATGAGTGCGAAAAAGGCGCCAAAACCTGGGCAGAAGCGTAACTGCGGATCTGTCCAGGTTTTTGACTCAGACACCGAAGTGGAGGACCGAGAGGCTCCAAAAGTGAGGAATTCCTCTAGAGGGAGGAAAAGGGGGGGTTCGCGGCTGCGTGGGAGTGGTCGAGGTATCATGGGAGAGGCTGATGGCTCATATGACCGGGCGTTAGCGGGTAATGCTAGCTCTGCTGCCATCTCTGCTGCCACCTCTGCAGCTACCTCTGCCGCTAGTTCAGAGACGGAGGGGGACACTATTCCTCCCCCTCCTTTGGACGTCGATACTCTCGATGCTGAGAGGCTGAAAGCATTGGCGGCGAGCAAGGTCACTTCCATCCTCGACGTGTGTTATAAATCGAAGAACCTGAAGGGCCCTTGTATCAAGGAGTTGAAGGGGGCTGCAAGGGTCCTTCAGGAGGTCGTTGAGAGCTTGGCGGGTCGCACAGAGGCTGAGGAGACTCTGAAACTTCAGAGGGAGCTGAAGAATCTGCGCCGGCAGGTCGACGACCTGAAGGCGGAGGTTCTGGCCTGGAAGAGGACAGCAAACGAACGGAGGGAGATGCCTCCTCCTCCATCTCCCGCCTTTAAGCCGGTGGATCCTCCTGCCCAACAGTGCGAGGAGACCCTCGTAGGTGCCGTTGCTCGTTTAGAGCGATCACTTCAGGCGTCGTTTAGCAACATGATAAACGCGCGCCTGGAGAACTTCGAGGGGCGCCTGCTCCCTGTGGTGCCGGCCCGTCCGCCCCTTGCTGCGGACAAACGGAAGGGTCCCTCCTCGGTTCCCTCGGCCTCTCATCATGCCCCGAAAAATCCAACGGTGGCAAGGCCAAAGGGTGCTCCTTCTGTGGCGGCCGGTGTGAGCACGGCCCCGCTAGGGTTGAGTTGGGCAGAGCAACCAATTCCGGCTATGACGGCTCCCGGCTCCGATTGGGCCACCGTGGTCCGCCGCAAAAAGGGAAAGGGTGCGGTGGATCCGGCCCTTAAATCTTCGGCGACGAAGCGCGTAGCTAAACTGCATGGCCCGAAGGTACCGTCCACTCCTCGTACAGCTGCAGTGGTTATCACGCTGCAGCCGGAGGCTGTACAGAGAGGAGTGGACTACAAGGCGGCCCTCCTTAAGGCGAGGGAGGCAATTCCACTTGCTGCTTTAGGAGTTGAGAGTCCGAGGATCCGGAGGACGGCGACGGGAGCCAGGCTCCTGGAGCTGCCTGGCACCCAAGGGGAGCAGCAAGTGGAAGTGCTGACACGCCAGCTACAGGCTGTCTTGGCCGATGTCGCCACGGTCGTCAGGCCGATTAAAAAGGCTGACATCCGAATCGTCGGCCTCGACGATTCGGTGTCCCGAGAGGAGGTACTGTCGGTCGTGGCAGCAAAGGCCAAGTGTGGTGAGAGCCTGATCAAGGCGGGAGAGATTAGGCGCAACTGGGGGGGTCAGGGGGCGATTCATATGACCCTCCCAGTAACAGCGGCAAAGGAGCTTGCTCAGTTGGGCAAGCTCCTTATAGGTTGGAGCGTGACAACCGTGCTGCTGCTGGACGAGAAGCCCATGCGCTGTTATAAGTGCATGGGCTTGGGGCACACTCGCCCCACGTGTCCCTCCTCGTCCAACAGAGGCGAGTCCTGCTACCGTTGCGGTGCGTCGGGGCATATGGCAGCACAGTGTACAGAGGAGGTTGCGCGGTGTGCCATATGCGCCGACGCAGGGAGGCCTTTGGGGCATCAGATGGGGAGCCGCAATTGCAGGCCCCCCACTATCAAGGGCAGGGCCTCCCCTGTAGCGGGGACAAGTCACAGGGCTGTAGCCGCCAGACCGGAGGAGGCTGAAATGGAACACTAATGGATCGTGCCCATTCCAGCTTCCTCCAGGCGAATCTAAACCACTCCGCTGCTGCACAAGACCTGTTCGTACAGTCGGTGGCGGAGTGGGACGTTGGGCTTGCGGTCGCTACGGAGCCGTATTATATTCCTACCCAGCCGCATTGGGCTGGGGATTGGTGCGGCTCCGTGGCGATCGTGACCGGCTCGGGTTCGCCCCTGGCGGTTCGGGAGAGAGCGGCCGGGTTCGTGGCAGCCGTCTGGGGAAAGTACGCTATTGTGGGGGCGTACTTCTCACCCAACAGACCCCTGTGGGAGTTTGAGGGGTTTCTCGGCTCCCTGCAGGGGGCTGTAAGGCGGCTGTCGCCGCTCCCTGTGGTTCTCATGGGGGATTTAAATGCGAAGTCGAGGACCTGGGGAGCGGCGGCCACGGACCTGCGGGGTATGGCCGTTGAGGAGTGGGCAGCTGAGTTGGGGCTGTCCCTCCTCAACCAGGGGAGCGTCCACACGTGCGTGCGATGGAATGGCGGGTCCGTCGTAGACGTTTCTTTTGCCACGCCATCTGTCGCACGCCGTGTCCGGGGGTGGAATGTACTTGAGGAGGTGGAGACCCTATCGGACCACCGGTATATGAGGTTCGAGGTCTCCGCCTCCCAAACCAGTAGAGTTTCCCGCCCTCGGAGGGGCGCGACGTTCCCCTGTTGGGCGATGGCCCACCTCGACCGCGAGATGGCGGAAGAGGCGGCCATCGTCCAGGCCTGGGCCATGCCCCCGCCTTGCAGGGAGGATGTCGACGCGTCCGCTGCCCGCCTCCGTGATGCTCTCACGGAGGTATGCGACGCGTCGATGCCGCGGAGTGTACACCGCTCGAACAGAAGGGCGGTGTACTGGTGGTCGCCGGAGATCGCCAATCTCCGTGCGGCCTGCTCCGCGGCCCGGCGGCTGTTCGGGCGCAGCCGCCGTAGGAGTCTTCGGGACCCAGAGGAGGAGGCCCGGCTGTATGGTGACTACAGGGCCAAAAAGAAGGTCTTGCAAGTTGCCATAAGTCGGGCGAAGGAGGAAGCATGGGAGGAGATGCTACAGTCGCTGGAGAGGGACCCGTGGGGGCGCCCATACTGCATGATGCGGGCAAAACTCCGCGGTCGGGTGCCACCCACTACGGAAACTCTCCAGCCGGAGGTGGTAGAGAGGGTCGTGGGAACGTTGTTCCCCGACCCTCCGAGTATTTTTTCTCCTCCCATGCCTCCACTTCAGGCGGCAGTTGCGGAGGCGGCTGTCAACCCTCCACCAGTAACGGAGGAAGAAATGGGGAGGGTAGCACAGCGCCTCCGCAACAGACGGACAGCGCCCGGCCCAGACGGGGTCCCGGGTCGGGTGCTCAGCCTGGCGCTGGGCCATCTCGGGGGGTGGCTTGTTGCCTGTTGGTCGGACAGTTCCCGAAACCCTGGAAGCAGGGGCGGCTGTACCTACTGCGGAAGGAAGGCCGCCCTCCGGACTGCGCGTCCGCGTTTCGGCCTTTAGTATTGCTGGACGACGCCGGGAAGGCGTTGGAGAGGATCGTTGCTTCCCGGGTCGTCCAGCACCTGGAGGGAGTTGGGCCGAACATCGCGGACGCGCAGTTTGGTTTCCGGACAGGGCGTTCCACTGTGGACGCCCTGTGCCTCTTAAAGTCGTTGTCGGCTGAGGCGATCTCCCGTGGAGAGAGGGTTGTGGCGGTGTCCCTTGACATCGCCAACGCCTTCAACAGTCTGCCGCACGGAGTCATACGGGAGGCGCTCCGGTATTTCGGGGTGCCCCCGTACCTGAGGCGGCTGTTGGAGGCGTACCTCGAGGATAGGGAGATCGCCTACGTCGACGGCGATGGAAGGATGGTCCGGCGGACAACCAGGCGGGGGGTTCCACAGGGGTCGGCGCTGGGTCCACTCCTGTGGAACATGGGTTACGACTGGGTGCTCCGCGGCGCGCTCCCATCTGGAGCGCGCCTCATTTGTTACGCGGACGACACCCTAGTCGTAGCCCAGGGGGGGGGGAGATTGGGAGGGGTTGGTGCGTCTGGTTACGGCGGCCACAACCGTCGTGGTCGGGCGCATCCGGCGTTTGGGCCTCGAGGTGGCCCTCGATAAGACCGAGGCCATCTTGTTCCATGGGCCTCGGCGAGGGCCACCACCTGGGGCCCATATAATTGTGGAGGGCGCCCGCATCAGGGTGGGGACCCAGATGAAGTATTTGGGCCTCACCCTGGACGGGCGTTGGCGGTTCGAGCCCCACTTCAAGGGGCTCGGACCACGGATTTCTGGGGCGGCAGGGGCGCTCGGCCGATTGCTCCCTAATATAGGGGGGCCGAGCGCTGGCTGCCGCAGACTTTACATGGGGGTCGTGAGGGCGATGGCCGTCTACGGGGCACCAGTGTGGGCCGACGCCCTCGGTGCCACCAACGTGCGCGCGCTGCGTGCCGCGCAGCGCATCATGGCACTGAGGGTGATACGAGGATACCGCACTGTGTCCTCGTCGGCGGCCTTCGCGCTTGCCGGCTCCCTGCCCTGGGAGCTGGAGGCGAGGGTGCTTGCCGCCGTGTATGATTTCACGGCGGCAAGGAAATGTTTGGGTGAGCCTCCGGCTCCCAGGGAGATTGATATTAGGAGGCAAGATGGCAGGGAGGTGGCGATGGAGAGGTGGAGGCAGGACCTGGCGGACGCGCGATATGGGAAATATACCGTTGACGCCGTCCGCCCGGTCCTGCGGGAATGGCTTAATAGGGAGTGGGGCTCCCTGACGTTCCGACTGGTGCAGGTGCTCACTGGCCATGGTTGCTTTGGCTGGTACCTGCACCAGATCGCTCGCAGGGAGCCCACCGCCGCATGTCACGAGTGCGGCGCGGAGGAAGATACCGCGCAGCACACTCTGTCTGAGTGTGCTGCGTGGGAGGAGCAGCGCCGCACTCTGACTGCGGCGGTAGGTAATAATTTATCGCTGCCGAGCGTGGTTACGGCCATGCTCGGCAGCGAAGATGCATGGACTGCAATGGCCTCCTTCTGCGAGGAGATCATCTCGCAGAAGGAGGCGGCGGGGAGGGCCCGAGAGACGGACCCTCTCAGTGGCCCTCTCCGCCAAAGGAGGGCCGGTGGAAGGAGGCGGCGCTTTATCCGCCTCCTCCCACCTCCGTAGCTGGACCTGAGGGGATGGGTCGGGGGGCCCATCTCCTCATTGCACAAGGTCCGGCTGACGAGGGGAGGTAGCTGGTGGTGTACCCAGTCTACCTCCCTATAAGGACGGAGCCCGGCGGCCACATCCCGCCGGGCTGACCGCTGGGGCGGCATGGTGATAGCACAGTACGGTCCCATGCCGCCCCAACCAAAAGCGGCGGCCGGTACACCGTGGGGTTTTAGTCCGTGCGAGTCGGACATAACCCACTCTCTCCCCCGGGAGAGTGGGTATCCATAAGGGATTTCCCCACGTTAATAAAAAAAAAAAAAAGTAGTCAGATTCAAGATACATGTATGAGTTCGTGAAATATACATGCTTGGTACACGTGTATGTTTCACGAATTTATATATGTATGTAATAGTAGTTAGCCCAAGCTTAGTTAGACTCGGGATATTCGGTGACAGCCCAAGCCGAGGCGCGCCGTGCGCCCTTGTGCTGGTTGCCCATATAATATCGGGTGAGTGCCATAAGCGCTCCCCGTGGAAGTCCGGTAAAACTGTGGAGACCTTGCCAGGTCGACAGTGAGATCAGTTCGAAAAAAAAATTAATACTGTATCCGTCTAAAAGCCTTCGAGTTACCTCATTATATGTGACCATTTTTAGTAGATAGATGGGTTTAGTAAGCTATCCTAAATCTATAAAAGAGGAATATCTCAGTATGCATTGTTTTGTTATATCTTAGAGCGGTTAAGCAGCGTTTTCGATTAAAGATCCTAGGCGGCTTGACTTTTCCGATTCTTTCAACAATTATCATTACATTTCGACAAATATACAAAAAAATTACCAATTATAAACCTAAACCATCCCCGTGAAGTACTCTATCTATTGCTAAAGACCGCATTGCATTACAATCCGTTCAGTGATTTTTGAGTAAATCGCGAACATCCAGACAGACAAACAGACGCGGCGGATGACTTTGTTTTATAATATGTAGTGAAGAATCAAGTAATAACGGACAGTTCGGAAACTCATTTAGCCCTATTGACCATTTAATATAAATTAACAATTCCCTTTTGCAACATATTATTCAATTAATATTTTAAATATCACAGGTATAAAATTACGAGTAACAAAAAAAATATCGTTCGCCTGTCAAGCTTCTTTAATAAAGTGACACAGTTGAAGTACTAAATAGCAATCGTGTAAATAAAAAATACATAAATTACTTACCTCTCTGTGAAGGAGTGTTAGTAACTTTTTTGGTTTCCGGGCCTTCTCCGACCGCAGTATTTGCAGTTACCCAAACATCGTACTGGCGGCCTTCACTAAGACCTTTAAGTTCCAATATCATTGTTCTTTCGTACGCCTCCGTTGTTGATTCAACGTCTACTCTAACTGCTTGGGGTCCGTCGTTGCTGCTTTAGAAATGATAATAGATAGCGAAATGCATCTTTTAAGTGACAATGCTCAAGACAAAATATGTTAACCTTCAATGACGTTGATAGCCGTAGGGACCTAGCTAAATTAAACTCGTAAAGGTCTACTGGCTCGACCGTTAGATGACTTCCAATGGATTTTTTAAATTTTGCAGAAATTCTTAACTTCGATTGGTAACACTATATGGACGAGGTAAATAGGGCACCTAGCAAAAAAAAAACTGGAACACTTCTGGAATGATCTTATAATACCACCACTTGTAGAAAAATGTATAAAACCGTGGATTTCTTTGCGTTTGCTATCGTATTATGTCATGAGGTTGCTTGATGATTAAAGCTGCTTTCTTTAAGGGCAAAATCTTTAAGAGGCATTTTTTGACAAAATATTTTTTTTCTCAAGAATCCTATGAAATTACATTGTTGTTAATTAAAACCATTATGAACTAATAAAACATAGAACTTTGGATCAATCGGGTCATTCAATTTTGGGAAAAAATTGTTTTCTATTTTTATATATTATATTTCAGACCTATCAAATGTTATTTAGATATCTTTCCGGGACCGATTCCCAACGGTTATTGTCCGTAGGGCTTACTTTCTCCATATGCATTCTAACTATGCTAAATCTCATAGTCCTCTATACACGTAATGTGTTTAAAAAGAGGGGTAAAATTATTTCTTTATGAATGAATATTTAGATTCACCAAATCAGGTTTAAATTTATTTAAAAACCAACAAAATCCTAGTAGAAATAATTGCGTTAATAAAACATGTTGAAATGGCAGTCTTACCTAGAAGTTTGCTTACAGTACACAGTATAGTGAAGCAAACGCCCGTTCGGTTGTCTCGGCTTCTTCCAGCTCACTAGTAAAGTGGTCGACGATTGAGACAAGAGCTTTATTTCTGCAGGCGCGTCCGGTACTGAATACATTTCAATAATGGTTTTTTTTTTATTATTTTAACGACAGTAAGTAATTCAAACGAATAAAATTAAATTATATATCGAATAATATACGTTTAACAATTTTTGGGTTGTCCTTTAGGTCTATGTAATTTTATATTATGACGTATTTCTTTTAAATTTTTCTGGGTTGCGACTTTGCGATATAAGAGATTTGATATTCGCAATCGTTGCAATATTAACTTGAGACGTAAACGGTTAATTAGTTACCACCATTCGCATTGTGATGAACTCCGTCACTGTAATTCTTATTGAGTTTGTAACGCTTTGAGAGACTTACAGGGTGGCATTATAGCCAGCCTGGTATGATACAGCCGAACGGCGATTTGGATTGTACTGTGCTAACACAATGGAATTATTTTTAGATGCTATAAAAATAAAACTATGCGGTTCTTTAAAAACGTTTAGTCATGTTATTTACTTGTACTGTGGAAATTCTTGATATTGGTGAAAATATTCTCAAAAGTACAATATATATTATTACTGTATCAATATTCCCAACCTTTTAATAAATAAATGTTTTAGCATATAAAACAAATGTAAGTTTAAATAACACCCCATGGCTAATATTGAACCAATGATGGCCCAATGGTTAGCGTATTTCGACATCGCGTCTATCAACGTAGGTTATAATTCTTGCAAATGTACCGAATCTTTCGGTCACGAAAAATATCGTGATGAAGCCATAGCATGGTGGTAGGGCTTTTTCTAGGCTCACATAACTAGCTACCAACTAGTTACTTCGATTTGGAAATCTATCGGTAAGCACCTGTTGGTGTGTTCCGGTAGCTACATCTGAGAGCCAATCTCTTTAGACTTAGCGTGTTTACCATCTTGGACCAAATCGTCATTTAACATCAAGTGAGACTGTGTATAAATGCTACAACCTGCATTACAAAAAATAGCATACAGATCACAATCTAGTTTTGTAAACAATAAATAGCCTTATAGTAATAAACAGAACCACATAGTCTAAAGTTATAGCTTCATGCTTATAATTACCAGTTATGTAACAACTCCATTCTGCCCTCCAAATTGTTCACAATAATACCTATTGTATTATACTAAAACTCACGAACAGTTAATACAATGGGCCGAAACTTACCGTCTTGTAGCGTCGAACAAACAATGGGAAAGGAGAAAGGTCCGAGCCCGTAGTTAGAGAATCCGGCCACTTTGATACTATAGTTCGTGTATTTGGAGAGCGCTTGGAGACGCAGCTCCGTTACTAGTGATGTCGAGTTCTGCCACTGTCGACCTACATACACTATTTATATAACAAATAGCTGATACCCGCGACTTCGTCTGCGTCGTTTACCTCGACAATATATTTTATGTACCACACAATTTGCTCCACTTCTCCACGACAAGGAAACGTAAATGGCTGATCACATAGTGCTTATGAAAAATCTTAGTTTCTTATAACTTTAATAACTTGATATTAAATGAATGCATCACGTAAGAACCAACTAAGAATTAAGCCCTAAAAAAATTTGATCTAAAATTATTAAGTAATTTTTGCGAGATTATCGCAGAACGCCAGACTTCTGAATCACTCAGACTCAGAATAGTTAAGTTTTATGACCCTTTCTAGAATCATGTTAAAAACTTTTTGAATACAGTAGGAGTGATATATTTTGTTTGCATTGAATATTAATAACCTATATACTTTTCTCCTGGATATAACACTAAGTCTGACTAGATCATAAACATGTGGTGCAGCACTCGCAATAATGCCAGGTTCGATCACAGACCCACGAGCTAGCTTAGTTTCAGAAAGTAATTCTCTGAAGTTCAAAGCAAAGAATATTCTATTTAATGTTAATTATTACACCAGATCCTTTTCACACTATTAATCATTAAATTTTGGGTCAAAGTCTGTGAGTTTAATTAATCATAATACTTGAGACGTTTTCTAATTGATTAATGTTTATTGGAAATTGTCATTGGCTCTAATTTGAATTGTAGTATAATGTATTTTGTGAAGAGAATCCAGTTTTATTTGCTTTAATTATTTGTGACTATCGTCCAACAGTCACTACTTAATTATTTCCATTTCAAGTCGTTATTTGGAATATGTATATGTCAGTAATGTAATCTTTTAGGCTGCTCTGAATATAGCCCCTAAGTTTGGGCTTGCGCATAATATAGTCAGGAGTTTTATACAAAACAAAGTTAAATATTACTATAGGAATCTGAAATTGGCATTTATTATCCTTAAGTAATCTCTATCTTATGCATGTAATATAATGCGTATATTTTATACCTATATTGATATTCTGCGTAACAATATTCATAGCGGTCAAAAAGTTTGGCGAGAATTATATTGCATTTATTACCTTGTGCTGCATACAAGACGGTGTAACCAATGAGCGCTCCGGCCTGTTTGTGCGGTGGTATTGGTTGCCAGCTCACACGAAGTGCGGTCGATGTGACGCCACCACATTCCACCGATGATGGTCCTTCTTCAGGAGCTAAAGTAATCCGATAAAGAGCCTTGGAATCTTAGGAAGATGCAATACATCAATTTCGTGATGGTCGAGTGGTTTGACAAGTGGAATATAAATCCGATGTGCACAGATACCAACGAATCCTCGAGAATTCGCGTACATTTACTAATTTTAGTTGGTAACACTATCGGCTGACGACCGCCTAAGAAAAGCATCGCAAAACGGCAAATTTAGATCATTTACCAATCATATTGCCTACTAAAATGTATACTCTTGTCTATAAAATCACTCGTAGGAAGATTTTGGTATTACATAAACAGACGTTTCCTTCTTCAATTTTGGTCATTACTGGTCCAACATTTTTTAAAGCATTTCTTTAGTTAAATTCCGGTACTGCTTGCTCTTCTTATTACATAATTATACGAGTATAGAATCGAATACTGTAACATAATATGCTACTCGTGGACCATTGGGCTTGAAAGGATTCCAAGTTGTGTTTTTTATCCTGTATTTAAACATCTACAAATTGCTTCTTTGTATAAGGCATGATAATTTGATTCTCTGTATTTATCTTATGTGAATTCAACAAATCGAAGTAATAAGTAAACCTAAAGGGAAATTAATTTTCACCACAAAGATGTTACCCGTTATTATTCTCACCCCATTACTGCGCCAAAACAAAAGTTGATCCCCCAAGTTGTTCAAATTTTCAAACAAAAACAATCAAAAACACAATTAACTACGACGCTCACGTACAAACGAGGAGTTCACTCTCGTACACCATTCTTTAGATTTATGACACTTGAAAGTTCAGAAAATGTGTGTAAAATCGAGAATTATTCTAATAAAAAATGTTTTTAGGTTATTTTATATGGAATCATTGATGAATTTCATAGTAAGTTCATAATTGGTATGGACAGAGTGGACAGACTCTGGTATATTTCATAATATATTAAAGAGTACGTCAATTGACCAGGGAACTATAAATTCGTTCAAATTAACTGCATCTTAATATTAAATAGGTTGATATGAAGTAGTTATACAAAATCTTTTAAAAAGGAATTAAAACATTCATATTTATTGAAAAGTAAATAGGGACTAACAAAAATACACTTCTTTAACGTACTACTATGGAAATTAATACCTATCAACGGATCAATTGTGGAATATTTTAATTCGAAAGCAATGCCCCATTATTAACCAAAGACTCTTAGTTGACATCATCTAACAAAATTTCTAACATAGCTATGTTAACATTTATTCAAGTCTGTTGTAGCTCGAGTTCGACTGAAGCAAATTGTAATGTCTGTTATGAAATTGTACAAACAACGTAGACAAAGTTTGTTAATTAAGGAAAGTTCGTCGAGTTAATAAAATGAAGTGGCGCTGCTCACCTCCTTCCCTCGTGTCTTGGAACAATGGAACGGAGAATGGTCCTGTGCCAGCACTGTTGTAAGCCGCTAATGTTACAGAGTACCTGGTGGAAACGATTATACTTCTGACAAAAAATTTCATTTAATCAAACTCCTAACTTGATCATGCACTGTATAGAAAAGTCGTTCTGCTTTGAATAATTCAAGGGAGGAAACTCAAATCGACAAATAGACAGATATTGTATTGTACTACCATTTAAAAAGTCTATGATTTAAATTACCTGACACCTTTCAGTAATCCGGTGACTGTGGTCTCCTGTTTGGAGTATAGCGATGTAGTTTTGATAATTTTATCACTGGTCTCCTCACTTTCTGCGTATTTCAAAGCACATTAATATCCACTAGTACTCTCAGGCGATAAATATTTGTTCTATCTATTTACTTAGGCCAGAGGCGAATGCTGAAGCTGAATGTGTGTTATAATCAGAATTAATAACATTAAGAATCAGTATATTTGAAGCAATTATAGCTCGGTGGTTAACGTGTTTGAACGCCGTGTCGATCGACGTAGATCCTACGTCGTGAAGGAATCCATCGTGATGAAGCCATACTACCGTGGCAGAGCTCTTTCTAACCCCGCTTAGATAGTTACCACCCTGAAGTTGGCAATCTGTCGTCAAGCATTTGTTGGTGTGTTCCGGGGACTGCACTTGAAAGCCAGTCTCTCTAGGCTTAACATGTTTACCATCTTAGACTACAGCGTTGTTTCATGTTAGGTGAGATTGTACTCAAAAGCTTAATATCTATCATGTAGTATGTAAAAAACATATCGAAGGAAGTTTGAAAATTACTCCAGTGAAAGAAAAGTTGAGGAGAAATAGGTTACCATGTCATGTGGGGAGTCATATAACCAGAATAGGGTTAAGTATGAAGGTGGACAGATACGAGAGTGAAGGAAGGTAGACAAGGACGTATTGTTTGAAGAATGATATGTATATAAAAGGAGTGTGTAATGAAATTACATCTGACAGGGAAGAGTGGAAGAGGAAAACATGTTGTACCGAACCTACTTAGATGAGATAAGGACATGATTCGATGTAACTTGTACTTGTAAATCACCTTCACAATATTTAACTTGTTTGATATGTTATGTTCATGGTATTATAAATGTTATATTTTACTAAGTATTTGAATGTACTAAAATTCTTCATTCTTTTACATGAGTGCAATTGGTCATGTTTAAAATAACTAAAGAGTTTAGGGAAAAAATTAATGTCTGTACTAATTTATTCTTACCTTTAATGCCATTCAATTGCGGAACAGCTCTTAATCTGTATCCAAGAATTTGACCATTATGTGCATCGGCTGGTGGTGGCAGCCATCGCACTCGGAGCTCACCAGGTGTCTCAGTCGGCTCTAATTGTACTCCAAGAGGGGATGATGATGGAGCTAGGAAATAAATCTTCTATGTGACATTGTGACTGTTGTGGCAATTACCAAACCCACATAGGCCGAGGAATTTATACTAGGCAGTGGACTGTAATTTGAAATTGGGTGGAAGTAAACACCCCACAAAATAAAAGCCAAATGTAGGACTCGATAATTGTGATGAAGGTACACTTATTTTATAGTCTTTACCGCCGCCGTTGTAGATGTTCACAAAACACCAACATCCCATATAATGAACACCACAAATATCAAAGATGGGTTTCGACGGAACATGAATTATAGTGCCGTGCCAGTATCCCTACAATGCCGAAGTGCTTTTCGAGTATAATTCCGAGTTACCCATAATTTTAACTTGTATGATATGCTTCAAAAATAATTTAAATTACCTCCCAACCAATTTATGCCCTAACACTAATATACTATCACAATTTACGAATTGCTTGATTAATCTTATAAATCTTGCGAGTTCAGTACACTCATTGCTTGATTGATCTACCGATTCGTCTAGTGCGGTCGTATTAATATCCAGGATATCTCATTGAATTCCTTCATTAGCAATGCAATATGTTTTTAAGGTATAAAATAAGTATTATCTGATAAGTAGATGTACTTATCTACTACTATTCGAAGAATACTCTTTAAGAATTTATTCGTCTCAACGTTGCACGGCTTCCTTTTTGATTTTATCTGCCTAAGTGCAAATATCTAGTGATTTTATTGAATCCTCTACAAAGTAAATTTCAAGTTCACAGCCATTTTATATAATTAACTTTGGTCTTTATTTATTTAAGGGATAAGTTGATACATTTTCGTACCCTTATAGTACAATATCTCTATAATAGTTTAAAAGGTTGGTTAGAATTAATCGTTTCAATACAGCTTACCTTCTTCAGCAGTTGTGAATCGCACTGGACTAGAATAATGGCTCAGGTCAGCCTGGTTTCCACCGGCGACTCTAGCTGTGTAACCGCTCGCTGGTAGTAAATCTTCAATCTCAATCGTATGGCGGATTCCTTCTAATCTAATATTATAATTTAAAAAGATGTTCTCAATACTGTCACAAATGGATCGGAAAATTTAGAATCCCAATTCTGAGACGAAATTTGCATTTGGTACGTTTGTAATATTTCGCCAGAATAAATGAATCATTATACGAAATAAGATTCGACACACATATATTTCTAATTTATCTTTACCTGATTTAGCTACATTAAAATTATATAAGGCAAATATGTATGATCTCATGAAAAATCTAGTTAAATAATAACCCGATAATTAACACATTTACTTAAAAATACTTGGAAATAACTGTATTACCAACAGTTCAATTTGGAATACACAATATTAAAAAAGCTTTAATAAAATTTTATATAAGGCTTATCTTGATGGCCTACCTGGTGACGTTAATTGTTCTAGCGCTGTTCCAAGCTATCCTCTGACTGTTCGTTATTTGTAAGTTGTAGTACTGAGCCAACGATCTCGCTATGTCCCTCCAGGATAGTTTGACCGATCTACTTTTTATTGAATCCACTGATAAGTCAGTTGGTGCTGTCGGAGGCTCTAAAAGGTACACCATTTTTGTAACTAACGGATAGTAATGATAGCCTTTGAGGATAAACTACGTCAAAACTGCTGAACTTGTCGGTATAAGACTATGACCAGTCGATGTGCAATTTTTCGAAGATGGTTCTAGGATATTTATTCATTTTTGGATTCTAATCACAATTTGCTATTTTTTTTAATTTATTTAATACACAAAATTATATGTATTCGAAATTAAAAAAAAAAAACTTGTATTTTCTTTGGCTATTACTTTGGCTTTCTCGGATTATACTTAATATAAAAACAAAATTATACATTTTACTAAAGATGGAAGCGCTATAGATTTTTCCAGTTTGTACGACAATTAGGTATGCCGCTTTTTCTTCCGGCGATGGAATTGAGGTTAGTGCTAAATAAAATTAAGCTAAAGCTATACTAAGAAAAGACCGTTATTGTTAATCGAGGATCAAAATTACTTTAATTTATCATCTGATCAGTTTTATTTCAGGATATGGAAGAATCAATGCATACCTAATATCGTCAGATGGACAGTAAATACATCAGCTCCGTAGGGGTTACCAGCTCTGCATTGGTATGATGCACCATCGCTAGTCTCCGTTTGCAGCAACTCCAATAAACTGGTCATACCATCTTCTGTTTTCATTTCGGATATTTTTACCCTGTATTACCAGAAACTGTGTAGCACCTTATATTTTAACATAAGAGTGAGTAATGTTTGGCTTTGAAGGATTTGAAGTGTTTTGGGACACTATACTGATCAACGTAGGTTCGGATTCTTGCGAATAAGCCGAAGCTTTCAACATCATGATGAAACCATAGGATTGGTAGTAGAGATTTATCTAAGGCGATCATCGGCTATTTACCATCCTCAAGAGGGAAAAATTACCTTCAAGTATCTATAGTTATGATCTGACAGCAACACTTTATAAAATACAAAAGAAAAATTTACATCCGAAGGCATATTTTAAGATCTTCAGAGTAACAAACTATATGCGAAACATTGTTACTGCATGTTATTTGCAGTTGGCCATTGAATATAATACTTATTAGATAACTGTTTCTGCTTCTTAATCATATAAAATAAGATTACGAAGTTATAACTGCATAATTAAAGAAAATAAAAAATTTACATCATCACCAAAACAGATATACCTTTGTGTTAGTGGATTTATAGGCTTCCCGTTTCTAGTCCACATAATTCTTATAGGATCATCGCCTTTGGCTTGACATTCTATTGATATGTGATGACTCAATTTAACCGTCATATTTCTTGAAACAACATCAAAGGTTACCGGTTCTGTAATGATTTTTGGTTTCTTTATTTTTTAAATACTATTTTTTTTTTATAATTTCTTTAAGAACTTCTTTGAATTCATCTAATATCATCAAATTTCCTATAGATGCACAATAGTTCCCGATTCTTCCCAAAGATTAATAGGGTCTACAATGATTTTGAGTTTTCTTATTTCTCAAACATTTTTTTGCTTGGGATGTTTTAAAGGATCTTCTTTGAATTCCGTTATAATAATACTTATCAAATTGACTATGAATGCACAATAGCTTCCGAAGCTTCCCGAGTTAATGTTAATATTCTCAATTGATTAATTTTGAATAGACTCAACAATGATCGTCTTGTTTGTTACGAACGATAACATAATATAAGACAACAAATCTTGACAATAACAATAAACAAGAATGTTTTGTTTTTAACCAAAAAAATATCCAAATATCTTGCATATTATTTAAAATAAGTTTTTTTATTAAATATCATCGCTGAATATTTAAGACGTGGCGTAAATAGGGCTATGGTGTCATATATTAATCCTTTTGATATTCATTCCAAAATTTACAAAGATATGAATTAACAATTACAAAACATTATCTTGAATGAAGTATAAGAAACGATTTTAGAAAATGAATCATAAATATTATTGTTAAATATGTTAAGTTTATTATGAGATGTTTTACATATAAGGAATATTTGAAAGAAATTCTAAACGGAAGTTCAAGTAAGATTAGCTGATAAAAATGTTAAGCTGATTAAGATGTCCAAGTAACCCAATTAAGTATCTAAGGAGAGAAACTCAAAAAAATGCGTGCAATATATCTAGTAATTTTAGAATGATGCTGCGCACATAAAGGTAAACCGCTATATTGTTTTATTTATGCACAGAAAAAGTATTGAAATATTATTAAGAGTATTTGCTTGACAGAAATCTTTTATCGCCAATTACACTAAGTGATACTTTGGCGACGATCATCTCGATGGAAAGTCATGTACGTCACCTGAAATGATGCTCTATTCTCTTTAAATGTTATGTTAATGTACTCACTATTTACAGATATCCAAACTGTCTTGCTAAGCGGTTCACCGACGCCATTCTCAACATGGCACGTATACAATCCTGCGTCAGACAGAGCTACAGAATTGAATATTAGAGAACCGTTAGATAGACTAAGCACACCACCGCCTGCTATCTCTAAAACCGGTCTCCATGTTTCCGATACGACTGAAACAAAACTTGATTTAATATTTAGTACTATAAGCCTCAAATTTAAGAAAAGAATAACTGATTGATATATTAATCCACAGCCCAAAATATTGGGGCTAAGGCCTTGAAAATTTGGTTGCGGATTCTTTTACCTCGAAGGTGAGTAAGGATTTTTGGAAATTAAGTCCTTAAAGTGGTGAAAAAAGCGGAGGAATATTTAAAATACTATACTTACTGTCTTTCTTCAGCCAATGAGTTTGTGGCTGCGGATAACCGCTTGCGCTACACGATATGTGATCACTTCTACCAAGCAGCAATGATGAATTCTGAGGTTCCTCGCTCCACTTTGGAGCAACTAAAATGAATATAATGCATTAGTTACGTTTATATTTATTTGATTCTTATTAAAAAGCTATAAAGACTTTAGCTGAATCCTCATCGATGCGATGTAATGATGTTGTAAAAAACTAAATTTAAACATTTCACATTCAAACTAGCTGTTACTCATGATTTCGTTCTAGTGAAATTGTTTTTTGATATATCAATGAAACTACGTATCTTATTCGGATTAATCATGGGCTGCCTTTTTAATAGTCTCATTGTTGTTACCAATAAATTCTTTGAACTTTTTTTCATCTGTTCACTTTTATCGTCTTTGTTTAGGCTCTATGAAGGAGTATAATGATATGTTGGCAAGATAATACTGTAAAAAGTCCTCTATATATAGGATGATTCTCTTCAAAATCTTTTCACTCATTTCGGAGACTATTAACCGGGACGAAGAATCAAAATGCTTGGAGATAGATTTTCAATTAGAGGGTGGTAGCTAGCCAGGCAAAACCTTCAACCGTGCTATGGCTCCATAAAGGTGTTATGAATGCTATTTGATGAAAGTTCCAACACGATTGTAAGGATTTGAACCTAAACCTAGTTTTTTACGTCATCTGTGATATTTCCTATTTCCACAATTATGAAAAAAGCAGGCAGCAATAATTAAGTGCTACTTATCTGCATAAGCCTAAGCTTTATCACCATTAAATAAATTAATTTACTCATAATCTTCGACCGAAAAAACAGAAATGGCAACTCATTAAAAACTAGCAACCATTCGCGACTTCGTACGCTTTAAGTACACTATCAAAGAATAAAACATAACTTACATAAATCAGAGACAATAAAAATATGTTCAATTATTCTGGAGATTACCTAAACAAACCTAAAAAAAGCATACAAACTTTACATCCTAATAATAGTAATACAGATGATAACTACAATTTCCCTAACAATAAATAAGGTATTTGACATAAAATAAAAACTCTATACAAAAGCCCTTGAAGTTTTCTCATCGAAATATTTATGATGAAAATGAAATTCAACCGACGCGGAAAATTGAGAAGGCATTCTATAAATTAACGTAGAAACGATATAAAATAGCACAAAGGGAAACAAAACAGCCAATAATAAAATGCCTTTCTTAATTATAATTGCTACGGACCAATAACGAAATTCGATATTTGTTAGGAAATAAAGTTGAAATCTCTTTCCTGGGATAATGAAAATATTATTTATCTAATCGCAGAAAGTTTATATTTAATGTGTATTATTAGGGACTTGTATATTTCCTCAAAATAATTCCATAATATAGATGGTTGATCAATAATACCTTATTATAGAGGCTGAAATATAACGATTTGGACAAATCTGCCCCTTCAGCTAAAAGACTTTTTACAGTATTATTTGATTGAGTTACATATACATACATACAAGCTGTAATAGTACAAATTAACATAGGATATATATAAAACCAGGAAAAAAGCCTTACCAGTACTGAAGTATTAACACCAAAATTGAAATGATGGTGGTTGAGTGGTTTGACTGGCGGAATGTCAATTCGATGTCCGCAATACCAGAACCACGGCGCATGTATCGACAAATTTTCCGGAATTCGCGTATATTTATTTACTCTTTTAAATTGGTAATACTATCAACAGGCGGTGAAGGAAAATATCGCGAGGAAATATGAACCTGAGAAATGTTCTTGTAGTATCACCGTATCTGGGGTAACATAGAACTGTGGAGGGCTCCGAGTTTGAAATCTCCAATGTGTCGTTAGCTGATGTGCTGATGATGCCCACTACTTCCCTCGAGAAGAGGGTTATATTCCCCCAAGTGTGTCTCTTACAGGCTGATTATGATAACGATTAGAATTACCATTAATACACTAAAAGATGGTCCACAATAAATTAACTTAAATGAGTACTAAGGTCCTATGAAATAACAAAAACTATTTCCATGAGAACAAAGCCACAGGAGCCAGATGGTTCAATGTAAATAATGTTTGAAACTCTATTAAAGACCATTTATGTTAAACGTACGCTAGACAAGAGATGAAACAAAAAATACTGCTGCACAAAACAACGCTTTATGTTGGTATTTAATTGTCAGACGGAGTGTCACGAGGGAATTATGGTAGTATTAAAAACCTTTGAAATGTTCAGAAAAACGTTTTAACATTTGTTCCAATTCCCTTAGCGATTTAAAATTACAACGGTTTAGATATGTTTTAACGATGTATCGTTTCACTTTGTAAAGCTCGAAGTTTATCAGATAATTCTGTGTATTTTTATTGATCTCGACATCATATAACTTTTAATGAGGGCGTAATCGAGTCTGGTTTTACGCTAAGTCTAAAAGGAAGTTGGCTATGAAGTATATCTTCTGAAATGCACCCAAAAATGCTCGTGGATAGATTTTATGTATATGCCCAGCTAAATACTAAAAAATTGCATCACAATCCTTCATTTCACCAGAAGTACAGATTCCTTGCTATACCAATTTTAAATTTACTTTACTAACTTACATACTTACAAACCATGCCACATTCAAATCTACTGCATATTTTCAATACTTTTCTGCCCAAAGATACTTATCAAACTAGCTTTGGGCATCTTTACTAACCTTTTATGTACAAGTTAACAGTTTTGTTGACTTTGGCAACGTGGTTAGCCGCGACACAAGTGTACGTGCCGCAATGTTCCAACGAGACGTTCTTTATGATCAGTACGCTGAAAACTTCCAGGCTTCGTTCTACAATCTGTAATCATAACGACTTATCTAATACGACCTAGTAATGGTATTAATCATAAAATATTATGGTAAAGGAAGGAAAACAGAAACATTGTAAATTGAGAAAAAAATGATACCTAAGAAATCGTAAAAGGAAACAGATAAAGATAGAGGAAGGATTTCCGTAGAATGACTGGATTACGAGTGAAATATTTAGGTAAATCCTTTGATAATATGATTCATATTAAACGTTTGCTAATCTATAATAACAGTAGAATCTTTATAATATTTAATTAATCTGGTCTATAGTTAAAAATTGTATCGTTTATAATGTAAGACAAAGTATTAATATTTTAGACTAAATAATATTTCAGCATATTTTGTACTGAACATTCCAATAACATAATAAAATCTGTCACAATTTACACCGATTTTTCTACAAGTCTACTAATATTTAATAAATAAAAAACATGCTAGAGTATTATATTAGCACCATAAGTGTTACTAATTCTAATCCAAAATAATGTACAAAAGAAGCAACTTCTATCGAAAACTAACCTTGAGATGAGTCGGTATTTTTCTACCATCTTTGAGCCAGGAGTAATAAACAGGCGCGTCCCCACTTTTAAGGTTGCAATGAATTTGTACTATCTGACCTTCATGTAAATCATTTGGCAGTAATATTTCCTCCAACTGTGGAGCTTCTACAACTTGCAATTCGAATGATCTTTTGGCCATTTCACCTGAGGGACTTTTGACAATACACGAGTACGATGCCCCATTGTCACTTTTAGTAACTTTTGGTACAATCAATACACCGTCGCTGTCAACAGATGGTACGTCCCTTCGGGATCTTAATTTTGGTTTACGTCCAAATATTTCTATCCTAGAGGTGTTTGTGAGCCTTTTAAATCGACTGTTATGTGTGGATATATCCGTTGTTATTTCTTTACCTTTGTATTCCCACGTGACTTCTCTGTGAAAAACATTTGTATCATAAAACTGGATAATAATATGCTCTCATATCATGAAATACGGAAATAGTTTGAATTTCTTTTTATATCGCGTATATAAACTGAGTCTAAAAATCTTGGTTGTCGAATGGTTTGGTTAGTGGAATGTTAATTCGATGCCCGTAGCTTTAAACCCCGGCAAATATTTACGATTTTTTTTCGAAATCGACGTACATTTACTGATTTAAATGGGTAACACTATGGGCTCACGATGAAGAAATACGTCGTGAGGAAACCAGAATCTGAGAAATGTTCTTGTAGTTCCACTGTATGTGGAAAAATATAAAATTATACGAATACATGTGCTCCAACTTGGTGATTATACTCATAACACCTTCCTTCGGGAAGAGGCTTATAACCTTTCAGTGGATCTCTTACAGGATGATGTGATGATACCCTTTATTTTGAATGTTTACTACATATGATTTTTAATTTTTCGTACACAACTATGTCTTTTTTTATATATTATAGGGGGCAAACGAACAGGTGCGTCACCTGATGGTAAGTGATCACCACCGTCCATAGACACTAGCAACACCAGGGGAGTCGCAAGTGCGTTGCCGGCCTTTTAAATATGTGTGCCTCCGGCGCTCTCACTGACCGAACGAAACGCAACAGTGCAACCACTGTTACTTCACGTCGGTTTTCTGTGAGAGGGTGGTACTACCCCGCGCGTCGGGCGAGCCGACCCATTCATGCTGAAACCAGTAATAGCTTCAGCGTAGCTCTACCACCTACGAAAATGTCTAAATCACTTAGTATTTATATAATGAAAATTTGTATTTTATGACCACGTCTTCATTGTTCTTTTAGCTTAATTAAATTACGTTGTCGGAAACCTTCAAAATACGAAGAACAAATAATAGTTTATAGACGTCTTTATGGACGTCGTTCACTATCTAATAATTGAAAATGTATCTAAAGAAACTGTATTTAATTTAATAAAAACAACTAACAAGAGTAGTGACAGAGAAGTTGAGGAATGAAAGGTTAGTATGGTATGGGCATGTCATGAGGAGAGATGAAAGTCATCTGACTAGAAAAGTTTTAAGTAAGAATATGGATGGATATAAGAGTAGAGAAAGACGCAAAAAGCCGGGACAGATTGTGTGAAAAATCATGTGTATAAAAGGTGTGAATATTGAGATGATATCTGACAGGGGAGAGTGGGAAAGGAAAACATGTTGCGCCGACCCTACTTAGGTGGGATAAGGGTAAGATGATGATGATTATGAACCAATAAAACATCAACACTCTGTAATACTGTTAAAGACTTACAAAGTATTTCATAACAATGCTTGGAGTAATAAAAACATATTTCAACTTTTTCGGCTTCCATTTGTGTTATAAAATAACAAGGGTTATATATAAATTCTCTGTTTAGACATTTCTGATAGAATTGAATATATATTATAAAAATAATTACAGAAGCTCTACAATTACAATAAAAGTGGATTTTATAAGCAAACAAATTGCTTTTCTGGAAATTTTATGTAACATCAATCAAAGCAAAGTTACGTGTTCGTAAATATAAAGAAGTTCTAGATTCAAAATATGTTTCTTAAAGAAATGTTATTTGGAAGCCAATATTGTATATAATATATTTAAAATTATTTTATACTAGCGGACCCGGCGAACTTCGTACCGCTTAATAGTCGATTTTTTAATTATTATTTTTTTTGATTCTTATTCTGCTATTCGGGACGCTATATAATGTTAATTATATTCCCTTCCCGGAACCTCTCCACTAACACTTAAACTTTATGATATAGTATTAAAGTTCAAATTGACTTTTAAGTATTATTACCAATTGTTTGTATGGGAGTATAGAAAAGTGTTGTTTTAAGACTTTTTCAGGCAATTTTTTTCTCCGTAAGAACCATCCTCTTACTTTCAAGGAATATTCTAAAAAAAGAATTAGCGAAATCCGTTCAGCTGCTCTCGAGATTTGCGCTTAGCATGACATTCAGCGATTCATTTTTATATTATAGATAACAAGTATACTGTTCATTAAAGGTTCAATGTAACTGTAATCTAAGTATAAGACTTATTAAAGAATGGAGAGGTTAGAATTATATTCTTTATATGCTAACCGAATGAGCGTGATAAGCACGGACCATCACTCGATATTAGGGTGTCCGTTATTTACCAAGCTGGCTTTTTGACTTGGGTATCGTCGAAATCGTTAGTTTATAGTATAAAAACATTTAAAGAAAAATATCCGATACCGTTTAACCGTGTCTAAATGGCGATATTTTTCCCATACATTTACCAAGGGTTTTTTTTCACTTCATAGAAATTATTTTTTGTCCTGTTCGTTTTATTGAATGAGTTACCAAATATTATTAATTCTCCATCTACTATGATCCCTTGGGATGGACAAACTTTTGATGTGGGTGTCAAAAATCTAATTTGTATATTTTGATAAGGTCAAAATTTATTTGTACTGTTTTATTTTTTATTTTTTTTTCTAACTTACCAATTACTGACTATTTATATGTATTTAATGTTTATTCTTTTTTTATTATACGTTCTCAATAATCAATTAAAAGACCAACTGAAAATTTTAAACTTAATTCTGTATTTATTTTGTTGGAATAACAGTTTTAATAATCAAATATATCAGAAAATTTGATCTTTTTCATCTTTAGATACAAGTAATTTTTAAGGTTAACAATGAAAGATACGTTGTATGTTTGACTTACCTCACTGGATATCCGTAATAAGGGCATCTGAAGGTAGCGCTTTGCCCGCTTTGTACTTTTAAAGGTGGTAGCGTTCTTATATACGGAGGTCCTAAAACAATCAATGGTCTGATTTATTTTGCCATGGCATTTTATTAAAAATAATTTCATAGTTACAAATAAGAAGAAATACGAAGAGTTCGAAGATCTATAAATTCAGGCCAATATTGACCTTGTATTTACGAAATTGTCAGGCAACGATTCCTGATTATATCGAAATTACATATGTAGACGGTTAAAACTTTTCTGTATTTTTGGGTCTAACGTTTGACCTTAATCTGATCCCATGTTACATGACGTTATGGCTGAAGATAGTCACAAACTAAGTCTAGTTTAGTTTTGAACTGTACATACACTTGTACGAGTACAATGTTGGTGGTAAATTTTCAATGAATTATGGCAACTTGTTCGCGCATTGTATTAGCGTTAGTTCGATTAAATCCCACTAATTTAGTTACCTATTATTTGGGCCACCTTCCTAAGTAGATTATAGCTATACACAATGATTATGAAAGCTAAAACTCTTGCTCGTTAAAATCACAAAATAACGTCTATTAGGTGCTCGACCAAGAAAAATGAAGCCAAATTTAGCCTTTAAAGTACGACGATGTAATGAAAAATAAAATGGCAAATAAACAACTGAACGCCAGTCGGTGAATTCTGTTAATATTTTTGAAGATTTCCCTACTGTCTTCTGTCTCACTTACACTCATATAATGCTATTAACTTATAGCGTCTCAAAACGTTTTATAACACTACCCTTTTATTTTGGGTATACCTCTGTCTGTTTTAGCTGACAAGATGTAGTGCCAAATTTCGCCAAATATACAAATAGATGTAGCTTTAGAAGTCAACCATTGTAAAATCACGTTACAGTACATAATAACCCAGAGATGAATGAATGAATTTGAGTGAAATACGAAGTCTATGAAAATATTGTATTCCATTTCATCTTTCCTCCTATAAAGCCGAATGCGTATTAAATTTTGCGCCTATTTTTCTCCTCCCTTCACTAGGATTGTGACTTTTACTAATATACCTCTATGTGTACTAAATAATAAGTTACCATAAACATTAAGTCTGTCTTGGTGAAAGACGAAACTATCTCCATGATGGGCGACACAAGAGAAGAGACCGCCATCGTCAACCCTCACATGTGTTATGTTTAGCTGCGTGATAACACCACCGTCGGACGCCATGATTTGACCTATGGAATATCTGAACAAAAAATCACTATGTTAACCAAGCTTTAAATTATATATACTGTAATTAGGATTCAATCTTAGCCATAGGTTTGATGAGCTTGTCTGTAGTAGTCCTGCGGGGAAAGACGTATGTGAAATAATTGGTGCCACAACTTACAAGAAAACATACACCGGTGATCACGCGTAGTGCTTATAAAATCATAGTATGTTAAAACTTTATATTAAATAAAGCCATCTTCATAATTTTCTCGATAGGAACCAAGAGTCTAAAATGTAAAACAAATAAAAATAACATTTGTACAGAAATGCGTTTATCAAAACCATACGTGTAAATTACAAGCTACAAGTAATAGTATTTTTGATACTAATGTCTTCGCACACTTATACTTGTGATTTTGTTTATCATAAGTGCGTTTGTAGTTTGCAACTTGTTACGAAAAAGTTGGGAGAACTTGGAGAACTGGAAAATAAGTTATTATTAACACACAAATTCAAACTATTTGAAAAAAAGTTTTATTTATAACATTAGTTTGACTGGTTATTGTATCGTAATGTCTGTGTACTTTTAATTATTTTTTTAAAAGCAAAAGTAAAGCCTTATAAATTAATAATATAAAATATAATCTACAAGTTTTGTGAAATCCTTAGGAATATTATAAATTACAAAATGAGTTTGTTAAGCTTTTGCGTTTTAAATACTCTATTGATCATTATGCAATTTTTAATAGACGTTATCAGGGGTACAGAAGGTCCACTAAATGTCGGAACACTAACAGGGAAGACAAAAGAACTGGCCTCGTTTTTTAAACGTAGGAAAGTAGGCTTTATTTGCTCACAAAAAAGTCAGTGGACTGGATCCAATGCTCGTAACGTTGTAGAGGGCTACAAGCTTACGTATATGCGTGCAAAACATTAGAGGAATGGAATTGCTATATGTGCGCAAAACATTAGAGGAACGGAATTGCTATAGCCGTAAAAAGAATAATCAATCATATCAATAATATCCTACAAGTCAATCGTATATATAACAGACTAATATTTGTAGAAGTAATAGCGGAAGAAGAAATCCTCAATGTGGGTCTTCTCTACAAGACCATTGTACGACCAGTCATTACGTTTGGTAGTGATACATGGGCGGTAAATAAAAAGAATATCTATACCATTCAGGTTACCGTAAGGAAGATGATACGATGGACGTCTGGCATATCTCGTCTGGACAAAATATGAAATAAATACGTGCGAGGTATTCTAGGATTGTATGACATTGCCAATAAGATTAATGAAAATAGGCTGCGTTGGTATGGTAATGTGAAGAGAAAGCCACCAGACTACGTAGGGAATTTATCACTACAATTATCCATTTTTGGTCAAAAACTAAGAGGTAGGCCTAAAATAGATTGGAGAGGTATAGTGTTAAAGGTCAAGAACAGCGTAAAGTGCAGAAGAAAAGTACGGAATACCGACTCTACTAGCATATGGAACATATAGTCAGGAAGAGATAGAGAGAGATGTGGGGCACAGCAAAGGACTTAATAAAGGAATATTTCAATAAGAAAACATGTACTGTTTGTTCCCAAGCTTGTAAAAGCTAGTTATTACGTAAATGTAATTCACATAAATTCACAAAAAGTCTTCTTGTACCTTGTGAGTTTTAGACTCGAGTTTTTTATAAACGTAATTTACAAGTTCTTGAAAAAAAAGTTCATGTAATATGTAACTTGTGAACTCGTAGAATTGTAATATTTGATAAACAGGGCATAAATCGTTTAAACTACACATTGTTCCAAAGAAATTTTGTTACATAAAATCGGGTAAGCATTCACAAAACCCAATACAATCAAAAGTGTGACAAATCCAGGAATAAAAGTAAATAAAATCCTACAGTATAACAGTACGATTGATTGAGCCATCAAATATACCAATTCTGTCATAATGATACCGTTAGGAAATCAATCAAAACGTTTATCTCATCTGCATGATTAATTACAGGTTTCGATGCCTTTTGGGATTGTTTGGGACCCTTGTTTGGATCAATTTATTTTTCCTGTGAATAATTTATATTAAAAATGTATTCATATTTCACCTCGTTTTTCGAACTTGGTTAGTTTAGTTTAGCCACGTTGAAATATACAAAATACATGATTGAGATCGTGAGGCCCACATGCAGGTACACACGGGTGCTTCACTAATACGTATATGAATGATTAACTTAGCTACTTTAGCTTAGTAAGATTCGCGTTGTTGCATTCAAGGCAACAGTCCAAGACGAAGTTCGGTTACTTTGGCATCCTGGAGATTGTTATCAAGTGGCCGAGCGCCGTACGCGCTCGCCCCCATTATTCCGGTGAAGCTGTGAAGGCTTATCAGGCTAACAGCGTATAGTTAGTTCGAAAAAAAAATCAATTTATTTATTTAGTAGTGTTTGACCAAAATCTCACTTGATGTTATATAATGAACTATGCCATGTTTATCAAAAATATTACAAGTTTACGAGCACACAAGTTACACATATCAGAACTTTTTTTTATAAGTTTTTGCAAATTTCGTTTATACAAAGTACGAGTTTACAGATTCACAAGTTAAATCATACAAGAACATTATATACAAGTCTATGTGAATTACATTTATCAGATAATTTCATAAGACTTGTAGATTGTGTATAAACTTGTATTTTTAATATACAAGACTACATTGTTACAAAACTGCAAATATTGTCATGCCATTATATGCCGGCAGAATAGAAATTACGATACAATAGTCATTTCAGTTAATGTTAAAAATAAAAATTATTGTCCAAATTATTTATTTAGTTTGCAAGTGACCTATTTTAGAGTCAACGGAACCTCTCCAACTTTTTTGCAACAAGTTACAAGCTAAAAAGCATTCATAATATACAAAACACACATATAAAAAAGTAAAAGAGCACCTATATTACAAGTGATATCACTTGTATCTTGTAATTTACACGTGTACTTTATATATATAAACATTATTTGTAAAATAGCACTAATTTCCAAATGAAAACTTTAATAAAGAGAACACTGAGTTAATATGGCAAACACGCTAAAATCCAGAGAACTGGCTTGCAAGTGCTGCTGCCGGAACACCTACAGATGTTCAGTTCGAGGTCCAAGCAACCGTAGACATAGCCATATTACCATGCTTTGGTTTTATAACGATATTTTACCTCACCGGAAGCTTCACCTTACTGCAGCTATTCGAATCTAAATCTATTGACGCCATATCTGAGCACACAACTACTAAGCCATTAACGCTAATCATGTTCTATTATAAGGAAAAATATAAAAGAGTAAGCCCATTTAACACAAATAAATACATCTGAATAAAGGGCACTACAATTCTCTCCTATGCTCTCTACTATGTTATTTTATATGCATGACCAGCAACTACCTACGACTTCGTACGTGTTGATTACAATTGAATCTACACAAATACATACAATTGAAGTATTCGTTTATAATGTTATAATAAGTGGTTTTTTAGTAACTGAATATTGGAAATATATGGGTACCTATAATAAGAAAATCATTTGTTAAAAAAAATCTATTCATTTCGGCTAATCTTCAAAACGGGTGGGGCGTTTTTGACGAGACTCCCAGAAATGTAGGTTTCGCGTAAATGTAATCGTTTGTAAAGATACAGATATAGACAAAGACGCGGGCGGATACTAGTACGCTGTGACAATAAAATCAAGCCGTCGTAACACTGGGGCTGATGTAGATTTTATTAGTGAAATAACTTTAAGAATCACATAACAAACTTTATCTACTTATCCTAATCTGTACATATAAACGAAATTGTTATGTTAATTGCTTGTTTGGGATAATCTTCGGAACCAATTTTAACGAAACTTTACTGACAAACGGAGATCATTTCCGAGTAATATCTACGGGTAGATTTCATTGCGCTTCTCCATTAGACCTAAGCAATAACAGAGGTAACTTTTGATAAATGTTTATAAGGTTAAGTAGCAATGATAACATACCAATTAGTTTTCAAGAGAATTAAGTCGCGGGCAATAACTAGTGGTGTAGTGACGATTATTGGACCGTATTTCGTATTTGTGCAATCAGCGTGATAACAGGAAACAATCTAGATAAGATAGACAAGATAGATATGGTCCACGTCGTTGATGGGACCTCTTTTCAAATCAATTTCTTTATGCGCATGCGCGTGGTTTTAGATCATGGCGCGTGCTGAATGCTCCGAGTTATATGGGCGTGCCGGTATTACGAGCGACAAACGACGACGCTTGATCGTGGACTAGTATTAATTATGATGTAGGTGGGTTTGGTGGTTGATCCACTAATACAATTTTTCGATAATTCGGCGCAAACAACTTGAAATATACAAGGAGGGACATCTTACCTAGAATCTGTATTGGATGATATAACCAAACCATCTCTTTCCCAGACGAACCTCGCTGGATGCGGACCACTCACAGTGCAATGTAGGCTAACCTATAAATTTTAAACACTTTAACACGTCAAATAGAGTGAAGCTAAAATATGTTACAATATATTATTAAACAGTTTGATACTGATACAACTATAGGTTGCTCCAATTACACATTATATATTACACGGAAGAAATGTTAACAAAATTGTCTCAGTAACCTTTACGCACGCGTTAGGTCATTCAAGATATAGTGTTACTAATAATCACCACAGTAATGATTATTGTATATACAACATAGAAATAAAACAACTAGAACTAGATCAACAATAGGTTGCCATGGAAACCGTAGAACATTTAAGCGCGCTCTCTCTTCGACGTCGCCATGACAGTTTATTATCTGCATATTAAATCAACTTAACAACTTATAACAAAATTAAATCGATTAAATTATTCGAACTAGTGGATTAAAAATTCTGTAATTTCTATGTAAATAAAACAATTATATTATAAAAGTACAATTTTCGAAACCGGTGTTGTACTAAGAGCCATAAGATAAAATGTCGTGTATCCATTAAGTAAAATATTAAATCCTTATATATCCGAACATAGCGAATGGAAATTTGTTTAAAATACGAAAATAGTCTACAACTGGTTTGATTTAATATAGAAAGAAAAAGAAAGGGTATAATACTATAATATATAAGTTATATATTCTGAGGTAACAACATAACGGCAAGATAAATTGTTATTACGTCTAATAATTTAGATACGGATAAATTATGCGTAATACGTTATTACAGGCACATTAATTACAATACTAGTCGTGAATATTAGTGCCGGTGTAGTTAGTTGTGCACACAATAAGGTGCCGTCTCTCGCCTGTTTTCAAAACTTAAATATCTTCGAATTTTATCATTAGTTTAATATCAATGCATACAAATTGTGCTGCATATTACAAAGAGTAAAAAAATAAATCCAGGAAGACTTGGAAAGTGCTATATACGTACATCGACTCCAGGCATCACGGTGCTAGTGCTAAAATGCTGTGATATGATCATTTGTAAGCTTCTTATGTAGCGCGATCGTTGCGAAGCTAAAACAAAAACACTTCCAGTATTATTGTTACAACAAACTCCACGGTTTACGATAAAAACATATTATTTTATTCTGTAGCTAACTTTACTCGCGAGTCGGGTACAGTACACTTCTTCTGGATAAAAGGTATATTATGTCGTTTACTGTTACCCATTTTACCAGTGCCTAGAAAGGTAAAGCATCGTGAGGAAACATGAACCTGAAAAATGTTGTTCTTGTATTACCATATTTTGTGAGAAAATATAAAACCATGAGTAGATTTTTGTGGCTTAAAATCGTCTGTTCATCATCGGGTAGTGAGGTGATTATGCCTAGAGTTTCCTGCAGGAAAAGAGGCTTTTGAGCCAGCAGTTGAACTCTCATATATTATTAGAACAGAATAAAAATAAAGAAGTATATATGATAATAATTAGCTGATAACAGCGACTGCGTCTGCGTTGTTTTAATATAAAAAAAATAAAGTAAAAATATACCTTCTCTAAAAAATATATATGGAAGCAATGATATCCATTTCGCTGTCCGCTCTTCTGCGTATGCTTATCAAATCGCTTGCCCCAACCTCTCCACCGTCAAAAAGCAGATCGCTGAACGCGTAGTTCTTATAAATATCATTGTCTTTGAAACTTTAATAACCTTATATTCAAATTTAGACATGTGATTATTTTTCTCTTAGTTAAAGACCGAGTGATGTAAAACATCCAATTCTATTTAGCAGTTATTACTGTGCACAATGGCCCACTTCTATCATGTTATTTATATAGATTCCTATAGAGTATTGTTCAATAATATACATACCATTAGGTAGAGTTAAAAACAATTCGACATTTCCATTGAAAGCGTTATTATCCGGTGCCGTATTAAAAGATGACCTGTGAACAAAAAAATTACGTCGGAACCAATTATTTTTAATGACTCGTAACCGATACTTTGCTGCGAATTCGGAATCCATTGAATATTTTCCTTATTTATAATGATGAAAGGAATTTTTCTTTTCTAACAAATCTATACATATTTCATAGGCTTCTTTGAGCATTCAGTTCTTACTGTCATGTATTGTAGGGAATAATTTAATTCTAGATGTCGACCGGTGGTCGAAATTCGATAATAAAGTGTACAAAGATTTTTTTCAAGTGCTAGTTTATAGAATATATTATCTGTATTTCTTATTATTTTCTAAATTTTAACAACTGTATTGAGCATTGTACAAAATATATCGTATAAATAAATTATGAAATGCCGACTAACTTGGCTGTATGATCTAGATACCTTTGCCTTTTCTTTAAGATGGAACAAAACTGAAACAAGAGAGTTTTTGGCGGGATCTTAGTCTGCCACATAGATTTTGTATTTCATTCATAATCTTGTGTCATTTCACTCAATATTTTGTAATATTGGTGGTGTTTTACGTAATATTGTTCGGTTATTGTGCACAAGTGAATTGGAACATATTATCATAAGGCGAAAATCGTATAAAGCAGAAGACACAAATTTAATACGTTACAATCGCAGTAATAGTCTTTGCAGACTATAATATACTAGAATAAGACTGGGTACAATAATGAGAAAAAAAGAAAAGAACAGAAACAAAATATATATATCTACGTATATAGAAGTAAGGAGCGCGAAGTGTGATGAATAGTGACTTACAGATAAATGCTTCGATATTCGATGATGATATATATGAAAAAACATTGTTTTCATTGATAACCTAAAAGCTCGTCTTTAGCTATTAATGTACTGAACTGTTTTATTTTAGTTTATTTAAATATAAATTAATGTGTCTGTGTGTAAAATTATTTTTACATTTTTATTTTGTAATAGATATACGTAAAGAGACATTGATGCCGAATATTTTTTCTTTTTACTTGTCTCTCTGTTTGTATGAATTTAACTAAAACTCAGCTTGACTGGTGTTTGTGAAATGTTACAAGCTGGACGTGATATTTTTTTATCCATTATGTCTGTGGAAGTCATGGCAATTTTTAGAGCAATATCTTGTGCTAGTTCTCTAGATTATAAACATTTGGTTATTTTTATAGATACTAAAAGTACGTTACAGCATTTAGCTCGTCGCGCCTCTGGAAGCAGAGGTGTTTCAACAGTTTATGCTATATTACTGTGAAATCCTCAACTTAGAAAAGAAAGGGATAGTTTTAAAATTGCAATGGATTCCATCATATATCGGAGTGAAAGGCAATGAGAAGGCAGAGCCACTTAGCAAGACAATCTATTTAAGAGGATCAAGTGTTAGCATTAAGCCAGATCATACAGAGCTGTTTGGAAAATTCAAATGTATATGTTATTTTAAAGTGGGAAGAATATTTTGATCAAAAGATAAAGGCATCTGGTATAAAACGATACAGAGTGAGCCACCTCATACACCATGATTTGTTAACAGTACTCTAAGTAGGTCTTTCATTGTCACTGCTAACAGAGTATGTTCCGGAGGCATATGGCCTCTAGACAAGTTTACATTTCTCGTGAGGTAAACCGTATCACCGAATTGTGTAACGTGTGTTACACGTGTGTGTAAAAACTGTGTGCAATAACTTTAACTGGCATACATTTAATGATAAAAGGTTTTAAGTGAAATAATAAAAAAAAAACAAAGTATTTTGAACATTACGTTTGTTGGTTTTGTTATTCGTAACAATAACAGATAATTTTTGTTCTTGAAATATTTTTTTTATTAAAAATATCCAATTGAATATGTTATTAAATAAATTTTTATATGAACAATTTCAAAGTAAAGGGAAATCAAAACGCAAAGAACTGCGTGGACTTTAAATTACATTGAAAGGTTTTTCGTTTTGCCTTCATTTATTTCATGTTTTCATTAGAAAGCACCTTTTATATTAACGAAGCGTAAACTTTGTGTTTACGAAAATTGTTAATATTAGTACAGACAGACCTTGATATCTCGAAGAATTTCATCAAACAACTAGCCGTGTCTTGTGGCTTTACTCGGATTTCATTAAAAATATGAAGAGTGATATAGGCGATAATATTAATCGATCGAACAATTCGATATCTTAACTCTACCCTCCCAATACATTCTTGATAATTTAATGTATGTTCGCAAAAACTTTGAAAAATGCTTTCGTTATAAACCGGCGTGATCTAAATACTAGAAACAAATCGGGTGAGTGCCTTAAGCGCTCCCTTTAGTGGTCCGGTGGAACTGTAGGGGCCTAACGAAGCCAACAGTGTAGGTCAGTTCGAAAAAAAAAATACTAGAAACTGTATCAAAGTGGTAACTGGTCGTCCCATGTTTCTGGCTCAGTAAAACCAGTAATAGTTTTTTAGGTAATAATAGTGTTAGGTTTTATAATAAAGTCCCAAAATATATTACCGATTTGCCGTACTGTAAGTTTAAGCGCCATGTCAAGCGGGTTTTGGCGTGAAAGGGGTATTATAGAGTGGATCAATATGTGAACGATGGTTATATTGGTGATGTCTGGAATTGACTCTTCTTTGTGAATCCACTAAAAACGATTGTAACGTGTAATGTATTCTAAATACACATCTATATGTATATATATATATATATGAAAAAGATAAACCCGATCGAGTTTCTTGCCAGTTCGGCCGGCCACTCCGGGGGTAATACTTGATCCCGAATCTCAGATTTTATCAGGCTGTCAACCGTCAGTCGATTCCCGATACATCGCGCTGCAACATATGGGTCACCTGCATTATTACTTCGTTCTTGATTAGTGTACTTTCTGAGCTATAATTAATACTGTAACTAACTGCCCATCATGTTTACGCACGAGTTTACTAATGAAAAAAATTACATAATCCTTTCTTCACACTACGACTATGTAAGAACATAAAATGGTAGCTGAGCAATTCAACTCTGTCAATATCCTTGAAGATCTCCTTACTGTCTTCTTTCGTTATAAACCGGTGTGATCTAAATACTAGAAACAAATATACAGATACAGAATATTTAGTAACCCAATTTTTTTTCATTTTCGTACGATTTTTCAAACGTTTCATTTTATACAAATCTTATCCTGACAATTGGGATAGAACAAAAGTAGATAATTAGCCAGATATTTTAAAAACAGTCGGTCTGAAGTGATGCAACTGCATATAAATTTTGAAAATGATTGTTGCCAGACCGGACTGCCTATCTCTTCCAGAAACACTGGATGGGGACAGTCATAAATCTCAAACATAGATAATCTGTTTTTAACTAACAATACTAACCTAGTCACGTAAGCACTATTGTTACTAAAACTAAAAAGTAAGTACTAACAAAGCTATGGACTGTATGTAGTCTGAGAATAAAGTTTATTTTATTTTATTTTTTATTTATTGTCAACAACTGATTATTATTTATGCAGGTTGCTAGGTTTCTAAAGGTGGTGTATTGTTGGGTAGGCAATAAAATGCGAAAAAAAAAACAAATCTGACAGACAGTTCCAGGGATTACCACGTTTAGGCAAACATAAAACAGTTTCATGCGTTTTACAATATACATATTAGCCATCATATTTTACCCTTATCCCACCTAAGTAGGGTCGGCACAACATGTTTGTCATGTTGTCATGTATTATTTACTTTGGTTTTTACGATCGCCTGCGCGCCTGACATCAACCCTCCTTGGGTTTATTTTGTAGTAAGTGTACTGGGAAAAATATGTAACTGTTGTTTTCTCTTCATTCAATACAATGGTGTGGGGTACAGAGATGATTATGTTAGTTGATTCCTCCAGGCAGAAAGTTTTGCCCAGCAGTGGTACACATACACGCTGGCATTATGTGACATTTCTATATACAATTATAAAGGTATTACATACATATAAATGGGTAAGACCACCAAAATGATCATTTTTGCTTGAGGCTAACTTTAATTTAAAATATTCCACTAAAATTGATGTGCAAATATAATACAGAAAGGAAATAGGTTAATTCTGTTTTGGTATTGGTTATGAATGAATAAACAGCTTTTTTTGGGCCGGGGAGCCCATCTCTTCATTGCACAGGTTCGGCGGACGAGGGGAGGTAGCTGGTCGTGTACCCAGTGTACCTCCCTATAAGGACGGAGCCCGGCGGCCATCTTTCGCCGGGCTGACCGCTGGGGGCGGCATGGTGATAGCTCAGAACGGTCCCATGCCGCCCCAACTTAAAGCGGTGGCCGGTACACCGTGGGGTTTTAGTCCGTGCGAGTCGGACATAACCCATTCTCTCCCCCGGGAGGATGGGTATCCATAATGGATTTCCCCACGTTAATAATAAAAAAATGCGACAGCAACCATCAATTATCTTTCATCTTCTAATGAGTTGTCTGATGTAATTTTATGAACTTTAAATCTGACCACTTTTATCGAGTCACTTATGGAAGAAAGAGAATACCCACTGACGGAGTATTCTTCAGTTTATTATTAAACATAAGAAAAAGATTTTTTCATAGCGAGACGCACACTCGGTAAATCTGTTACGGCACCTTACACTGATGGATAGGGGAAAAATCTCGCATTTTTATAATATTATCCTTATTCCTGAGCTTATTTACTTAATTTTTATGTTCTTTGAGGATTATCTCTTTGGTGACTGCGAGGCGATAACTACCAAAAGAAGAGGTAATTGAAAAGAAATAACGGAAGTAGTTCTTCAACCCTGTTTTCTTGAGACCATAATAGGGTCGTGTGTCCATTGGATAAGGGCCAACAACTTGTCATATATCTTTGATCGCGTTTAAAGGGACTCATCGTAAACTTCAAAGAGTTGCTAGAAATAGAATTTGCCAGGTCAATGGCTATTGGACATGGTATTCGTGTACCTACTATAGTATATGATTTTAATATGGCCGAATGGTTAAAGTTGACGAATGAGGAATTATTACTTTAATAAAAGTATAGTTTGCAGTGTAAATAATTGTCGTTTTGTTTGGAAATTTATGATCTGCATTCTTGTCATTACAAAATGGATATACATATGTATTTATATATCTATATGGATATTAAAAAATAGTAATTTTTAAATGTCAATATTCCCTCTGAAGTTAAGTTTGTGCTGAATATTATATGAAAACAGTGAGTAATATGTTACTACATTTAAAAAAAAACCTCATCTAATTTAGACACTTACAGAGCACTTGAACACTACCATCGGTTTGGAAAACATTCCAGTGACCGTGAAGAAATGGAAAACAACTCGATCGAGTTTCGTAAACGACCGTATTAATAGTATTATTTATTATTAAACGATAATAAATAGTAATGTTTACAGCTGTATATTCAAATCTTTGTCCTGTGTAGACATAGTTATCATTCATGTATAATAATAATTAGACAATTAAACTTGCTTCCCATAATCCTTGAATTTATTATTCGGTAATTCGATAATGTACTTAGGAGGTTTATGGGCGAACCTAATACGTTAAAAACTAAAAAAACTGTTACTATATCTGAAAGTCGAGATTAATATTTCATAATGAGTATTTTGTTTATTTGTATTGAGATTATTCCGGCAGCTTCCAACTTGAGATGTATGTAAGGTTTTATGAACATCCATTAAGTTTGCAAGAATGTATTGTGGAAAGACATTGTAATATTCTAAATTCCTGAAACTTATTCTTCGGTTACTTGTAAGAACCCAAGTCGTAAATTACTCAAATTCCGCCATTTTGAATGAATTAGCAATCATTACATTGCTGTGTTTTCGAAAATGATTGGCAATAAATATAATATGATAATTCATATGAGGTGTCCTAACTCTGTCCATTATAAATTACTGCAACAAAGGGATAGTACTTCCGTCTGGCTATAAAATTTATTCCCTAATTTACATTAGATTAACTGAAAGAATACTATAGCAAGTTAATTAAAAGATTTCATTTGAACTCCTGACTAATGTCAAAAACGATAGCAGTCATATTTGAGGTCGGACACTGATCTTCTTTAATGTTCTGAATTAGCATAATATTTAGTACAGTTGATGTTGAGTTACTACTCTAAACTATAGCTATGTATAATCAAAGGTGATAAAAGGACAGTATGGTGGGAGGGATATTTCTAAGTCCACCCGGCTAGGTATTACTCTTAAGTTTAAAATTTGTCACTAAGCAACTATTGGTGTATTCCAGTAGCTGCATTTGAGAGTCAGTCTCTGATAGGTTTTGCGTGTTCACCATTTTAGACGAAATCGTCACTTAACATCAGAAGAGATCATGGTAAATACTAAAACTTATAAAGTATTAAAAAAACATCAAGAAGATTGCCATGTTAATACTAGTCATAGTATATTGTGATTTCTTCGAAGTGTGTGGCAGTGACGATCCTGCATTAAATCTTGCACAGGCTCTACTTGGTTTTCACGTGTGCTTGAGGAATGAGTTGAAATGTTTCGTACAGCATTATATGCCCATACCCTTTAAATCAGAAGCACATGCACACAGACATTACACTTGCTGTATTAATCAGCAAATTACCTTAATACAAGTGCAAATATTTCTTAAGGATCAATTCCTCTCAAGTGTGCCAATATCACAAAAACAATGAAGTCAACATATGTCGACTCCACAAGTAAAATCACCGTAGGACCCTTGTCGCACAAGAAATACATCACCCTCGTGATAAAAGACAAAGGGCGAAATAAGCAAGAAGATTTATTTATATATCCAGAAGGCACACTTCAGAGTACGTCGCGTGTTTTATTGTTACGATAAATCCCTCTGTGGTTCCGTACATTAACCGCTACCACGTGTTCTCATCTTTTTTATTATTTCGGGGAGAAGTGTCACCTGACGTGGTTTCATATGAAGCGTAAAAGCAAAAATCAACAAATTGAGTTTTGTAATTTGATTGTCTGGTTCTTTTTTAATATTGTTTACAAATTCAATCTCGGATTTTCTCTTGTGAACTCGATTGCCTCTGCAGTCATATCATATGATAACTTACTAAGATTTTCTTATTATTATTTTTGAAACATGTTGGTATAGATTGACAGTAATATACGTCAGTTTTTTACACAGTTATTATGAAAGTAAAGTTTGTCTGTTATTACGGTGCTAATCTTCGAAATAACTGATTAAATTAAAAAAATATTACATCGATACAAAGCTATAACTTCTGATAGTGAAATAGGCTATATGTTATTAATTTTACAGTGTAGTAAAGGCGAACGAAAGCCTACGAGCTGTTTGTTGATGGTGTACTATAAAGTTGTTGGTCGGATTTTCAGTGATCCATGAAGGGATGACGCGCTTATGGTGGTTCAGGTAACGCGTTGTTCGACTACTACCGACTACCATTCTTCAGATACAAATCTGTACGTACAAGCATGCAATAGACGTATTCCGGAAGCTGCATTTGAAGCCCTTCTAAACTTTATAACTACGGTTACACCGTCTCTTAACATCAAGTTAAATTGTGATCAAAGCGTAAAATTATGTAGCATAAAAAGAAGAATAAAAATGTACATGGAATTAATTAAATATTAAATTAATACGTTTTCATGTATTCACTTTTAGGGTACTCGAGATTCACGTAAAATCTATACGTTATACCTAGATAAAATCGAGAAAAGATGACAACACATGGTAAGGTAACTTGTACAAAGCTCCCCGAGGGTTATCGTTTAGAGTGTTTCGCACTTACCTCCGTCCCCCTTATTATGTGTTGTGTACATAATTTTGTATTTTTGTGATGTAGAGTCCTTTATTACGTCACTTCTATTGTTTCACGCATTTTTATAATGACGGCTGTTTAACATTCATACAGAAATCAAACACTAGAATTTCTTTTGTTTTCGGTTTTGCAATCTAATAGTCATGCAAATTTTAACCTACCTCTGATATTTTATACCATGTATGAAAACTTGTTGGTGTCGGTGACTTTGTTCTGCTGATCGATTGCGTTGTTTAATAGGAATTGTATTTGTTCTGGATTAACTGTAGCCTGTCTTTTACATTTGAAACTAATTTTGTATGTACTATATCTTTATGACTAATTTATGGACTCTTTTAAATTTTATCATTACTCCTAACCTATAAAATAGTATGAAAAATCGTCATAATATGTAGCCTATGTAATATTCTGATATCCAACCTCTCATCTTCATATTGCATATTTCCGACATTCAGTAACAAAGTAATCTCTACGGAGCACGGCGTGGCGTTTGCCAAAATTATGTCATAGTCATAGTCACGTGTTTAGTTTCAAAAATGTAACTAGAGATGGCGTTGCTAAACAAAGCGTGATTGATTCCTAAATAAAGGCGACAAGATTTTTTCCGAAAACATAAACCTACACAATAATTAAACTGCATTTTAGATAAATCTCAATTGTAGTCCGACGAAGTCCGGCCTGTCAGGCTAATAATTTAGGCGTTCAAAAAAAAAGAGAAATGATAAATAAATCTCAATTAGAGTTCTGTTATTACATGTGTTGATTAGATATTAGATAAAATTTGTTTTTGTTGTCCAAGTATTGTTGAGTCTTGAAATCATTGGGTTCAGGGTTGTGAATCTACGATTGTAATAATTGGTTTAGGTGTTTGCAGTTCCCTAAAGGAGTGTCCAGCTTGGGTTGAGCATAGAAGTGTAGCTGTTATTAGAGACGATCTCTCCCTACCAGCTGTAGTTCACGCCATGGTTGGTGGAGAGGGAGCCTGGAAAGCGGTTCTGACTTGTTGCGAGAGCATCATGTCCTCCAAAGAAGCAGCGGAATGAGAACGAGAGAGGGCGGCTGATGCATCACCAGAGAAAGGAGACGCGGTAGAAGAAGGTTCCACTAAATTCCTCCTTAAGATGTGACCTCCTAGTGATGGACGCAGGGACGTACATTGACATGAAAAGGAGGACCCGTGGTGAAGAAGCAC